>CM024244.1:57816507-58467935 GCA_013421045.1 Propylea japonica
AGAAATATGATGGATAGTTAAAATAGGGTTCTTCTCAGTATAACTGGAAATATTGAGTCCTCATCATCACATTCCAGTTTTTTTCGCTTTAATTTCATTAAATAGTACACTAACACTTAAGTCTTCAGACACATACACTTTTATTTCAATAACTGGAATTTCTGATGACTAGTCCAAATAAAAAAAACACAGGTTTTTTCCTCCTTTGGTTTTTATCCAGCCTGTTGGAGCAAACACTTTTGTAACAGCCTCAGCTGAAGTTGCAAATGACACTGCTGAATAATATTCTGAAGAGGATTTGATGCTCTCAGTAATGGCTTTTTCAATTGAGGAGATACTCTGGTATGAACATCTGATCTGCTTAGGTAGGATGGACAACCTGGTAATTTCATTGGTATCGCTCCTGAAACGAATGGTAAAAGATAAATAGAAGGCTAGCTGATTAATAACATTTTTTCAACCCTTTTTTAACCTAGGAAACTTCAATGGAATTTCGACTTTTTGACCTGTAACTTCATGTGTGTAACTTGTAGATCTTTTTATATATTCTGTTTGGAAATGTAGTTCGCAAACCTAGAAATGAGTAACTTCTGAGTTTCAGGTAAAACAGTTGAATTTGCAATAATTAATAACTTACTGCTGTTACTGGGAACGAAATATTCCCTTTCAATTGCGTTAAACCAAGTTCTTTTAAGTTGCTCGTCTTTGGGAAAACCAAAGACTGCTAATTTTGGCCCTCCTACATAATTTCCCCTGCACTTGGGAACAGAGCAATGAAATGACATTGCAGCTGGAAAAAAATAGCGAGATTAGCATACAACGAACCGAAACTAAAATCAAAATAACCTCGAACATGAAAAGCAAAACTTTTATGAACTAGAAGTAAAACGAATAATCTAGTGGAAAAATATAAAAAGGCCTTTTCCTTACCTGTTAAGAATTGATATAGCACCAAAACAAATAGAATTTTAAGCAATACATTCCGAAAAACACTCACAATTCTGGCAAAAACGTGAACAAACATCAACTGTCACCTACAAATGATTGACTACTCAAACACTTCACCCCCTACCGCTGTCATTCTGTTTCATGGTCTTGTGTTCTAGTAAGGTAGTGGCTCGACCTTAATAATATCCATTAGTCACAAGGAAATAATCAAATTATAATTCTCTGCTGTCAGATGCTTCATAGATTCAACTTTGATATAATATTTTTTAAATAGTTATTTCTTAAGTATTCTAAAGTACTCTAACTAACAAATATGGGCATGGCTTGTCAATGGAGGGCCGAATCTACTTTCATTATATCAATTAAAGCTTTTTTATTAACTTGACTTTTTCCACGTTTGTCATAGAGGGGTCTTGTCACGGTGGCCTAATGTTAAAATCTTCAAGAAATATATACATTAGTCTTGGATAAAGTATAGTAAGTATACTATACTTTATACATTATACGCGAGCAGTAACTGGAGTATAATGGCTGTTATTCATTCGGTGATTTGGCCACTTTCCTGCGGCTCGTGGCCTAAACTTCACCTCGCGAATCATTATACGCTCGTTGAACATAATATTCTTTGTTAGAATTCATGAAGTTATCAAGTACCTCACCTGGTGTGATGAAGATATAAGTGAGAACACAGCTAAAACAGAAATTATTTTGGCTGTCATATTCTTGCTGTTCGATTCGTCTTAGAAAATAACAATTCAGCGGAAAAGTCATGTATTTATAAAGAAAACAATGGAAAATTAGTTGTCAGAAGCATGCAATTGAAAATGGACAATAAGGAAATTATTCACGTCATTAACAAATCCATTACTATGGAAAAATGGGATTTTACATTGTTTCTGACGTGATATCGATAATCGAAATGAAGGGTGTAACTGATTGAAAGGATTGTTCCATTAAATAAGCTATCGATTCATAATAAAACCAAATGATTTTTCTTGAGATATAAACTAGGTAGGTACTGAAAAAAAACAAGAAAAGTCTTGAACAGTTGGTTTTGAGCGCAATAAGACTACTGAGTACCTTGAAATTTTATATGGAACTTAAGATTGATACCAAAAATATAAATGCAGAATATCACCACAATCGGAATGATATTCTAGAAATTATTCAAGAAAAAAAAAGGCAAAAAATAAATAATAAAAAAATTAAATTCTATGGTTCTGATGATGCGATCCTCTTCAAATCATTCAGTATATCAGTCTTGATTCACAAAATAGATTTCACTGGAATCGGATACCTTGTTATGGAAATATATAAATTCTTCTTTTCAATATTCCAATTGAATTTTTTGGCCACAAAATTTTGCATGAACATTCAGTGTTTCAATCTTCATTCATTAAATGAAATTCATTCAAATCGGATTTCTTTTTTATGGAAATATAAAGTTTCTTCTTTTCAATATTCCAATTGAATTTTCTATGGTTCTTTTCACACTATGGCCTCAAAATTTTGCAAGAGGCCTATTATGAGGATTACCAAGAAGGCGGATCTGTTCAGTACTCAACCCTACCTGTGATATATTTTTTCTCTAATTTTCTTCTTATCTGTCCCTTTTCTGCTTGAAGAAAGCCTTACAGTGCACGATATCTCTTTATTGTATATTATTAAGCAGGAAAAATCACAATTTAACTAGAAACAGGCGCAAGAATCACAATTCCTCCAGAAAATTCAATGATTGTCAAATTTGACGTTAGGTGGTAGTAATAGGGCGCATCTCATACCACGGTTATTTCAATGATGGCAACTCTATACTATTATATCTCTATGGAGTATACGAATAGTAACAAGCTTGCGAAATATCAGCAGAAAATTTGCCATATTGACAAAGATATGCAAGTTTATAGTTTCAGCACTTTTGCAAAAAACACCCTGTATCTCTGAAACGAATAGCCTTATGGAACAATTAAACCCCCAATCCTCATTCAGGTTGACGTCCTCTATCTTCACTTTGTCTCTTACGTCACCAGTCACCCTGTATAACCAACAAGTTTTTATACAAATTGAGTTGGGGAAACTTTTCTCTACTGCTTTCAGGTAGGGAGCTTAGACCAAAAGGTGGTGACATCAATTCAGAGACCACGAGATTAAATATCTTCGTATTCGAATTCACCACTGTCATTCTATGCACTTTGACCTCATTTATTAATGTCACCAACTGCGCTATTTGCTAAGATGCGGAAATGAGTTGAAAGACATTGTCTACAACTTCACAACAAACTTTACACTTGAGACCTAGATGCAAGTTAAGTTATTATTTCATTCGAAATAATTTCAGCAAGTTTTAAACTCACTTAAGTGTGGATATGACGCTTTCTGGAATCTACGAGAATTTGAATATGGGGAATATTGAATTTACCGTTAGGTTAGAGTATTACATTTTTTCTTTCATAATTGTATCGAAATCCTCATTAAGATATTCATGTATGAAGTGCCTTTATAGCAAAGTTTACTGTGAAGGGCTTCACATACTTGCATCATGATATACAGGAACGGTATTTCAAATTGTGCGTTTTAATGAATAAAACACATAAATAATAACATTCATTTTTAAAAACTTTTCATTGGTAATTGAAGTATCAGTTATGACATTGACGTATGAAAAATAATGAATACCTGATGGCCTCTCTTGCAGTTCTACAAACGTCTACACTTTGGTTGAAATTTTCAATGATATTTTGACGTAATTGTGCTCTCTATCTCTCTAATAATACGAATAATTTCATCTTCCACTTCAGGAATCGATTGAGAATTCTAGACCTGTCTCTTACATAACCCCAAGAAAAATAGCCCAACGGTGTCAAATCGCATGATCTTAATGACCAATTGATATTACTGTTCCTTGAGATTATTCATCTGGTTTTTTCATTGATGAAATTAACAAATGAACGACGTTTTGAATGATCTAATGGCTTCACTTCCTTTGTTATTTGAAACTTATCTGCCTTCAGATCTAAAAGCTTGTGTAAAATATCAATATCCTCTCGTGAACGACCGCTACGACTGTATTTTCCACTTTTTTGATCACTTCACTTATTCGACCAATAGTGCTTTCAGATCGTAAATTTCTGAATTTGATTTTCATCAAATAATTCAATAATTGAACCTGTTGTTGTGTCGTTTACGAAACCATTTTTATAAAAGTCATAATCACACTTTTGATGAATTCGTCATCTATATTTCATCTTTTATTTCAAAAACGCCCAATTTGATAGACCCTCTATTTGTGTTGCTTCAAATTCAGTTGAATGATATTATAACATAATGGTTTGATTAATGTCACCAAGACTGAGTGAATAATATTCTTTGCCTCTTTATCTTTCATTTATTTTTGAGTAGGTATTAGTTACAGACATCGAGATATACCTTCATACCGTATTAGGCATTTGTTTATTAATATGGAGTTGGCAGTATTTGATGTCATAACGTAAAATAAAGTAAACGTTGCCGAATGTACGCGGCCTCGTCCGACGAACTTCCAAGTTATTAGAGAAATCTGTGCAATATTGACAACATTGCGTATAAGTCTGACAAGAAAATAAACAACATAATATCCTTAAATTTTATTATACGCAGTGGAATATGCCAAATTTCTATGGCCAACCGACGGCCCAACCTTTCGTGAACGGATTATAGCTTTGTATTTGACGCAGCACCACTTTCAAACTGATGCAAAATCAGTAACAGTAACAGTGATTTCTTCAGTTAATACGTCAAATAGAGAAGTCCATATATTAAAAAATTTTCATTTGACTGATTTACTGAAGAAATCACTTCGACACTTCGACCGAATCGACCAATAGGAACTGTTACTGTTACTGATTTTGCATCAGTTTGGAAGTGGTGCTGCATCAAATAGAAAAGTCGGATGGAGAGGAGACGCTATGCCATAAAATTGAGTAGGGAAAAATAGTACCACTAGGCGTTGCTGAGTCGGGGACCAATATGGCGGAAAGTTCAGGGTCGAATTAAGTTACCAGTTTTTTATGTGCACAAATTTCCACAAAAATTACGACGTATTGGGTCTTTAGGAAACCTGTTTAAATAAGGTCAATTGAATATCAAATAAACAATTTTTCTTCAGGCGATAATATACACATATAAAAAGATATCAGATTACCAAGATAGACTTGCAAAAATTTCGAATGCATATCTGTTCAGCACTCATCCCTACCTGTGATATGTTTTCCCCTATAATTTTCTTCTTATCTGTCTTTTCCCTGTTTAAAGAAAGCTTTACAGCACACGACACCATTTTATTGTACCTATATTATTAAGTAAAAAAAGTAACAATTTGAACAGAAAAAGGCGCAAGAATCACCATTTATCCAGAAAATTCAACGATTGTCAAATTTGAGGTTGAAGAGGTAGTAATATGGCGGATCTGATACTACGTTTATTTCCACTTTATGGTTACAGATTATTCAATGGGCGTATTCAGCAGAGGGATTTGTTATGAAACGTTCACCAATACATATTTGATCGGTAGCGATGTGGACAGCAGAAAAAGAATGAAATATTGATAACAGTTGGGTAACAAATCCCTCTGCTGAATGTGCGCATTGTGTTGTCACAGAAATTTTGAGTTAATTTTACTGATAACAACCTACAAGAATAATTCCTTAAAATTGGCTGAAAGGGAGTCAAAAACCAACGTCAGAGAAAATCAAATAATTCTCTTTATTTCCTTTCTTCATATAACGAGATATTGACACATCTTACAGTTATTGCAAATTATATTATGTGAAATCTTAAGCTCCCTCACATCACTCCTACAAGCTTGCAGAGTTGGATTATAGCGCAGTAATGCAAGCGTCAGTCTCAAGCTATTTAGGAGCAAAGTTGTTAGAGCCTTGAGGGAAACCATCAGTGACTCTATACCAGGTCTAAGGATGACGCAAGCAACTGGCATTGGACAAGGTCCAAGAGGATCACCATTTAAAGCTGGCAGCGTCGCTTGCAATATACTAAGAATATACTTATTCTGTTGTCTTAGACAAGTTGAGTCCATTCGATATTTGTTTGTGACCTGTCTGGCTAAAGCTAAGTTGCCATCAATGCATTTAAGAGCGTTTGCTGTTAAGCCAGCTCTCTGTTTCATTTCAAAAGCACAACGTTCTATTTGGGAATGCTCTATGTTGATCAATTCTTCCTCATATCCTATTATGTGGGTCATCAGAGTTACTAATTTTCCTATGAGGTAGTCCAAGAAGGGTTTTAAAGGTGCTGCTTGGAGCCTGAGTTCAACAGAATTGGCTTCAATGGCTTGTAATAATCTGAACCCATAGGTTAGTTCTGCCTGTAAATATAAAATAATATAGAAGCTATTTGGATGGTTGTGAAGACATGATAAGATCTTCCTTAAATCTGCTTGGTTTGTTGAAATTATGGCGAGTTATTATACCCAGGCGTTTAATATACAGAGTGTATACTTTAAAAGAAACCAAACTTCAAGGGGCGATTATACAAGTGATTTGCAACAAAAAATGTCATATAAGACATGGTCGAAATGTTGACGGATATTCTTCAATTCAACATTTCTTGATTCAACGAAATATTTCGAGTTTTTTTTCTAAAAAGATCATTTTTCAGTTTTCCTTGTATTTTCAATAAATTTGACCACATACTCGCAAAGGGCAATAAATTTCCTACAAGATGAGAGAATCCGTCTGCAGAAAATATTCTTATTGCAGGCGTGGTAAGGAGAAGAATATCACGATTCTGATTAAGTTAACAAAATCAGTCCTATTATTCCAATGGTTTTTTCCATGAAATATTAATATTTATGTACACGCTTTCTTTTCAGAAAAAAATAACCCATTTAGTGTACTTTCGAATGACATATCAACTTTTGTGCTAGCTGCAAATTCTGCTACCTAATATCATGGCTAACCTGATAACAACGAAAAAGTCTAAAAATTCCGAACCTAAATTTGCTTGATTCCAAAGCTCTTCGTGATTGAATTTTAATGTAGTTTCATGAAAATCATCAATTAATCTTGAATTGAAATAATAACGAAGAAAGAAACATTCTTCTTCATTACATTTGACACATCGTTTTCGTACTGAAACTACAACTCTACAAAGTTCATAGCGTTTCTGACGCATTTATGCATAACACAATTTTATTCTGTTGATGAGATCCTTCCGAGTCTGAAAGTGAATTGGATATACTTTCTCTTTTACAATATTCTTGACATAAAAATCCAAAGGCTCAAAATCGAGGCTCTTCGGTGGCCATCTGACCGTATCTTCCAATCCATTGTATAGCAATTTACTCATTAAATAGATCTTGACTTTACGACTATTATGTGCTGGGCAGCCATTCATTTGAAACACGACATTTTATCTGTTAGACAGGTGCATTTCATCGAACATGTCTGTCAAGTTGCTCTGGATTAATCTGACGAATTCTTCAGCATCAAAGTGATCGGTAAGTATAACTGGTGCCGTATTCTCGAGAAGTGATATTCGAAAACGTATACGAACTTCATTGCGCGAGTCCCTGTTTTACCTGCAAAAATGCACACCGCGCAATGAAGTTCGTATACGTTTTGGGCTATCACTTGTCGAGAATACGGCACCTGCTCCTCTCATGACTGCCAACCTCTTGTGGGAAATGAGAAACAATAGTCACATGAGTGTTTTTCTCTGCCATACATGGTTGTTTCATAAATTAATCACACCTGATTTCGTGAAAGTGGCCACATAAGACCTTAATATCCTATAGCCCCCCACTACTGAATTATTTAGGTACCACCTCCAAAATGTAAGTCTGGTCTCAGATAACAGATTTCCTTAAAATTACACTAAGATTCAATCACGAAAAGCTTCAAAATAGAGTGAATTTAGAATTTAGATTCAATATAAGGTACAGTATTTTTTACTGAAGAAAAAGTGTGTGCATAATTATTAATATTTCCTCGAAAAAATCATAGGAAAAATAGGACTGATTTTGTTATTTTCCGAATCGCGATATTCTTCTGCTTACCACTGCAATAAGGGTGCTTTCTGCACACAGACTTGTAGCAAATTTATTGCTCCTTCCGTCTATGTGGTTGAATTTGATGAGACTATAAGGAAAACTGAATAATGATCTTTCTGGAGAAAAAACTTGAAATTTTTCGTGAAATCAAGAAATGTTAAAGGTTTGTTCCAATTCACGAAATAACCGTTCAGTGACAATCTATGAATCGTTAGGATTCAGCGCAATGAATAAAATGAACACATTTTTATACATTACGCAGAATCCTGACGGTCCATGAACGATCATTGAACGGTTATTTCGTGAGTTGGAACATGCCTTATATTAGTTATATTGAAGAATAACCGTCAACATTTCGACCATGTGCTTTATGACATTTTTTGTTGCAAATCACTTGTATAATCACCCCTCGAAGTTTGTCCACTTTAAAAATAGACACCCTGTATATTGAACGAGCTAGTAATTCATCGTTTCCGATAATAGTTTTTTTGCAGATATAAAAGGGCTCTGTGTATACGAACTATCCTGGAAAAAACTCGAACGAAATTTGTGAATATCAAGAAAGACATCATCAACTCTTTTCATGGAACCAGAACCATTTTCTGGCATGGGGAAAACACATAAAATAGTCCCATATAGTTGTCTGAACGTTCAATTCGGAAAGATCCCGAACTCTCCTGGACTTCAAGATGAATGCACATTCTCAAAGAATTTCTCTATGGTCACTGCCGTCTCGGGAAACACCTCATATCAGGAGACTGGGTGTGATCGAAAAATATGAGTGCCGATTCTGTGTAGAAGAGGGGAAAACTCCAGAACATCTCCTAAAGGAATATCTGCCTTTCGGTTCTCAACAGAAGAGGTAAGGAAAGTATCAGGGACGATGATATCCCATCATCAAATGCAAAAGTTGCGGAGGTCAAGGTCAAAAATTATAGAAGGAATAACTAAATTTCCTGGGATCTCTCTTTTTATAAAATGGTTCATTCAAACATTTGATGGTTTGATATGTAAATACCTGCCAAATTTGAATGAGTTCTGCTAAACTCAATAAATCACCCTGAATGTCAGACACGACTATCATTTAGTCTTCAGTTTAATAAAAAAAGATTCTGGCTCCTTTTGATATCAACCATTTTGACCATGAATTTAGTGTAGTTATTAGTGGATAGCCCTGTATGATATGACACATATTTACCTTTCAGAGCGCTCTTTCTACTTAAACATTTTGCGCAAATATCGGTTATTTTCGATTTTTGAGCCGAAAATGGAGTCCAACAATAGGGTTCTACTCCCTCATGACGAATCTGTGATCAAATTCAATTCTGTCTGTAGGGCCAGCCGTCCGGTCGTTAGCACAATAATTTCCAGAGGGATTGTCCTAGAGACTTTTCAGGGTGAGTTTGTTCTCAAATGCCTCGGTTAAATTCGTTAACCAGCCATAACGCCCAAGGTGTTTAATGAAATATGGCCCTTCAAAAGTTTTGTTTCTCAATATTTCAGACACGAAACCAATCGAAATAAAATTTTGCGGCCACATGCAAGATGCTCATAGTAAGCACCATGCAAAATTTCGTGGCCATGGTGTACACAGAACCATAAAAAATTCAATTGGAATATTGAAAAAAAGAAACTTCATATTTTCATAAAAAGGTCTCCGATTACAGTGAAATTCATTTTGTGAATGAGTACTCGTATTATTATACTGAATGTTCATACAAAATTTTGTGGCCATAATTGAAATATTGAAAAAAAGAATCTTTATATTTCCATAACAGGATATCTGATTCCAGTGAAATTTCTTTTGTGAATGAATGCTAATATATTGATTTCATGATGAATTTTGTGGATATAGTGTTAACAGAACAATAGAAAAATCAATACATGATATCCTATTCCAGTGAAATTTATTTCGTGAATCAAGACTGATATACTGAATGTTTATGCAAGATTTCAAGAGGATCGCATCTTCGAACCAGAGAATTTAATTCATTTTGATTATTGGTTTTTTTAAATAATTTCCAAAGTATAATTCCGAACGTGCTGATATTCTGCATTTATTTATCTGCTATCAATTTCAAGTCCCATATTAAGATTTGAGGTAATTGTCTTATTGCTCCACTAATAAACGAGCGCTCAAAAGCTCCCTCTCAGGGGCTTTACCCAAATTTTTATAAATAAAGATACTCACAAGGGTTGCATCTGCACTTTGTGAAAATAGCATTACAATAAAAAGACATGGTAACAACCCCCCAACTACTTTGACTGTGTCAAATTTCACTTTTCGTGTCATGGAAAAATCAATTTTCTGAAACTAATCTTCCTCGTTACACGATAATGTTCGAAATAATACATTTTTCTTTAGGTAGATGTGATTAACTGTGAAATAGATCTTATTAATGATTCGAGAAATCAGTTATTCTGTTAAAACCGATCAAATCTATTATTAACAGTTAATATCGCGAATGTTTCAAGGCAATATTGTCAGAAATCTGAAAGATAACGACTTGTAAAGATTGTTGTATAATTTTTACTGCCATTTTGAGAGCTAGTTCTACCTAAACGAGTGCTATATCGTTTTGTCCAAATGTCCAATGTCCAAATGTCCAAAATTTTCGAATTTTGAGCCGAAAATGGTCTCAAACGATAAGGTTCGACTGCCTGATGACGAATCTGTGGTCGAATTCAATTCTGTCCGTGGGGCCGTCCGTCCTTTCGTTAGTACGATAACTTTCTAAGGGATTGTCCTATAGACTTGAGATTTTCAAGGTGAGTTCTATTACTAAATGCCTCGGTTGAGTTCGTTAACCTGCCAAATCGAATACGGGATGTTCTATAAAGTATGGCCATTTAAAATTTTGTTCCTTAATATCTGAGACAAAACGAAACCAATCGTAATGAAATTTGCGGCCGCATGCAAGATGCTCATGATTATTAAGCATCATTCGAATAACCATAGAAAATTCAATTGGATTGTTGAAAGGAAGAATCTTTATATTTCCATAACAGGATATCCGATTCGGTTGAATTTATTTTGTGAATGAAAACTGATAGGTATAATGAATTTTCATGCAAAGTTTTGGGGCCATAGAAAACTCAATTGGAATATTGAAAAGAATCTTGATATTTCCATACGACGATATCCGCGATTCGAGTGAAATTAATGTACATGCGAGATTTCAAGAGGATCGTATCATAGAATTTTATCATTTATTTTTTACATATGTCATTTTTCGAATAATTTCCAGAATATTATTCCGATTTTGCTGAGATTCTGCATTTATTTAGGTACAGGGTTTTCCTTTTAAATTGGCCTATATGACGTTCTTGGAGAACTAGAGAATATTTCGTTCTGAAATTTAAGGTGGAGCCTTGAGGATGAAGGAACTAACTCTTCGCCTAAAATATTTTCAAGTCTACAGTGTTACCAAGTCTATCTTAAACGCTTATTTATCTTTTCATTTCAAATTCAACTACCTAAATTTTTATTTATGTATCGGTATCAATACAAATTTCGCAGTATAACCTACTAAAAAAATTCTCTGATATGCACTGTTGCGGAGTTATGCAAAAACTCTTTAATTTTTTTACATCTGCATTGCAAGTTTGGAAATGCAATATCTCTATTATTTTCTTCGCCAACGGAACCAAACTCAGCAGTCTCGTAGTAGAGATGTCATGCATTCATGTGGTTTATTCAGTATTTCGAAATATCGTAAGGTTCTTCGGATATTTTGATCCGAAAATGTGAAACTTAAAATTTAAATATTTCAAGATTTTCAATTGGCAACCCCACATTTATTTTACAGCATTCGATTCGAAATGAAAAATGAATGGCAGTTTTCCTTTACACTAATTATTTATTCCGGATAGTTTTCCAACTGAATTGAATTTTTCGGTATCTTCTGGTTGATATAAATAAGGCTAATAAGTTATGATTATTCTCAATTTATTTGAGTGATTCCATATGGCCGACTACGTAGATAACTACGTGATAACTTCCGAAAAGAACAACATCTATAACACCCAAATCAAAGGTTTCTAGATAATGCAGCTCCAATAGAAGCCCAGGAGAAACTTTTCGTGGCATGGCATAAAACACCCAAGAAACAATTAACTTCATGTAGCCACACTTTTCGAAGCAATTCTAACCTGGTTCTCAAGACTTTTAGCGAATACAATTGCTTCTCTCACTCTCACTAGGAAAAATAAGATATACTTATTTGTTTCTTGCGATATATGAGTAGTCCCATTTGCTCATTTTGTCCGCAGCAATGATTAATTGTAAGTCCTTGAGAGTCTTGTACATTAGGAGACAAGCTTCTCCTCAAGAACGAGATCTTTGAGTTCAACAATTTTTTCATAAATGTTAGCCACACTTTTCGAAGCAATCCTAACCTGTTCTCGAATTCATATTTTCAGTGACAAACACAATTTAATATTTTCTATAGTTAGATCGAAAACTTCTGTTAATGACCCAGCATTCTTCTGACATCTTCTCACTGCCGAGAAGAAGTCAAAGGCTGTAATACCCAAATCAAGAAAGTCTGTAGATAGTGCAGCACCAATTGAAGCCCCAGAAAAACCTTTCGTAGCACGGCAAAAAACGCCCACTGAGCAATTACCTCCATGTAGACCTTTGAGTTCAACAAATTTTTCATAAATGTTAGCCACACTTTTCGAAGCAATCCTAACCTGGTTCCCAAGGCATGTAGCATCTACAGTTGCTCCTCTCACTAGGAAAAATAAGATTTATTCGTTTCTTGCAATACATGAGAAGTCCCATTTGCTCATACTGTTCATAGGAATGATTAGTTGTATGTCCTTGAGAGTCTTGTTCACTAAAAGACAAGGTGTTCCCTCAAGAAAAAGCACACAAAATGAAAAATACAGGAAATATTATTAACGTTATTTTATTCTCGAATTCATTTATTCAGTGACAAACACAATTTAATATTTTCTATAGTTAGATCAAAAACTTCTGATAGCGACCCAACATTCTTCTGACATCTTCTCACTGCCGAAAAGAAGTCGAAGGCTGTAATACCCAAATCAAGAAAGTTGGTAGATAGTGCAGCACCAATTGAAGCCCCAGAGAAACCTTTCGTGGCTAGGCAAAAAACACCCACTGAGCAATTAACTCCGTGTAGCCCTTTGAGTTCGACAATTTTTTCATAAATGTTAGCCACACTTTTCGAAGCAATCCTAACCTGGTTCTCTAGACATGTAGCGTCTAAAGTTGCTTCTCTCGCTAGGAAAAATAAGATATATTTGCTTCGTGCAATACATGAGTAGCCCCAATGGCTCTTTTGTCCGCAGGAATGAATAGTTGTATGTCCTTGAGAGTCTTGTCTACTTGAAGACAAGCTGTTCCCCGAAGAACAAGCACACAAAATGAAACATACAGGAAATACTATTAACGTTATTTCATTCTCGAATTTATACATTCAGTGACGAACACAATCTAATATTTTCTATAGTTAGACCAAAAACTTCTGAAAGCGACCCAACATTCCTCTGACATCTTCTCACTGCCGAGGAAAAGTCGAAGTCTGTAATGCCCAAATCAAGAAAGTTTGTAGATAGTGCAGCACCAATTGAAGCCCAAGAGAAACCTTTCGTGGCTCGGCAAAAAACATCCATTGAGCAATTAACTCCATGTAGACCTTTGAGTTCAACATTTTTTTCATAAATTTAAGCCACACTTTTCGAAACAATCCTAACCTGGTTCTCAAGGCATGTAGCATATACAGTTGCTCCTCTCACTAGGAAAAATAAGATTTATTCTTTTCTTGCAATACATGAGAAGTCCCATTTGCTCATACTGTTCGTAGGAATGATTAGTTGTATATCCTTGAGAGTCTTGTTCACTGAAAGACAAGGTGATCCCTCAAGAACAAGCACACAAAATTAAAAATACAGGAAATACTATTAACGTTATTTTATTCTCGAATTTATACATTCAGTGACAAACACAATTTAATATTTTCAATAGTTAGATCAAAAACTTCTGATAGCGACCCAACATTCTTCTGACATCTTCTCACTGCCGAGAAAAAGTCGAAGGCTGTAATCCCCAAATCAAGAAAGTTTGTAGATAGTGCAGCACCAATTGAAGCCCAAGAAAAACCTTTCGTGGCTCGGCAAAAAACGCCCATTGTGCAATTAACTCCATGTAGACCTTTGAGTTCAACAATTTTTTCATAAATGTTAGCCACACTTTTCGAAGCAATCCTAACCTGGTTCTCAAGGCATGTAGCGTCTAAAGTTGCTTCTCTCACTAAGAAAAATAAGATAAACTTGTTCCTTGCAATACATGAGTAGTCCCATTTGCTCATTTTGTCAGCAGGAATGATTAGTTGCATGTCATTGAGAGTCTTGTCTACTAGATTTGACAAGATTAACCTGTTATAACCGAAGTTGCTGACGAAAAAAGCTTTGAGGTCCGCTATCAAATTACTGATGACCTTTTCAAGAAACTGTGGGTTTTCTTGCAGTAATAATACTAGGCTGCTGTTCATTACTTTTCCGAAGTCCTCCAATCCTGTGAAGTTGTCATTGTCACGGAAACAGGAAACCTGTAAAGAATGAGACCTGTTGGTGAGAATATTGAATATCAATTCATTTACAAATATGTTGTGAAGAGTTTTCCAATAAGAGGTGTTATTTTGAATAGCCCGCTATTTCGGTGGATGTCACGTTTGAAGCTGTCATTTTTTGACATTTGACAAGTGGAAACTACGCCATTAATTAAAATGGAACGATACCCACTTCAATAATGCATTAACATTTTTAAAATTCACTATAAAAATGGTGAAAATTTGGCAGAAACGGTTGGTAAAATTCGAACATTTTTGGGTCGTCGTGAAGCACTTTGTCGGACCGTAATAAATAAATTGGTGGGAAAATTCGAGCTGTTGGAACAAGTTAGTGATGTGAAGAATCTAACCCGTGCACGTCGCTAAAGAACAGCCGAGAATATTGCTGCTGTAGCTGAAGGTGTTGAAAAAACCCAGGTTTGTCCATTTCTCGTCGTTCTTTGGAATAAGGCATTCCACAAACGTCATTGCATCGTATTTTGCATAAAGATTTGGGTCTTAATGCTTAAGAACACAAGAACTTCAGCCGGCCGATCATCAACAACGTCTTTGCTGATTGGGTCGTTGAAATGCGTGAAAATGATCCGGAATTCCATCGAAAAATCATCTTGTGTTGAGGTCCATTTCAACAAGCAAAATTGTCACATCTGAGGCTCGGAAAACCAAGAGTTATTGTTGAAAAGCCTCTTTATCCTCAACGTGTGACTGTTTGGTGCGGTTTATGGTCCGGCGGAGTCATTAGACCTTACTTTTTCAAAAATGAGGCAGAAGCAACAGTTACGGCGAATGGATTGCTCTATCGAGAAATGATTAATGATTTTTATGGCCGAAATTAGATAGTATTGATCTGGACAACGTTTATTCTCAACAAGATGGCGCTACGTGCCACACAAGCAACGAAACCATCGATCTTCCTTTGGGGCAACGTGAAAGAGAAGGTCTATGCCAATAGCCTAGCGTCGATTCAAGACCTCGAAGATGGAATTCGTGAGGCTATCGGACATAGGACAGCCACTTTGCGATTTGGTTAGGAACATTTCAGTAAAACGATATGGTCTTGTAAGCGTGATTGTGATGGTCATTTGCCTGATGTTATTTTCCACTATTAATGGCAAGCTTCTTCTTTATAATAAAATCATCATTTATAATGGAAAATTGCCTTTTTCTTTGAATATCAAAATAACACCCCCTATTGGAAAACCCTTTATAACACACGGTCGATGTTACCGAAGACACTTATCTTTGAAACCTACTTTTTCTCGAAAGAGGATGAATATTTTTTTATTCTGTCGACAGTATTTGGTACGAGTCAATGTTGATTTGAGATGTTCGTATAAGTAGGAGAAAAAATTTTCTCCAGGATTATACTGTTTTTATTGTGTCATTCGAAAGATAATTGTATTCTGAATGTTTCTTCTGAATTTCATTTCTCATCTTTTTCTTACCGTCAGCGACCTGCAGCTTGTTTTATGTTAATTGTTAATTCTATTTCATTTCTTCTATCTGTATTGTGACATACTCATCAAATAGCATATCTTACAACAATAAACATTTTTTTAATAACACATGAAACATGTCAAATGATATGTTCTATATACCGGCCATTTTGATCCATACATAGATTATATATTTTCCTCATTCTATTATACCTAAGTTACTCTGGCCAAAACATTAAGGTTCACATGGACAAAGTAACTCATAATGAATTAAAGAAAGTATATAATTTATGTATGGATCATAATGGCAGCTACATGGAACATATGATTTGACATGTTGCATTTATTATTAAAAATATGTTTAATGTTATTAAATATAATATCTGAATAATATAACGATATTGAAATAGTTTGCTTCAAAGTCTCTTCGATTTTGAGGAGCACAATCATATCTATGTCTAAATCGAGGCATACTGCCACAATACAAAAAAAAATAAATGGAATAGAATTAACATAAAACACGCTGCAGGTCGCTGACGGTAAGGAATATAAAAAATGGTGTTCAGAAGAAACATTCAGAAATAAATTATCTTCGGATAGATACAATAAAAAAGGTGTTCCTTGGGAAAAACTTTTTGATAGCGGCGCGACGACTGGCGTCTAAATTATTTTCTCCGACTTTAACGCATATCTCAAGTCAACAGTGACTTGTACCAAGTACCGTCAATAGAATAAAAAAATATTCATCCCTTTTCTAGTGAAATTAGGTTACCACGATGAGTGAATCACCAATCACCCTGTACAAAGTTATTGAAATTGTGGTTTCTTGAGCAAGAAACACTGCTCTATAGATCTAAAATAATAATAATGTATCAAAAAGTGCTGAAGCATTTGTAGATTACTCCTAGATTCCTGAATATTTTTGTACAAAAGCATTTTCTTTGATATGTTATAAAAAACTAATATAAAATTAATTTGTATATTCCCATTGGTATGAAACCTTGCTCCCATTGCTAAAATTAAATTCTATTTCAGTATATTTGATCATATATGGGGCATTTAATCCACACTTTTATGGTTTTTGATTCTTGCCGTAATTCATCGGGTTTCTTAGGACCCTGTATAATTCATTCACATATTTTGTTATAAGCAAATGATACACAATACATTGGTATTTAGAAACGGAAATTTCAGCTTTCTAGGACAATAACTATCGAAGTAATGAATGTTCAATTGACATCGATTCGCACAAAAAATAAGGAAAGTAACCAATTGGTCAAAAACCGGCAAAACCGCTAAATATCATCAAAACTTCACGAACTAATTTTATCGTCAAAAAGTCATAATTTACCTCACAAATTATCACTGTGAAAATAACCAAAGTTATCCATCTGCTTATCATGATTTACGGATATAACGACAAAAGCATTGGACGAAAAAAATTCGATTTTTTGCATTGAAATTCATTATAACATTCGATACTTAAATGTTGCAATTTGTTCAACTACTAGGAACGTATTGAAAATTATTGTTTTATTTCTGCAATTAAAATTAGTGGAGCGCAAAAACCTAGTATGATTGATTGATCGGAGTTTGAGTTGTCGTTAAAATTTATCATAATATTCCAATTTTATTGTTCTTGTTATCTTGTATAAAAAGATTTGAAGATTATTCAGCAGCAAAATAGTTTAAGAAAATTATTCAATTGAAAGTGAGATACAAAAAACTTGATTGAATAATCTGAAATAAACAAATTTATCTGATAGTTTGGAAGGAGTTCAATAAATCAAAAATAAATTAGTGACAAGTAAAAGATCGAAATTGATTTCAATATCTTTCGAGGTCAATTGTCATCTTGAATCCATTTTTTGATCCGAAAATACTACATATTTTTAAACCTAAACGTCAGTTCAAAAATATGAAAAACTTGTGAGAAATATTAGTTTCCTTCATATACTGGGTGTCCCTGTGAGCCTGTTCCAATGGATTATCTGAGACATTTCGAAAGATACAAATTGGAAAATTTCATGCTCCATAAATACGTTAAAGGAACCTTCATCTGAGGTGCTTTAGAAGTCAAAAACTAGATATTTCTTTGTGGACTAAAATATAAAACAAACAAAACACAACATAATTTTGGCGCATTGCATACTTTGCACACATGGTAGCGGGAGCCCTGGCCCGAGTAACTAACATTCAATGAGTAATGAACAATCTTGAATGGGCAGCCCGATTATTATTCTCGCATTTTCTATTAGTCTAAGAGCCCGTGAACCCCAGACCTTCGTTATTTTATAAAAGCTGAAAATTTGTCTACGCATGCTCCCAACACAGGTAAGAACGATGGACCATTATGAAATTTGGGTTACCCTGGCTTTGGCAGGTAAACGGTATTAAAGGGGTGCAAAATACTGATCTAATTTCGTCAAATTATAAAGTGTGATTTTTTGATATTACCTTCAGAATATCATTAAAAATCACGTCATTAATTGCCAGACACTTACTATAGTGGCAACCCCTTGCCAGACACCCTTAATGTTTATAAAATTATATGTAATTCTACTTACGTTATAGTATAAAAGCTAATTTTCATATATGATACTTGGGTAATAATAAGATAATGTTTCCTCATTAGCCAGACATTTTTGATAGTGCCAACCCTTTGCCAGACAAGCTTGTAGTTTAGCTGCAGGTGCGAGCGCGAGACAGTATTTATGAGTGGGTGCGAGAGAGACGGCATGATTATAATGACTTATGCAAATACATTTTTTGGTACAGATTTATATAACTAATCATTTAAGTGAATCTCAAAAAGATCTGAAGGAAAAACATTCGATGCTACAACTAAATTAAATTGTTAATAGAATAAATTGAAATTTTTAACAATTTTATTTAGTTGTAGCATCGAATGTCTTTTCTTCAGATGTTTTTGAGATTCACTTAAATGATTAATTATATATCTGTACCAAAAAATTTATTTGCATAAGTCATTATAATCATGCCGTCTCACTCGCACCCACTCATAAATACTGTCTCGCGCTCGCACCTGCAGCTAAACTACAAGCTTGTCTGGCAAAGGGTTGGCACTATCAAAAATTTCTGGCTAATGAGGAAACATTATCTTATTATTGCCCAAGTATCATATATAAAAATCAGCTTTTTACTATAACGTAAGTAGAATTACATATAATTTTATGAACATTTAGGGTGTCTGGCAAGGGGTTGCCACTATAGTAAGTGTCTGGCAATTAATGACGTAATTTTTAATGATATTCTGAAGGTAATATCAAAAAATCACACTTTATAATTTGACGAAATTAGATCAGTATTTTACACCCCTTTAATACCTTTTACCTGCCAAAGCCAGGGTAATCCAAACTTCATAATGGTCCATCGTTCTTACCTATGTTGGGAGCATGCGTAGACAAGTTTTCAGCTTTTATAAAATAACGAAGGTCTGGCGTTCACGGGCTCTTGCTCTATATATATCAGGATCGTGTCCTATTATTCTTGATTTGTGAAGTTATCATTTTCACGGTTGTTCATTATTTTCGCATTCAATATTGAATGTTAGTTACTCTGACACGCACACAACTGTTGATAACTATAAAAGTTGCAAAATTGATCAATTCGCAAGCATATGATAAAGGAAATACTTTTGAAAGTGCATATTATAATCAACTTTGTTTCAATGTTTGTTTTCACTCAGTGAAACGGAAAAAATCACAATACCTCTGATTTCAATTCACGGTCGAACGGTTTTATTTAATCAATAACGGAAAATGATAAACGAATGAACGGTTTCAACGGTGAACTTAGAATTATGATCCGGAATGAAAAATAAATTGAAATTTCGTTAAAGATTTTGAATAACGAGATCGAACTATTCGTTGAAGAATCCTCGTTATGAGTACCAAATCCCAATTTGTCACCTCGGTTGGTCTCAGAATTTCCCGAGAAGGGGGTCAAAGGGGCCCTTTAATTGGTCGAAATTGACATGTTATATTAGTAGTAGTTAATTCAATGAAAAATCTGTTACTCTTACCATGAAAATATCAGTTTAATTCTCAATTAAACCTTAACTACCCTGTCTTGCCTCACGTTCCCCTATAACCTAAAATGGCAATGGCTAGATTTCAGGTTGGATTTTACGGGACAATAGGTTATGGATGGTGCAACAGATACAGAATGAAAAATCAACCACAGTATAAACTTTGTTGATGAAATTTTCAAAAGAAACATTATAAAGCATATATACGGGTACAAATCTGATGCATATTGAAGATAACTTTATCCACAGCTTCCCTGAAATGTGTGATATCTCGTTGACACGATCTCAGACCGAATACAAGGTTTGTTATGAACTTCAAGATCTTCGCACCATGACCCAACATTTGTCCTGACAGTTTTCCTACCTGCAATCCCTTTTGCATGAGACAAAAAGGACCAAATGTACAATCGATTTGGTGTACCAGAGTGAACTCAAATAAAGTTGCCCAAATTGGATTAATAAGATCTACGAGTTCAATTAAATGAGATTTGATGCAATACCAATCTGCAGTTGCGTCTGCTAAAATGAGGACAATTATTTTTTTGTTATCTTCCATGCACTTGCTTTGTTTCACATTTAATCTGCCACTTTCTAGGGGTTTTAAAGTTAGGAGTGTCTCGTTTGCCAATTGAGCAATGCTCAGCCTGTTATATCCGAAAAATCCTTCTATGAAAGGTTGCAAATGTCCTTTCATATCTGATAGTATAGTTACGATGGACAAAGGATTTTCCTGTAGATAAACCACTGCATTATTTATATTGAGGCTTTTGAAATCTCCTATGCTGTCGTAACCGCCATACACCTGAAATAGTTATTTAATCAACTAGGTTATTAAAGACAGCGACTAATGGTCGAGATATATTAATGTATTAATAGTTCGAGACCATTAGTCGCTCGATTAATAACCGAGTTGATAACAAGATTTTTCCGACGATCTCAATATGAATTGTGTATGAATTCTTGATTGAAATACATTCTCATTTTGCACGAGACATTTGACATAAAAATTTCTATGTACATATGTTCCGGTAGAGTTTTGACATTTCTCGTAATGCTTCTGAATACTTTGTGAACGGTTGCCATGAGGATTGCACATTAAAATAGCATGAATTGAGCATTAAAATGGGCTATTGATGCTCAATTTCGTACACATTAAAATCACCTTTTATTTCGTCGGCGAAAATATTAGTTATCTAACCAACTAGGTCATTTATGACAGTGATTGATGGTTTTATCTATACTAATATTATAAAGAGGAAAGATTTGTATGTTTGTGTGTTTGTGTGTTTGTGTGTTTGTGGCGTTGATATGACATCACTCATAAGCTACTGGACCGATTTCAATAATTCTTTCACCCTTAGAATGCTACATTATCCTTGAGTAACATAGGCTATACTTTTCATCCGAGAAAATTGGGGAAACCTACTATAACTTCAATGATAATAAATATGAGTACCAAAATCAGCTATTTTCAGGTGCGCTGCGAAAACCGTAAGACGTACATGGAAACAATGTATGACGGAAATGTACCTCTTCAATAGTTCTACAAAAAAGTCCGCGATAGCATATATCTATCTTTCAAGGTTTACTCGGTATCACCTTTTAAAGGTATCCGAATGTTTCTCAAAATTATGCATTTTTTGGGAGTATTTTTTATGAATACGCTATTGATCTTTATCCAATTAAATACGTCCTTCATATCCAGTATTTAATATAGAACGAAATTGCCTTTTACATCATTCAATTATGATGAATACATCAAAAGATATGGCAGGTTGAAGATGAAATCGCACCAAAATCGAATTACGTCTCCGAGCACGATATACACAAACACTGGTATGGCGACGCCCATCGAGATGTGACGTCACAGCGGAGAATTTCCATTGCATTTGCGGGATTGAAGTGTTAGAACTCGAGGGAATGATTGGAATAATGCAATTAATCGCAAGTTTCATTGAAAATGCAATCAACTAACTATTTTAAATGAAATTTCTTCGATGTCTTTGTTTGTTGATCCTGGAATATATCAATGAAGTTGTATAAATATGGATGTTAGTGCTAAGTATTTACGAGTATTTGTTAATAGAGAATAAATTATTCAAGTTTCATTTAAAAACTTCGAATAAATGAAAATATTTTTATCATATTCAGGAAATTTCTATGAATGTCATTTATAATTCGTGAATTTGGAAAGTTTTTTGTTCATTTTTTTCTTCATATTCTGAAAACTGATCTTATTCAGATCCCGGTGTCTTAAGTTGGTACGGATTCTGCTCAAAACGGTAGGTTTTAGAAAAAAGTGGTCAATAGAGCGTTTGCAGAGAATTAATTAACCTATAAAATGAGGTATCAATCGTCCACAGCTGTGCCGAAGTCTTGTGCTTAGTGCTCGTGAAAGCACTCGAAGCACTTTTGTGCTCGTAAGCACTGTGCTCGCGAGCACTTGATTGAACCAGTGCTTAGTGCTTGGTGCTTCGTTAGTTTTTTGAAAGGGCTTAATGCTTAGTAATTCGAAAAAGTGCTCCTAAGCACCGCAGTGCTCCCAAGCACTTTCAGAAATTACCAAGCACTAAGCTTTATGGAATCGTCGGAACATGAAAATGACGGACTTTCGCCTGATTGGAATAGACAAAGAACTAAAATATAATTTTTTTTTCGGTCCACCTCTATGGATATCTAACTTGTTGAATTTTTTCTTTATTAAAACTCTGGTGTTAAAAAAACGATATCGATGTATGTTATGGACTGGAACAAGTCTTTATATTCTCATTATTATGACTCGGAGAACAAATTGTAATGTTGTATGGCGAAATTTTTTTGGGAAATAAATATGGAACAAAATTTATTTTTATATACTTTTCAAGTTTTTTAATCATTCTTTCAAGTTCTTTATTGGTGAATATTAAAGTTACAGTCTATTCACTTAATGAATGATATAAAGAGCTCAGAAAACGTTTTTTCCTAGCAGACAGCATTTTTTTCTTGCTTCGCCACAAAAAAATTCCATCTAGTTTGTTGCCAAGACGTCATTGACTTCCTATAACTTTTGGAATTTTATTTTCTGTTTCGAGACCACAGCCTTTTCTTCCAATTTTTTTATATGACGTCATGGTAACTATATATTTGTCTGTGAACGACAATGTTAGACTTGCAGGACCAGTTCAAAACACGATATCACACGAAAGAAAAAATCAAGACATCAAAATCAAAATTTCAAACTAAGAGATATTTGGATGGAAAATACAAAGGTTCATTCAGAAAAGTGCTTAGTGCTCAGTGCTCGTGTAAACGAATTACTTTCCAAAAGTGCTTGGTAATCGCGAGCACTCCTTAAAAAATGAGGGCTTAGTGCTCGAAATTCCGGAGCACTTTTCTTCAGTGCTCGGCACAGCTCTGCAATCGTCCTGATCGAATGAGCACAGACCGATTTATTTTCATTAGAAGATGAAAAATAGTATATTATATTATAAGGATTAAAAGTGCATCTTTTTTTTACGAGCAATATTTGCAGTTGTGAGGCGCAGCCGAGCGAATGCAAAATTGCGAGTTAAAATAGGCACTTTTAATCCGAATAATATATACTATTTTTTCTCCAACCAAGTCAAAATTACAATAAAATTGGTTTTAGTGAAAAATCGTTCATAATTTGGTTATGAATTTGAACACAGAATCATGACAGTGATTGTCAAGTAGACTTCAAATGCATGTACAAGGATTAAAAGTAGCGTTTTTAATCCTAGGATTGAAAGTGTTGCTAAGTAACGAGTGAATTTTTGTACGGTAAGAAAATCTATGACTTTTGCACCTGAAAAGAGTACAAAAAGGTCAACATTATTTGATGGTTGGAGAAAAATGTAATTTTTCATCTCCTCCCAACTTTATTCGAGATATTTTCAGAATCTATAGGTTATAGAAAAAAGTAGTCAATAGGGCGTTTGTAGAGAATTGATCTATATCTTTACTAATATTATACTTATACCTATATTATAAAGAGGACAGATTTGTATGTTTGTGCGTTTGAGGGTTTGATACGAGTTTACTCATAAGCTACTAGAGATTTCAATAATTATTTCACCCTCAGAATGCTACACTATCCCTGAGTAACATAGGCTATACTTTTCACCCGAGAAATTTGAGGAAACCTACTATAACTTCAATGATAATAAATATGAGTACCAAAATCAGCCATGATGAATACATCAAAAGATATGGCAGGTTGAAGATGAAATCGCATCAAAATGTCTCCGAGGTAGGCACAAGGCGGCTAGGAGAAGGTACCGAAGTGTGAGAGATGTTTTGTATTAATGTATTTTGGATTGCCTATGCCCGTATGTTTATGACCACACATCAGATCAACAGATGGCGCTGAAGTCGTTATTCAGGTTATTCATCTACTCTGCAACTAAACGGCTCGATCGAATTGAATGAATTTTTGTGTATACAGAACAACGTCTGTTGGGTCTGCTAGTTCTTTTATAAATTGAGAGCTAACATAATACAATACATGGAACACTTTCAAAGTGGACAAACTTCGAGAGGTGATTATAAAAGTGATTTGCAACAAAAAATGTCATATTATAACACATGGTCGAAATGTTGACGGTTATTCTTCAATTTAACATATCTTGATTTGACGAAAAATTTCAAGTTGTTTCTCTAAACAGATCATTATTTAGTTTTTCTTGTAGTCCCATCAAACTTGACCACATATTCGGAAAATGCAATAAATTTGCTACAAGATGAGAGAGTCTGTGTGCAGAAAATACTCTTATTGCAAGCGTGGTAAGGAGAAGAATATCACGATTCTGAAGTCCTATTTTCCAATGGTTTTTTTCGATGATATTAATACTTATGCACACGCTTTCTTACTTCATTTAGTGTATTCTCGAATGACATATCAACTTTCGTGCTAGTTGCTCATTCTCCGTAATAATATCATGGCTAACATGAGAACAACGAAAAAGTCTAAAAATTCAGAACCTAAATTTGCTATATTTTGAAGCTTTTCGTGATTGGCAGGAAAAAAATTGATCACTTCTAAATCATTTCTTACCTCGTAAGGAAGCAAGACGCAGAGGAAAACGAATAATGTCTTGGAAATCATTGCTGGGTTAATTATTATGGCAAGAATTCCATGGCAGCTTAACGTTCAATTAAAACCGTCTTAACATCGTTATTTTGGAAATGTTTGATTGAATGAAGGCAGCGGCTTCTGGAGCGTTACGACTTAGTTTATCTTCTTTTCAACCATTAATTATGGATCACCAGGTCTAAAACAGTCTGAAAGCTTTGGATGTGTTTACTTTTGTGTAAAATTTCGGGTATGGGATTTCTAGAACTTGGTGAGATTTACTGCATAAAACGTTGTAAGTTCCACCGTGGCGAAAGTATCCGCACAAGGTTTTATGATACATTAAATATAATATATATCATTAATGATGACTTTTATGTTATAACTTTATGTACTGTAGCGCTATTGATATTAGAGCATGATTGATCAATCATGGAAACATGAGAATAATTTATTTTTGGCAATTTTTACAATAGTTGTGTGCGTGTCAGAGTAACTGACATTAGTAACATTCAAAAATGAACAATCGTGAAAGGGCAGCCCAATTCACATTTTTCATAAATCAGTATCATGTCCAATTCATCTTGATTTGTGAAATTTTCACACTCTGACACGCACACAACTATTGCGAACTGTAAAAGTATTATTGGAGTCCAAACCAAGATTTCACAAAATATCGTAGTCTATTGTAATTCTCCAAATTTGAATGTTTTCCCATGTGTTTGATTGAATAAAGGTAGCAACTCCTGGAGCGTCTAGAAGAAGTCTGACAGCTATGGATGTGTTTACATTTTGTGTCAAATTTCGAGTTTGGGATTTCTTGAAGTTGGTCTGATTTACTGCTTTAAATGTTGAAACTTTCACTATGGCGAAAGTATTCGCCAAACAAGTTTTTATGAAACATCAAATATAATATATAAATCATTAATGATGAATTTTATTTAGGAAATTTATGTACTATATCGCTATTGATACTAGAGCATGATTAATTAGTCATGGAAAGTTGTGAATAAATTAGTTTTTGCAATTTTGACAATAGTTTTGCGCGTGTCAGAGTAACTAACATTAGTTACATTCAATAATAAACAACCGTGAAAGTACAGTTCGATGATTATTTCCACATTCATTATTGAATGTTTTTAGGGTGAAGTGGGGGAATCGCGGCAGCTTAAGGATATGGTCGAAGTGTTTTAAGGGTCCGAATAGAAGAAAAATTGAACAGGACAATAAGTTCGATTCACTCGAGTTGGGAAAAACTATTTAGAGCAAGCCTTCAAATTAAAAAAAAATCACAAATAAAAAGATGCGATGGCAAAAATTTCCCGCACAAATGGGGTAATACTGGTCATTATTTACGTATAAAAATCGCATAAAATATGAGTTTTGGAATGACGATACCTAAATATCAAAACTTTACATTTCCTTTCCCAATTTTTTTGAAGATAATTTCATGTTCGTTAGACAGTGTACGCCCATTCAAAATGACAAATGAATCGATATCTTATTAGACTACAGGCCCGTGTTGAAAAAATTATGGGTCATTTGAACCACCAGATGACCTATCTAAAACGATATAGGAGCATAAAATAATAAGATTCAGCACTATGCCGTCACTTGTAAGCTGTCCAACTGAGTGCAGGTGAGAATTTGAAAGTACAGGTAGAGTGGGTACATTTTGGTCACATATTTTTGTACGGCATTCTCACCATCGATTGATCCATGAAAAATAATAAGAAAACGCGTAGCGCCGTAAAAAAATGTGGATCCACAAAGTCAAAAATTTTTTTTTATTTTCCGAGAATTCCCTGGGTAAATTTGGTCATTTGATTTTGTACGGCATCTGTGTCATACTATTTCAATACTGCTTCTAATCCGTTATTCCGCAACGCCGTACAAAAATCATGCGACAAGGGGAAAAATCTAGGGTTGCGATCCCCTCTCTTTCCGTAGTCCAGGGGGTGATTTGACACAACATGAAATAAATTTATTTTGAAAGTATTTTATGCAAAGATAATATTTTTTCATATGCCGTACATTTTCGTTGGTCCGAGGGGGAAAAAAGGAAATATTCTTTTATTTGTCCTAATTTTCATAGTCTTTTCGTGATTCTAGGTTCCTAGTTAGAAACTATGTTGAATATGGGTTTGTATACTGTATTTCTGTATTTCTACCAAAATACAGACATGTAGTCATTGATAATTCCAAAACACATCATATTTTTGATAAGTACTCATGACACTGAAGTTAGCAGACATGATTTTGTACTGCAAACTTCAGTGACATGAGTACTTCTCGAAATATGTTGTATTTTGGAATTATCAGTGACAATATGTACATATTTCGGTATAAATGGATAGTATACAAACCCATGTTTAACATAGTTTCTAACTAGGAACCTAGAATCACGAAAGGACTATGAAAATTAGGAAAAATAAAAGGATTCTTTCTTTTTTTCCCCTTTGGACCAACGAAAATGTACGGCATATGAAAAAATATTATCTTTGCATAAAATACTTTCAAAATAAATTTATTTCGTGTTGTGTCAAATCACCCCCTGTACTACGGAAAGAGAGGGGATTGCAACCCTAGATTTTTTCCCCTTGTCGCATGATTTTTGTACGGCGTTGCGGAATAATGGATAAGAAGCAGCATTGAAATACACTACTGGAAAAAATTAAAGGATCAAAAAAAATTCCAAATTTTTCGGCAATTTTCGACATGCCGTAACTTTGAGAGGAATGGTCGTACAAGGAATTTAAAAAAAGGAAATTGTAGCTCCAAGTGTCTAGTTTTTGAATTAAAACTTCAAAAATTTTAAGTTCCAGTGGTTTTCGAGTAATAATAAAAAAATCAGGAACAAAAAAATTCTCAAAATTTTAACACTTTTTTTTTCTTGTCTAGGAGCGTGGAAATTTTATTTTTGCATAATCGTTATAATGATAGGATACTTTATCAATTCAGCTTTATTTTATTTTTTATTGACCTCAATACGTCCACTTCTTGCCGAGATATCGGTCTTCAAATGGAAAAGGATCCATGTTTTATCCGTTAATAAATTAATAAAAATTTCATTTGTTAGTTTATTTAATTTTTTTTTTTTGAAATTTATGTACTATCTGCAATTAAAATGTGGAAAAAGCTCGAGAAAATTCTTTTTTGCCTTTTTTGAAGATTATGAGCTTCTCAGAGCAAAAAACGTGATTCTTATTTTTTTCAAAAATTCAATCGTGTCAAACAAAAAAACGGCTCGCTGGATTGAATTGAATCTTCGTAAGGATTTTATCAACATATTGAACTGTGAAAGTCACACTTAACATTATTGGTTTTCTCAACATTTTCGATCCAGCGGTAGATTTTCCAAGAAACCACCAAAAGCCCTTTTTTGTTAAATTTTTATATTGATGCGACATGAAGAAAAAAAAATTCTATGAATAAGCAATGGTTGTTCATTAATGGGAGTTCATTTAAGGTCTTGAAACCCTCCTTCAATTTTCTGTGCGATCATTGGTTGCTGAGAAATCGATAATCAAAGACAAATGGATCCTTTTCCATTTGAAGACCGATATCTCGGCGGGAAGTGGACGAACTGAGGTCAATGAAAAAAGAAATTGAAGCTGAATTAACAAAGTATCCCATCATTATAACAATTATGCAAAAATAAAATTTCCACGCTCATAGACAAGAAAAAAAAAGTGGTAAAATTTCGAGAATTTTTTTGTTGCTGATTTTTCTATCATTACTCGAAAACCACTGAAACTTAAAATTTTTGGAATTCTAATCCAAAAACAAGACACTTGGAGCTACAATTTCCTTTTTTTTAAATTTCTTGTACGACCATTTCTCTCAAAGTTACGGCATGTTGAAAATGGCCGAAAAAATTGGAATTTTTTTTTGATCCCTTAATTTTTTCCAGTAGTGTAGTATGACATAGATGCCGTACAAAATCAAATGACCAAATTTACCCAATGAATTGTTGGAAAATAAAAAAAAAATGTTGACTTTGTGGCTCCACATTTTTTTACGGCGCTACGCGTTTTCTTATTATTTTTCACGGTTCAATCGATGGTAAGAATGCCGTACAAAAACATGTGACCAAAATGTACCCACTCTACCTGTACTTTCGAATCCTCACCTGCACTCAGTTGGACAGCTTACAAGTGACGGCATAGTGCCGAATCTCATCATTTTATGCTCTTATATCGTTCTAGATAGGTCACCTGGTGGTTCAAATGACCCATAGTTTTTTCAACACGGGCCTGTAGTCTATATCATATTATAACTGCAGCTTTTTTAGACTTTGATTGTTCTATTGCAGTTTCAACAATATCCGCATCTTCTCTGGCTTGTTTAGTAGTAATATTGGCAGATTCTAATTGACGAAACAGAATAAAATAGTTAATAAAAATAACAAATATTCATAATAATTGATTTTTGATTTATCGATAGTTTATCAACTGTATATTGCGCGTTTTCGACCGGAGACGCCGGTTGACCAGAAGCGACGCTGTGACCGCGCGCTCTCCGCCCTCTATCTCGAAAACCGTTTACCATATCGAAATTTTTTTCAAACAAAATTTGTAGAGAACTTTGTATTCTACAATATTCATAATAACTACAAATAGGAAAAAAACCCATAGGAAATGAGATATTTACAAAAAAAAGCGCAAAAAAACGATTGTTTTGACCATATGTAGGTTTTGGGACAACTTTTAGGGTATCAATATACAAGTATTTACAAACTTAAATTTAAATTTAAGCTTATTGGACTGTACTACTAGTTGATAGTTTAAAAGGGGTCAGTTCACTGCGACCTCAAGGTCTATTGTGCCCCCTTACAGAGCTGTTCTGACCACATAGTGTCTGAGTAACTAACATTAGTAACATGTCCAATTTATCTTGCTTTGCGAAGTTATAATTTTCACAGTTTTTCCTTATTGAATGTGTGAGTTACTCTGACACGTACACAACTATTGCGAACTCTAAAAGTTGAAAAAAAATATATTATTGGATACCAAATCAAGATTTCACAAAATATCGTAACCTCAGAGTAAGAAAGTTTATTTCTTACTCTGAGATCGTAACCTATCGTAATTCTACATATTTGAAATTTCAGTTTTGATGTTTTTCCATGTGTTTGATTGACAGCTACTGGGGCGTCTTATCTTTTTATCAACCATTAATTAATTATGGATCACCAAGTCTAGAAGAGTCTGAAAGCTCTGGATGTGTTTACTTCTGTGTAAAATTTCGGGTTTGGGATTTCTCGAAGTTGGTCTGATTTAGTGCATTAAAAGTTGAAAGTTTTACTATGGCAACAGTGAACATATTCGTCATACAAGGTTTTATGAAACATTAATAGTTATTTTTGTATCTAGTGCGCGAAATGCTACTTTGGTGATCGAGAACTGATTTTTTTAACTCGGCTGCGCCTCGTTAAAAAAATCAGTTCTCGATCACCAAAGTATTTCGCGCATGAGATGCAAACAAAATTTTTTCTACAAACGCTTAGCTTAATATGAAAAAAAATATTGAACTGGTTTGAACTGTTTTTCCAAATCAAGTAATTAGGTATTATAACTATGGGCAATATATTCTATGTTGAAAGCAACACTCAATGTTAAAGAAAACGTGGATTTCAAGAAATTTACCAAGTTAAAATATAAAAATCCCATATAGTTTACATGCAGTGTGCGAAGTAAGTATTTCGCACACTACTTCGCGCACGGTGTCATAGTAACAAAGGAAAATGAAAAAAAGGGTCACTTCGCATATTCTTGCCAATGCGCGAACCTTGTCATTTTTTGACGTTTGTAGAAAAAAAAATTTCTTGAAATCCACGTTTTCTTTAACATTGAGTGTTGCTTTCAACATAGAATATATTGCCCATAGTTATAATACCTAATTACTTGATTTGGAAAAACAGTTCAAACCAGTTCAATATTTTTTTCATATTAAGCTAAGCGTTTGTAGAAAAAATTTTGTTTGCATCTCATGCGCGAAATACTTTGGTGATCTCGACTATTTGTTTTAACTCGGCTGCGCCTCGTTAAAAAAATCAGTTCTCGATCACCAAAGTAGCATTTCGCGCACTAGATACAAAAATAACTAATATATAATTAATGATTACTTTTATTTAGGAAATTTATGTACTGTATCGCTATTGATACTAGTAGAGAGCATAATTAATTAGTCATGGAAAGTTGTGAATGAATAAGTTATTGCTCTAATAGCTTATTTTCTAGATGAAATTTAAACTTTTGTTGACATTCACAGAGTGAAAACGCTCTGACATTAATCATTCCAAAAATCAACATCTTGAAATATTCTTCACGTTAAACCACCGATTAGGAAAATGCCTCAAAATTTCCCCCTGTACCTGTAGTTGTCAAGATCAGTTAAGAAGAGATTATTCAACAGTTACTTCATTGTTATGACGAAATTCCATCATTACGTTCGAAGTTCAGCAGATTTATCATCTCTGGAAGGGTCTCATAATTTTCTCTCTAATGTAATTTGTTATTGTAGCTGTTTCTGACAGGTTGATATAAGTAGTCCGCTTTTAGTTTACAAGTAAGCGTAGGTGGATTAATTGGACACATAAATGATTTAAGATTAAGCGGTCTTTTCCTATCAAACTGTTAATTTTTTCTGTTGAAATACTGTCCAATAGATATCCCTACGGAGCTGAGGTTTTTTGAGCGCTCGTTCGACTTGAACAAGTGCTATATTGTTTTGCCAAAATGTCTCTAATTTTCGAACAGCACTATAGTAAATTCAATTGGAATATTGAAAAGAAGAATCTTCATATTTCCGAAACGAGATAAACCATTCGAGTGAAATTCATTTTGTGAAGAAAGATTGCTGAACTGAATGTTCCTGCAAAATTTCAGGATCATCAGAACCATAGAATTGAATTCTTTAATGGTCCAGTTTTTACATATTTCAGTTCTTGAATAATTTCCAGAATATTATTCCGTTCGTGGTGAGTTTTTGAATTTATATACAGGATAGGCAATCCATAACTTCCCCCTCCCAATTTGAGCTTTGGGATGGAATAACGAAAAAACGGCCAAATTTTGTTGAGAAGGGAATCAAATTAGTTTGGTATCATTACCCCTCTAGCCGCAATCCCTAACAACTCTCATTTTTGAATAGGAAAAAGGGGTCGAGCAGTACCTTGTTAGAAAGCCAATTCAATGTCCTGCATGAGTGTATTTTTTACAACGTAAATCGTGCGCTTTCGTTTAAATTTAAATAATTGCTGTTAGGGTAGCGGTAGCAATTACACCTCCTCACTGGCTTTTTTACAGGACATTGTCGCCTCAGGAAGCACCTATTGAGGATGGGATTGTCGGACACTGACGAGTGTAGGTTTTGTGGGGAGGAGGAAGGAATGCCTCGGACGAGAAACTTGTAAGAGTAAGGAACTAGCCTCGTTGAAGCCTTCACAGTTATTAGATTTCATTAGATCTCTGAAACTGGAAGGTGAGCTATGAAGGTTTTGGCCAGAACAGCTCTGTAAGAGGGCACAATAGACCTTAAGGTCGCAGTGAACTGTAACCCCTCTTTAAACTAAAACTAAAACAAACTAGGGTAGCGGCTAGAGGGTTAGTGATATAAAACTCATTTTAACACACTTACATGTACTCCTGTATATAAAATTTGACTTATTCGAGTGTTTTCCCATCTCAAAGAGCCCAATTTTCTTGAAATCCTTGCTTAGTTATATTGCAAATTCCAAAAAGGCCTAGGCGTTTTGTATATTTTTTTCTCATGACTACTTCAAATGGTCATGAAAAATACAGAATGCCAAGGCTTATGATACCTTTTTGAGCACTGGTTCTACTCAGATGAGTGCCATATCGTTTTGCCTAAAAGTCTGTTATTTTCGAATCTTGAGCCGAAAATGATTTCAAACGATAGTGTTCGACTCCCTAATGACGAATTCGTGGTCAAATTCAATTATGGCCGTAGGGCCGTCCGTCCGTTAGCACCATAACTTTCGGAAGGATTGTCCCAGAGACTTGAGAGTTCAGTTTCCAAATGCCTTGGTTAAGTTGGTTACCCAGCCAAATCGTAGGTACAGGGTGTTCCATAAAATATGGCCATTCAAAATTTTTGTTCCTCAATATCTAAGACAAAACAAAATCAATCCGAATGAGATGTTGCGGTTTTGCGGTCCCATGCAAGATGCTCAGAATGAGCCGCATACAAAATTTTGTGACCTCAGTGTTAACAGAACCATAGAAAATTCAATTGGAATATTGAAAAGAAGAAACTTCATATTTCCTTAACAAGATATCCGACTCGAATGACATTCATTTCGTGTATGAAGATTGATTTATACTGAATTCTTATGCAAAAAGGATCAGAGTCATAAAATTTAATTAATTGTCAAGTTTTTACATATTCCATTTTCTGAATAATTCCCGAATATTATTCCGATCGTGCTGAGATTTCGCATTCATATAATTCTAATACTCTTTCGGAAAAAAGACCAAGCTGTTCTACTCACCGTCTAAACATTCCAAAGTAACATGTTATGTTGATCCAAAATATTATGACTATCCCAACCCAATTTCTCGGCTTCTATGGTCAACTCATCATTTATTCCTTGTTAAATATCTGGATAAACATAAACTCTAATGAACACTTATGATTATCGAGAAACAGCGATAAAAATATGTACACGGAAATATGCTGTAATCTGGGCCTCGGTCTAACTATACTAGGTAACATAGAAAAACGGCCAACTAAACATCATTTACCAATTAATTTTTGAGCACTCGTTATCCTCAAACGAGAGCTATATCGTTTTGCACAAATGTCTGTAATTTTCGAGTTATGAGCCGAAAATCAAATCAAAATCACTAGGGATGTTGACTATTTTTTGGAATTCATTTTATTTTGTAGATAAGCCCTATACAAACACGAAAATATTACTTTTTTCTAAAAAATATAGTATTTGCCAATAAAAAATACGTTGAAGAAAGAAGAATTAATTTTCCCGTGGAAACGGCACGTTATGATGATTACGTCAATAGTCGGTAGACATCATAGACTAACTAAATTTTTAGTTTGTCAGTTTGTCTATGCTAAACATACTTTGACTTCTGTCAAAGCGAACTGATTTTGCCTGATTCCTTGTGGAAAAGTTCAATTTAAGCCTTCAAAATGAATATGTCGGTCTATAAAAGCTGAATGAGGTGTTTCTTTTATTTGTAATAATAAATATGAGTTAAAAGTTTGCTACTAAGAGCCGTATTCATAGTTCGCCCTTGAGTTGAGTGACAGTTAATGTCACCTTTATGTCTAGTATTCATAAGGCCATAAAAACTCACACTCGCCCTCAAGGGCCGACTATGAATACGGCTCTAACAGAGACAATTCTACGTTTTTAAGCCCCACTGCACAAAAATCTTTGTTTTCAGCAAAGAAACTTGCGACCATCAGGGAATCAATCTTCGTTAGGTTACTACTATTACCCTTGATGAATCCTATCTCCATTATAAAGAAAATTGTAGATTATCGTTCTTGTAACGAATAATCGAACTATTCTGTTCTCTTTCAGCTTTCAACTTCTTGAGTTCGAAACATAGATATGATATTCTATAATTATATTTACTATGGTTCAAGTCTTAAACCGTGGGTTTCACAAAGCTTGATTGGGCAATCAAATCGTTCGTTTTGAAGTAAGTCGATGGTTTATGTCAAAAATGAACTGAAAATTGCAGAGAAATGATGACATTTCAATAATCAAGGTGATTGGAGTTTTGTGGAACCCGGCCTATGAAGGTATTTTGTTGATCTGAGCACCGAACATTCGAATTTGCAATGACAATACGGCATAGTGACGTCAATTACCTCTGATTGGCGTTCGCAATCACGTGTTAGTGGATAATAAATAACATAATTTGAATCAGCTTTATTTAATTCAACGAGAATAATAAGATCACTAAAATGGTTTTTTAGGATTGCAAAAATTTCCTTCTATGAGGAAAACCTCAATTCATATGAATTCGTAACATGAGTCAACATCCCTATTATGTCCGTGGGGCTTTTTGGCCGGCCAGTAGCACAATAACTTTCGAAAGGATTTTCTTAGAGACTTGAAATTTCTAGTAAGTTTGGTTCCCAAATGGCTCGGGTAGGTCGTTAACCAGCCAAATCGTACAGGGTGTTCCATATAATATGGCCGTTCAAAATTTTTGTTCCTTGATATTATCTAGGACGAAAGAAAATCCATCGTAATGAAATGTTGCGGTCATATGAAAGATGCTCATAAAAAGCTTCATGCAAAATTTTGTGCCCATAGTGTGAAGAGAACCATATGAAATTGCGTTGAAATATTTGAAAGAAGAAACCTCATATTTCCATAAATAAATATCCGATTCGGATGAAATTTATTTTATAAATGAAGATTGAAAACTCAATTGGAATATTGAAAAGAATAATCTACATATTTCCATAACAGAATAACCGGTTCAAGTGAAATTGATATACTGAATGTTTATGCAACATTTCGGGAGGATTGTATCATCAGAACTTAGAATTGAATTTTTGTAATTATTTATTTTTTAGATATGTATTACATTTCTTGAATAATTTCATGAATAAAATTTCGATTGTGTGGACATTCTTCATTCATATATCTAGTATCAATCTCAAATCCAATATAAAATGTTGAGGTCTTATTGATTCCAAAGAACAAGAGCTCAAAAGCTCCTGCTGTGGGATTTTCTTAAATTTTTATTTATATCTATCTCTAGCGGTTTTGATTAATTAATTAATGAAATTGTTTTTGAGTACTCGTTTTACTTTAACGATTTCTATATGGTTTTGCCCAAATGTCTATGATCTTCGAATTTTGAGCAGAAAATGATCCCAAACGAAAAAATCCGATTTGAGTGTGATTTATTTTGTGTATGAATATTGATGTACTGAAAAAATTATGGAGGATGGCACCATCAGATCCATAGAATAAATTTTTTTCAATTGTCAAGTTTCACATATTTGTATACATATGATTACGAATTTCAACGTCGGTTGTTCATATTGTTTTTATATTGTATTCCATACGTTAATTGATATTCTTGTCATTCTGCTTGCAACTTTCATATTTTGATCGAGTCATAACATAGAGTTCTTTGCTGTCTCTTCTAGTGCCCCGAGGATATTTATAAAATAAACCAAAGGTAGGCCTATTTACACAATTGGTTTTCTTCTCAAGTAGACCTCAAAACCTGTCAATTCTTTTGATTGTACACACAAAGTCGTGAACACAAATTGAATAATTTGTGGGTAATTTGAATTCGTCATAAATTATTTTCGCAAACTCTACAAGTTTCTATGTCGCTGAGTAAATGCACAAGGAAATTCACTGTAATCTATGGGTCCATAAAATTGAACACCAAAGGCAAGCCTGTGATTCCTCAAAAGTTACGAGGTATGAAGATTCCTTTGTGAAGGAATGATGTAAAAGAAGAGAAATAAACAATTTTCAAAATACTGGAATGCTGATAAGTGATTCAATATTTGGTATTTCCACCCCTTGCGTTAATTACAACTCGGCAACTCATACTCAAAATGAGGGATCTTAAAATTTTCTGATCTAATCCTGAGTTGGATTCCCAAGTCACTAAGAATAGCTGGATGATTTTCTGAACATCTCAGAGTCCTATTTAGGTTGTCCCAAACCTGCTCAATTGGATTGAGATCTGGACTTCTTGCTGGCCATTCTATTCGAGAGACTTCAACCTCTTCAAGGTACTCCTGAATAAAAATGAAATTTACACCAATGTATGGAGCAAAAGGCAGTGCATGCTCTTCAAGAATGTTCCTTATATACCTATCGGCATTCATAGCTCCATTATCAAAGACCACTAGATCTGTTCGAGCAGTCAAAGATATTCTACCCCATATCATAATCTATCCTCCCTCGAAACCAGTAGTATTCAGGAAATTGCACTGAGCATATCTTTCATATGGACGTCTGTATACAAGGGAACGTCGATCACAATGGCAGAGGCAGAATCTAGACTCATCTGTGAGAACTCTTTCCCAATCAGCCTCTTCCCAATGAATATGATCTCTCGCAAAATCCGAACGCTCCCTTCGATGGGCTGGGGTAAGAGCTGGGCCTCTTGCCGCGACACGAGGTCTTGAATTATATTCTCTGAGGCGATTTCTTATTGCCTGAGTGCTAATTTGCACCCCATGAGTTTACTCAAGCTGATTTTGAAGGAGGCGAGCGGTTGCAAACCGTTGTCTCAACGAAGAAACTCTCAAATAATGTTCTTGAATGGCAGTTGTTACCGTGGTCTACCCTGTTCTGATCTTCGGACATTCATACCTGTCTCCCTGAATCTCTGCAACATTTTGAACACATGTATGTACATGTTGTATGGAAAACTCCAAACCTTTCTGCAATTCTTGTGTATGTCCACCCTTCTTCTTGCAAAACTACCGCTTGGGCACATTCCTCTTAGGTCAAATTGCGTGTTTCGCGTTGCATAGCGATCGAGTGTAGAAAATCAAACGAAAGAGAAACTATTGATCACTAGAATTGATCGAGACCAACTGATTTCAGAATGGAGCCAATACATTCAAAATCTGATAATCTAATCTTTTTTTATTCTAGCTGGGAAAAACATCTGTATTGCAGCAAAACTTTGAAAGTGGATAACATATGCATGCATAATTCTGATAAAAATAATAATCATTGGACTCACCCTCAGTTGTAGAATAAATTTGAGATTTCCATAATGTGCGTTAATTTTTTTGCGCAGTGTATGTCGCTGAGTATATGCACAAGGAAATTCACTGTAATATATGCTTCCATAGAATCGAACACCAAAGCCAAGCCTGCGATTCCTCAAAAGTTACGAGGTACAAAGCTTTGTTTGTGAAGGAATGATGTGAAAACTATTGACTGGTCCAAGATTTATTATAAACAGTGAAGCGCATCAAACGTTCGAACCTGTAGATAAACAACGAGATCTTTTTTTAGTATCTGCGCATAGATTTCCGTAAGAAGATCGTTAATCAGCTGTATTGAAGCTTGAATTTGTGTTTTCGGGAATATCGCGGTTATTTTAGGATCACCTACTTCTTCTTGTTAATTTTGCGGTTTGCGGTCACGCACCTATTTTGACACCGGTATCGAGATATGGTGTGAACACGTGTTTGTGATTGAACCTGGTCTTTTTTTGTTGATAAAGGAGTATAATCCAGGTAAGTTTTCAACTTTTTTCAGTTTTTTTCATGGGATTCAATGAATGATACCTATATCCATGGGACCTTACACTTTTTTGTATTCTATTAATCCAATTTGGGAGTTTATTTCATTATATTTACATTCCATTTATCACAATTCTATCGTATTGTTGTTTTTGTCAGTTCTATACTGTTAAAATTGTTGTTGTTATTTTTTTAAATTCTTGAGTATTGTAGAGTATACTTTTTCAGCGCTTGTTCTGCCCAAATGTCTGTAATTTTCGAATTTTTTTTTATTTTGAGCTGAAAATGGTCTCAAACGATAGGGTTAGACTCCTTGATGACGAATCCGTGGTCAAATTCAATTCTGTCCGTGGGGCTGTCCGTGAGCACGATAACTTTCGAAGGTATTGTCCTAAAAATTTGAAATTTCCAGGGTGAGTTCGGTTCCCAAATACCTTGGTTGAGTTTGTAGAGGGTGTTTTCTCAATATCTCAGACGAAACGAAACCAATCGAAAAAAAATTTAGCGGCCACGTGCAATATGCTCATAATGAGCCTCATGCATGCCATAACAAGCTATCCGGTTCGAGTGAAATTTATTTTGTGAATGAAGATTGATATACTGAAAGTTCACGCAGAATTTCGACAGGATTATTTTTGATTATAGATTTTCACATATTTCAGCTGTTGAATAATTTACAGAATAAAATTCCAATCGGGTTGACATTTTGCATTTATACAGGTTGTTCGGGGAATAACTGTACATACTCTTACCAGAGATAGAGTTTCACTAGCTGACTACTGATCGACTATAAAAAATTAATTTCTGGGCTTCCCTAGAAAACTACAGGGTGTTTTTCCAACTTCATGGAAATACTTAGACCATCATAAAATCCGAACTTATTGACGGATATTATTGAAACTTGGGTGAATATTGGCACATGCTAAGGTCGAATCAAAAATACATCGATTATTTCAATATTCCAGGGCCGGACTCATTAATCTTCATTTAGAGTGTTCAGGGTGAAAGAATTCACTTTTTAGAAAGAAGCTAAATTATGCTTCAATTTGTGGTATCGCTTAAAGTTGTCACATCAACAATTATTTTTTTATGAATTTTTGAATTTGGAAAAAGGTCGAAAAATTAAATTTATTAACCTGAACAGGACTTAGTCACCTTGTGGAGGTCGAAAATAAATAATAAATTTTCTTTGAAAAGTCACTGAAAGTGTGAAAGACTATAATAATTTGTTGATGTACTGGGTGGCCACTCTAGACACGGATCTCATTGCGATGAAGTGAATAACAATATATTGCGAAAAAAAATTATTGGCAACCTGTATAGGGTATACATAAGCATATTTCAAAATTATTCGTATGTATACCGGGTGTTCGAAAACAAAGATATAGATCAAAGTGACACTTCTTCCAATGAACACCCGGTATACATACAAATAATTTTAAAATATGTTTATGTATACCCTATACATGTCGATAATAATTTTTTTTCGCAATATACCTTCATTCACTTCATCGCAATGAGATCCGCGTCTATGGTGGCCACTCAGTATATAAACAAATTATTATAGTCTTCCTCACCTTCAGTGACTTTTTAAAGAAAATTTATTATTTATTTTCGACCTCAAGAAGGTGACTCAGTCCTGTTCAGGTGAATAGATTCAATTTATTTAACTTTTTCCAAATTCAAAAATGCATAAAAAAATGATTGTTGATATGAAAACTTCAAGCGATACCACAGATTGAAGCATAATTTAGCTTCTTTCTAAAAAGCGAATCAATTATTCGTAATTCGAAATACAAAGTGTTTTTTTACCCTGAACACTTTAAATGAAGATTAATGAGTCCGGCCCTGGAATAAGGAAATATTCGATGTATTTCTGACTCGGCCTTAGCATGTGCCAATAACCCCTCAAGTTTCAATAATATCGATCAATAAGTTTGGATTTTATGATGGTCTAAGTATTTCCATGAAGTTGGAAAAACACCCTATAGTTTTCTAGGGAAATCCAGAAATCAATTTTTTATAGTCAATCAGTAGTCAGCTAGTGAAACTCTATTTCTGGTAAGAGTATGTACAGTTATTCGCCGGACACCCTGTATACTTAGCATAAATTTCAAGTCTTATACAAAATTTTGAGGTGATACTGATAGTCTCATTGTTCCACCAATGGACGAGCTCTCAAAAGCTCCTTCTAAGAGCCCTTTTCAAATTTTTTTCTAGTTCTATACCATTTAACAGTTGTGGAATTCAAAGATTTCTCATCTCAATATTTCCAGAGAATCGATCAATGGATTTCAATTTCTCAAATATCGATTTGCACAATCGAATATACAGGGTGAGCCACGGTCGACGTTACCATAGTGGTTTACGAAGAGTGGTTAGTACGAAGTTATTGAAATTTTTTTCTTCGTCAAGTACCACTGCTCTATCGATATGAAATATTTTCAGAGCTACAGTGGTGCCGGTTATATCAAGTAGTACCAATACCTTGGAAATTAAAAAACACCCCGAAAACTATACCATAGGTTAATGTACTTAACCGAGCCATTACGGACCCGACCTCATCCTCAAAATTTCCCTTCGAAAGGTATTGTGCTAACGAACGGACGGACGGCTGGACGGCCCCACGGACAGAATTGAATTTTACCACGAATTTGTCATCATGGAGTAGAACCCTATGGTTTGAGACCAATATCGGCTCAAAATTCGAAAATTACAGACATTTGGGTAGAAAAATATAGCACTCGTTTGAATAGAACGAGCGCCCAAAAATAATAAGGGCGAAAAACTTGAAAAAAAATTTTGACGTTTTGCCCGCAAATGCTTCGTTTTCCGAGATGAAGTTTGATAAAGGTAACGCTACAGAGATATTATATCAAAATAACAATAATTTTTGAGTTCTTTGTTCAATTCGTGACGAAAATCTCTCCAGGCTTTTTTTCGTATCGAGCTCTGTTTTAGTACAACAAAAGGAAACATCTTAATAATGCATATTTGTTGCTACTTTGAACAAATTATGTAGACACTACGTTGAAGTGTTTTATTTTTAATTTTTACATAAAATCGGCGCCTCATATGAAAAAAAGACAGGAAAGATTTCGTCACCAATTGAACGAAGAATTGAAAAATTATTGTTCATTTGAAATATTTCTGTGGCCTACTATGAATAATTTCAGGGAATTACAAGTTATCTGAAAATGCCATTACATACTCACTTTGATTCAGATCAGATTCAGATTCAGAAAAATTGACAAATATTCATGATAATTGATTTATCGGTAGTTCATCTACTGTATATTGCGAAATATACAGTAGAATATAGAAATTTTTTTCAAACGAAATTTGTAGAGAATTTTGTATTCTACAATATTGATAATAACTATAAATAGAAAAAAAACCATAGGAAATGAGATATTTACAGAAATGGCGCAAAAAACTTTTAGAGTATTAATATACAAGTATTTACAAACTTACAGATTCTTGCCTAATTTAAGGTCATTTGACTGGACTATCTCAGCAATCTAGCCGGGCGTCTGTGTTTACTGAACGTAGCCATTTTAATTACCTGAACTTCATCATCATCGATGAAGTACAATTTCAGACGACATCAATAATTCAGTACATAATTTATACAAATCATTGATGCAAATCAAGCAGCAACTAAAATAGATAGAATTTGTCATCCGCAATTACCATCTATAAATCTAATTCCAAACGAAATTGAACTGATTGACCTGAACCTCATTATAGAAATACATAAATTATCTAACCAGAACCAAATTATGTATTCGTTTGAATAATATTATTGGAAATGTAGTTCGAGAGTTTTCGCGAATATGAAAATGCCCCGAAACTAAATTATGCTCCGATATTGCAACTGGTGGTTAAATGCTTCAGGTAATCGAATATGTTTACCTGTGATTAGTTTTTGATGAGCAAAAGTTATGCTGCTGGTCTATCATCACTGATCGATGACCTGCTAATAAACAGTTGCCGAGAACATTCGAAAACAACATTTTCCTATCATTATCACTCGAGAAGTATTGATCAGATACAGTGGCGGCTTGTCCTATGAGGCAGGTGAGGCAGTGCCTCACCAAATGAATAACGGAAATCACAACTAATATCAAGCGAATTAATCCAATATTTTATTAATCAATTTCATCATCCCATTATGTTCTTCAGTCTCAATTTTTTGTACGATACTGCACTCGTCTTCCATAATATCCGAGCTCAATCTCAAGCCGGGTACAGCTACTGACGTCTGTAACATTACACGTTACTGACGTTACGATGAATGCACAAAAATCGGACCGTAACGTTACATGTTACAGGCGTTAAGGTCCGATTTTTGTACATTCATCTCACTTCCTCTTCAACGCCTAAACGGTGAGGTGAGGCTTGCCTCACGCGCTTCCTTGTCTAGCGCTTTATTCACATCGACGTGACGAGATCATCATAAACCTCCCCTTCGTTGTTTATCTATTGCGGCTTCTAAGGTGAATTTGAGGCTAGTCTCAGTAACAACTTTTAGATCATTTGAAGCGTTTTATCTCAGAAATGGTGTCTCGTAGGAAAAAAAGTATTGACACATTTTTTGAAGATAATTTTAACATCTACATTTTTGTCTGAATTACTTTTTGATGAAACTCACCGTTTTGCTGAAATTCGCGAAAAACTCATTTTTCGACCTTTGAACTTATTGTCCATCCACGGAATGATTGGGAACTTTTATATATTATTTATTTATGTTTTGAACAATTTTACCGATTTTCAGCTTGTTGGGATTTTATGTAACTTCACCTTAATTTTTTGGTCTGGATTGACCGGACTATCTACCCTTGATCCGTGATCGTTTCGTTTCGTTTCATCGGCAAACTGCACATATTCGGGTTAATCGTGAAGCGGAAGATAGTGAAATTTCACTCTGGTTTGGGTTTATTGGGTTAGTGTAGTACTCGTGATATTGCAGAGTTTTCAATAAAACAGAAACAGTTTTAGAGTCATTGGAACTGAAGGTTTTGTTAACTATAGACACCACCGGTTCCATCCTACATTGAAATTGACAAAGAGATTTTATCCCCATACTCACAATATGGATGGATTTTTCGTAGCGAAACTTAAGAAGTTCTCCAACAAATACCTCAACATACTGAGGTACCAGAAGAGGATTGAAAGTTGAAATGTTTAAAAGACAACTTTTACTGGCTGCTATTGATTGTGTAAATGCCAAATCATCTACCGGTTAATCGTGAAGCGGAAGATAGTGAAATTTTACTCTGGTTTGGGTTTATTGGGTTTGTGCAGTACTCGTGATATTGCAGAGTTTTCAATAAAACAGAAACAGTTTTTGAGTCATTCCTATGAGTATAAAATATGTACAATTGAAGAAGTTATACAACCTATTCCAAATCTTGACTATCGGTGCGGTAGGAAAATCGAATCGGAGGTTTCAAAATGAGAGTACTACTGGCCTACTGGCAGTGTAACTCTAATCAAATTATTTTTTGGCAGTGTTAATAATACATATTCCGATAGGGTTTAGTGAAAAACTGGTTGAAGCGAGTTGAAAAACTTATCTCAGGGCAATCACCACCTAATTAAACGCTATAGAATCATTGGAGCATTAATACCGAAGGATTTTTTCATAATGATAAGTATGCAGCTGACAAAAAAGAGTTTATAACATTGATATTTTTTTTATGTGCCTCGTCACTTTATTCTTTCACAAGCCGCCACTGATCAGATACATCTAACCAACAAACTGAATAACGAGTACGTACAGGGTAAGTCTTTCACTTGTACAGGATTTTTTACTATAAATTGACCCCCCCTTTAACTTTGTTACTAAAGGAGATACAAAAAAATGTTTCATACAAAAATTTCACGAAATCGACTGAGGTTTTACAATATGAATTCACATAATGGAATACATACAGGCTGATTTAGAATATGTAACATATGTTGGTCTATCTCTTTTATTCTGAGAACCACAGAGTTTCCAATTCTAAAAACCACCTGGCAAGATCTGTGTGGCAGAGTGCGTTTACTGAAAATGCTCATTTTTCTTCCTTCTTTTGATTGGCTTTTTCCTGCTGATCTCGAATATCAATGCATATGTGGATGTGTCTCCTCAAGTTTCAAAGTTTTGAAATGATGACACCGAATAAAAAAATATGTAAAATACTTACGAAATTCTTTATATCCAAACAATCTACTTAAAAGTTATATTTTAGAATGAATACTTAACAATTACTTAACCAATGAAAAATAATAAAATATGGTAGTATGGTAAGAATAACATCAACTAAAGAAATTGCTCGAAATGACCACCTTCATTCAATACACATAGTTCATATCGTTGTCTCAAGATGTGTGAACTATTTTTGATAGCATTATTATGACTCTGAATCAAGTCAGAAATTAATGCTTCAAAATTTGTTTTAAATCATTACAATATTATCATTATTCTTCGTGCGTTGACGGGATTAGTTCCTAATTATGGGTTTTATATTGGTTGATTTTATATCATTAATATTATTCTCCGCTTTCATTGATTATCATTATTGCTGAAGTAAATTTTTTCCTTCAGGAACGGCCATAAGAACGTGTTTAACAGTGTTAAATCGGGACTATTTGGTGGCCATGAAATGGGTGCGCCATTACCAATCCAGAGATCATATTGGCCACTTGAATATTCACGAATTTCCATAACGCTATGCCAGATGGTTCTTGAAATTTGAAACTCTGTGGTGCTCAGAATAAAAAAGATAGACTAAAATTTGTTTCATATTCGAAATCAGGGGAAAAAGAGCTAACCAAATGTGGAAAAATATACAGGGTGTTCCATTTGAAAAAAAAAAGTTGCCATCAATATGTTGGCCACCCTGTATAAATTTCAGTTTATGTAGTGATATCGAAAAACCTCAGTTGATTTCGTAAAACTTATATATGAAACATTTTTTTGTATCTCCTTCAGTAACAAAGTTGAAGGGGGCGTCAAATTATAGTGAAAAACCCGGTACCTACATCACCGCTCACGAAAAGTCAAAATCGTACATCATTCATTTGGGTTTGGCTAAAACCAAACAGTATCCATCAACATTTTTATAGTTATTTAAAATGGTTTGAAGTAGGTAGTTACAATCTTCCCATCAAAATTAAAAAGCGAAAAAGTTTTCTCGTCAAATATCCTGAATAAACCAGTAGACATTAATGCTCTGGATATTACTTCATCATTTTCTTTTCTAAATACTCCCCCATCCATTATGTTCTTCATTAAAACTTGCCGAACGGTAAAAGATACAACGCATTTTAATAAATGGGGAAACGCAATGAGAACTCATCTCAATTGAAGCACATGATTCATCTGAACTTGAAGGAACTCAATCACCCAGTTATTATTTTCAACTCATCTCTAATTCACTTCGGCTCAGCAGAAAATTTCCATGTTTTAGCTCATTCGGTTTTTGAGATCCATTCACTAGACAACGAATTTAGGACACCTGGTACATCACAGCTCACGAAAAGTCAAAATTCGAACATAATTCATCTAGGTTTGGGTAAAATCAAACAGTATCCATCAACATTCTTATAGTTATTTGAAATGTTTAAAAGTAGGTTGTTACAAACTTCACATCAGAATTAAAAAATGAAAAAGTTCTCTCGTCAAATATCCTGACTAAACTATTATCCTTTAATGCTCTCGATATTACTTGCGTTGACGGGATTAGTTCCGAATTATGGGTATAATATTGGTTGATTATAAATCATTAATATTATTCTCCGATTATCATTAACGCCGAATTAAATTTTTTCCTGCAGGAACGGCTATAAAAACGTGTCCAACGGTGTTAAATCGGGACTATTTGGTGGCCATGAAAGGGTGCGCCATTACCAATCCAAAGATCAAATTGGCCACTTAAATATTTACGAACTTCCAAAACGCTCATTGGGTTTCTGAGATCCATTCAAGAGAACAAATTTAGGACACCCAGTACATCACAGCTCACGAAAAGTCAAAATTCGTACATCGTTCATCTGGGTTTGGGTAAAACCAAACAGTATCCATCAACATTTTTATAGTTATTTAAAATGGTTTGAAGTAGGTAGTTACAATCTTCCCATCAAAATTAAAAAGCGAAAAAGTTTTCTCGTCAAATATCCTGAATAAACCAGTAGACATTAATGCTCTGGATATTACTTCATCATTTTCTTTTCTAAATACTCCCCCATCCATTATGTTCTTCATTAAAACTTGCCCAACGGTAAAAGGTACAATGCATTTTAATGAATAGGGAACCGGAATGAGAACTCATCTCAATTGAAGCACATGATTCATCTGAACTTGAGGGAACTCAATCACCCAGTTATTATTTTCTACTCATCTCTAATTCACTTCGGCTCAGCAGAAAATTTCCATGTTCTAGCTCATTGGGTTTTTGAGATCCATTCACTAGACAACGAATTTAGGACACCTGGTACATCACAGCTCACGAAAAGTCAAAATTCGAACATAAGAATTCATCTAGGTTTGGGTAAAATCAAACAGTATCCATCAACATTTTTATAGTTATTTGAAATGTTTAAAAGTAGGTTGTTGCAAACTTCACATCAGAATTAAAAAATGAAAAAGTTCTCCCGTCAAATACCCTGACTTAACTATTATCCTTTAATGCTCTCGATATTACTTGCGTTGACGGGATTAGTTCCGAATTATGGGTTTAATATTGGTTGATTATAAATCATTAATATTATTCTCCGCATTCGTTGATTATCATTAATGCCGAATTAAATTTTTTCCTTCAGGAACGGCTATAAAAACGTGTCCAACGGTGTTAAATCGGGACTATTTGGTGGCCATGAAAGGGTGCGCCATTACCAATCCAAAGATCAAATTGGCCACTTAAATATATATAATATTTACGAACTTCCAAAACGCTCATTGGGTTTCTGAGATCCATTCACTAGACAACAAATTTAGGACACCGAGTACATCACAGCTCACGAAAAGTCAAAATTCGTACATCGTTCATCTGGGTTTGGGTAAAACCAAACAGTATCCATCAACATTTTTATAGTTATTTAAAATGGTTTGAAGTAGGTAGTTACAATCTTCCCATCAAAATTAAAAAGCGAAAAAGTTTTCTCGTCAAATATCCTGAATAAACCAGTAGACATTAATGCTCTGGATATTACTTCATCATTTTCTTTTCTAAATACTCCCCCATCCATTATGTTCTTCATTAAAACTTGCCCAACGGTAAAAGGTACAATGCATTTTAATGAATAGGGAACCGGAATGAGAACTCATCTCAATTGAAGCACATGATTCATCTGAACTTGAGGGAACTCAATCACCCAGTTATTATTTTCTACTCATCTCTAATTCACTTCGGCTCAGCAGAAAATTTCCATGTTCTAGCTCATTGGGTTTTTGAGATCCATTCACTAGACAACGAATTTAGGACACCTGGTACATCACAGCTCACGAAAAGTCAAAATTCGAACATAAGAATTCATCTAGGTTTGGGTAAAATCAAACAGTATCCATCAACATTTTTATAGTTATTTGAAATGTTTAAAAGTAGGTTGTTGCAAACTTCACATCAGAATTAAAAAATGAAAAAGTTCTCCCGTCAAATACCCTGACTAAACTATTATCCTTTAATGCTCTCGATATTACTTGCGTTGACGGGATTAGTTCCGAATTATGGGTTTAATATTGGTTGATTATAAATCATTAATATTATTCTCCGCATTCGTTGATTATCATTAATGCCGAATTAAATTTTTTCCTTCAGGAACGGCTATAAAAAGGTGTCCAACGGTGTTAAATCGGGACTATTTGGTGGCCATGAAATGGGTGCGCCATTACCAATCCAAAGATCAAATTGACCACTTAAATATATATAATATTTACGAACTTCCAAAACGCTCATTGGGTTTCTGAGATCCATTCACTAGACAACAAATTTAGGACACCGAGTACATCACAGCTCACGAAAAGTCAAAATTCGTACATCGTTCATCTGGGTTTGGGTAAAACCAAACAGTATCCATCAACATTTTTATAGTTATTTAAAATGGTTTGAAGTAGGTAGTTACAATCTTCCCATCAAAATTAAAAAGCGAAAAAGTTTTCTCGTCAAATATCCTGAATAAACCAGTAGACATTAATGCTCTGGATATTACTTCATCATTTTCTTTTCTAAATACTCCCCCATCCATTATGTTCTTCATTAAAACTTGCCCAACGGTAAAAGGTACAATGCATTTTAATGAATAGGGAACCGGAATGAGAACTCATCTCATCTCTCAATTGAAGCACATGATTCATCTGAACTTGAGGGAACTCAATCACCCAGTTATTATTTTCAACTCATCTCTAGTTTACTTCGGCTCAGCAGAAAATTTCCATTACAGTATGAAGTTGCCACAACTCCGTGTTCAGTTGACAACAACAATGGAGACTTAATTGTATCGTTTAGTCCAAGAATAAAGTAATTTGGTAAACTACGGATTGGATCTTGAGAAATGGTGACCACTTAAGGGTCTCTAGAGAGTTACAAGCAAGAAAGTAATTCAGCGGACTAATTTTTCACATTGCACTCTATTTTCTTGAACGACGAATTTAACAGCTTCTCCTTTCATATTTTCATCGTTACCTTATCGATTTTATTGGGGGTGAAAGAATAGGAATTTTGAATTCTTTAGAGATGTTGAAGGTATTCAAATTGAGCGCCAGTTCTGTCTTTGGCAACTTTGAGTTCAGAGTTGAGATAGTTGCATTGTGACTGGTTTTTTGGATTGCACCTCGAGTAGGTTTTCTTCACAGATTAATAAATAACGGATGGTCCATTTAAAATTTGTAATGCAATAAATTAAAAACAGTGTGAAATGTTTTCAGAACTATCTGAGATAGGTTAGTCCAGTGATTTTCAGTACATAATTATCATTTCAGAAATAAGGAACCGTCAGAAAATAATAGCGATTATCAGTGGCGCAGCCAGGATTTTATTTTGGGGGAGGCTGAACTGAAAATTTTTTGATGATACAGTGAATAACGAAAGTTGCAAAAAAATAAAGAAGAAAGAAATAACGAAGAAATTAATCTTTGGGGGGGAGGGGCTGCAGCCCCAAAGCCCCCCCCTGGCTGCGCCAGTGGCGATTATCCGTTTATTGTTGTGTAGTCAGGTTTTCGGAAAAGAATTATTAGTGCTCAAAAGCACCGGCTCAGGGCTTTCCAGGATTGTTATGTTTACAATGGGTGGGCCTTTTGAGATTTAAAATGCAATTAATCAAAAATGGTGTAAAATCTTCCAGGAGAAGGTACCTAAAAAAGGCAAGTCCACTGATTTTCGTAATATCATAAGGGCATATAATTTTTCCGAGAAAATTTAAAAAATACGTCGCAAGGTAATATTTTGACAAAAAGCATGGGCGTTGTGGCAACAAAATCCAAGTCGAAGACGAGGCTTTTTGCCCTGTACAAATATTACTTTTATTTGTTTCTCATTCGTAAACGTCAGTTTCCAAAAACACAATATTAATCAAGAAAGTTTATTTTATCAAGTCACTAACTTGTAAAACTGACAGTTAACTTGTAAAATTTTTACAAGTTAGTAGTATTATTCACATTGAGATTTATCAAGTACTTGCTTCTAATTTCATTCATCCTTGTAATTTCAGAGTTCCTGGAACAAATGTATTTCTCAATAAACGTTCTCGAACTATTCGAAAACGATATTCGTACCTTGTTTGATTCGTATCTATTTGTTTTTTCCTTCTCAGAATTGCAAATATCCTAGATGTTTTTTGACCTGTAAACTCACTGACAGTTTCACGTACTCGCTTCTAATTTCATTTATTCGTCTAATGTCATCGTTCCTGGAACAAATATTTTTAGTAATAAACGTTATAAAAGTATTTAAAACGATATTCATGCCTTGTTTCATTAGGATCTGGCCTTTTTCATCAGAAATGAGCAAATATTCTCGAAGGACTTCCCTCTCGTAAAGCCACTGACAGTTGTCATAATTTTCCGATGTCATAAATAATCATAAATAATGCAACTTACGACATTTGCGACAAATTCTTGAGATTTTTTTGGAATTTATCTAACCTTTTTACAAATGAGAAACAAATAAAATATAAAACAATACACGCAAGGTAACGGGTTTTACTGGCTCAAGGAGGTAACTGACGAGCCGCAGGCGAGTCAGTTATATCCTCCATTCGCCAGTAAAAACCCTCTTACCTTGCTAGTAATGTTATATACTATAATTTTTTTTTCAATTTTTTTCCACATGAAAATTTAGATGCCGAAATAGTAGGTATTTGATAAGAATATTTCATGAGTGACAGGTTATTCTGCATGCATCATGTATCGGTATCAATTTGACAACTGTCAAGTTTTGCCTCTGGTAAACTCGAATAAACTGCTGATAGCTCCTGCCAAACAGTTTTTCCACCTAAAAACCATTTGTGATTCAAAATTGAGAGTTCCTGATTGGTGAAATTTAGGACGAGGAAATTAGTCAGAAAAAAATTAATTCAGAAATAATGAAATCAGAAAATCAAAGCGATTATCCCTTTCTTGTTGCGTAGTCAGGTTTTCGAGAAAAATATTATTGTATAATATACAATATCGAATTCGAATGATTTTCAACTCATCTCTAATTATTTCGGCTTAGCAGAAAATTTCCATTACAGTCAACACAATTCCGTGCTCAGTTGACAACAACAATGTAGACTTAATTGTAACATTTAGAACGAGAATAAAGTAATTTGGTAAACTACGGATTGGATCTTGAGAAATTGTGACCACTTAGGGGTATCTAGAGAATTAGGTGCTGCTTACCTAACAGAATAAATATGACCGATTGCAATAATGTAGTGGTGTCTCTCTCTTATCGTTGGTAGTGGCTCAATTCAAACAGTATGGTTGAGAACCAACCGTACTCCCATCGAATTATTGTGTCAGACAGCCTGTAATATTCGCTTCAAGTACTTTCGGTTGACTTCCTTTTCCGGCTTTCCTCTGAAGGAAAGAGCATATATCGTATATAGTGTTATCGCGAGTGAAGAATTTTTCATCTGAACTCATCGAATGTTTCGTGTGGATTTTCTAAGTTTTAGTTTGGGAGATAATAGTTATTTAATCAACTGGGTTATTAAAGACAGCGACTAATGGTCAAGATAATAGTTCGAGACCATTAGTCGCTTGATTAATAACCGAGTTGATTACAAGATTTTTTCGATGATTTCAACATAAATTGTGTATAAATTCTTGATTGGAATACATTCTCATTTTGCACAAGACATAACGGAATTTCTATGTTCCAGTAGAGTTTTGACATTTTTCGTAGTGCTTTTGAATACTTTGTGTACGGTTGTCATGAGGATTGCACATTAAATTATAGCATAAAATTGAGCATTGAAAGTTCAATTTCGTACACATTAAAATCACCTCTCATTTCGAGGTCGGCGGAAATAGTATATTATATTATAAGGATTAAAAGTGCATATTTTTTTTACGAGCAATATTTGCAGTTGCGAGGCGCAGCCGAGCGAATGCAGAATTGCGAGTTAAAATAGGCACTTTTAATCCGAATAATATATACTATTTTTTCTCCAACCAAGTCAAAATTACAATAAAATTGGTTTTAGTGAAAAATCGTTCATAATTTGGTTATGAATTTGAACACAGAATCATGACAGTTATGGTCAAGTAGACTTCAAATGCATTTACTTTTAATCCAAGGATTAAAAGTAGCGTTTTTAATCCTAGGATTAAAAGTGTTGCTAAGCAACGAGCAAAATTTTGTACGGTAAGAGAATTTATGACTTTTGCACCTGAAAATAGTACAGAAAAGTCAACATTTTTTGGTGGTTGGAGAAAAATAATATTTATTCTCGATAAGTCATAATTCCTTTAATTGTAACAGGGATCTCACTGGGAATTCAATAAGGTGATTTGCTGGCTCCGAATTTGTTGCATTACTTGCCTTCACTTTGTTTTACAGCACATACTGTTTTCCGCTCCTCATTTCTCCAGAGCAGGATTCCTTTTCAGGTTTACTAGTAATTATCGACATAATGTGAATATCTTATCTTTTCTTGAGAAACGAAAAGGAGATTTGTTAAATTTTTGTGAACATTTTCATTTACGTTAATTTCATATATCTTCTTGCGTTGGACCTCATTGTTACTTGTAACACATTCTTTGGCTTGGACCACATCCTTTGGCTTGGTAGACATTCCTAGGTTTGGACCACATTCTTTGGGCTGGAGCCAATTTCCTTCGCTTGGGCCACATTATTAGGGCCACAATTTTCCCTTGGATTTTTGCCCTGAATTATAATCTTGGCTGAAGCTCAACTTTGGACTGAAATACAATTGTTGGTTGAAGCTGAGTAGTTTTTGGCCGAAACTAACATCTGCCTGCGACTACTACATTTGGATGAACCAATATTTCTTGAATGTTAACTTATGGTAGAGAGCTGGAAGCATAGGTACCTGAAGTCTATCGAGGCCGTTTTGAGAGCATATCCCGTTGCCGCGAACATCTCGCACTTTAGAAGACAAGATTGGAAGGATCGGAAGCGGAACAACTATTTGAACCTTTCTTTTAAGATAAGTAGTTATAAGTTTGTTTAATTTGAAGGATTGTGATTGAAACTGTTAATTTAGATTTGTACATCTTGTTTTTTATAATATATTGTTGAGAACCTGACTAGGAGTTTTGTTGCTGTGGTAATCAAGCCACCCCTGAGGAACTAGTCTTAGAATCTCATGCTCGAATACCCATCAGGTAAAAGTTAACGTTTAACTAGACGGAAAAATTCTCTTTCTGATGCATTGTACATTGTATCATTCCGATGTGAATTTCCAAACATGCATACTGGAAATACCTAGTTGTTGAACCCCATATGTTCCTGAAATTTAGCAATAAAACCTCAACATCAAAGTAGATATCGTCAACGCACTAACAAAATTTCCGTATCCCATAGTTTATATTGTGATGAATCATATCATGTTACAAATTTATCCTTTTGATTCACTTGGAACCGGCTGTGAAAATTGATGGGATAATCATGTATATCCCGTATAAACAAACAAAATTGGAATATGAATCTGCACTCAACTTTACGATCTATAAATTAGAAAAGATGAAGGTGAACGATGATGACTTAAATTTTATTAGAAGATTTGTGTAAACTCTATGGTATCGATGAACTTTTTCAGCAATGATGTGTATATAAACAATTGAAAGCGCAGGGGAACACCAGCTATGTCAATTTTTATAGGCTCGATCTAGAGTCATTTTTGAGTCCTCGTTCTACTAAAATGAGTGCTAAATCGTTTGTCGGCCGGCCGTTAGTACGATAACTTTCGAAGGAGTTGTTCTATAAAATTGAGATTTTCGGGGTGAGTTCAATTCCCAAATGTCTCGGTTGAATTCGTTAACCAGCTAAATTGTACAGGGTGCTCCATAACATATGGCCATTTAAAATTTGTGTTCCTCAATATCTCAGACAAAACGGAACTAATCAAAATGAGATTTAGCGGCTACATGCAAGATGCTCATAATGAGCTTTATGCAGAATTTTGTAGTCATAGTGCGAACAGAACTATAGAAAATTCAATTGGAATATTGAGAGGGAGATACTTCATATTTCCATAACAACAAATCTGAATTTATTTTGTGAATAAAGACTGATATACTGAATGTTTATGCAAAATTTCAAGGAGATTGCATCACGTGAACTGTAGAAAATTCAATTGGAATATTGAAAAGAAGAATATCCATATGTAATAATTTATTTTGTTTATGAAGATTGATATAGTGAACATTCATGCAGAATTTTAAGAGGATCGCATCAGTAGAATCATAGAATTTAATTTTTTCAAGTTCTTACATATTACAGTTTTTAAATAGTTTCCCATATATTTTTTTGGTCGTGCTGAGATGTTGCAATTATTTGTTTAGTATCAAAGTCAACTTCTTTACAAAATTTTGAGGTTATAGACTTTTTACTCCACCAATGAACAAGAGCTCAAAATCACCTGCTCAGGGCATTCCTAGATTTTTATGTTTATAATGGGTGGGCCATTTGAGATTTAAAATGCAGTAAATCAAAAATGGTGTGCAATTTTTCCAGAAGTAGGTACCTAAAAAGGGAAAGGCCACTGATTTTTGTAAGTAATATCATAAGGGCATCTAATTTTTTCGAAAAATATGAAAAAACACGTTGTAGGTAATTTTTCGACAAAAAGCATGAGCGTTGTGGCAACACAAATCGAAGACGAGGATTTTTGCACTGCACAAATAAGTAGGTATTATTTTGCAATGTGTGTTTTCAATTTCTTTCACATGAAAAATCAAATGCCCAAAAGGTAGGTTTTTGATAAGAATAATTCATAAGTGACAGATTATTCTGCATGCATTATGTATGGTTATTAATTTCACAACAACTGTCAAGTTTTGCCGCGGGTAAATTCGAATAAAATGCTGACAGCTCCTGCTAAACAGTTTTTTCACCTAGAAACCATTTGTAATTCAGAATTGTGCTCTTCTGATTGGTGGAAATTACGATGATGGAATTAGTCAGAAAAAAATTTCAGAAATAATGAACCATCAGAAAATCAAAGCGATCATCCCCTTCTTGTAGTTGTTGCGTAGTAAGGTTTCGAGAAAAAAAATATTGAAGTCACCGAAAAAAGCTATAGAATTCGAACTATATTCAACTCATCTCTACCATCCAGACGCGGAATCAGGAGAGAAAGGTGAAATTTGTTAATTATGATGAGGTCAACCGGATCTTGGAGGGGTACGATTGGGATGAGGTCCTCAACAGCAATAATGTGGATGTCGTTTGGAATATCTTTAACGCTAAGATACAGGAGACTATAGAAAAATGTACGAGTGAAAAAATCTTGAAAACTAACCCGGCTAAACCTTGCTAACCGATCATTCTTTGGTTGCAGAAACTTTTGCGGAAACGTTCTCTAATTCCTTTTCTAGCGAGCCAGATTCTCCAATGCCACAAATAACTACACCGCGAAATGCTGATGCCATAAACAACGTCGACATAAGTGAGGAAATAGTGAAAAAACATCTTCTTAATCTCGTTGATGGAAAATCTCCTGGTCCTGATGGCATTACCACTACTTTCCTGAAGCATTGTGCCTCTTCCATCACATCTCCGCTGACCATGATATATAAACTTTCCCTAGTAACTAGTAAATTGCCAGAATCGTGGTTACAGTCTTCCGTCACAACCATTTTTAAGAAAGGCGATAAACACAATCCGCAGAATTATAGACCTATTAGTTTAACATCAGCTGTACTCAAACTATTTGAAAGGATCATTACCTCGGAACTCACAGAATTTTTGCTGGCTACCTCAGTAATTCCTGCTGAGCAACATGGTTTCGTGCCTGGCAGGTCCGTTTTGACAAATCTTCTAGGATGTGTTGGATCGTGGACTGCAGCTTTGGATCGGAAAATTCCGATTGACGTTGTTTATCTGGACTTCTCTCGCGCATTCGACAGGGTGCCAATCAACCGTCTGCTACACAAATTGGAACACTTCGGAGTCCGTGGTCCTTTACTTGCGTGGATCAGATCATTTCTTTCGGGTCGCACTTTTTCGGTCAGAGTAGGTTCAAAGCGATCTTCATAAAGGTCGGTGTGCAGCGGAGTCCCTCAGGGTTCTGTGTTGGGTCCGCTTCTCTTCCTCGTTTATGTTTGTGATTTGCCTCGCTTGATATCTTCGGATAGTGCATCCTATGCTGACGACATGAAATTCTACAACGATCCAATTACTTCCGACGATACACTACAGAACGACTGCTATATTGTGCTAAGATGGACTGTGGACTGGTTGTTACCTCTCAACCTCTCAAAGTGTCGAGTGCTTCATTTGGGTGCAAACAATCCGAAGAGAACTTATTATATGAATGGAGAGCCGATAGAATCTTGCTCATCGTACGTTGACTTGGGAGTTTCGATGGATAGTGATCTGATGTGGAGGTCTCATATATTGCAAACAACGAATAAGGCCAAAAAGTCCCTCTACCTTATTCAAAAGTGTTTCAACCATTGCAGCTACCAAACATTAGCATCACTCTATAAGATCTATATCCGCCCCATATTGGAGTTTGCCGGTCCAGTTTGGCACCCTATACTCATTCAAGATGCTGAACTATTAGAGCAAGTACAGAGAAGAGCTACGCGGATCCCATACGGTACCATAAGACCTGACTACCAGGACCGACTTGCCCTAATGAAACTGGATACATTCGCCAATCGTTGGTTGAGAGGCGACATGATAACTACGTTCAGAGCTGTGAGAGGTTTTTTTGGGGTGGATATGTCGGCTCTGTTTCCGTTGAATGCTAACCATTTAAGTGGACATGATTACAAGCTCAGTAGGGAACAGTTTTTCTCCAGAAGTAGGGAGAATTTCTTGAGCAATAGAATATTCCACTCTTGGAATATGCTACCCGAAGATGTTGTGAACGCTCCAAGTGTAAACGCCTTCAAGAACAGATATGACTCCTGGAAGTGTGGTGCTTCAATATGATTATTGTTCTGAGCTAACTTTTTAATTTGCCAGTGTACTTGTCTTTCTTTAGGAATTCAATATTTATTTCATTTCTTCTCACTATACTGAGAGCTGTTATTTGTTACTTCTTTTGAGTTAACCCTTCAGAATACACAAAAAAACAAATACATTTTCTAATAAAATACATAGAAAAACATCTTTAGCAGATTTGTTCGGTCAACAACCGTCCCTCCCACGCCGACCTCAGCGAACTCAAGGAGGTCATGTCAAAGATATGAGCATGCTCATTGAAGAGCTTCACAGCGTTGAAAGTGAAAGAGCGCTGAAAAGTGGCTGAACGAAAACTAGGCAACATAAGCCTCTGTCCATGCCTGATCGCGACCTCATACACATCCCTTCTGAAAGTTAGCTTCTCTCGCAAATATGTAGGAATTTTTATATATGCGATATACCGCTATAGCCATCTTCAACTTGAAGATATTCTCGGCCCTGAGCCACTCAAGCCTATTTATCGCCGGACTCACCCCCCTGTCATACTTCCTCAAACCGAAAATAAATCTACAGCATGAATTTTGAACTCGTTGCAATCTAGACCTTGCCACGGTATCAAGACAAGGATAGAAAAGTATCAGGCTATATTTCAATATGGACAATACCAGGGTTTCACAAAGGTATTTACGCGAGGATATGTCAAGGAAATGTCTTTGTCTATATAGGTAAATATCGCAAAGCAAGGAAAGATTTCCTCAGGATCAGTGATATATGTTCCCTGATTCTCAGCTGGCAATCGAATACAATTCCAAGATTTTTACAGGAATTGGAAGAAGGAACCTTCCATCCGGACATCGGCCGTCATGAGGACATTTCTGGGAAAGAATGGTATTAATCCACATGGATTCCACACGAGATTGAAGTAATTAAGTAGATATGATGACCAACTTTCTGTAGATATATGAATTGAAATAATTAGTGATTATTTCGTTGGACCTTTTTTCATACACAGTATATAGAATGGAGATTCATATCGCCGCTTTTCTAATTGTAAATTATGTAGGGATTACGAAAATTGATTCAAATTTGATGAAAAGCATTGGCGTATTAATTTTCTCAACAAATTTATTCGGACGGAATTATGTACGGACGTCACAGGTAGAAATTATAAATTATTTCGAATTGAAAAAATCGTGTTTTGATGCGTACTCATAATCTACCAAAAAGTAAACAAAAATCTTGTACGGTGTCGAAATTAGTTTCGAAAAATCAATTTATCCCAGAAACAGTGCGTCAGAGACCCATAGTTCATGGTAACTCTATAGGTATCATAAAATCATTTAAGGAAGAAGATCCCGAACTTTGTGCAACTTATTCTGAAACACTCAGTGTGTTCCGAAAAAAGCTTCCCTAACACTCTTCTTGTTCTCTACATAACACAAACCGGAAAAATATACCCAAAGAATCGTGCCAGAATTCAAAACCAGAATCCCGTAATATTCCGTTGGTTTTCGTTATTTTTTCAGTACGTATAACTACAAAATGGTGAAACTGAGAATGTGAAAAACTCAGAATATTCCAATCCATAATAAATGAATCTTCCTGTAAAATATGTAGCAACTTAATGATAAGAGGGAACTTCAGAAAGAAAGAAGAAGCATGTGTAGACCGTTGAACATAAAACGACGCTGGGTGGGAAGATGAAACTGAATTGTAAATCATGCTGCGTAGTCAGTTTGAAATTTATGCATTTCACTTTCGAGTTACGCGGAATTACTCCTAAAATTCAGCTATAAATCATGGCTTCAGGCGTTTCTGACAAGAACTTTTGTTCATTACGTATCTATAACATCCGAACGCAAATTTCAGTGACAGTGTTGCTATTATACCTACTGAATATCTTCTGTTCCATATACAGGTGTTTGTAACAAAATTCGATGGACTTTGGAAGATGATTCCTTGATGAAAATTAGCAGGCATAGTTCATATAATTTTTTTTTCGAAATCGACCTACCTTCCAAGATACAATATTTGGAAGGTGATGACGAGTTGACAGTTTTTAATTTTTTTAGGGGCCCTCAAAGACACTGAGCCATAAAACTATACTTACATAATATGATTCATTAGGTAGATGTTACTCACGCAATTTCTTGGATCCCATAACTTTACTATTAGGGGTTGAAAATAACAACCCCTTATGATTTCCGTTCAAAAATTGTTTTCGTGGGATAGATTTCTGAAAAACCGAAATTTCTTTATGGTTTTCCATTAAATTCTGGAGAAAAAAATTCTCCTGCAGAATTTCGATACAGTTGATACTTTTCTCGGAGAAAATGAAAACTTACAAGCAGTTATGATCATTGTTTATTCCATTTCATCGTATGTTCCATAAAATAAAAATGATAAAATATTGTTTATGCTCAAAATTGGTTTTGTCAGTTATGCTTATTAATCAAAGAGAGTTCTATTTGTGAAAATAAAATATTATGGATATTATTTTTTCCGGAAATTAGTAAATATATATCCATACCACGACAATCACAACAAGTTGGACTTAATGTATCTACAACACGGCGTATTTTATACAGGGTGTCCCGGGAAGAATGCGACAAAAGGATACCATGAATCAAGTTCATCAGGAAGGACTCTCATCGAGAGGTTTTAATCGTTTGAGGGCCTTTGTTTGGAATATACAGGGTGGTATTCATATGATGGCGGAAATTTCAAAGTTGGATAACTTTTTCACTATTGGACCGAATGATTTCAAATTTGCAAGTTTTGTCACCCTTCACTATTGCCATCTTTCACTATTTCGGAAATTGAAGAAATCAGATCCGGACTAGCAAAATTCTGGACTTTTTCTATTTTCATGAATATTAGAAAACCCTATACGTGAACATTATGTTTTTATTACATTTTCGTATTCACAAAAAATCAATCATTGATAAAAATTCAAAATCTCTGCTTGGCACGGTCATACAGGGTGATCAAGAAGTGAGCAAAAAACATTACCTCATGAGTGAAATTTCAAACTTCGATAACTCCTAAATTATTCGACCGAATGACTTCAAATTTGAAAGTTTTGTCAACCTTTACGATTGCCATCTGTCAATATTTGTGAATTTGAATAAATCAGATCCGGACTAGAAACATTTCAGACATTCTGAATTTTTGTTGTGAGTGTATCACCCTGTAAGAGATCATTATGTTTTTTTTTCATTTTAGTAACCATAAAGAATCAATTAATGAGAAAAATTTTAAATCTCTGCTTGGCATTGTCATACAGGGTGATCTAGGAACATGACCTTATGGGTTTAATTTCATAGTTTCTCATTGATTGATTCGTTTCACCCGATATGAAATGACGTACGCCCAGTTTTATTGAAATTCAAAACTAATGATTGATTTCTTATGAACTTACCTACAATCAAATCGGAGACGAAATAACATAGAGTCCGTTAACGAGAGTTTGAGGGCATAGTAGGCGTTTGTTAATTTATGTGAAATTGACAGTATTTACTGTCATAACATAAAATAAAGTCAATGTTGCCGAATGTACTCGACCTCGTCCGACGAGCTTGCGAGAACTCTATGCAATATTGACAACATTGCGTATCAATCTGACAAGAAAATAAACAACATAACCTAAAATTTCAATATACACAGTGGAATATGTCAAATTATCATGGCCAACCGACGGCTCAAACTTTCGTGAACAGACTGTATTTATGAATTAAAAAATTAATCGATTTATTGAATAGATCGATTATTTTGCTGTTGAGTGTAGTTTTCGTCTTTAGCACTGATTCAATTAGAATGAAAGACTGTATAGGTTAATAATTTCAACGCAGACTGAAACTTATTCAATATTCTCAATGCCATTAAAATTTAATCCACTCCAATTAACAGAAATGAGTCAATTACTAAGAAAGATAACTCAAAACTTCTTTGTTCTTCAAAAGACCTGAACGACAGTATTTTTCTCTATTCAAGCAAGAAGAAAGCTCCGGAGAAGCAGGTAAAATTTGATGATGGTAGTTGAAATATGATCCAATAAGCTGAACAACAGTATTCAGCACGAAATTCTTCCTCTTGCTCGAAGAATTTCCTACTGAATACTCATCTTTATCTTATTAACCCAGCTCCTAGAAGATTCCGACTTCACCTCAAGGGATATTATTAAATGAACGAATCTGCCTTATCAAAACACGCTTCGAATGTCTGCAACTTTGAAATTGGAGAACGAAATATATTTCGGATTTATGAGCTAGATTCATTACCCTTTTACTTCATCCCAATGAAATGCGCCCCTTTAAGGAAAATTATTCTGCAATTTATTAGATCCGTATGGATTAACTGAAAAGCTTGCTGATTATTATGAAGACTAGGCTGATTTGGAGTCAGTGCTGTTCTACCAATTAGGGTTTTGTTCTATTTTACGCATACGTTCTCAATATCCGGATGCTTAGGGTGGCCAGAATGAATGGGAAAAATGAATGGCACATTACGGTTATCCTTTTTCGAGAAACTCATTATGCCGTCAACTGCTTGGCTCTATCGTCTTTTGTTATCGAGTTTTAAGCTTGAATTGGCATTTGGACAATTTCAATTTTGGTCATGATCTCCGTTTCTCTCTGGAAACAATAATTTATCACCGGGGTTTGAGGAGATGAATCCTCGATGAATATAAGCAGGGTTAGTTCATATAATTTTTTTTCGAAATCGACCTCCCTTCCAAGATATAGCCTTTGGAAGATGAGGAGTTGACAGTTTTTAATTTTTTTCAGGTGTCCTTGAAAACACTAAGTCATAAAACTATACATAATATGATTCAGTAAGTAGGTGTTACTCGCCAATTTTTTTTGATCCCATAGCTTGATTATTAGGGGTTGAAAATAACAACTCTTTATGATTCTCCTTCGAAAATTGTTTTTGTGGGATAGATTTTCGAAAAAAAAATATATATATATATTCTTTTGAATTGAGAGCTAACAAAATACAATACTTACATGAAACAAAGAAGTCCCTAGCTGAGGTTGGTGCAAAACGGGGTACCATACTATTCTGTCGTATGATACCAGAGCACAAGGAAAAACCTCAGTAGAAAAAACCCTGCCTCGCCGTTTTTACAAAATTGAAACTTAAAACTTTTCAAATAAATACCTTCAATATTCAGATACAAAATACGTAATTCTTGCTCTTGGGCCAGGAGGGTGTTTTAAACCAGGTCTGCCGTTCCAAGTGATGATTTTCGAATCTTCTGTTCTTCTAAGACCGCCACAGGACCCTACTGAAGGGTAATCATCTCCCATAGATTTAAATAGTGGTATTTCATCCTAAATATCAAATTTAATTTCGGAATAATGATAAAAAACGTGTGACAAACTTATGTTGTATTGGTAAAATTAAAATATTACGGATATCTATATTTTTTTTCCGGAGGTTAGTAATACAACCTTCGGAAAGATTTATAGAACATATATAGCACTCGTTTAAAATACATATAGTCCGTTCACGAAAGTTTGAGCGCATAGTAGGCGTTTGTTTATTTATCTGAAGTTGGCAGTATTTGCTGTCATAACATAACATAAAGTCAACGTTGCCGAATGTACTCGGCTTCGCGTCCGATGAGCTTGCGAGTTATCAGAGAACTCTATGCGATATTGACGACATTGCATATCAATATGACAAGAAAATAAACAACATGACCTAAAATTTTGATATACACAGTGCCACATTTTCATGGCCAACCGACGGCTCAAACTTTTGTGAACGGACTATAGATATACTTCTAAAATCGTCATCTTTGGATATTTCTCAAGTGAAAACTATGTCGTTACTGAATTTTTCAGTAGGCATCAAAAACCGGTTGAGTTTTGAACGATCGTTCTACTTAAAAGAGTGCTATATTTTGTGCCAAATGTCTGAAATTTTCGAATTTTGATGATGAATTCGTGTTCAAATTCCAATCTGTCCGTGGGGCCGTCCAGCCGTAAGCACGATAACTTTCGAAAATGATGTCCTAGAGACTTGAAATTTTCAGGGTGAGTTCGGTTACCGAATGCCATAGTTAAGTATGTTAACCAGCCAAATCGTACAGGGTGTTCCATAAAATTTAGGCATTAAAAATGTTCGTTCCTCAATATCTCAGACAAAATGAAACCAATGAAAATGAAATTTTGCAGGCGTATTCAAAATGCCCATAATATGCCTTAGTGTTAACAGAATCATAGAAAATTCAATTGGAATATTGAAAAGAAGAATCTTTACATTACGGTATCAAGATATCCGATTCGAGTAAAATCCATTTTGTGGATGGAGATCGATATACTGAATATTCCTGCAAAATTTTCAAGAGAACCGCATCACCAGGACCAAAGAGTCAAATTTTTTTAATTATTGAATTTTATATATTATTTAATTTCTTGAATAGTTTTCAGAGATTTTTCATTCATATACTTAGCATGAATCTCAAGTTTTAGGTGATGGCATTATTGCTCCACCAATGAACGAGCGCTCAAAAGCACCTGCTCAAGTCTCTTCTCAAAATTTTCATCATTATTCCGAAATTGAATTCGATATTTGGAGAAAAATACCACTATTTGAAACTATGGGAGATGATTTTCAGTAAAAGAACTGTTTTTATAAACCCATCTGTCTTTAGAGAAACCTCTTTCGAATATCGAAGGAAACATTTGAATATGACTGTAAATTACCAACAAGTTGCAAGTTTCTCCGAGTGATAAGGGACACTGACGAGGCCTATTGAGGCCAAAACCGGCCTGTCTCTTCCCTCATTGACAACATCTTGAATAATCATCCCAGTCCGCCTGAAGAAGGTTCTGTGAGCCTACAAATTGAAGATTGTATTCATTTCGATGATTACTATTTTCAATTTATCTAGGTTTCAAAAATTTGTTAGGGTAGCCTCCTTAAAGGCAAAGAATTTTTCTGTCATTTTTTCTTTATTTTAAAATGGGTAACCTTGTCAATCGAGGGCCAAATCTACTTTTATTATATCAATTAAAGCATTTTTATTATACTAAATATACAAGGACATGTTCTCCAAAAATTTCTCATGTTTCAACTTGACTTTTTCCACACTTGTCATAGAAGGGTCTTGTCGCGGTCGCCAAATGTTGAAATCTTCAAGAAATATATTCAGTAGTCGTGGATAAAGTATAGTATGCTACTTGCATATAATGCATATTATTCGCTCGGTGCATAATATACTATTTAGCATGTAACTAACTCACCCTACTCTAATCTGACGCGCTCGAGAATTTCAGATGATCGATATTTTTACTAATCTGATCTCTCATCTTTATTAGAAGTACTCAACCAGGTACAAGGTTTCCCTGTATATTAATCTGCCACGCTCTAATCAATCTGAAAATCTCCGCTTGGGCTCCTTTACTATCTTACAAGTGAAAACTAATACAATCCGTTACTGAATATATCGTTAGGTATCAAAACTTCCTAAGTTTTTTTTTCAATTAGGTTGGATTCTTATCAACCTCAAATGATCTGAACAGAAAGTTTGCATTATTATTTCAATTTGAGTGGTTTATTAAAGGGATTAAAAGGCCTGAAGCAAAATTAGGGAAGTTGAAAGGGGCGAACGTTGTTATCTGACAGCCTAATGAAGTTGAATGTGATATTAAAAGCAAGACAGAACATTCCAACGAAATATAAGCAGGGCAAAGGCAACGAAAACTGACAGTTTGAGAAGGGATCTGATGTGATGAACTTCAGCTTGTTGCGTAAGGAATACTGCTACTAAGGAAAAGAGACATTTCTTCCTGACTGGCCAGAATTTTCCGCTTAAAACAACATGATTTTGAGTGAACTCTCTCATTCTGTGGCAATTTCGTTTATCCTGTCATTCCTAAGCTGAAGAGCAATAGGCCGTATTCATAAAAAGAAGCCTCAGCTTTTTCTTTCGAAAACATAAGCAAATCGTTCAAGATACGAGTATACAAGGCTTTTCCAAATAGGGTGCCGACTCAGAGCTGTGCCGAAGCCTTGTGCTTAGTGCTCGTGAAAGCACTCGAAGCACTTTTGTGCTCGTAAGCACTGTGCTCGCGAGCACTTTATTGAACCAGTGCTTAGTGCTTGGCGCTTCGCGAATTTTTCGAAAGGGCTTAGTGTTTAGTAATTCGAAAAAGTGCTCCCGAGCACTTTCAGGAATTACCAAGCACTAAGCTCTTCATGGACTTGTTGGAACATGGAATTGACAGCCTTTCGCGTGCTTAAAATAGACAAAGAACTAAAATATTTTTTTTCGTTTCACTTCTATAGATAAAAAATTTTTTCTTGCATTACAAACACTGGTGTCAAAAGAACAATCTCGCTGTATGTTATGGTTATGGTTTTTACGGTTTCGTTATTTTGACAAGAAAAACAGATTGTTATGATGTTATGGCGGAATTTTTTCAGGAAAGCTCCATGGAGCAATGCGACCTTTTTTCAACATACGATGTCACTCTTTCTCTATAACTTTTTTTGGTATGTCGTTATGGTAACCTGTCTGTATATCCGGAATTTATCAAAAATAATTATTTCGTCGACCTAAAAGTTGATTTTAATATGTACAAAATTGAATATAAATGACCAATTTTAATGTTCAATTTATGCTGTTTCAGTGTGATATTTCCATGAACAAACGAACATAAAGCATTCAGAAGCGATAGAATAATGTCAGAACTAAACAGTAACATAGAAATATAGAAATTTATATTATGTCAAATGTATGTCTTGTGAAAAATTTTATATATATATATATATATTATATTTTTTTTAAGTTTATTTCAATCAAGAATTCATATATAATTTATATTTATGTCGTCGGACAAATCTTGTAATCAGCCCAGTTATTAATCTAGCCACTAATGGTCTCGAACTATTAATAAATAAAATATCTTGACCATTAGTCGCTTTCTTAAATAACCTATTGTCAATTTCAATTATGTCCAGTTCAAAACACGATAACTTTAAAAAGAAAAAATCAAAATTCCAAACTGAGAGATATTTGGATAGAAAATATTAAGTTTGATTTTGAAAAGTGCTTAGTGCTCGGTGCTCGTGTAAACGAATTACTTTCCAAAAGTGCTTAGTAATCGCGAGCATTCTTCAAAAAATAAGGGCTTATGGGCCCCACTCACTTCGTTCTTCTGCGCCGTTTTTACCCGACGGTTTAAAAACGGTCGGGTAAAACTGCCGCAAAAACGAAGTGTATGGGCTAAAAACGGCGCACTTACCCGACGTTGCAAATTTCAGACGAGGCCTGATTTTCGTCCGTTCTCTTGACGTTTTTAACCGTCGGGTAAAAACGGCGCAGAAGAACGAAGTGAGTGGGGCCCTTTAGTGCTCGAGATTTCGGAGCACTTTTCAATAGGGCTTAGTGCTTTGTGCTCGAAGCACTTTTCTTCAGTGCTCGGCACAGCTCTGGGTGCCGTTAATTCGAGATCTTCATCCTTAGATGATTTTATGACTTTTAAGTCTCTATCAACTTTTGGTATATTACCAATTGTATTGTTTATGAAATGAATTCCCGAGAAAAATCTGTTTTTTCGGAAATATTTCTTCTTATTTCTGTTTACCTTTTGATGTTTGGTGAGTTCTCATAAAAAAAAAATTTTTTCAATCAAAAATTATTTTCCATTTTTATTCTTGAGTTTTTTACCTGCGACGAATAATTTCTGAAATAAAAAATGCTATTTCATTTCAAGAGAATTACGGAATTCTTTGATTACTTCCAAAAAGTCTAGGAACAGATGAAGGTAGCTGAGTCCTTTCATTTCCATTTTTTCTTGACAGAGAATAATCCACAAAAGATTAGAGAAACTCATTATGAGGACCAATTTTCTGTATATAATTATATTTGTTCACTCTCGAACTACGTTTTTAAAAAGACAACTATCTATCTATTTAGAAGCAAGTTTATTTGGTGAGGGTCTGAATAATAATAATGAATACAATTCCATTTTCACATAAAAATATCTCGGTTTATAAAAGTGCTGAAATAGCAGAAATTATCTTGCCTAGATACTTCCAGGAAATCGAGAGAGTGCATTCACATTATACAAAGGGTTTTCTAAGCCTATGATACATAATAATATGTATGGATTTGAATAATTGCTGAATATTTCGCTAGACCTCTCTTTCAACCCAGTAGAGTCATATTGACGATTTCTAGATGGAAGTTCACCAATTTTGTTGGAAGATATCCCCATCATGAATAAAAATTTTTTTTTTTATTGAAGGCTCTAAGCCGCCTTAATCTGTGTCTTGACGATTTCGGAAGTAGGTAATCAGAAAATTTCGTAACTCTTTTAGATGAAATAGCATTTTATTTTTTATCTCAAAAAGTATTCGTCGAATGTAAAAAAAAATAAGATACTGTACTCACTGTAAATTATGTGGTGATTACGAAAATAATTTCAAATTTGAAAAAAAAAGCATTGCCATATTATTTCCTTCAACAAATTTATTAGGACAGAAGTCTGTGCGTACGCGATTGATACGTAGACATAACTTACCAAAAGGTAGACAAAAATCTTGTAAGGTTTCGAAAATATTTCTGAAAAACCAATTTTCTTTCTGAATTTCAACACGCTGTATCTCAGAAACAAGTTAGGGACCCACAGTTAGAAACTTTATGTCATAAAATCATTTAAGGATGAAGATCTCGAATTTACGGCACCTTATTCGAAAATACCCTGTATGCATAAAAAAGAAGCGGAGTAGAAGGATTTGCTTTGAGGTAATAATAATAATTACCCCTCAGGGGCTCTGAAATGGTAATTTCTTGAGTACGGGCTTAGCAAACCCGAGGTACCCGAGCTAAACCTGGTAGTAGGTATAGAATGCAACCCATAATGATGGTGCAACTAAGGAATATAAATATTGAGTCGCTGCCTGAGGATCGTCAGGGCCTGTCTGGAGCTGGCGCTGGACATGTCACCATGCGGAACGTCAGTCGCGGGATGCTGAGGAGGCGAGCCCCTGTCATACAAAACACTACAGCTCAACAGGAAGAACCAATCAGACAAACAACAACAGTGTCACTCCCTACAGAAAGTACTACCTACTCAAGCAGGGTTCCCAGAAGACGCATGAAATGGACAAGTTGTATGAAATGATCATGCGCATCTACTATAAAATAACACAGATGGGTCACGAACTAACTGGATACAGACAACAGTTATTCAATGGCAATGAATTCAAGTGATGTTTTCCAAACCTACAAGTAACTGAAAAGAGGATAACTGATCAGTATCGCGTAATCCTTAGAAACAAAGTCATCTCTGAAGATAAGCTTCAGGAAATTAAAAATAAAGTTTACACTATAACCACGAAATTTCGGATGAACATTCTGTATATGGATCTCCATTAACAAAATGAATTTCACTCGAATCGAATATCTTGTTTCTTCCTTTCAATATTCCAATTGAATTTTTTATGGTTCTGTTTCACTATGGTCACAAAATTTTGCATCAGTTTTATATGAGCATCTTGCATGTGGCCACAAAATGTCATTTCGATTTGTTTAGTTTCATCTGAGATATTGGGGAAAAAAGTTTTTGACTACATCTCATCTGCGAACCTCCCTAATGTAATGTAATGATCAAGAAAGTAATCACTGTGAAAACTTCATGACATTGCTAAGTAAAAGAGATGATTGGAAACGGGAATACACCGACTATAATCTCAAAGAAAAAACCGTAAAATGGTATACAGATGGTTCCAAAACCTCTACAGGAGCAGGCGCTGGGATATACGGGCCAAGCACCAAGTGTGCACTGTCGCTAGGCTCCTGTATGAGCGTCTTTCAAGCGGAAATCTCAGCTATTCGAATATGTCTAGATATAAATCTAGGAAGAAACTATCAGAAGTGTGATATAGCCATACATGATACACTCAGATAGTCGAGCTGCTATTAAAGCACTGAGCTCCTACGTCATCGACTCTAAAATGATCTGGGAGTGCCGGAACAAACTCAACGAGGTAGGCAAAAAAATAACGTCTTTTTAATCTGGGTTCCCGGCCACTCGGAAATCAAAGGAAACGAAGAGGCCAATACACTTGCAAAAGAGGGCGCACAAATGTCACTCATTGGTCCAGAACCCTTCTGTGGTATATGTAAATGTACCTATAAGAAGGAGTTTCTGAAGATGCAGAAAGCCGAGAGGGAAAAACTCTGGCGGAATCTCCCAGGGATGGATCATTCCACTGAGTTCCTTCGGAACTTCGAGACAGTGGGATCCAAAAGATATCTGGATCTTCGTAAGAAGCAATTACACCTCCTCACTGGCTTTCTTACAGGACATTGTCGCCTCAAGAAGCACCTGTTGAGGATGGGATTATCGGACACTGACGAGTGTAGGTTTTGTGGGGTGGAGGAAGAAACCCCCATTCACCTAGTCACGGAATGCCTTGGGCGAGAAACTTGTAAGAGTGAGCAACTAGCCTCGCTGAAGCCTTCATAGTTATTAGATTTCATTAGATCTCTGGAACTGGAAGGCGAGCTATGAAGGGTTTGGCCAGAACAGCTCTGCAAGGGGGCACAATAGACCTTAAGGTCGCAGTGAACTGTAACCCCTCTTTAAACTAAACTAAACTATGGACACCCTTTACGATTCAGTTGGTTAAGGAACTTAACCGACTGAAAATCTCAAGTGTCTAGTCTCTAGGACAATCCCGTTAAAAGATATCGTGCTAACGACATCGACAGAATTGAATTTGAACACGGATTCCTCATCAGGAAGTCGTTTGAGACCATTTTGGCCTCAGAATTCGAATATTACAGATATTTGGGCAAACCGATATACCACTCGTTCAAGTAGAACGAGTCGAAAAGAAAAACCCTGTATGTGGGCCAATATAAGAACAACAAAAATTTCGATAATCGAATTTTCACGGCCGGACAGAAGTCGAAATAAACAGACCTCGTGGATCTCTATTATATCGAGAAAACTTTGAGGGAAAATTTCTTCTCTACCCAAAATACTCCTGCTGAATTTTCAAATCCTTTTTTTCTTCGAAAAGAACCATGGTAAATGAAGTGATGCATGAATACAAAAAAATGAACCACAAGTCAATCTTTCGAATAAAAATAACACAAATTCCATCAGCATATGCGGTTGATTACAGTCGAAAAAAGATTTACAATGGATATCCTCAGTTCACCAGCCAACCATTAAATCATGTAGACTAATTCGTTTCAACTTCTGTCACTGCCGGGATACAACTTTGCGAGTTTGAAAATTTGCGTGATGAATAATGTAAACCCCTAAACTGCGTTGTTTCAAAAAGCAACGTGACATTTGTTTGATGTCGCTTTCAGTAGGCCACTTATGTAAGTGACATTTAGCTGTCAGGAACATCTATTTATCACCTTGCTAGAGGGCAGTAAATCATTCGGAGGCATACACTAGCAAAACAACATATTCCACTGGGTTCGCATTAAAAATTGATGAACAAACGATGTGTCAAGATGAAGACATTGCGAAGATTGCTCCATCTGGTGGTCTTCTGTCACTAGCTGAAGGCAGGGTTGCCATACTTCATGATTAAGCAGGGCATAGTCAGGATTTTTGATTTTCGTGTCCGGCCAAAATATAGGGTGTCGACCCATTTTGAGATTGCTTGTCATTAGGATTTCGGGCGCTCGTTCTACTTAAACAAATCCTATATCGATCTGCCCAAATGTCTGTAATTTTCTAATTTTGAGACGGAAATGGTCTCAAACAAAAGGGTTCGACTCCCAGCCGTCCGCTTGCACGATAACTTTCGAACGGATTGTCATAGAGATTTGATAATTTCAGGGTGAGTTCGGTTCCCAAATGCCTGGTTGAGTTCGTTAACCAACCAAATCGTACAAGGTATTCCATAAAATACGACCATTGAAAATTTTTGTTCCCAGATATCTCAGGTAAAACGAAACAAATGAAATATAGTATAGTATACACAGAACCATATAAAATTCAATTGGAATATTGAAAACAAGGAACTTGATATTTCCAAACAAAAATATCCGATTCGGATGAAATTTTTTTTGTGAATGAAGATTGATACTGAATGTTCATGCAAAATTTTGTGGCCATAGTGTTAACTGAACCAAAAAAAATTCAATTGGGATATTGAAAAGAAAAAACTTTATATGTATTCCTATAACAGGATATCCGATTCGGGAGTTATTTCCACACTTTTCCAGCCACGGTTTTTGAAGTGGACACTGTCCATGTTGGCATAGAGGACAATCGTGCGTTATTTAGTCACAGTGTTGCAAAATGTATCTCATATATGATAATGAGATTAAAAGCAACTCACACATGGAAAAGAACGAACAAATGATTTGTTTTTTATCAGCTTATTATCCATATCTATCATTTTTTTAGTGTCCGTCGAAATATAATGGTCAGTTTTTGATTTTTTTCTCATACTTCGACGGGCGCTCAAAAAAAGTCTCATTAGATTTGATATCTGTGTTCGAAATACTATACAAAAAAATTTTTGTTGAGAACGCACTGCCCCCCTATAACTCCCCTACACAGTATTCGCTGAAACCGTGACTGGTCAGTTTTTAATTTGTCCCTTATATTTCGACGGACACTAAAAAAATTTGAGATATTTATAATTAAATAAAAAAATCATTTGTTCGTGTTTTTCCATGTGTAAGTTGCCATCTCATTATCATACATGAGATACATTTGGCAACACTGTGGCTAAATAACGCACGATTGCCTCTATCCCAACATCGACAGTATCCACGTCAAAAACCGTGGCTGCAAAAGTGTAGATAAGTTCACGTGTAACAAACATTCCGATTGTGCTGTGATTCTGCATTTATATATTTGATATTAAACTTAAGTCCCATACAAAATTTCGAGGTAATAGTCCTATTGCTCCTCCAATGAACAAGCGCTCAAAAGTTCCTGCTCAGAGCTTTTCTATAAATTTTCACAATTGCAATTCGAAATTTACTTAACCGAAAGGTAGTTTCTGTCCACGAAAAATTATGTTCAATTTAATTTCATTGTTAAATTCAAAGAGTAAAGAATTAATATCGTGTAAAAGTTCTGTTTTTTTTATTGTTTCATCATTTTGTTATGTTGATGAATTTGTTATGTTCATGTACGTTTTTTCTTCAATTGTGTTTGAGGGCTCTATCCGACTGATCGATGGTAAAATACTTTAACTTAGCTTCTTTTTCCTTATTGAATTTCAAAAAACCATTGAAATTATATGTTCGATAATTGTCTATACGCGCAATTGTTACAATTATCAGAAAATAAAATATAACCTCTAAATACTTTTCCAGTCTAAAGAAAAAGTAAATCTTTCTTCTCCTTTCCTTATATTTCGACAAAACCTAATACAGGGTCTCTATGAATGATTATAGCAGCGCAGTTTGCATTGGACTATTATAAATATTTATATTTTGATGTAAACTTCAATTTAAACAAATGATATTGTGAATTTAGGCTGGTCATTCCAAAAGAAATTGATTTATGTAACTGGAATTATAAATTTGTAGACTTTGCATAAGAATGGTCTGTCCGGCTTTTTTGGTTTGGCAACCTGGCAACGTTAGCTGAAGGTGTTCAGGATTTCCGTTTCATTCGGAACATCTCTTGGGTATTCTGAGGTTGTCTTTTCTACCGTGGTTTCTGGGAATGAAAGAAATCAGTCGATTACTCAGGACTGTCTAATTTTCTTTTAATGGTCTCGGAGGTATAAGGAATTATCGCCCTAGCTCATCAGTTCATCTAACAAGAAAATTGCCCGTAGGTATTTTGATTGCAGCAATTTGTATCGACTTGGTCTCATTTTATTATTTTGCTCTGTGTGACTCTTCAAGTAATTTCCATAAAACAAATTGTAGTAGATATTTGAATTCCAAGAGTACTCGCTTATTTCTTTACAGTTTGAAACTGTAAAACTTATTGTTCAAGGGCCAACACGTGTTTGTTGTGGCTCATGGAGTGGAGACATCAATGACCCATATTTTTTTGACAATGAGTATATAGCGAAACCAAAGATTCTAATATTTGAGCGAAACCATTACGGTTCACAAGGTCGATCCCAGCGGGTGTACAACTGTACAGGGCGTGCCCCGCACCCGGGCGACCAAGTATAGGGGACGCTCAGAGTAAGAAATAAACAGAGAGATGCCCCTACGAGTGAATAGTACTGCCACAGTATATACACCAATTGGTGTCTATACTGTGGTACTGCATTGTAACCAAAACCAACAGGAAAGCTCTGCGTAGGCTGGGCTCTGATAACATTTTGAAAGTAATCAGGTGTCCGGCTCATGCGGATATACCTATTAACGTCAAGGCAGATGAACTGGCTAGGCGGGGAGCCGGATTAGCATTTGTTGGTCCGGAGCCTGCGCTGCCAATCTGTCGCACATCTGTCAAAAGTTTCTTCAGGAACTGGCTGAACAGGGAATTTTCCTCGGAATGGAGCACAGGGGTGGGCCTGAGATGGTCGAGGATTCTCATTGAGAGACCGTCTTCGCGATCTGAGTTCAAAAGACTTCTGTTGCTGGAGAGGAAACAACTCGGTCTGGTGACTGGTGCATTGACTGATCATCTGTTTAACAATCATTTGAAGAGAATGGGATTGACAAGCTGCTCCCTATGCCGGTGGTGCAGGAGTACTGATGAAACGGTTGAGCATATTCTGTTCAACTGTAGAAACCTTACTGAGTTAAGGTCAACACACCTAGGAAATCCAACACCTTCTATACCAATGGTGAGAGGGACCACTCCTGGCAGGCTCGCGACATTTCTGTCTTCGTGTCTGAGGAGCTGAGTCTCTATAGAACGATGCGGGTGAACAATGGGCCACTAGGCCTCAGTTCGGCCGGAAAGGCACCGCACAGAGAAGAAGAAGAAGAACCAAAACCAACCAAGCATTTCACTGCCACACTGGGGTGAAGTTAACAATTGGTCAGATTTGCATATCTCCAATTCCTGAACATAATAAATTTTCGTAATTTTGTCCTAGCTAAAATTAACGGAATAGCCTTAAGTAACAATATACTGCCACCAAATCATTGAAATAATTCACTTTATGAACGTCAAATGGAAATAAAAATGTAAACACATCGCATCAAGAAACTAAACACTGACAGACAATGCTTCCAAACTGACAGAATTATCTGTAACAGACGCAAGCTGTTAGTATCAGAGTAGTGGAGCGGTAAACCAATGATCCCTATACGGAATTAACATAAGGCACGATTTCGCCACGACGGAAGTTTGTTCGCGCGTATGAACCGATTCTACTTGGCTGCATAATAAATGTGTGAAGGCAACTCAAGTTTTACTTTTTACTCTGAGAGAGGACGGCCGTAGGCCGCCACGATGATTTTGAAGGAATAGTTCTATTCACCTATTCCTAGAGTTCCTCGGAAATATTTAAAGAAATCTACGCTCATGGTGTGACGAAAGTACACGTTCATCGAATGAGTGATTCCGAGAATTGACTTCTTATGCGAGTGCATGATTTTCAAATTACATCCCCTTTTATTCACTGAATTGTTTAAAAGAGAAAATATTGAGAATTTATGTATTCCACACCTTCGTTTGTAAGCTTGTGACCATAATGTTAACATAACCATGGAAAATTCAATATGCTTATTGAAAGGAAGAATCTTTATATTTTCACTACAGGATATCCGATTCGAGTCAAATTTATTTTGTGACTGAAGAATGATTGTACTGAATTTTCATGCAAAATTTTGTGGTCATAGTGTTAACAGAACCATAGAAAACCCAATTGGAATATTGAAAAGAAGAATCTTTATATTTCCATAACAGGGTATGCAATTCTAGTGAAATTTATTTTGTTTATTTTTTATATCAAGACTGATATACTGAATGTTTATGCAATATTTCAAGATATTCGCATTATGAGAATCATAGAATTAAATTTGTTAATTATTTATATTTTACATATTTCATTTTTTGCATAATTTCCAGAATTCCGATTGTGCTGAGATTCTGCATTTATATATTTGGCATCAATCTCAATTGCCATATAATATTTTAAGGTAATAGTCTTATTGATCCACCATTGAACGAGAGCTCAAAAGCTCCCGCTTAGGGCTTTTCTTGATTTTTTTTACATATAGGTGGATCCTTATCTTGATTGGTTTGAAAATTTGACACAGTTGAGCATTTTTTTGGATTGCCGTTAAATACAAGTGCTATGCTGACAAACCACAAACAATTGAGCATTTAAAAGGCCAACATTTGTGAAGCCATTGCCGAGATACAACCACATTAACGCGAAAAGATGCTCGAAAATTAGGTCGATCAGATCGGATGAAATATTATTCCATTTCTGATCGGAACAGTTATTCTTCACTACGAAAACATGAATTTGGCATACATTTAAACCGTTTTTTAATTTTTTTTTCCTTTTTGAATTCGAACATTTGAATGCTTATTCATAAAAAAATAAAATTTGTAGAATATTTTTCATAATGAAAGAAAATCACAATACACTTCTGTGAATATCCGGAATGTCAACAATCTTCATCAAGTTACTTCCTTTTGTTGTCACTCATCCTGTTGTATCTTACTTCGATGTTCCATAAAGAAACACGAATGATTCCCTAAGAATTTCACGAACTTCATGTCAGATTTCAACTAAAAGAGATCCCAAAAGAGAAATGTTCTCCTCAAAGCATTTATGGACAGCACAGTCGGTTAAAATCTCGACTACGTCACACTTCTGGTGAGACTCCAACAGAAAGTACACTGCAAATCTCTGCTGAAGTAATTGAAACCGACATCTGATTCAGTGGATTTTGTTAGATTGGGACACCACCCACTCCCGAAATCTTGGAGAAAGGAGCTTTTTAATGAAGTGGAATGTTGAAGACGTTGATATTACATTTTGTGGTTTTGTAGATAATGCAGAAAATTATTCATTAGGAAGTGAAGTAGACTTTTTGCGGCTTCACTGATGCTATGAAATATAAATAACATAATATAAAGGGTGTTTCAATTAGCGCGCAAGATTTCAGTGTTCAATAAAATATAGTTTGTTGTAAAAAATGATATGATATGATATGATTTAGAAAATACCAGGTGGCCCACCACTGACACGATTGTCATTTTGAGGGTGTATATGATGCTATTTTCATAATTTTTTATGGTAGGTGTAGCATAATCAAACGCACGAATTAAAATTATTTTCATGTATAAAGGGTGTTCCAATACAAAGATTCAGACCAAAGTTACCCTTTTTAAATGTGACACCCTGTTTATGACCTCAAATAAGGAAACGCAAGCTCAATTTATGATGAGTTCCTTCAGATTACTCTATACGTTTGTTGTACAATTTACGAGACAAACGCGAAAAATTTTAAATATGGAGTAATTTTACATGATGATTCATCAAGGAACATATTGTTAGCTAGTCCTATGAAAAGAAAAATATTGAACTCTGGAATATACAGAGTAATCCTAATTCATTCTCAAACATCTCAACGAATAATGGTCAAAAACTTTCTCATTTCAAACGGCACGCCCTGTATTTCTTCCTCTCGTTGAACGTAAAAATTAACTTTTCTCATAAGATTTTCCTATACCTAAACCCTAATTTTAATGAATGCATCAGTGGATCACCCAATAGCAAAAAATAACAGTTCATATAAAATTATTCGTCGAAAGTTTGCATATTTAGTATTGCAATTCGTAACAATTCATCATTTTTATGTAGGCAACAGGAAACACGTCCGAAAATATTTTTTTTGGACTAGCAGACTTTGTCAACTCGTCCAAAAAAACCCTACTTTCCAGACTTACTACCCAAATCACTATTTTCGGCAACCAGGAAGTGTTTACTCCCGGACGCTTCTTCATTGAGAAAGTAGCACATCCTCGCCTAGTCATAACCCGGAGAGTAAGAATTATTATGATAAATGCAGTTGATCATTAACACAGCAACGAAATAACGGCTGACAGTTCAATAAAATTAGTTTGCATATTTTTTTACCTCAATTCGCAATACTTCATTCATTCTATAGTGTTTCTTCACGGTTTCCGAAAAAATAGTGTACGCAACACGAAAATAGTTTTTTTGAATAGGAGACTTCTAGGACTCGTCTACGGCTCGTCATAGAATTATGTCTACTCGTCTGAAAAAACCCTACTCTCCGTAAATTACTAAAGGGTTTTCCAGTAAAAGGTTATTTTGATATTCAAAGAAAAATTCCATTTTTCAATATGAATGATCGAATGTTTATTTCACGACCACGCTTACAGGACCATGTATCCTTTTAATGAAATTTTTCATAACATAATCGCAAAGTGGCTGCCCTATGCCATATCGATGCTGGGCTATTGGCGTAGACCTTCTCTCTCACGTGGCTCCAAAAGAAGAAGTCGCAAGGTGTTTAATCACAAGATCTCGGTGGCCAATTGTGATCACATCTTCGAGTGATAACAAGATCCGGAAACTTTTTCCACAAAATATCAATGATTTCGTTGCTTGTGTGACACGTAGCGCCGTCTTGTTGACAGTAAACGTTGTCCAGATAAATGCTATTCAATTTTGGCCATAAAAATTCATTAATCATCTCTCGATAGCGCAATCTATTCCCCGTAACTGATGCTCCAGCCTTATTTTCGAAAAAGTAAGGTAGAATGACTCTGCTGGTCCATGAACCAAACCAAACAGTCACACGTTGAGGATAGAGAGGCTTTTCAACAATAACTCTTGCTTGTTGAGGAAGCCACCGAGGTGGAAATGGGCCTCAGCACCCAAGATGATTTTGCGATGAAATTCCGGATCATTTTCATGCATTTCAACGACCCAATCAGCAAAGACAAGACGTTGTTGATGATCGACCGGCTTGAGTTCCTGTGTTAATGGAACCTCATTAGCCTCAAGACCCAAATCTTTATGCAATATACCGTGTAATGACGTTTGTGGAATGCCTAATTCCAAAGAACGACGCGGAATGGGCAAATCTAGGTTTTCTTGAACACTTTCGGCTACAGCAGCAATATTGAACGACGTGCACGGGTTCTATTCTTTACATCACTAACTTATCACATTAGCTCGAATTTTACCACCGATTTTCTTATTGCGGTCCGACAAGGTGCTTCACGACGATCCAAAAGTGTTCTAGTTTTATGATCCATTTCTGCCAAATTTTCCCATTTTTTATAGTGAATTTTAATAATTTCATTGCGTTTTTGACGAGTGTATCGTTCCGCTTTTACTAATGGCGTAGTTTATTCTTGTCAAACGTCAAAAAATGACAGCTGCAAACGTGACATCTACCGAAATAGCGGGCTATTCAAAATAACACTTCTTATGGGCAAACCCTGTATTTCTAGCTCACAAAGGCATTCATTTCTTTCTCTTATTCTAAAGGGAATTGCAATCATGGAGAAAGTTATTGGCTTTATCCTAAAGCTTCTGAAAAATGGACCACACCTCAGGGAACACCCCGTTTATCCTGCATTTGCATCATATTTTGATTATTCAATCGAAAATAATGACGGCTCTATGCTCCAGAGTCCTAAAGTAAAAAGATAAAATTCATGAGTTTTGTTATGCATATTCAAATATTTCTGTTCTCGTTCCAGCGAAAGAGAAATGGATCCGTAAAATTCAGGCACGCATTGTAGCAAAATAATGATATTGTCACTTCCAAGTACGAATTTTGGGGGAAATATTAAATTATTCGTATCACGTTTGTACTCCCTCACTGCCACTTGTTGAAAATTTGTCGTAATAAAGCAGAATTTATGCATTTGGATTGGTCGTTTCTCAGAAAAATGAAGTGTTAATTTTCGAATACAGTTATTTCATTTCTACGTACTATTCCATTTGAGTTGTATCTTTCAACTATGTACGTTTTCTTTTGAATCTGACAAATTATCGAAAAAAACTTCAAGGAAAGCCCTGAGCAGGTGCTTTTGAGCTCTCGTTTATTGGTGGAGCAATGATGCTATTACCTAAAAATTGTGAATAGCACTTGAAATTCATGTTAACTATATGAAAGCAAAAACTCGGCAAGATCGGAATTATATTCTGGAAATTTTTCGAAAAAGAAGATTTAAAAAAATCAAAAACTGAAGAAAATTAATTCAATGATTCTGCTGATGCGGTCCTCTCAAAATTTCACATGAACATTCAGTCGACCAATTTTCATTCACAAAGTAAGTTTCCCTCGAATCGAATATTTTGTTATGAAAATTCGAAGATTCTTTTTCTCATATTTCGATTGCATAAGGTTTATTATGAGCATCTTGCATGTGGCCGTAAAATTGCACATCGATTGGTTTCGTTTTGAAAATGTCAAGTCTATGAGACAATCCCTTCGAAAGTTATCGTGCTAACGAACGGCCGATTTCACGGGCAGAATTGAGTTTTACCACGGATTCGTCATCAGGGAGTCGAACCCTATCATTTGAATCTATTTTTGGCTCAAAATTCGAAAATTACATACATTTGGGAAAAACGATATAGCACTTGATTATGTAGAACGAGCGCTCAAAAATACTGAATATTTTTTTGAAACGCAATAATCTTAAAATTTTTGTGAATATCCTAGAAGGAAAAATTTATTTCCGGAATCATACATCGTAAAGAAATCAACCAGTATTCTCTTTTTTGTGTAGAAAACATTAGTGGTTCGAATGGGCGTCTCAAAAGCCGTTCGTTTTCAATAAGCTTAGAAGTTCTGAGGGAAAACACCGTCAACCTCTAACTTTACTAAACCTTCACCAACCCTCACTTATTGTAAATTGAGAAAAAAGAGGTTCCGGAGATGTTTTCAAGAAACGGATTTTATGTTTCAATTTTGAAAGCATTATATTTTATAAGGTAAGTTAATAGAATCCTTTGTTCATATCTTTGGACGAGTTATAACATCCTGAAGCTTGTCGCACGCATTCACTAACACCCTGTACAGGGTGGCCAGGAATGCCAGGATTGGTGATCTCTGAACTACAACTTTTTAACCATATGACATAGAGAAAAATGAATGGCACTTTACTGTCATCCATTTTCGAAAAACTCATTATGTCGTCAACAGCATTGCTTTATCGTCTTTTGTTTTCGAGTCATAAGTCAAAATTGACATTCGGGGAGTTTCAATTTTGATCATTATCTCCGTTCCTGTTTGTGCTTTAAACTTGAAACATTAACCAGAAACTTTTGGATAAGAATCCATCGGCTTAGTTCAATTTTTACTGGGGGGTTTACTTCCTGACTTGTTTGTTTTTTCTTCTTATGAATACAATAATATATTTTCACTCGAAAATAATCAAAGTTTTTTCCTTATTTCAAGAATATTTAACATGTCATATGTCATACATAGCTCTTAGATCAGTGGCGACGCAAAATTTTTATTTCCTATGCTCAACAAAATTGTACCAATTCATTCATCACCTACCCCACTGAAAACTCTGGTCCACCCCTGTCCCCTAGCGTCGCCAATGACCTAAGAGCGATATAATGACATATTATACAGGGTGTCTGCAAACAAATGCGAGGGACTTTGGGAGATTATACCTTGATGAAAATAAGCAGGGGTAGTTCATATAATTTTTTTCGAAATCGACCCCCCTTCCAAGATATAGCTTTTGGAATGCGATGACGAGTTGACAGTTTCCATTTTTTTACGACTCCGTAAACACTGGGGCATAAAACTATAGGTACATAATATGAAGCACTAAGTAGATGGTACTCACACGATTTTATAAGATCTCATAACTTCATTAAGAGGGGTTGAAAATAACAATCCCCTATGATTTTCGTTCAAAAACTGTTTTCGAGGGATAAATTTTCGAAACATGAAAATCTCTTATGGTTTCGTATTCAATTCTGGTGAAAAAAAGTTTCTTGTAAAATTTAGATAAAGTCGATACTTTTCTCGTAAAAAATAAAAACTAAGAAGCAGTTATGATCATTGTTCATTTAATTTAATTGTGAAAGTGTTCCATAGAACGAATATTCTAAAATATTGTATTGTCTATGCCTGGAGATGAATATTACAATCGAATTTTCGATGGTTCAATGTTAACAAAATTACGCATGATGCTTATCATGAGGATCTTGCATGTGGCCGCAAAATTTAATTTCAATCGATTTTGTTTCGTCTGAGGTATTGAGAAAAAAAAATTCGAATGTCGATATTTTATGGAACAACCTCTACGATTTGACTTGTTAGCGAACTTAAGCGCTGCATTTGAGAATCTGACCATCTTCGGATCAGAATTCGAAAATTACAAACCTTTGGGCAAAACGATATAGCACTCGTTAAAGTAAAACTAGCTCTCTACAAACTTCTGTCAAAATCCCGATGTGACGGTTGCTTGAATTGCTAGCTTTTCAAATGTTACCTTTCCTCGGAAGATATACCTCACTGTTTTTATTAGATCAGGTCCCCAACATGCAGATTTTACAGCCTGAATTCATGCTACATTCCAGAATCTCCCAGATTGGGCAATTTTCCACCAACTCGAAGGCTCATTTTATACGTAGGCTAACACGCAAGCAGTCTCTTTCATCTTGAATTCCCGAATATATAATTATACATCACGCTTTGTTTTTTCTCAAGGAAATTTTTTTCTGCCCCTGAGCTCGAAACGAAGTTGTCTATCATCAAGTTCGAGCTCGTTGAAAAAATTCTGAATTGAGGGCGGAAAATTCGCTGGCATCCACCGTGTGATTGACCAGATTTAATTTGAGCTTCGTTCTTTATTTAAGATACAAATTACACGGTGTGAACTTTTCCAAGAATCAAGGGAAACTTGTTTTGTTTTTTACTGTTTTATGGATCCACCCGAAAGCTTTCTCAAATTTTGTCGCATAATGTCTGAAACACAAGCAGAGCAGTATACAAGGTGTTTTTAAGTTTTTAATTAGAAGTTTTCAAGGAAGGAATTGTTATACCAATTTAAGATTTTGTATTATCGTTTGAGAGTAGGTACATGAACTGAAATATACTGATGGACAAAATAAGTGCACCACATAAAATTTCGTTAAATTTTAACGATTGATATCTTCCCAACCTTTAGTCGGATTTCAATGTTTTTTCTTTTGAATTGTAGCTCTGTTATTGTCGAATTTTCTCCATTAAACAGAAGTCTAAAAAATAAAATCTTCATGTTGTACAGGGCGTTAAAAAAATGTCATGTTTTATAGTCAAATTTTAACGTCTTATGTGGGCAATGCCAGGTTGCTGAGGCATATAAAAACAATAAATGGTTGTACCCTTGTATCTCTTGAGTATTTTGTTTTTTTAAAAATCAATTTATCTCGAAATCGACCAGAGATATTCAACATTTTATCAATTCTTGTATTTTATGCATTAGCCATGAATATCTTCGCAACCGTTTGTCCGATTGGAATGTTTTTTTTAGTTTTATCTCTTTTATTGGCAAATATCATACTAAAATGAGATGTTCAAAAAAAGAAATGCATCATGCTGTACAGGGCGTTTGAATTTTCTGCTTTTTTTTCATTACAGTTTAACGCCTTCTGTGGGCAATATCAGATACCTGAGGCTTCTAAAAACTATACAGTTCTGTAGCCTGACGTTTCCAGAGCATTTTGCTCTTTTAAAAAACGAAAACGTTTGGGATCAGCTTAAACTACGTATTCAACGTCGAATGAAAAGAATATTAAAGTAAAGAAGCATCTTGCACACAGTTCAGATTCATTAAGTCTTCTTCTTGCAGTTTTTGATGAAATTGCAACATTTCGGACATCTCGAAGGCAGGTAAAATTAAACGAAAAACAATGCCACAATTATTGAAATTAATGATTATTGACAATAACAATTTATTTGTTGACAGTGACAACTGTAAACCCCAGTACTACTTGGCTGAAAATATTTATTGTCAATATATTGTATGAAATGCAAGATGTTATAAAAATGTGAATATCTCTGGAGGGTACAAGTTGAATTGCTGTTCAAAAAAGCAAAATACTCAGGAAACATCAGGCTACATCACTGTATAGTTTTTGGAAGCCTCAGGTATATGGTATTGCCCACAGAAGGCGTTCAACTGTAATGAAAAAACCCGAAAATTCAAACGCCCTGTACAGCATGATGCATTTTTTTTGAAAGTCTCATTGTAGTATGATTTTCGCCAATAAAAGAGCTAAGACTAAAAAAAACATTCAATTGGACAAATGGTTGCAAACATATTCATGGCTAATGCATAAAATACAAGAGTTGATAAAATGTTGAATATCTCTAGACGATTCCAAGATAAATTGATTTCTTTTTAAATAAAATACTCAAAAGATACCAGGGTACAACGCTTTATTGTTTTTATATGCCTCAGCAACCTGGCATTGCCCACAGAAGACGTTAAAATTTGCCCATAAAACAAGACATTAGTTAAACGCCCTGTACAACATGCAGATTTTATTTTTTTGGCTTCTGTTTAATGAAGGAAATTCGACAATAACACAGCTACAATCGAAAAGGTGAAAAATTGAAATCCGACTAAAGATAAGGAAGATATCAATCGTTAAAATTTAACGAAATTTTAGGTGGTGCGCTAATTTTGTCCATCAGTATATAAGATTGTGTATTATCAGACCGGTTGAAAGCCGAAATCACAAAAAACGGCCACATTTATCGAAAAAAGAATTGATTTTTTTTGCAAGAGAATGCACCAGATTATAAATCAATGGAAACGATGGCAAAGATCCATTAACTACACCTCGAATTGCTTCCTCATCCCCTGTATTCTCCATATTCAGCCCCAAGCAATTATTATCTATTTCCAGACTTGAAGAGATGGCTCCAGGAAGAAAAATTGAAACGTATGAAGAGGTCAAATAATAAACTTTTAATTATTGAATTAATAAAATTTAGGAAAATCGTTTGACTAAGTGTATCCCTCTAAAAGAAGACTATGTTGAAGAAGAAATAGTAATTTCGATAAAAATCATTTGTTTTCTTTGTTAGGCTCACTATTAATTTTTGAGGTCCAGAACATGCCAATTCCAGCACACACGTAAAAATTTCTGGCAAGCTGTGATATCCCACATCAAACGGCAATAATTGTCACATTTCATTCCAAATACGATTTTTTCCATCACGGAATGATTCCCAACAGGTTACATTCCGTCGAATTGATGAAAAAGCTTTCATATCCAGCCAAAAACCGCAGGGGATACGTTCACATCAAACATCACTCCGAAACCACTCGACACGGAATATTTAACCCGCGCAAAGCACACACTTTTCTCGTATACGACTCGAATCGTATACGTCAGCGGAAACAGCGTCCGCATAAGTTGGTCATATTTGCACAAGCCGAAAAATTCCTTTTCCTCCATCTCGTTGAATCTTTCTGATCAAACAGAAGAACGGCTGTCCGTTCGAGAGCACTAGGAATAATGTCCGCTTTATTTTCGTATGTTTACCTATGTTTCCGAATGTGAAGGTTTAATTAATATCGTAATATTTTGGAGGATTGCTGCAGATGGATTTGAAAGTTTCAATCATGTTGAACAGATGTATATATTCTTGAGGTTTACGTACTTCGTAACTGAATAAATGTCTGATTACAATACTGTAGTGTTGTCTCTCTCTTCTCGATGGAAGTGGCTTGATTCAAGCGATATGATAGGCAACTGACAATACTTGAATCGAGTTCTACTTATAGCCTGACATATTGAATAATTCGATGCAATTATCGAGGAAATATATACAGGCAGACACAAACAACATGTAGAACGCTACAGTACTGTTAGTTCCCTTCCATACTGCTTGAATGAAGCCACTACCAACGCTGTGAGATATAGAGAGAGACAACACTACATTATTGCAATCGGACATTTATTCAGAGAGTTACAAAGAACCCAAACCTCTTGAATATACATTTGTTTAACTAGACGAAAGAATTCTCTGTGTATATCGTATGTTTCCGGTGTGAATCTCCAAACCTGTACCTAAATTAACTGACAGAGGAACTGCAGCACCAAAAAGAAGCTGTTTTAATTCAAATTTTTTTGGTTCATATTTGCATAATTCCTTTTCCTCCATCTCGTTGAATCTCTCTGATCAAACAGGAGAACGGCTCGGCTGTCTGTTCGAGAGCACTAGGAATAATGTTGGCTTTATTTTCGTGTGTTTACCTATGTTTCCGAATGTGAAGGTTTAATTAATATCGTAATATTTTGGAGGATTGATGCAGATGGATTTGAAAGTTTCTATTATGAAGCTTTGAAAGTGTTTCGCGAGGTGGCTTCAAATACACAGGTTCGGGAATTCACATCGAAAAAATCTAATATTCAATGCAGAATGAGAATTTTTCTGTTCAGTTGAACAGATGTATATTCTTGAGGTTTACGTGCTTCGTAACTCCGATTACAATAATGTACTGTTGTCTCCCTCTAATCGATGGAAGTGGCTTGATTCAAGCGATATGATAGGCAACTGACAATACTTAAATCAAGTTTTACTGACAGACTGATATATTTAACAAAATCAACATGGTTATCTGAAGGCTGAAGGTATTGAAACGGCAATTTTTAAGTTGACTCGATCAATCATGAGCGCCTTGGAACTCTTGGAAGGTGGACAAATCCCGTTAGGCATTTTTCTCGATTTCTCCAAGGCATTTGACATGGTTGACCATCATCAGATACTATTGAATAAGCTGGAAGCTTATGGTATAAGAGATAAGCAATTGGACCTCTTTCGAAGTTTTTTGAAGAGAAGGGTACAGAGAGTAGAGATAGAAGTTGATGAAAACTTTTGTCGTACGACGGGTTATTAGAGAATGGTGTGATCCAGAGAAGCATACTTGGTCCATTTCTCTTTTAAATTTACATGAATGATTTCTTATCATCTGTAACATTTGCTGATGATATAAGCTTTATTGGTCGAGAAAACGATGTAAGTGCACTCACTTTATCGGCTTAACTAACAGCAGCGTCTGTATATGAGCGGTGTCAAAGAAATAGCCTCATATTAAATCTCACCAAAACTCAATGCATGTTTCTTACCGCAAATAGGAAGCCTACTAATTATCCGAATTCGATCGACCTTCTGGATCCACTGTTTCCGTTTCTTCTAAGTCTAGATTTTAAGTCGTGATTATAGATTCAAATTTGACTTGAAATGAACACTTAGCGTGTCTCAAATGGAAACTACCCTCGGTCGTGTATTCTTTGAGAGTAATGGCGAGGCAAGTAGATCATAATGTATTAGAGATACTTTACTACGCTAATTTCCAAGCACTTCCAACTTTTGGAATCATTACTTGAGGAAGGTGTACTGGAATCGATCAAATAATCATCATTCAAAAATCGGCTATCCGAGTGATTTATGGTCTTGTCGTGATCATTTGAAAAAAACAACAAAATTTTGACTCTTAGTGGCCTTTTCATTTACAGGTGCCTCATTTTTCTTCATAAAAATAGAGAGATTTATTTAAGTCAATATGAGAGCATAAATAGAACCATTTGCATTATCCAAAACATAATTTAACGCTAAATGAGAAAAATGCAGAGTATATCTGTATTACTGTTTTCAATAAGATTCCTAAGATTATACAAACCATAAAATTTTCGAGTTCTTCAAATCTAACTTGAAAAAATTTCTAATAGAAAGAGCACCCTACAGCATTCAGGAGTTCCTTTCGTCTTGATCTGAGCGCTCTTCATTTACTTGTAGGTTAAGATTTTGTACTTTTGTTAAATTTGACGTCCTCTCTTCACATAATGTATATGTTTATGAGAATATAAATGAATCTCTCTATCTATCTATTAAGATGCAAGTACTGTGGGTTCCCTTCCATACTGCTTGAATGAAGCCTCTCCCAACGCTGAGAGAGACACAACACTACATTATTGCAATCGGGCATTTATTCAGAGAGTTTCAAAGAACCTAAACCTCTTGAATATACATCTGTTCAATTGGGCGAAAGAATTCTCTGTCTACATCGTATGTTTTCGATGTGAATTTACAAACCTGTACCTATACAAACTGACAGGGGAACTGCAACACCAAAAAGAAGCTGTTTAAATTCAAATTTTTTTGGTTCATATTTCCACAAGCCGTAAAATTCATTTTACTCCATCTCGTTGAATTTTTCTGATCAAACAGGAGAACGGCTGTCGTTTATTTTCGTATGTTCACCTATGTTTCCGAATGTGAAGGTTTAATCAATATCGTAATATTTTGGAGCATTGCTACAGATCGATTTGAGAGTTTCTATTATGAAGCTTTGGAAGTGTTTCGTGACTTGACTTTGAATATACAGGTTTGGGAATGTACATCGAAAAATTCCAATATTCAATTCATCAGAGAATTTTTCTGTTCAGTTGAACAGATGTAAATTCTTGAGGTTTACGTGCTTCGTAACTCTCTGAATAAATGTTCGATTACAATAATGTAGTGTTGTCTTTCTCTTATCGATGGAAGTGGCTTGATTCAAGCGATATGAAAGGCAACTGACAATACTTGAATCGAGTTTAACTGGCAGCCTGACATATTGAGTATAATCATTTCATGGAAAAAACTCGAACTATTTCGTGGCATCAAGACGTGCAGAATTGAAGAATAACCGTCAACATTTCAACCATTATATTATATGACATTTTTTGTTGCAAATCACTCGTATAATCAACCCTTGAAGTTTTTCCACTTCAAAATTCCTTCTATACCTATTATTGACTGGAAAATTGACTATAATTTTTTTCGAAGTTGTAAATGCAGGCTTTTCCTAAATCCGTTTCTCCATAATCCTCAAAGCTACAGTTCAGCTGTGATATGCAACTGATTATGTCACCTCACACGTTGATGACATGCCGGCATATTCGATTACAGATCGGATAATTGCTAATTTAGAATAGATTACTGATTCCCCTGTGCACGGTTATCGAATGTTCCCAACACCTGTTGGGATAAAACTGCAAAATTGATCTTTATAATACCATACTGAGTGATTTTTTAGTTTTAGTTTTAGTTGTATATAGATTTTAACCATAGATTTCCGTGCTGAATCAGTAACGTTCTCTTCTTCTTTTCTCAGCACTTGTTTTCCTTAAACGAGTGTGTAATATCGGTTTGGCGAAATGTCTGTAATTTTCGAATTTTTAGACGAAAATGGTCTCAAACGATAGGGTTCTACTCCATGATGAGGAATTCGTGGTCAAATTCAATTCTGTCCGTGGGGCCGTCCGTTACCACAATCACTTTCGAAGAGATTGTCTTAGAGAGTTGAAGTTTTCAGGATAAGTTTGGATTCCAAATGTCAAGGATCGGTTCGTTTACCTGCCAAATCGTACAGGGTGTCCCATAAAATTTGGCCATTCGAAATTTTTGTTTTTTAATATCTCAGACAAAACGAAACTCATGAAAATGAAATGTTGCGGTCATATGCAAGATGGTCATAATAAGATTCGTGCAAAATTTTGTGGCAATAGTCCAGACTAGTCTTAACACTATTTTAGACCATTTTCGGCTCAAAATTCGAAAATTACAGACATTTGGGCCAAACGATATAGCACTACTTACAAGAGTGCGCTCAAAACAGATCTAGGGGAAAGTGAGGTAATACGACCCCTAAGGGTCAAATGATCCCCCGCGGTAAATCAGAAACAGCTTGTACCATCATGCTCGCAGTTCCCAGAAGGCTAGCGAAGCATTTATGACCTCCGTTCAAATAATCATAACATATTGTGATTAAATTCGAAGTAAGAAGTGTATATACCAAAGCAGTTTAGGAGAAAGTAATTTCCCATTTCTAAAAAACTTTATAGGTTTTCACTCCCAGTCTCTGAAACAGAAATAAAAACATTTTTAACTAAGATGAAGTGCTCCTGCGAGTATTTTTGCACTTATTATATTAGGTATTATTATTGTTAGGAGCAAATTGGTCTTGAAAATTTTTTTTTGTTATTTCTGTTTCAGAGACTGGGAGTGAACACCTATAGAGTTTTAGAAATGCAGAATCCTCCCAGAAAATATTTCAATCGATATTCTCATCAATCTTCAGTGTATTGAGTAGCAAAGAAAACTATTTTCCGATCAGAAACAGTAATTTTAATAAATACCGTTCATCTCGACATTTCAGAATTATCCATTACATCAGATTCATAGGAGGCCAAACTTATATTTTCAGAGTTGTTTCCACCACAAAAGTTTTATAATGGTCCTCCCAGTGAACAAAATTAATAACTTCTTTTTTCGCATTTTTTTCTTAACGCGCTCGCCAGAAATATTTAATGATGATAAATTTACATTGTTTTGAGACGTGCCCAAGAGGCCTGTTGTATTAAAGAATTCACTTCATCATGCTTAACGATTTTTCTCATCCCCCAAAAGATTTATTAATTTTATCGTCGGCTTTATATATTCCTTTCTCAGACAGTTTCGAACACAAACTTCATGAATTGTGAAATTGAGTTAAGAGATACTTCGGAATTTATTTGTATCTATCGTTAAATATTCAAGGATGAGACGCTGAGATGAATCTTCATTGTTGTCGAAATTGAGGATAAGAGACAATTCAATTTTGCCACAGTTAAAAGGATTCGGAGAATGGAGGAAGTTTATTTCGAATCGCAAGTATCTAGCAAATATCTCAGATGGAGGAGGAACTACTTGAAAGTCTGAACGTTTGTATATATCGATTTGGCAGTAGTTGCTCTTTACGATTCGATAAACATGGGATAGTTAGATATCGATTTGAATATAATCTGGGATGATTCTGAATTTCTTGAAAACTTTATAGAAAGAACAATTTCAAATTTAGAACGAAAAATATCTAATCAAAATTCTAATGATGATCAGGTACAAACAGAAAACCGTCAAGAACAACCAAATTTGATGAACGTCATTCCTTATTTTCCTGGCCTTTCTGAAAAAATAAGAAGAATTGTTTTCAAATTCAACATAAGAACTGGTTTCAAAACACAAAATGATTTGAGATCCATTCCAACCAGAACGAAACCAATGAATGAGTCGAATGAGACACAAAAATAAAAAAATTGTGTTTACAATATTCCTTGTATATGTGGAAAATCTTATACAGGAGACATTTAGAGATAAGAAAAAGGGAACATAAGAACAACATCAAAAATAGAAACATTACAAGATCACAAATCGCTGATCATGTATGTTCAAATAGCGGAGATTATATGGTGAACTAGAACAACATAAAGATCTGATAATTATAAAAGGAAAATTAAGGAATCCACATTCCACATGTATTTTGTTAGATAAAGTAGATAATTTAGCCAATTGTTCCGTCGGAATAGATCGTATTTAGATTGATTTATGAAGAAAAAAATGACATCAGGAAAGTTAAAAATTAAATGAATCTCTATGTGATGACAACATTCAAAGCCAATTAGACTGCAAATGAAAAAACACACAATTCCGAAGATTTTACAAATATGTCTGAAAAATGTGTCTGATATAGACAGAGAAACGTTACTTTATCCTTTTCATTTATTTTGTTTTTTAGATATACTGTTGGGCATAAATTTTTTCAGAACCAATTTGCTCCTGACAAATAAGTGCAAAGATTTTCGCATTAGCACTTCATCTTAATCGAAATTTTTTCAATTATTCCTGTTTCAGAGACTGGGAGTGAAAACCTATAGAGTTTTTTTAGAAATGGGATAGTCACTTTCTCCTGAACTGCCTTGGAATATAGCTCTATGTTATGATTATTTGAAGTGAGGTCATTAAGGCTTCGTTAGCCTTCTGGGAACTGCGAGCATGTTTTTTTTTGAGCTCTCATTCTATTTAAAAGAGTGCTATATCGTTTTGCCATGTCTGCAATTTTCGAATTTTCAGCCGAAAATGTTCTGAAACGATAACTTTAGACGCCCAGATGACGAATTCGAGGTCCAATTCAATTCTGTCTGTGTCTGTGTCTGACCGTCCGGTCATCCGATTGTCCTAGAGACTTGAAATTTTCAGGATGAGTTTGGGTCTCAAATGGCTCAGTTGAGTTCGTTAACCAGCCGAATCGTACAGGGTGTTCCATTAAATATGGCCATTCATTCAAAATTTTTGTTCCTCAATATCTCAGAAAATCGGAATGAAATGTTGCGGTCTACTGCAAGATGCTAATAACAAGCCTTATGCAAAATTTTGTGGCCATAATGTGAACAGATCCATAAAAAATTCAATTGGAATATTGAAAAAAAAACTTCATATTTCCATAAAAATATATCCGATTCGAGTGAAATTCTTTTTGTGAATGGAGATCGAAATACTGAATGTTCGTCCAAAACTTCGTGGCCATCGTTTCATTAAAACCATAGAAAACTGATTTGAAATATTGAAATGAAAAATCTTTATATTTTCATTACAGGATATCCGATTCGACTGAAAATTCAGTGAATAAAGATTGAAATGATGAATCTTCATGCAAAATTTGATGGCCATGGTGTTAACAGAGGCATGTAAAATTCAATTGAAATATTGAAAAGAAGAATTCTAATATTTCCATCACAAGATATTCGATTCCGGTGAAATTTATTTTGTGAATGAAGATAAATTTTTTTTTCCGCCGATCTCGAAATAAAAGGTGCTTTTAATGTGTACATAATTGAGCATTAATGACCCATTTTAATGCTCAATTTTTTTATCCATTTTAATGTGTAATCCTCATGGCAACCGTACACAAAATATTCAGAAGCACTAAGAGAAATGTCAAAACTCTACTGGAACATAAAAACATAGAAATTCCATTACGTCAAATGTATGTCTTGTGCAAATTGAAAATGTATTTTAATCAAGAATTGATACACTTTTCATGTTGAGATCGTCGGAAAAATCTTGTAATAAACTCGGTTATTAATCGAGCGACTAATGGTCTCGAACTATTAACGCGTTCGCTCCGCTCACGCATTAAAATATCTTGACCATTAGTCGCTGTCTAGTTTATTAAATAACTATTAAATATTGTTTTTTTACATATGTCATTTTTTAGATAATATACAGAATTGAATTTGGTCATGCTGAGATTTTGCTCGGGGCTTTTCTCACATTTTTTCTCTATCCTGCTCATTCATGGAAAACCAAGGAGGTTGTCAACGGCCTTGATAAATCCGCCAACCTCCTTAAAAGCCTTGACCGTTAAATTTTGGGTTTTATGTTTCTTCTACGACTTTCACGCGCATCTGAAGTCAACATTTATTTGTACCAAATATCGTGAACAGAACAAAATAATATCCATCCCTTTCGAAAAAAAATTTGGTTACCAAGATAAGTGAATCAACCTGCACAGGAGCTGAAGAATTAAATTCCCACACTTCCATTTACAAGATTAAAGTTCCATTAAATTTATGGTTTCACCTGGTAATGATCAGAAACATTGTTTTCGAACTTCTAACCCGTTCCATTTCCTTGGCAACCACTAAACGTGGCCCAATTAAGAGTATTTGATGAGAGCAATTTACTTTGATATCCCTAGCGTTTGGTTACCTTGTTGAATGGCGAGGTTACCAGTTTAATTTGATAACTTTTGACAATTTCATGAGTTCATGAGATGAAGCATCATCAATGATTCGTTTGCGGTTGGTTGTTTTATCAATTGCAACTTTTTCTGTGAATGAAGATTGTTATACCTACTGAATTTTCATGCCAAATTTGGAGGCCATAGCGTCAACAGAATCATAGAGAATTCAATTGGAATATTGAAAAAAAGAATCTCCATATATCCATAACGATTCGAATGAAATTTATTTTTTGAATCAATGCTGACATAATAAATGGTGGCATCATCAGAACCATATAATTTAATTGTTTTTATTATTTATTTTTTACGTATGTATTTCATTTTTTGAATAATTTCCAGAATATAATTCCGATCGTGCTGAGATTTTGCATTTAACTATACAGGGTGTTTCCTAAACATGCGGCAAAAATTCAAGGGGTTCTTCCTTGGACTATTTTAAGCCTGTTTTGTCCTTTGATGATTTTTGAAAAACCTCTTTGTTTCGAAGATACAGGGCGAACAACATTTTTCATATTTTTAAAATTAATAATAGTTTGAATAAAAATGCGTACCGCACTGTGTTTACAAAGTAGGTACAATTTATTTTTAAATTTGTTTAGCAACATTCCAATTACTAAAAACGGCCAGTTTTTTGACTTAAAATTGATAAGTTCAGATGGTAAAGGAATACAGATTAAACACGGTTTTCATTTGAATTCGTTTTGTGATGTATTAGCAATTAACATTTTATCTTTGACTATTATGAATCGCTATACACTGGCTAGAGGCGGTCATTTTCAACAGTTTTTGTAGGTTAAGTTAAATTTTCATGTAATTTTTCATAATAAAATGTTATTATTTAAAATTTTGTTCCCCCTGTATCTTCGAAACAAAGAGGTTTTTCAAAAATCATCAAGGGACAAAATATTCTCAGAATAGTCCAAGGAACAATCCTCTGAATTTTTGCCGCAAGTTTAGGAAACACCCTGTATATTCGGTATCAATCTCAAGTTTCATATAATATTTTGAGGTATAAGTCTTATTGATCCACCAATGAACGAGCGCTATAAAGCTTCTTCTTAGGTCTTTTCTTGAATGTTTTTTAGCGCTCGTTCTATTTCAACTAGTGAAATATCAGTTTGCCCAAATGTCTGTATTTTCGAATTTTGAGCCGAAAATAGTCTCAAACGATAGAGTTCGACTCCCTAATGACGAATCCGTGTTCAAAATCAAGTCGTAAGCACGATAACTTTCAACGGGATTGTCCTAATGACTTGAGATTTTCAGGATGAGTTTGGTTTCCAAATGCCGCGGTTAAGTCGTCAACCAGCCAAATCGTACAGGGTATTCCCTTAAATACGACCGTTCAAAATTTTTTTCCTCAATATCTCAGACCAAAAAATACAATCAGAATGAAATTTTGCGGCCATTTAGTTGGCAACCACTAAAAGTGGCCCAATGAGAGCTACCGAATATGAATTTGACGCTAGAAGCGCTAGTGTTGCTTGGGGTCCTCGATAATTTGAATTTCAAATATTCAAACGTAATTGTTTTTTTCAATCATTACGCGGCACAGTGGAAAATCGTAGAACAACTGCTGATTAAAAATGGTTTCTGTCAATGTCGCTACTGGTATGCTTTTTTTATTTTGCTCAATAGTTTAAGGATCAAACTTGACTATTATATCAAAAAAATATACATATTCTATGAAATGATTTTTTTATAACACCACAAACTTTGTAGTTATGACAGACGTTTATGTTTAGCCCGTTCACTTCATCACATTCAAATTGATTTTATTGTTATACGTTACAGAAGAATGTATTATAAATTATATATTTCTGGAAACCTCGTCTTCTGAAGAATATGAAACAATCAAAATTTATTCAATATAATGTTAACGTTAACCTTAAAATAATTGCAGAATGAAAAATGATGAAAAACATTTTTTTTCAAAGTTCATCGAGACTTTTGATAGTTGCCCACGTTTACCCCTGCTGCGAATTTAATATTGATTTGTAGCCTAGCTATCCAGTAGCGTAATCAAATAAAAAAAAACTGCGGATATTTGCGATTTTTGGTGTAATTAGTGAAAATGTGATGAAAGTTAAAAAACGGAAAACTGCTTGCTACCTACTGCGGATTGAAATATTGGTGTTTACATCAATAGTATTCGACCGAATTATTTCCAATTCGCAAGTTTGGTCACCCTTTACGATTGCCATCTTTCGATATTAGAGAAATTTAATAAATCAGATCCGGACTAGAAAAATTTTGGACTTTTCTATTTTCATGAATGTTAGAACACCCTGTAGGTGAACACTGTGTTTTTTCCATTTTCGTAATCGCAAAGAATCAATTAATGAGAAAATTAAAAATCTCTGCTTGGCACGGTCATACAGAGTGATCAAGAAGTGAGCAAAAAACCTTACCTCATGAGTGAAATTTCAAAGTTCAATAACTCTTGAACTATTGGACCAAATTATTTCAAATTTGGAAGTTTTGTCACCCTTCACGATTGCCATTTTTCACTATTTCAGAAAATGAATAAATCAGATCCGATCAGATGACTTTTTCTATTTTAAAGAATATTGGAACACCCTGTACGTGAACATTATGTTATTTTTTTCATTTCCGTAACCACAACGAATCTGTTAGTGAGAAAATTCATTATTTTTGCTTGGTACGATCATACAGGGTGATCAAGAATTGAGCAAAAGACATTACCTCATGAGTGAAATTTCAAACTTAACTCAAATTATTCAACCGAATGATTTCAAATTTGAAAGGGTGACAAAATTTCCAAATTTGAAGAAATTCGGTCAGATAGTTTAAGAGTTATTGAACTTTGAAATTTCACTCATGAGGTAATGTTTTTTGCTCACCCTGTATGACAGTGCCAAGCAGAGATTTTTAATTTTTATCATTAATTGATTCTTTGTGGCAACGAGAATGTAATAAAAACATAATTTTCACGTACGGGGTATTCCAATATTCATGAAAAAAGAAAAAGTCCAAAAATGTTGTTAGTCCGGATCTGATTTCTTCAATTTCTGAAATTTTGAAAGACGGCAATCGTAAAGGGTGACAAAACTTGCAAATTTGAAATCATTCGGTCCAATAATTTGAGAGTTATTGAAATTTGAAATTCAAGCCATCAGATGAATATCACCCTGTATATTCCAAACGAAGGCACTCAAACGATTAAAACCTCTTGATGAGAGTCTTCTCTGATGTACTTGATTCATGGTATCCTTTTGTTGCATTCTTCCCGGGACACCCGAGATGTATATTGGACATTTCCGATAATTTTCAATTTGTTCTATTTTTTAATCTATGGTTTTAAATTTTATTACAAAAATTTCCATTTCATCTGAAGCCATCTATACTACTTTATATTTGTGCGAAATTTCAGAACATAATATCGAGAAATAAAAAAGTTATTGATTTTTGATCAGAAATCGACCTTTATTTTCCATAGTGCGCGGGTGCGGGAAGTTCCACCTAAATATTCCGATACTACAGAAAATATGAATTACTTATCAATGAATATCACTGCTTTTAGAGCAGAGTTGGAAAAGTTAGGTTGAAAGAACAGATAATTCAAATGTAAGTTTGTTTACTGTTTCAATACTCATTTCTTATTAAAAGTATGCTTATAAATTGAGTTTTCAGTTATGTTTTTTCGATTTACAGACCCCAATACCATGATAGGAATAGTAATTCCAGTGGAAACGGATTATCATAAATTGAAACAAGTTTATTGCAGAAATAGGTTATCACACTAACATGATATCTGTGATAGATGAAAAGTGTCACAACTTGCAGTAGTACAATAAATCCTCACAGGATCCATTCATTTATTATTATGAGTGAATAATATAGAAGAAAGAGTATGTACGAAAAAAAAAATCCTTGGATCAATAAGAAGTATATTAACTGATGACTTTCATTTAAAAGTGCTGTATTTCATTCTATGAGTTGATTGATAAAAAACATAAAATGTTTAGTTGTAAAATCAAGCATAAAATTGTACTAATGAAATTTTTAATTCGAAATATGTTTGTGTTACTCTAATGTTCCAACAAAATATCAGTATCAGTTGGGCTCTCTTGACTACATATTGATTTTTCACTGCAGTTGAACTGATTCTTGCATTTTCAAGTTTCTCTCTGCGTTCAAGAAATCTCTACTCGTTGTTTATCTCTATTTACTTTCCTGAAAATTGGCTAGGTAGTACCTACTTTCAGTTTTACTTCAGGAAAACCTGGAAAATTTTCAACAGTAGATTACAAGAAATGGAGCTATGTATAACTTATTCAATTGTAAAAGCCTAGCGTCTGAAGCAACATAATGTGAAACATTATCAGGTACCTAGGTTTACTCACGGTTTTCTGTCTTAGTATCGTTATGTAACGTATTATCATCAAGACTGATATGTTTTTTACAAACACGTGAATGTTTTAAAGGGGTAAAATCAACTTTAGTACCTACAGTCTTATCGTTCGGAAACGTATGTCCTTCCTTTTCTTCAGAACAATACGGAACTGCACAACCCTGCGGTAAGCTTGATATTGTACGGTATTCACAGATTATGATGTAGGAATCGAATGTACCGGGTTTTTCACTATAATTTGACCCCCCCTTTAACTTTGTTACTAAAGGAGATACAAAAACAATGCTTCGTATAAAAGTTTCACGAAATCAACTGAGGTTTTTTGATATGAGTCCAGAAACTGAAATATATACAGGGGCTAACATATTGATGGCAACTTAATTTTTTCAAATGAAACACCCTGTATATTTGTCCTCGTTTGGCTAGCTCTTTTTCCCCTGATTTCAAATATGTAACATATGTTGGTATATCTCTTCTATTCTGAGAACCACACAGTTTCGAATTTTAAGAACCACCTGCCAAGATCTGTAATCATTTTACAAGTGACAGAGTGCGTTTACTGAAATATATATATATATATATATATCCAAACAAACTACTCAAAAGTATTATTTTAGAATGAATACTTAACAATTACTCCACCAATGAAAAATGATAAACTATGTCAGTATGGTAAGAATAACATCAACTAAAGAAATTGCTCAAAATGACCACCTTCATTCAATACACGTAGTTCATATACTTGTCTCAAGTTGTTTTGGCTATTTTTGATAGCATTATTATGGCTCTGCTTTGAGTCAGAAATTAAAGCTTCAAAATTTGTTTCTAATCATTACGATGTTATCATTATTCTTTGTGCGTTGACGGAATTAGTTCCGAATTATGAGTTTAATATTGGTTGATTATGATTATATATCATTAATATTATTCTCCGCTTTCATTGGTTGTCATTATTCCTGAAGTAAATTTTTTTCTTCAGGAACGGCTATAAAAACTTGTCCAACGGTGTTATATCGGTACTATTTGGTGGCCATAAAACGGGTGCGCCATTACCAATCCAAAGATCAAATTGGCCACTTAAATATTCACGAACTTCCAAAACGCTATACCAGATGGTTGTTGAAATTTGAAACTCTGTGGTGCTCAGAATAAGAAAGATAGACCAACATAATTTACATATTCGAAATCAGGGGAAAAAGAGCTAAACAAATATGGAAAAATATACAGGTTGTTCCATTTGAAAAAATTAAGTTGCCATTAATATGTTGATCACCCTGTATATATTTCAGTTTTTGGACTTATATCAGAAAACTTCAGTTGATTTCGTGAAACTTTTATACGAAAATTTTGTTTTTATCTCCTTCAGTAACAAAGTTAAAGGGGGGGTCAAATTATAGTGAAAAACCCGGTACCCTTTTTTCACACGACTAATGATACTGAACACTAATAAATGAGAGTTTGTTATAATAACAACATAGACCTAATAAGAATGGACACCGCATGAGAAAGAGAGGTCACTTGGTCGAATGTGATGGAGCTATTGTGGGCAATGTCATACTTGTTCTATGGGCAATGTCAAGGCAATGTCAGTTGAATTATATTCAACGCATCAACTCTTTGTGGGCAAAGCAAAGTTTGTGGTCACATAAATATTTGTTTACATCTTCCATATGATTTTGACAGGTTGCCCACAAACTTGGTTCATCTCTTTCCTTTTCGATAAGATCGCATATGTCTTTCTCTCACTAATGTAGCCAAGTGTTCGATCTTCTGTTAAGTCACGTGATTCTACATCCATAGTAATTAAAGATCTATGAATAATAATAAATCGATGACATTACAACGAACTTTGACAGGACCTCACGCAACAGACTAGCGAGAAAAAAGACAGTAGCCCTCATTGAGAGTATTTTTAATGAGAGCAGTTTACTTTGATATCCCTAGCGTTTGGTTTCCTTGTTGACTGGTGAGGTTACCAGTTTAATTTGATAACTTTTGACAATTCCATGAGTTGATGAGATAAAGCATCATCAATGATTCGTTTACGATTGGTTGTTTTATTTTCATTATATCTTGAGTTCACTGTTCATCTGTCGTCTAGAACATGGTCTCACAAATTGAGTACCTATACAGTACCAGTCAACATTATAGAACAAATTCATTTTCTCAGGTAAACAGGTAAATTTTTGTTTCACTTTGATAAACTTTTTATGCATTTTTGAAGGATTTTGTGGCACCCTGTGTCATCCTCATCAACTCTCATCAATATTTTCAATAAAGAAAGTGGGTCATGTGAAACTTTTTTGGTCCGATTTTTGTATCTTCTTCAAAGGCGTGCAGAAAATTTCAAGAAAAGAAAATTTTTTTCATTATGAGCATCTTGCATGTGGCCGCAAGCCGCAACATTCCATTTCGCTTAGTTTCGGTTTATCTGAGATAATGAGGAACAAAAATGTTTCTGCTTCAAATTCATAGCACAAAAAAAAAACAGAGAAAATGATCAAAGTTGAAATTGAAAATGTAAATTTTTTTATAACTCGAAAACAAAATACGATTAAGCATTGCGGTGGACGGTATAATGAGTTTCTCGAAAAAAAAATTTGAGTACGCCACTGGATTCTGAGCAGATTTCTGATTCAGACATAGAAAAGTATCAATTTCCGAAATCGCCATGTATCTCTTGAACGGAAACAGTTAGGCAAAATTTTATTTGACCAACTTCAGTTTCACGGAAATTAGGAAAGGAACGTGAAAACCACAAGGCTCTATATTACATAACAAGCGAGAAACCTGGCTGTCTCACCCAAAATGGGATGCACTGTACATCACGTGGCAACTTCAACAGTAACTCGAACATCTCGAATCCGACATTCCAAAAACTATGTAATGCTTAATAATTCCGTATAATAACCGACAAAGTATTTATCAGAATATCAGAAATTCTCAGACACAGGAAAACAAACACACATACATACCGCTCTGGTGTTTGAGAATAAACATAAGACAATTAGTGAGATTCGTGTTAGAGTGTTCTGCTCCACATTACCCTGAGGTTTAATATCAAATGCTACTACAAAAGAGCACATATCTCAAGCAGAAATCCGGACTAGAGCAAATAAACCTAATTATGTAAATAGTCGGTTGTGGTTTGCGCTCTTGCTTACTTTTGATATTACTTTATGAATACTAGGAAGTAGCAATTCAACTCGAGATACTCTAATTGAAGTGACAACTGATGTTCTTAAGGTGAAGTTCTGTGAAACGAAATATGATTCATCTATTAAAAAATTAATAGAGCTATTTCTAATAGTTCTTCTTTATAAAGTTTCGGCCAGCATTCTCCAGCCGTCGTCAGGAGAAAACACTCAAGGCACTTACACTTACTTACTTATAAGGAAGTTACTTCAGAAAGTAACTTCGTGACTCTGTGAAGAAGTTTGTAATTTTCGACAGTTGTCAGATAACAATCAAAGATAACTTTGATCTTTTTTTGACTTATGCAGTTGTGAATCAATTCGTTAGTTAGGTCTTTTTTGAGCACTGGTTATCTCTAAACGGGTGCTATATCGTTTTGACCAAATGTCTGTAATTTTTGAATTTTGAGCCAAACAAGGTCTGAACGATAGGGTTTTACTCCCTGCTGAGGTGGTCAAATTCTATTCTGTCCGTGGGGCCGTCCAGCCGGCCGTTACCACGATAACTATTGAACTGATTGTAAACGAGACTTTCAGGGTGTGTTCGGTTCCCAAATAGCCAAATCGTAAAGGGTGTTCCATAAAATGTGACCATTCAAAATTTTTGTTTCCCAATATCTCAGACAAAACGAAACCAATTTAATGAAATTTTGCAGCCACATACAAGATGTTCATAATGAGCCTCGTGCCAAATTTTGTGGCCATAGTGTGAACAGAACCAAAGAAAATTCAATTGGAATTTTGAAAAGCAGAAACTTTATATTTACATAACAAGATATCCTATTCGAGTGAAATTAATTTTTTGAATGAAGATTGATATACTGAATACTTATGCAGAATTTTGTGATCATAGTCTTTACAGAATAATAAAATATTCAATTGGAATATTCAAAAGAAGAATCTTTATATTACCATGACGACATGACAAGATATCCGATTTTAGTGAAACTTCTCTTGTGTATGGAGACTGATATAATCTACTGAATGTTCATGCAAGATTTCAAGAGGAGCGCATCATCAAAAACATATAATTTTTTGTATTTTTTTTCCTACATATTCATTTTTTGAGTAATTTCCAGAATATAATTCTGATTGTGCTGAGACTCTGCATTCATACATGTGGTGTCAATCTCAAACCTGATATGAAAATTTGAGGTAATAGTTGTATTGCTCCACCAATGAACGAGGGCTCAAAAGCTTCGGCTCAGGACTTTTTCTAAATAATAATAATAATAAATCATAACATCACTAGGTATACTCCGTTCACGAAAGGTTGAGCACATAGTAGGCGTTTCTTTATTTATCTGAAGTTGGCAGTATTTGCTGTCATAACGTAAAATAAATTCAATGTTGCCGAATGTACTCGGCCTCGTTCAAAGAACTTGCGAGTTATGAGACAACTCTATGCAATATTGACAACATTGCGTATCAATCTGACAAGAAAATAAACATCATAACCTAAAAATTTAATATACACAGTGGAATATGTCAAATTATCATGGCCAACCGACGGCTCAACCCTTCGTGAACGGACTATAGGTTCGCTGATAAGGTGTACGCGTTCTAAAAGGGCCAGGTTCTCTGACTTTTTATTCTGGAAACCCAATCTTTCAATCAACTATGTACACCGATTACTCAAAATAAAATGTGATATAATCAAGTGTCCAATAACTTTCCTATACAGTTCTCCAGGATCATCGATTTATTCTGGAAACTCAATCAGCATATTTACGAATATTGGAAGTGGAAACCTTGTACGATTCATATCAGAAGCGCTGTTTCACTTTCTGGAAGGGACAACAAGATGCAAATTCTGGAACCAGCACTGCAAAGTTCTTCATTGATTGAAATTCCTTTCATCAGCCATAGATATCGAATATTGCATTCGGTGGAGAATTTGCATTCGAGCCTGTAGACGATGGTTTCCCAGAGAATTGATATTGACTTGAGCAAGTGTGTCCTTGCATTTCTCTATGCCGGATAACAATAGTGCCGAAATTGCACAAGTGAATTCGCATTGAATTGTGTTCAAGAGAAGAATTCGGATTATGATCTTGGAGGAATGATTCAGTATTATATATGCGGGAGAACAAAGTTATATCGAACGCTTTTATGTTGTGAACACATACGAGAAATCTCATGATTCATTTCATAGATATTTCAGTGGAGTGAGTCTTGAATCATTATTTTTCCATCTAGAGAAATAATGATTTATTATACAAGGAAAAAAGTATTAGATTTTAGCTCGAGGTTATGTTGTCTCCCGACGCGAAGTGTATAAATACACTATTTTTTCTGTAACAGGAAAAACGACCATTCAATAGTGCAGAAATATAACTTTCCACTAAATTACTTAATTCCACTAAATTACTTAATTCCTTGGGAAAAAAGTACTCATATATACACACACTTTTTGACAGGGAAAAAAAGTAATTTCGTAAAGTGTTAGATATATTTTGTGACCTGTCAAGAGATATAAAATGTCAAATTTTTTTCCTGTCACAGAAAAAAAACTTTTTTCTATTCACACTATGCATGAGGCTTATTATGAGCATCTCGCATGTGGCTGCAAAATTTCATTTCGATTGGTTTCGTTTTCTTTGAGATATTGAGGAACAAACATTTTTAATGGTCATATTTCATGATACACCCTGTACGATTTGGCTGATTAACGAACTTAACCGATGAATTTGGGACCGAACTAATTCTGAAAATCTCAACTCTCTAGAACAATCGTTTCGAAAGTTATGGTGCTAACGGCCGGCCAGACTGCCCACGGAAAGAATTTGACCACAAATTCGTCATCAGGTAGTCAATTCTTATCATTTGAGACCATTTTCTACTCAAAATTCGAAGATAACAGACATCTGGTCCAAACAATCTAGCACTCGTAGAACGAGCGTTCAACAAAGAAGAACCGAGCAGAATTTCAACTCTATGCTATGGAAAAATGAAGAATAATATGAGACAAATAATATGGTAATCAAATTAAATATCGTCGAATGATCTACAGATTCCAACAGTACGATAGGGGCTGGCGTTGTATTATACGGACATTGAAACAAGTGTCGGTACACTATCGTTAGTTAATTAGGTGTTTTTGGGCAGAAATACTAGCAATCGAAAGATGTAGAAATATAAACCTGGAGGGAAACTATAAGGGTGTGACATAGTGATTAATTCTGATAGTCAAGCCGCTATTGAAGCAATGACTCCTGTGCAATCGAATCTTAGAGAGTCGAGAACAAAAAAATATCTTAAATCTAGCTTCCTGGTCACTTAGGAAGCATATGATGAAAAAAGGCTTATAAAGTGACGAGTGTAGATTCTGTGGGGAACTCTTGATCACTTAGTAAGAAAATTACTCGCCATTGCGAGCTTGCGCAAAAAATTTCTTGGACAAGAGAATGAGAGGAGGAATACAGATTTAGCCTCCTTGAAGCCCTATCATCTATAAGGTTCCAGAGCTCCAATGAAACTGGTCTAGTTAAGAGTGTCGAAATCGAAATTCTGTTGACACCTGTGAAGTTCAATGTATTCCAGAACTTTTTAAGGATGATATCTCACTTTGTGGCAACATTAGAAGTGAAATATATTCATTTTAGGTTCAAGATCTGTTTGCAGCTTTTCCCTTCTTAGCTTAAACTTTTGTTTGTTCCATCGTATTAGGAAAGTCGGACATGACTCCAGGAAAACGAGGCTTTCTGACAATAACTGGAGTAGGTGCGGCTATCTCCACAAGAATAAACGTGAATTTGCTTGACATGCTTGTTTCTCATGTAGGTAACGCCTTATTCAAATTGTCCAAATGAAATTCAGTTGATAACTCACCGTCTGGCAACATTGTGCCGATGTGAGATCTGCTTTTTCTTCAGAATTTCCTTTCTTTTCTAATACTTTTGATTATCCCATCGCATAAAATCAGAGAGTCTGGCCCTCTCTGAACAACTACATCTTATCTGCGAACCTCATTAAATGATGTAATGATCAAGAAAATAAGGACTGAAAAAAACCTAAGGACATTTCTAAGTAAAAAAGAGTAATGGAGACAAAAACAGAACGACTAGAGCCTCAAAGAAAATACAGTGAAATGGTATACAGCTGGTTAAGCACCTCTACAGGAGCTGGAACTGGCTCAAGTACCAAGAGTGCATTGACGCTAGACTCCTGTATGAGCTACTTTCAAGCGGAAATCTTAGCTTTTGAAAGATGTCTAGATATAAATCTAGAAAAAAACTATCAGAAGTGCCAAACACTCAGATAATCAAGCTGCTATTAAAGCACTGAGCTTCTACGTCATTGACTCGAAGATGATCTGGGAGTGCCGGTACAAACTCAATGAGGTAGGCAAGAAAAATAAGGTCTTAAATCTGGGTTCCCGGCCATTCGAGAAAAAGGAAACGAAGAGGCCGATACACTTGCCAAAGAGGGCGCACGAATGTCACTCATTGGACCGAGAACCCTTTTATGGTATAGGTAAATGTACCTATGAGAAGGAGTTTATGGGGAAGGAGAAAGCCGAGAGGAAAAAAATCTGGCGGAATCTCCCAGGGGTGGATCATTCCACTAAGTTGCTTCGAAACAGCAAGATCCAAAAGATATCTGGATCTTGCTAAGAAACAATTGCACCTCCTCACTGGCTTTCTTACAGGACACTGATGTCGCCTCAGGAAGCAGGATGAGATTATCGAATACTAACGAGTGTAGGTCCTGTAAGGAGGAGAAAGAAACTTTCATTAACCTAGTCACGGAATGCTTTGGCATTGCGAGCCTAAAGAGAGAATGCCTTGGGCGAAAAACTTGTAAAAATGAGGAACTAGTCTCGTTGAAGCCTTCACAGATATTGAATTTCATCAGATCTCTGGAACTGGAAGGCGTGCTGTAAAGGGTGTGGTTAGAACAGCTCTGTAAGGTGACAAAATAGACCTTGAGGTCGCAGTGAACTGTAACACCTTTTTAATCTATAACTATATCCTTTCGCAATAGGAAAATCAGACATGACATCAGGCAAGTCGCAAAAACCAGATATTCTGACAATAAGTGGAAAGAGTGCAGCTGTCCCGAGAAGAATAAACGTGAATTTGCTTGACATCCTTCGTTCTCATGTAGGTGACGCCTTATTCAGAGTGTCCAAATTGAAATTCAGTTGACACCTGTAACGTTTATTGGATCCCTGAATTTTGGCGGATGATAACTCATTTTCCGGAAACAGTGCGCAGACGTGAAATCTGCTCTTCCTTCGCTCAGGATCTGCCTGCTGCACGGAAAATCCTTCCGTCGTTATTTTCAGTTGCGAAAAGCGCACCGTGGCTGCCTGTTGCGCTGGTGCACTTGGGTTTTTCCGATTTTCCGAGCGTTGAACGCACTCGATTGAAAAGTTTCGATGAGTTTTGGACCATTCTATAATCATGTATTTTCTTGATTCAGTGGTGGAATTTTCCGAGAACTGCAGTTGGGTTTTTATGAGGAAAAATTGACTTTGAAAATTTCCAGGAAAGTTATGATGATGACTTTTGCAACTTGTTTGCCACAACCGTAACCTGCGGTGTAAGTAGTTGTAATAATTTTTTTTATGAAAACGATGGTATTTCGAGTGTTGACTGAAGTCTGAAGTCAGTTTTCCTATACAGGGTGTCTGTAAACAAATGCGAGGTACTTTGAGTGATGATTCCTCGATAAAAATAAGCAGGGGTAGTTCATATAAATTTTTCTCGAAATTGACCCCCCTTTCAAGATACAGCCTTTGGAAGGCGATGACGAGTTGACAGTTTTCAATTTTTTTTACGGCTTCTTAAACACACATAAAACTATACATAATATGAAGCACAAAGTAGATGTTACTCACACACATCTTTTAGATTTCCTAACTTTATTATTAGGGGTTGAAAATAATAATCCCTTATGATTTCCATTCAAAAATTGTTTTCGTGGGATAGATTTTCGAAAAATAAAATTCTCTTATGGTTTCCCAATCAATTATGGAGAATAAGAGTTTGCTGCAAAATTTTACTACAGTCGATACTTTTCTCGGAAATAATAAAAATTTACAAGCACTTATGATCACTGTTCATTCCATTTCATCGTATAAGTGTCAATAGAATGAAAATGAATATTTTAAAATATTATATGTCTATGACAGGAGGAAGAGATGTTCTATAAATCTTTTCTGAAGGTTTAGTTACTAATTTTAGAAAGAAAATTATAAGCTTAATATTTTAATTTCACAAATAGAACTTTCTTTCTTTCAATAATTATAATAGGGATGTTGACTACTTTTTGGAATTTATTTTATTTTAAAGATGAACCCTATACAAACACGAAAAAATTACTTTTTCCTTAAAAATATAGTAGTTGCCAATAAAAATAAGTAAATGAAAAGACAATTCAGAATTCCCGCGGAAATGCTCAATTTTGTCACGTTCTGATGATTACGTCATAATACAGTGAACATACTTTGACTTCTGTCAAAGCGAACTGATTTTACCCGATCCCTTGCGGAAAAGTCCAATCTAAGCCTTCAAAATGAATAGGCCGGTATGTAAATGCTGAATGAGGTGCTTCTTTTATTTGTAATAATAAATATGAGTTAAAAGTCTGCTACTTACAAAGACAATTTCACGTTTTTAAGCTCCGCTGCACAAAAATCCTTGTTTTCAGCAAAGAAACTTGCGACCATAAGGGAATTTATCTTCGGTAAAAGTTACTACTATTACCCTTGATGAATCCTATCTCCATTATAAAGAAAATTGTAGATTATCGTTCTTGTAACGAACTAGGTATTCTGTTCTCTTTCAGCTTTCAACTTCGTAAGTTCGAATCATAGATATGATATATTATATATTTACTATGGTTCAAGTCACAGAACCGTGGGTTTCACAAAGCTTGATTGGCAATCAAATCGTTTATATTGAAGTAAGTCGATGGTTTATGTCAAAAATGAACTGAAAATTGCAGAGAAATGATGACAATTCAATAATCAAGGTGATTGGAGTTTTGTGGAACCCGGCCTATGAATGTATTTTGTTGATCTGAGCACCGAACATTCGAATTTGCAATGACAATACGGATAGTTTGACGTCACTATACGGATTACCTCTGATTGGCGTTCGCAGTCACGTGATAGTTGATAATAAATAACATAATTTAAATCAGCTTTATTTAATTCAACGAGAATAATAAGATCACTAAAATGGTTTTTTAGGATTGCAAAAATTTCCTTCTATGAGGAAAACCTCAATTTATATGAATTCGTAACATGAGTCAACATCCCTATTGACAAAACCAATTTGGAGCATAAACAATATCTTAGAATATTCATTTAATGGAACATCCGATGAAATGGAATAAACAGTGATCATAACTGCTTGTAAGTTTTTATTTTTTCCGATAAAAGTATCGACTGTATCGAAATTTTGGGAAACCATAAGAAAATGTAATTTTTGAGAATCTATCCCACGAAAACAATTTTTGAAGGAAAATCATAAAGGGTTTTTATTTTCAACCCCTAATAATAAAGTTATGGGATTGAAAAACAAATGTGTGGGTAACAGTTCTTAAATGAATTATAATATATTTAGTTTTATGACTCAGTGTTTTTAAGGACCCCTAAAAAAATAAAAACTGTCAACTCACCATAGCCTTTCAAAGGCTGTATCTTGGGAGAGAGGTCGATTTAGAAAAAAAATTATATAAACTTACCCCGTTTATTTTCATCGGGGAATCATCTCCCTAAGTCCCTCGCATTTGTTTACAGACACTCAGTAAATGTAATAGTTATTTAATCAACTAGGTTATCAAAAGCAGCGACTAAAATGGTCGAGATATTTTAACGCTTCGCTCACGCGTTAATAGTTCAAGACCATTAATCGCTTCATTAACAACCGAGTTGATTACAAGATTTTTCCGATGATATCAACATGATCTGTATAAAAATTCTTGATTGAAATACATTTTCATTTTGCACAAGACATACATTTGACATAATGAAATTTCTATATTTCTATGTTCGAGTAGAGTTTTGACATTTCTCGTAGTACTTTCGAATACTTTGTGAACGGTTGCCACATTAAATTAGCATAAATTGACCATTAAGATGTTTCATTAATGATCAATTTCGTACACATTAAAATAACCTTTCATTTGGAGATCGCCAGAGAAAAATATTTATTGATTTTCCAATTACACAAATTGAACCTGATACAACTGGATCATTTTGAATGATAATAAATTAGGGTAACAGATAACGCAATCAAAATTGAGAAAAAAATTCCTCTCGAATTCATGTGAAGAAACTTTTCACAGAGAAAAGTCAGGTGTTCTTTCCTGGATGGCCTAATTTTGTAGCGCATATCCGAAATTAAATCTTAATGGAACATCCTAGAATACAACGCCCTAAGATTAATATAAGAACGCAACGTTATAATTGAGGGGAAATATCGCTTTATGTTTCTGAAATTAAGTGAGCAATTCATTCTGATCGAAAACTAAAAGTGTTTTATAAACAATTATCAATTTGAATATTGCGGAAGTTGTTATATACAGGGTGATTTCTTCAAGTGTTTCATTATATGTTTTCTAGGAAGGAATTGAAGATTTTGTCTTTTTTTAGGGTTTACCAAGCGGAATCTACTTCCGGTTTTACCGGAGACGAATGTGCATTTCGTTATTTCAAATGAACTCCTAGTTCAATTTTGCACTATTTTATTGTAAGATCTGAGCAACTACTTCAACCGGTTATTGAGTTATAGCCTGATCGTCATTTTTTTGACAGAAACATTGCCACAAACAAGTATTCATATCTTCAAAATCCACCCGTATAAAACTTTTTTTGTAACAGTTAAACAAAGGAAGGCACGCTGATACTGCTCCTTGTATAAATTATGAGGCAATATTATACAGGGTGTTTGTAACAGGACCTCAAAGTGAGCTTCAGTAAAACAAGGAAATCAAATTTTTTTTATTGGTAACCATATAATTTTTTAATTGCTGGACGAAAATTAATTATGATGAGCCAAACATTTCTAGTTTTTGAAATTAGTAGTTTAGCCGTAATCGAAAGAAATTCGAACTTCACCCTCAGTCAAATTCATTGGTATGCTCGACCTTTTTAAAGTAGGCTGTGTAAGAAACTGTGATTCTTTTTCCTTTTAGAATTTCTATCAAAGTTTTTTATTGTAAGAGTTTTGAATTAAGGTTCTATTAGTCATCATGCATTATAAGCCTTCTTTATTTATCACATTCGTCGCAAGTAAAGAGCAAACTTTCGATAAATCATTCTAGTGTAGCTAATTATATTATTGTTTGCTTTGAATGGTGCATGATCATTAAAAATAAGTGAGAAAGACAATTCCTAACATCATATAGTTATTTAATCAACTAGGTTATTAAAGACAGCGACTAATGGTCGAGATATTTTAAAGCGTGAGCGAAGCAAACGCGTTAATAGTTCGAGACCATTAGTTGCTTGATTAATAACCAGTTGATTACAAGACTTTTCCGACGATCTAAACACGAATCCATACTAATATTATAAATGCGAAAGTTACTCTGTCTGTCTGTCTGTTACTCTTTCACGCCTAAACGGCTGAACTGATTTTGATGAATTTGGTATGGTAATAGATGATAACCTAGAAATGGTCATAGGCTATAAATAATCACGCCATCGTTCTTAGGGGGTAGGCAGTAGGCAGATAACTAAATTGAGTTAGTGATTTTTAGTCGTTTTTGTTGGGACTTTTGCTCTTTCACGTCTAAACGGCTGAACAGATTTTGATGAAATTTAGTAAAGTAATGGATGGTTACCTAAAAATGGATATAAGATCAAAATGATCACGTCATCGTACTTAAGGGGTAGGAAGTAGGTAGAAAACTGAATTGAGTTAGTGATTTTTTTATGGTTTTTGCTGGGAGTTTTGCTCTATCATGCCTAAACAGCTGAACGGATTTTGATGAAATTTAGTTAGGGGATAGATAATGACATAGAAAAGGATATGGGCTATTAATATTCATGATATCGTACTTAAGGCGTAGGCAGTGGGCAGAAAACTAATTAAGTTAGTGATTTTTAATCGTTTGTTTTGAAAGTTTACCTCATTCACGCCTTAACGTCTAAACGGATTTTTATAAGACTTGGTTAATATAAAGACACAGGCTACTTTTTACGGCGGAAAAATACCTCATTCCCGCGGAAATCTAGCGTGATCGTGTCAAGAAGCGCATGACTCCATAGCTACTGAAATGATTTTGATGTTTTTTTTAACTGAATGTTACTAAGACTTCAAGTTAGTATTTGATCACAGGATCGGATGAACAGAGACCGATTTAATTTCCTTTTCATTAAAAGGTGAAAAAATGTCATTTTCCATCTCCTCCCAAGTTTATTCGATATATTTTCGAAACGGTATGTTATAGAGAAAAAAGTGGTCAATAGGGCGTTTGTAGAGAAGTAATATCACTACATAGTATAAAATAAAGTCGCTTTCTTTGTCCCGATGTCCCGATGCGTTTTTTTTAATAGATAAAGTGATTCAAGAGGAAGGTTTATATGTATGATAACATCCATTAAATAGTATAGAAGTACTGTTATTTTTGAGGTTTCTGATGTGATGTCCGTGCGAAGCCGGGGCGGGTCGCTAGTAGTGTATAAATTCTTGACTGAAATACATTTTCATTTTGCACAAGACATACATTAGTAGGGGTTTGACATTCCTCGTAGTGCTTCTGAATATTATGTGTACGGTTGCCATGAGGATTGCACATTAAAATGGCTAAAAAATTGAGCATCAATTTCGTATACATTAAAATCACCTTTTATTTCGAGGTCGGCGGAAACACAGCATTAGTGCGATGTAAAAATCTTCGTTTTCGACTCGGATTTTCGTTGCCACAAGCACTGATGCCTTTTAGATATCGATTGAAATATAATCAGGAAGGATTCTGTATTTCTGAAAAACTTTTTAGGTTTTCACTCCCAGTTCCAATAGTCCATGTCGTTTTTGGTCTTCCTTTTTTCCTGTTTTCCGGAGGTATCCATCTCATCACTTTCTTTGGTAATCTATTCTCTGCTATTCTTTGCACATGTTCATACCACACCAGATGCTTCCTTTCTATATATTCCGTGACTATCTCATTTATTTCCATATTCTTCCTTATCATCAAATTGGGTCCCCTCTCTCTTCTTGAATTTCTTGATGCTCTTCTTATTGCATCCATTTCTGTGGCTTCTATCCTCCTCTTCAATTGTTCCTTCAACCGCTATGTTTGAGATCAGTAAACCAGGGTACTTTTGATCAATGTATCTTATACTCTTATTTTTGTTTGCCTATCTCCGTAGAAAAGCATTTAGCGAATTTATTTTTTTTTCTTATTTATTCTTGATATGATTCCAGCGTCATCTGTTCCTTTTGTATTGAAGTTGATACACAAGTATTTGTAGCTTTCGCATTTCATTATGATTTCGCTGTTTTCTGGCTTCAAATTAGTGGTCTCTTCAAACACGAGTATTGTGTTATAGATATACCAGCTTTTACCCGCGACATCGTCCGCATAAGTTTTTTTTGTTTTCTCCCGGCTGTACCTAAGTCCCCCTGCAACAAAATCCCACTATCGTGTTCCAGTCCTCAACTCAAACCTCAAAATTTGTTCAAAAGCAACCTAAGCTACATACTGATTACCTATCCGTTTCTTTGTCTAAAATGAGTATTAACTTATCACTATGATTGATTACTGAGCTTAAAGTTTGTATAAATGTCTATCTACTTACCTCCTAAAGTTTAAAGCGTATAGCTAGTTATGTAGTACTATATTAATTCTGTGGTGTAGGTACTTAGATTTTATCTGTATAGTCCGTTCACGAAAGGTTGAGCACATAGTAGGCGTTTTTTTATTTATCTGAAGTTGGCAGTATTTGCTGTCACAACGTAAAATAAAGTCAACGTTGCCGAATGTACCCGGCCTCGTCCGACGAGCTTGCGAGTTATCAGACAACTCTATGCAATATTGACAACATTGCGTATCAATCTGACAGAAAAATAAAGAACATAACCTAAAATTTTAGTATACACAGTGGAATATGTCAGATTTCCAAGGCCAACCGACGGCTCAACCTTTCGTGAATGGACTATATGTAATGTAACAGTCAGTTGAATAAAAAATCGTATACAAATCAGATCAATAGTTTTGGCGTAATGTGATTCTTGACAGAGTTTTAATGTTGTAGATAGGTAGCTGTGTATAGGTTCCTGTGGGAATGAGATATTTTCCCGAAGTAAAAAGTAGTCTGAATTTTGGTACCTTCCTACCCTTCAAGTTAAGTAGTGTGATGGAATGTCGCTAAGTTTCGATCCAAGTAAAACTGTTAAATAAAGACAGTTGCATCAAAATTTTATCATAAATTCCCTGAATTATGGCGACTACCGACCCTCTAAGTTAGAAAAGTGATCAAATTCTAACTTGAAGTCTCAGTAACACTCAGTTAAAAAAAAAACATCAAAATCATTTCAGTATAGCTATGGCGTCATGCGCTTCTTGACACGATCACGCTAGATTTCCGCGGGAATGAGGTATTTTCCCGCCGTAAAAAATAGCCTGTGTCCGTGCCTAGGATCCTATCTTTATATTAACCAAGTCTTATAAAAATCCGTTCTGACGTTAAGGCGTGAATGAGGTAAAAATCGATTAAAAATCACTAACTTAATCAGTTTTCTGCCTACGCCTTTAGTAAGATAGCATGAATATTAATAGCCCATATCCTTTTCTAGGCTACTATCTATCACCTAACTAAATTTCATCAAAATCCGTTCAGCCGTTTAGGCATGATAGAGCAAAACTCCCAGCAAAAACCATAAAAAAATCACTAACTCAATTCAGTTTTCTGCCTACTTCCTACCCCCTAAGTACGATGACGTGATCATTTTGATCTTATATCCGTTTTTAGGTAACCATCTATTACCTTACTGAATTCCATCAAAATCTGTTCAGCCGTTTAGACGTGAAAGAGCAAAAGTTCCAACAAAAATGACTAAAAATCACTAACTCAATTTAGTTATCTGCCTACTGCCTACCCCTCAAGTACGATGGCGTGATTATTTATAGCCTATGGCCATTTCTAGGTTATCATCTATCACCGTACCAAATTTCATCAAAATCCGTTCAGCCGTTTAGGCGTGAAAGAGTAACAAACAGACAGATAGACAGACAGAGTTACTTTCGCATTTATAATATTAGTCACCTAACTAAATTTCATCAAAATCCGTTCAGCCGTTTAGGCACGATAGAGCAAAACTCCCAGCAAAAACCATGAAAAAATCACTAACCCAATTCAGTTTTCTGCCTACTTCCTACCCCCTAAGTACGATGACGTGATCGTTTTGATCTCATATCCGTTTTTAGGTAACCATCTATTACCTTACTAAATTTCATCAAAATCTGTTCAGCCGTTTAGACGTGAAAGAGCAAAAGTCCCAACAAAAACGACTAAAAATCACTAACTCCATTTAGTTATCTGCCTACTGCCTACCCCCTAAGAACGATGGCGTGATTATTTATAGCCTATGACTATTTCTAGGTTATCATCTATCGCCATACCAAATTTCATCAAAATCCGTTCAGCCGTTTATGCGTGAAAGAGTAACAGACAGACAGACAGACAGACAGACAGAGTTACTTTCGCATTTATAATATTAGTATGGATTCATCTGGAAACCCCATTTTCCATACTCTTCTTGAAGCTTTCTGGCCATATATTCTAGATCTTCTTTATCATTCGCACATATTACTTGGTCATCGGCAAATTGAAGAGTTTATATGCAAGTACCTGCGTCAATTTCTATACTCATACCCTGGCATTTTATCTTTCACAGTGACAATGCTTTCGCTATAAATATTTTAAAGAGCGTACAAAAAATGCAGCAACCCTGGAGTAAAACTTTATTCATGTGCCAACAAAAATTGCCACATTTAAATTTTTCCTGTTCTAATTGACTTTGGTGAAAACAATATAAAACGAATTTTCGGCAGTATCCTCAAGAGTTTTCCGGATAACAGTTGAACAGGAAAAAAAACTCATTTAGCCCTTTCAAAAAAGATTAATGTAAAAACAAGTCATCTGAATATCCTTTATTTCCGGTCTATAAATCTTATTCGGAAAAGAACCTGTGAGATATATCGGTTCAGATGAAAAACGATTTCACTCTCACCTAACAAATCGAAGAGTTATTCTGTTTTTTCCGGAAATAAAGAATCCGATGAAATCTTTTCCCATTTATTATCACGAATTTATGACTTCGAGAACGTTGAATGAATATGTTTCCGATGATGGGATATTTTCCCGTCTAGTCGAAAGACGATAAATATATAATTTTTAAGGGATATTTCAGTTTTTCGTTTGAACAATTGATGTACAGGGTGGCCAGAATGGATGATTCCTGAATGACATCTTTTTAACCACAGAACAAACAATATAATTTTATTTTTAACCCTGAGAAATAGAAAATTCAAGAGAAGCCCTGAGCAGGTGCTTTTGAGCGATCGTTCGTTGGTGGAGCAATGAAGCTATCACCTCAAAATTTTGCACAGGACTTGAGATTGATTTTGTATTTTGAAATTTTGTATTTTATCATTTATATTAGATTTGTCTGTACCTCATACTTATATTGTGTAAGTCTTATGAAAAAAAGTGGTAAGTGAATACATACTAAATAAATAACTGCTAAATCTCCGCACGATCGGAATAGTATTCTGAAAATTAATCAAAAACTTAAATAGGTAAAAACTTGACAATTAGAGAAAAGTAATTTCAATGGTTCTGATTCAATAAGTATATCAATCTACAATAACGAAATGAATTTTAGCAGAATGGGATATCTTGTTATTGAAATATAGAGATTCTTTTTATTAATATTCCAAATGAACTGTCTGTGGTTCAGATAATGCGATCTTCTTGAAATTTTGCATGAACATTCAGTATTTCAATTTTCATTAACAAACTTAATTTCACTCGAATCGGATATCTCATTATAAAAATATAAATCAGTCCCAACATTTTATTTCGATTGGTTCCGTTTTGTCTGAGATATTAAGGAACAAAAATTTCGAATGGCCATATTTTATGGAACACCCTGTACGATTTGGCTGGTTGACGAACTTGAAATCGGCATTTGGGTACCGAACTCATCATGAAAATTTCGAGTCTCGAGAAACTTGGGAAGTTTTCGTGTTTACGGCTGGATGACCCCATTGACATAATTGAAATTACAGAAAATTACAGACATTAGGACAAAATGATAAGGCACTCATAAATGAATAGCACATTGCGGTTTTCTTTTGTTCTTTTTTTCAGAGATATTGTTTTGAATAGTTCATTTTTACTTCAAAATAATCACCGTTTATTTCTCGTTTCAAAAATATATAACAGGTCATATATCGCCTTTAGGTCAGTGGCGAAGCTAGGAGGGGGAGGAAGTTGTATTCCAGAATTTTTAGGGGAGAGTTTAATCTAGATTCTTACCAAAAAAGTGTTCGTAGAATGTTTTTGTTTCGAGTTCATAAGAAACAAACAAGAACGGATGAAAGTACCACAGGTAACATAGCTGAAGTGTAAAATTTGGCCTATAACACGAAAACAAAATAAGATAGATTAATGAGATTAACGATACAGTAAGTTTCTGGAAAAAAGAAACCGCAATGTGGTATTTATTTTTCTCCATCCCTCAGGGTTAAATAGTAAGTTTTGTCACTAAAACAAAACTCCTGAATAATAAATCGAAGCTTGAAACAAAACTTAAACTCACTAGATTGAAAGAACGTTTCGAATTATATCATACACTGTAACACTAGTTGGTACTTAATTTGAGAATTTTTGCATAGTAACGAATGTAGAATGTTCATTATTTGAGATGAATAGTTGATGCTAAATTGAAAGTGAAATGAGCTGTTAGGGGAAAGTTGGGTATCTGATGTTAGTGAATTAATAATACGAAATGATCCTCTATGTGAAACTTTGAGGCCCACCAAACAATGAATCCTTGTAATCCTTGGTTTAATGCCGTTAAGATTAAAACAATAACCCTAGAGATCAAAATTGTAGAGGCCAGATTCATTTTGTTGAATTGATGAATGAAGAAATTGAGGAAAGCCCTGAGCAGCAGCTTTCGAGAGCTCTTTCATTGGTGGAGCAATAAAACTATTACCTCGAAATTTTATACGACACTTGCTATTGATATCAAATATATAAATGCAGAATCTCAGCACAATCGGAAATATATTCTGAAAATTATTCAGAAATTGAAATATGTAAAAATAATAAATTAAAACAAATTCATTCTTTGGTTGCGATCCTCTTGAAATATGCATGAACATTCAGTATATTATTTTTCATTTTCACATTAGGTTTCACTCGAATCTAATATTCTGTTATGGAAATATAAAGATTCTTCTTTCGATATAGCAATTGAATTTTCTATGGTTCTGTTATCACTATGGCCACAAAGTTTTCCATGAAGATCCAGTATATCAATCTTTATTAATTTTTTATGGTGCTGTTGACACTTTGACCAGGAAATTTTGTATGACCATTCAGTATATTGATCTCCATTCACAAATTAAATTTCATCCGAATCGGATATCCTTTTTTCTTTTCAATATTCCAATTGAATTTTCTATGTTTCTCTTCACACTATGGCCACAAAATTTTGCATGAGGCTTGTTATGAGCATTTTGCATTTGGCCGTTACTTTTCATATCGATTGGTTTCGTTTTGTCTGAAATATCGCGGAACAAGAATTTTTTATGGAACACCCTGTACGATTTGGCTGGTTAAAGAACTCATTTGGGACCCGAACTCATCCTAAAAATTTCAAGTCTCTAGGGCAAAATGATCATGTTCACCGAAGAAGCAAATTTTCATCTTGATGGCTTTGTTAAGAAATTGTCGTATCACGGGTGAGAAAAATCCACGAACTATTCATGACAAACTGAAGGATGAGCCTCAATTAGGTGAAATTGTATTTACTAATAAAACTAATACTAACTAATAATAAACTAATACTTCAATTACCAATAAAATTTTTCAAGAATGAATGCAAAATATGTGTTTCACTTTGAATTGTCCATATCTCTCTAAGGATAGATCGTAGAAAGGAACTGATTTCAGATTTAAGAAGAGCAAAACGTAGAGATATCTCTCGATAAGGGCGTGACAAAACAATTTTTTTTGCTAAAATCTTACAAGGCATAATGAGCAAAATGAACAGCTTGATGAACAATATAAAGCAAAACGTACTAAATGATTACAAATGGCTACAACCAATTTCAGACGACAATTATCAAAAGATTAAGCAATTTATTGAATGAGTTTTTGTGTGCACTTACCTCGAGAGTTAAAAGAGAAGGTTTCTGTGAATTTACCCCAATCTGATAGCAAAACGTGGTTGAGGATGGAAAAAAGTGATGATTAACCTTTTCTGCGCCGGCTTTGTGGTTATCACTTAGTTGTTCGAGTCTCACACACTTCACTCGAAATTTCTTAATCAGTTTTTAACAGAAGAGCAGCAATCGGGTTAATTTCCTCCAAGAGCTAGTATATAGGGTACCTTATCGACTGAACACGTACATAGGTGAGCAAAATGAACTGAGTGATGCGCAAAACGGAGCAAAACAAGAGCAAAACAAGGGCATAAAAATTTTAAAAATCCTTGAAGCTGCTCTGCTGGTATAACGTCGCCTCAATTCACACTTATCGAGCATTTGGTGACTTAACTCGACACACTAATGATGCCTTCAAATGAAGCAGAACCTTCAGCTGAAAACATTATTATTAGATTTCATATCTTAAATACTAAAGTGTGAATGATGCTCAATAATTCCTGTCTTCAAAAATACTTTCTGTTTGAAACACCCTCTACGTATGTTTGGAAACGAAAAATACATTCTTGCGAGTCAAACCAACTGATATTTAAACGCTGACAAGAAAATTGTCCCTTTTTGTATTTATCAAATGGCCTGGAGGATCCAGCGGATACCCCTCTGAGGTCTTATTGGGTTAGCTTTGAGATCAAGGCAGAAAGACTTGGGAAATGAAAATAGTAAAACTGTTGTCTGGTGCTAGTTTGTCGGCAAATATATCCTTTGTAATGAGAGAATGGAAAGAACTTAGTTTGGATCTTTCTGTCAGTTGGATAAATTGGGGACTGCCTTCGTTTTATATGGATTGTAATCGTTTTCATTGAATTTTCTCAATATTCTGGAAATATAATATCTAATAATAATAATAATCGGGATCATAACGTCGTTCGACGTTGTCCGATGCCTTTTCGCCACCCCTTTCTGTCATTCCATTGTCCTTGTCGTAAATCCCTGGAACTCATGGCTTTGATGACACCCTCATTCCAGGTTTTCTTTGGTCGTCCTCTCTTTCGGCGTTGTGCTGGGACCCACTCGAACACCTTCTTTGGAAGCCTCTGTTCGTCCATTCTTTGTAAGTGACCATACCAGATAAGTTGTTTCGCTTCTATATCTTCGTACAGCGTTCCTTCCACTCCCATTAGTCTTCGTATCTCCTCGTTTCTGATCTTTTGTAGGCGTGATACTCCCAGTGATCTTCGGAGTACGTCCATTTCAACGGTTTCCAGTCTTCTCTTGTTTTCTTCAGTTATTCTCCAAGTTTCCGCTCCATACAGTAGGTTACTTTTTATCATGGTGTTGTATATGCTGTATTTTCTCTTTTTTCCAATGAAGGTATTCCAAAATATGCTGTTCAAACATCCTATGATCTTTTTCGCTTGATTTATTCTGTGTCTGATCTCTCTGTTGTCGCTTCCACTTGAGTCAAACTTAACACCTAAGTATGTATACTCCGATACCACTTCTACTTCCTGATTATTTTCCAGCATGATTTTAGTGGCATTTTGGGTTCCTACTGGGAGGTACTCAGTCTTCTTGGTATTCATCTGTAGTCCCCAAATTTCATATTCCTCCTGGAGTTTTCTGGCCATATACTCCAGGTCGTCCTTATCATTGGCCATTATAACTTGGTCATCCGCGAACTGGAGGGAGTAGAGGTAGCTATTATAATCCAATTCTATTCCCATTGGCCCACATTTCTTCTTCCACTTTCGAAGAGCTCTAGATACATACACTTTGAACAAAGTAGGTGAAACGCAGCATCCCTGTCGCAAGCCCTTATTCACGGTGAATTCTTGTGAGAGATTATTTCCCGATTTGATCCGCGATGTAGAATCCGTGTACAAATTTTTTAGTGCCGTTATTAATGTTTGGTTGATGTTCGTTTCTTGTAGAATTTCCCAAAGTTTCTTCAGAGGTACACTGTCATATGCTTTCTTTAGGTCGACATACATTAGGTGGACTTCTTGGTTAGTATTTAGTTTTTTCTCTATTATCTGCTTCAGACAAAAAACATTGTCTGTACAAGATCTGCCCGCTCTAAATCCTGATTGCTCTTCTTCTTCTTCCGCGCTGTATTCAATTTCAATGAGGTCTCGTAGAATTCTTCCATATATTCTGCTAAATGTGCTAGTCACTGATATACCTCTATAATTTGCGCATTGATTTTTATCTCCCTTTTTGTATATCGACGAAATATATGCTGTTTTCCATTCTTTGGGTACTGGTTGTCCGCTCAAGCACTTATTTATCAAATCTGTAACAGCCTGGAATAGATTATGTGTACCATGTTTGATCAGCTCTGCGGGTACTCCTCCGGGACCTGGGGATTTACCATTTTTCAACCTGAATACTGCTTTTCTCACTGTTTCAACATCTACAGAAACTGTTTCACCCTCAATGTCTATGTGTGATGATATACTTGGTGCCAGAAATTCTTGTCTTGTTTCAGTCAAAAGTTGTTTGTAATGTGTAACCCAGTTGTTCATGGGAATTGTGTCAATGTTCGCTGAGTTTTTACTCGGACTTTTCAGCGCATTAATGAATCGCCAAGATTCTGCTGTCTTTCTACCTCCCAAAAGGGAGTCAATCTCCTTGCATTTTCCATCCCACATACTTCTCTTCGCATTATTAACTTTTCTTCTTGTCTTACTTTTCGCCTCCAGATACGATTCCCTATCTTTTTGTTCTTTTGTTGTTAGCCATTTTAAGTAAGCTTTGTTTTTCTGATTTACCAGTTCTTCTATTTCATTATTCCACCATAATGCTTTGCTCTTTCGATTTGAGAGTTCTCCCAATACTTCAGTGGCTGAGTTATGTAAAGCTTCCTTAATTTTTTCATACATGCTTTCAGTGTCGATGTCTTCGATGGCTGCCAAATACTCATCGAGCCTTGTCTGGTATCTTTGTTTTATGTTATCGTCCTGAAGGTTACTCAGATTCCACCGCTTATTGTTAATTTCATCTGATTTATTGATGACTTTTTCCATTTGAGTATGATTTGTTTGGGATTTGTCGTGATGCCAAGGAAAGAATATTTTTGCTCTGACAAAGTAGTGGTCAGAATCACATAAGATCCCTCTATACGCCCTTACATCATTGACCTGAAGTTCAGTGTGCTGTCGTGTTATGATGTAGTCAATGATTGATTTCAAGTTCTTCGTGTGTTGGATCCAAGTAAACTTGTGGATGGGCTTATGTTTGAAGAATCCATTTGCAATTTTCAGGTCATATGTTCGACAGCAATCAATTAGTCGTTCTCCATTGTCGTTGCATCTGTCTTCTCCAAATGGTCCAACCACAGGATCGTCTTTCCTGTTACCTGTCCTACTATTGAAATCTCCCATAAGGATTATTTCTTTGCTTCTTCCCACTCTCTGTATTACAGCACTCAATTTGTTGTAAAATTCATCCTTCCTCGAAACCGACTCATCATCTGATATTGCGTATACACCAATAATTACAAGTTCTCTCTGCATGATATTAACATTCAATCGAATTATATTCTCATCAATGGCTTCCCAGTCTTTAATTCTCCTCCAATATTTTTTATGGATCATCATTGACACTCCTCTCTTCGCTCTTTCATGTTTGGGGACTCCGCTGAAGACATGTATATAATTTCCAACCTTCTCTGTTCCTTGTCCCTTTTTTTTGGTTTCGGTGAGGGTGACTATACCGATGTTATGTTGTTCCATTTCGGCTGCGATTTCATCAGTCTTACCGCTTATTCCTTGAGTGTTCCATGTTCCAAAATTCATTGTCCGTTTTCTTCGCTTATGTCGTTGTCCGTGAAATCCATCCTTTCCGAGGCTTTGATTTGGCTTTTTAGTAGATATGAAGTTTTTCTAGATGACAGGGAACCAGCCTGACAATCCAACCCCCAACCAGGAGGACCAGGGATACTTCTGTTAGGGTTACCATACCTTAGCTGGAGGGTTTCGGTTACTTATAGGCGCCGAAAACTCGCCTTTCACCCTATCTCGTTTGCAACCTAACGCATAGATGTTATACGTCAGGTTCCCAGGGGACACGCGACATAATGTCTACGAGGACGTGAGAATTGGGTTTGTTGGCAGAGCTGAGTTCAATTCCTTGAACCCCTGGCTTTTTCGCCAAGAATCAGTGGGCTTTGCTTCGAGTTTTATTGTCACATTGTTACCAGCCACAATGTAACCTCGAAGACCCTTTACCAACATTTGTCCCCCAAATATAATATCTCAATTTCATAATTCTTTTTGAGCGCTCGTTCTAATTTAACGAGTGCTATATCGTTCTGCCCAAATGTCTGTAATTTTCAAAGTTTGAACCGAAAATGGCCTCAAACGATAGGGTTCGACTCCCTGATGATGAATCCATGGTCAAATTCAATTCTGTTTGTGGGTCCGGCCGTCCATCCATCCGTTAGCACGATAACTTTCGAAGGGATTGTTCTAGAGATTTGAGATTTTCAGGGTGAGTTTGGTTCCCAAATGCCTCAGTTGAGTTTGTTTACCAATCAAATCGTACAAGGTGTTCCATAAAATATGGCCATTCGAAGTTTTTGTTCCTAAATATCTAAGACAAAACGAAACCAATCCGAATGAGATGTTGCGGCCACATTCAAGAAGCTCATACAAACCTCATGCAGAATTTTGTGAAATATTATTGAAAAGATGAATCCTCATATTTCCATGAACAGATATCCGATTCATTTTGTGAATGAATACTCACTGAAAGTTCATGCGAGATTTCAAGAGGATCGCATTATTATGGCGATAGAATTTGATTTTTTTTCAAAAATTATTAGATTTCAGATGGATTAAATGAGCTTCAATTTCTTTGGTAGTTTTTTCCTCTATATCTTTCATAGATCGATCTATCAATGAATCAGTTCAGTTCATAAATGTCAAAATAAACAATTGTTGCCTAACAGGTGTTTCGTTTCGAGGATGTTCTCTGAATAATGGCTCGAGAAAGATGTACACATGAAGCTTAAATGACTTTATTTGAAATTTTTTGCGGATGTGACAAAGTTGTCGAGATAAAATGTCAAAAATTCAATGAATCAATGAAATATTGAGCGAACTAGAGTTCGTAATACGCCAATTCGATCTAAAATTTCGAAAAATAATCAATAACCCAAAAACCGTTAAAAAAAGGTAGGAAAAAGTAACAGTGAAAAGATTAAATATTTTATGGAGTATCATAAAAAATAGAAATACCGGATGTCCCTCTCAAAATAACAAAGTTGTGACCAATTTGTCGGACATCCGGCAACTCTGGAAATGTAAAATGATTTCGGAAATGTACCTTACATGGCCAACCCAACTAACACAATTTGTTTATTACTAGCTGTAAAAACAGCTACACGTCTATTCTTTATATGAGACTTGTGTCGTTTCAACGTTTTCAGTTTAATTACAGGTCATCTATATAACGCAAAAGGGCCCCACTTTATAGAACTTTCTTCTCCTATAAGGAGTTATGTAAAAGTTTTATATATGTGAAATATAGCAGCGATAAAGTCAATATAAACATTCTACAAAAGTGATTTATAAGAGTTTTATAACTCTTACCTATATTGATTTGTCAACAGAAACCACTACAAAGCACTAATATACTTACTTCTTGGAGACAAGTTTTAAAAAAATTTTATAATTGTTTTTAAAAGATTTGAGAAGAGCTTTATGAAATACATGAAATGTTATATAATAGTTTCCTGATGACAAGATTAAGACTGTTTGTTGTTTTAAATGGGTCTGACATGACTCTTATAATCACATTCCGTAGTGTAAGAATTATAATTCAGATACAGTGTTCCCTAAACTGATATATAAATATATCATAACAATGGAAATGATAGGTGAAACAATATATGGGTCATCATGGCGTAAGAGAAAACATAATAAGAAAATAAAGCATTAGAATTTCCGGAGTCGTAAATTTAAAAGCACTTCAATTTTTCTGGAGAATATATACATATACATTTCTCACTAAATTTTTGTTCGCTCGAATTTATCCACTTTTTCAATAAATAATTCTACGTGGGCCGACAATACCCTTATATATATTATTTATGGATTACGAACATTTCATTCAATATTCGATCATTTTCTCCAAGTTATTATGTCAGATAAATCATTTCAAGATTAATTTTTCAGTTTATGAGCCTATTTCAACTCATTGATAAAAAAAAATACAAAATGGCTTCTCTTTCGAAATTTTCCCCCATCAATAAACTAATGGCGGTGCGGTAGTTGCAAGCCACACTATTATAAAGTCTCTATAAAACACAAACAATTTGGAAATTAGAAGTGCTGAAACCAATGTTACCAATTTTCTCCACGAAGATCACGAAGAAGTAGAATATTATATAGATGCTTATAGCCTTATAAAGCATTTATATATTTTCTTGGAGTCAAGCTATATAACCATATCCCTAAGATTTATAATTATCATAAAGATGTTACACAAACCTTCTTAAAATCTTTTTGAAATAAAATTATCTCAAGCATATGAAGCTATATAAATGATATTATATAAACATCTATAAGAATACAAGATACCTTCTCTATAAAACTATTTTATTATTTCGTCATATAAATATTTAAGCGATATTTTTTAAAAATTTTTTGGCTAATATGACAATACAGTTCCTCCTTAGTTAGTATAAAACAATTCAGATATATGCAATGCTGTTATGAATCTATTATAGATCAATTCTATCCTTAAACAAATTTTATGTGTTAGTTGGGAAATATCGATCCACAAAATTTGAAATCTTTACCATCAATAGCATCTATAAGAATCTAATGGGCCACCCGCCTTGGAACCCCGATATACATAAAGTCCTTTCACGAAAGGTTGAGCTCATAGTAGGCGTTTCTTTATTTATCTGAAGTTGGCAGTATTTACTGTCATAAAATAAAATAAAGTCAACGTCGCCGAATGTACTCCGTGTCGTCCGACGAGCTTGCAAGATATCAGACAACTCTATGCAATATTGACAACATTGTGTATCAATCTGACAAGAAAATAAAGAACCCAACCTAAAATTTTAATACTCAGTGGAAACGCCAAATTTCCATGGCCAAGAGACGGCTCAACCTTTCGTGAACGGAGTACACATAGATTTCGTTTTAGTTTCTGCATAACTCAACAACTGAATCTATTTCCTGTAACTTTAGACTGTTGCAGAAAAGATTCATGTTTCCATTTTGAATTAGGCCAATCTGGTATTATACCACATCAGAATTGAATTTTGTTCTTTTGACTCGTATAATGTTGTATACAAGAGAAGATCAATGTAACTAGAATACTGAAAGTTTTTTATTTTCAAATATCAATTTCCATCGATTCGCGGTTGTATTCCACGTAAAACTGCTGATTTTAAAGAAATTATGAATCAGTTGCCAAAACTGATCATTATGTTTTCAATATGAACTAAATGGTTTTCCAATAAGAGGTGTTATTTTGGATAGCCCGCTATTTCGGTAGATGTCACGTTTGAAGGTGTCATTTTTTGACATTTGACAAGTAGAAACTACGCCATTTATAAAATGAAACGATAAACGCTTCAAGAACGCATTGAAATCATTAAAATTCACTATAAAATGGTGAAAATTCAAACTCAAACATTTTTGTGTCGTCGTGAAGCACCTTGTCGGACCGCAATAAAGAGATTGGTGGAAAAATTCGAGCTGTTGGGACAAGTTAGTGATATGAAGAATAAAACTAGTGCACGTCGCTCAAAAACAGCCGAGGATATTGCTTTTGTAGCCGAAACTGTTGAAGAAAACCCAGGCTGGTCCATTCCTTGTCGTTCTTTGGAATTAGGCGATCCACAAACGTCATTACATCGTATTTTTTATAAATTGCATGGTATTGATCAGGACAATGTTCACCTTCAACAAGACGGCGCTACGTGACACACAATAAACGAAATCATTAATCTTTCGCTGGAAAAGTTTCCGTACCTTGTTATCTCTCGAAGAGGTGATCACAATCGGCCACCGAGATCTTGTGATTTAACACCTTGCGACTTATTTCTTTGGGGACACGTGAAAAAGAAGCTCTACGCCAACAGCCTAGCGTCGATTCAAGACCTCAAAGATGGAATTCGTGAGGCTATCGAGGACATAGGGCAGCCACTTTCCGATCTGGTTATGGAAAATTTCCTTGAAAGTATATGATCCTGTAAGCGTCGTCGTGGTGGTCATTTGCCTGATGGTATTTTCACTATTAACGGCATACCTTCTTTTTTTAATGAAAGAAATATCCGATCATTTATATGGAAAATTGGCATCTTTCTTTGAATATGAAAATAACAGCTCTTATTGGAAAACCCTTTATTTTGCATTAGTTGCGATTTTTTTATCTATCCTGGTGGTCCTCACGAAATTTTGCACGAGTCCTTCAATGGTTATTGAGTATAGAATTTAATATTCTCCTTCAGATTACCCTCATAATATTGAAAATCGACCTTTTTCAACTGCATCAATCGCTTCACTTTGATGTTTCATAACAGTAACTAAGTATTTGCCCTTCTAAGTTTATTCGACTTATTTCAATATCCCCTCAAAAACTGAAGTATCAGAAAATATTTCTATGTAAAGAATTCCCAGAGATTAGCATAGATATGGACAAAAACCTTTCGGAGGAGATTTTCCTTTGACTTCGGACTCTAGACCCTTCCTTTTTCCTGTCTATCGCAGATTAAAAATTCTTCGATACACAAAGGCAGCTCAGATGAGAAAGCATCTAATGTTGGTCGAGAATCCTTCAATGGAATGGATGGAAGTCAACCGAACTGAAACTCAAAATCGATTAATCCTGTGTAAATATTTATTCCCTACATTGACACGCATTTAGGGATACGATTGATTTTCCCGTTTTATAAACACATTGACATGCAATTCTCCGCACGGTTTAAAAGTAAATATTGAAATGGTTTCATTGTGCGAGAAACATTTAGATTTTAGAATGACCCCGTTTGGATATAATTGAGTACAATGTAGGCTTTTGTTTATTTATCTGAGTTTGGCAGTATTTACTGTCATAAGGTAAAATAAAGTCAACGTTACCGAATGTAGGTACCTGGCTTTGTCCGAAGTACTCTCGAGTTTAGATCATAAACTGGTTTCCAAGGTTTTTTAATAAGGGGGTTATGAAATGGTAACAATGGTAACCATTTTCGCAAATGGCGACTGGCGCGAGATATCAAAAATTGTAAACATTGTAAACAACAGTCAACTACACATACTTACATTCGAAATCGTACCGGATTCTTATGAGTAAATATCACAAGTTTAAAATAATGAAAATATATTAAATTCAATGTCTGAGGAAAAATTAAAACTGATCAGTTTCAAATCATTAGATATCAAGGTTCATTGAGGAAAAAAATCGCACTTTCAATCGAAACAGTTCAACAAAGTTTACAAATGACGAATGACACATTCATTTATGTATAAACTTTCATTTGTTGGAAAGCACCTGTATTGGAAAAAGCAGAAGCTTTATTAAATTCATATTTGAAACTACATACTTCACACGAATTGTAATAGACAAATTTAGGTAGCTTATGATTTATGAATAGCTTTTTCATGAAATTTGAATGATTTATTTGAATTTCGAAACGAATATAATGTATACAAACCATAAATCCCAAATCAATTTGAATTGTCATTTATTCAGTGAAAAAGAAAATAACCAGAAATCACCAACAGTATTGCCAACCCATTTTGCCTCCAACTGTCCCCTTACCTCAGGTGTCCCCTAGCCTATAAATTCGTCTATTTCACTATTTCTGCTGGTTCCCAGAAAAACCGATTGTGGTTATACTAGTGTTTATATTTTATATGCATATAAAATATCCTGCCTCAATAAAGTGTAAATCGAAAAACTCAACAGGTTCAGGGGGATGAACTAACACACACTTATACTTTCAAGCTTTTTATCGACAGGATATTCTCAAGTCAATATTAACACATTATCAACAAACATAATAATTACCCCCAGATTTTTCACAGCAACTAAATCCAATTAATGCCGACGTCTCACGGATATATTTCCACTTCTTCAGGGCTACAAAGGATACAATTCTTTCGAAAATCTTATCTTATTTAAATCCATTTTTTTTTCAAATCTATTAACATAGATTGCAATAACGGATGAAATAACATTTTGAACTTTCCAGAGAACGAATCTGGAATAGTGATCTCAGGAGATTAAATACCAGACAGTAATGATTATTGATTTTCTAGAAGATTTCATTTCATGAAGGTGTAAATTTAAATCATTTCGAGCGAAGCATTCACCATTTATTACTCACCACGTTGTGGATCGCTTAGTCCAACATATTGTGAACGTCGTCTAATGGACATTTCAAGGTCTTTAGCAACGCTTACGCAAACCAAATCAATATTTTCTTGTGAACGACCGCTTCGAATGTATTTGATAATTCGACCACTAGTGCTTTCAGATGGAATATCATGTAAACCATTAAATTCACTTTATTTTCACTTTCCACAGAAGAACAATTTGAACGGGTTGTAGAATAGTTTCAGAAGCCTTTTTCATAAATGTCATACATCACACTTCTTTCAAATTACCAGAGGAATTCAGTGTGCCTATACATAAATTTTTAATTCTTGAAAAAAACGGCACAATTTGAAAAAGCCTTCAACTGAAGTCAAACCTGAGAATTTAATGAAATAATCGCGTTTATTCCTGCCATAGTTTTGCCCAAAAGACAGCTGGTGCGTATTTGAAATGTTACATTCAGTTTCGAAGCTGCACGTATTCCTTTGCATTTTCTGATAAGATATATCAAAGTAATATATATTTGATAACATAAGAAATAAAAGATTTTAAAGAACAAAATCTTTTCACAGACATGAAATTTTCGATTGGAAAAAAGGGTGCTTTTTCGAGTTTAAGTCAATATAATGTGAAAAATTTTTTTTATTGTGAATCAAAAATGTTTGGAACATACGAATGTGAGTTCTCACCTAATTTCGCAACAAAGAAATGTTTGTAAAAGACGAAAATAAAATACCAATAACTAGACTTTCTGAAATTTTCACATGAATTTTGAGTGTGAATATGAACAAAACATAAGAAGTTTTTATTTCATTTCAATAACCTCTTTGTCTGTTTTATCATTTTCCAATGAAATATCAATAAAGAATATTCATCTTTTTTTCAATATTATCCTACAATGATTCTGATCTTGAAACTCTGTATTTCATAAGGTTCAGAATAAAATTCGTACCGAGAATGTTCAGTATTAAATTATAATAAATGAGAGAAAAGTCATTGAACAAAAACGAAATAATCAGATTGAATACATTCCTGAAACGGGTTGGCGAATACCATTGCATCACAAGAGCATACTCTTACCAGCGCTTTTTGCATTTTTTTGGAAAACCCACATTTTAACTTTTTGCGCACTGTGGCTGAAAAATACGAATAACACTGCAGATAAACGTGATAAAATGAATCAAATAATCCACGTCCACTGTTCTGAGGTTGCCTGAATGTATTTAGTTTTTTACACTTTTTGAAATATCCCAGGAAGATTCATGATATGAGTTTATTAGCTCAGCTTCCATTTCATTATGACTGAACGCAAAAGCGAGAAGTTATTTCAAGTTTATGCACGTTTTCAGGATGAGATGAAACGCTAATTCAAATCTCACTATCTCGGTCTATTCTATTGTTATTATAAAGCCCTTTCTATTTGACGCTGTATCACTTCCAAACTGATGCAAATTCAGTTGATGAGCGTTCTATTTGACAATGTTGTGATTTTGAACTGATGCGCATTATTTCCAATTGATGGTGCTTTCTAACAAAATCAGTCTAATTTCCACAGTCACTTCAGTTTATCAAAAAAAAATTAAATAACCTAACATTTTTTCAAAAGTTTTACAATTTACTTCTAAAAATAACAGAAAGTGAAATATCATCCTCGGTTTTCATTATAGTAATGAATAATTCATATTACTTTCAGAATTTCCTTCCTATAAGGTGAAAGTGTAATCATTGCCACTTTTCGTAAAGTGAGTTCAATCTAAGGTCGAAATATGAGAAGTTATTGAAGCATAGGCATTTAATTGTCGATTCACTGTTTTCAGGTTTGTTATTTTACTGAATTTGCTAAAGCTTGTGAATAATAAAAGAACACTGTTTTAAAATTAAGCAATTTGTGTTTTTGCTTAAGTAAGAACTCAATTCCTGATCTTATATGTATTCAATAACGTTCTTGAAAAATTCGCCAAAAGGGTAAAAACAAATGTATATTTTCTAAATCAATTAAATTTTTTATACTTTGCAACAGAACACCATATGTTTTATTCAACACCTTCTACAAGCAAGGCGGAATTTCATTCTGAAACAAGAATTTTTTTTTATATTGGTAGTGTCGCCTGACTAATAGGGATTTTACCACTCCAGAATTTATTATTCCTAACAGCGTGGACGGCATACGATGAATAGAAAAATTCTGCTACAACTTTGTCAATCTTCACTAAACATCAAAGGATGCTACTTGAGGTTTTATAAAAAAGGGCGATAAAAGTAATTTTGCTAATATTAATTTTCTCGGCACGATAAGTTAAACTTTGAAATATTTTTTTGTCGTCAATTTAAATAATCCGAAGGCCACATCATTCCATAAAAAAATATAGAAAGCTCTCGTGCACTAATTGGTTCTTCTGAAATTAAGAATTCGATTCTCACCTCATTCAGATGTCTCTACTTTTCAGATTTCCTCAAAAAAATCTTCGTTCTAATTAATGTTTTTGTAATTAGAACACAGATAAATGAAATGCTTCATTCATTCTTTTCAATCTTACTATGTTTTCACAGGAAAAAATTATATACAGGGTGTTTTATTGGTAAATTCACATACGGTAAGCTCAGCTAGAGCTACCCTAGACGGGTTTAAAAAACTCATATACAGGGTGTTCTGATTTGTTCCCGACAAAATCTTGTGAGATTTCGAAAATATTTTCGAAAAACCATTTGTTCCTGAATTTCAGCACCCCGTAACTCAGAAACAATGCGTCAGAGACCTATAGTTCATAGAAACCTTATGTCATAAAATCATGAAGATCTCGAATTTACGGCACATTATTCGGAAACACTCTGTACATGTCAATCTTTATCTGAAGCTTTCTTTGAGCAATTTCACGTGCGGGACAAAAAAACTACTGAAACATATTGAAGAGTTTCTGTCTTTTTCAAATATCTCAATCAAATTTAAAAATTTTAATATACAGGGTGTTGATTTCTATCTTGGAAGAAGTTCCATATTTTTCGAATAAGGACATAGAATTTTTAGTAATTGTGAATATAAATTGATCGACTTGTGAAAGGGAATCATTAATCCCAAATATCAACCGACTAGACTTCTTGGTTCAAGAGTTATGGGAATTTGAAATTTTTGACGAATACGTGAACCACCCTGTTTCTCGGTTATGAAATTGATTAGACCTGTCATATAAAGGTTTTTTAGACTCGCCTAGTTTAGCTCTGGTTACTGTATGTTCATTTATGAAACGCCTTGTATAATAATGAATGAAATATAAGTTTCACATAGAGAAATTAAAGTTTTTTTTTTCTTAATCTTTTTCACCAAAATGTTTCATCTCGCCAATTTGGAGTTTTATTTATGACTATACTAAAAATACACAAAAGTTTGGTGTTTCCTATGTTTCACAATACAGAGCTGAATATTCATCGTATATTTACTAATACTCGGAATTTCAGCAGTGTTAAAATCATGATCGTGAACTCAGGAAAGCTGAATCCACGATATTGTTCATCCAAACACCAAACAACGGGCTTTTTGAATCTCCGTTCGAATTTTACGAGATCGTAAATCAAGGGATATCAACAGTAAGCCTTAGATTCTGATGTGCTCGTTATCTTTTTTATGTCTTTTATGAATTTCGATGAGGTATTCTGCTGGAAATCCTCAATAGGATTAGTTCTGACTAAGCTTTTGATATACCACGTTTTGTAAAATAAATATAAAAAATATCTCGACAATTTCCGAGCAAAACTCAAACGAAAAGTCAACCTTCTAGTGAAACTTCAACACTGATTATCTAGGAAAACACAGCATTTGCGGACAAAAGTTATATTGCATAATGTCATTACTCATACTCATACGAGTGCTATATCGTTTTGCCCAAATGCCTGTAATTTTCGAATTTTGAGCCAAAAAAGGTCTCAAACGATAAGGTTCGACTCACTGATGACGAATCCGTGGTGAAATCCAATTCTGTCAGTGGGTCGTCCGTCCGGTCGTTTGCACGATAACCATAGACTAACTAAACAGAGAATAGATGAGACACTAGTAGAACAAGCTTCAACGACATCTGTTTTTGTACAACATTACTAATTCGTGAAAAAAGTTCAATTGAAAAAGGAATCTGTATCGTAAAGCTGTCTTAAAAAGAATTCTGTAGTGCATCTTTTGAATAGGTAGGTACGCCCATATACAATAGGCAAAAAGTTTTTTGAAATTCAATTTCCAAAAAGAAATCAGAAATGGATTCGTGCAAGTTATCGATGAGTGAGGAAATTTATTTTCATGAAAATAATACCTGCAACGAACTTTCATCTGATTTTCTTTTGGAATCGAGAAATGAGGATCAATAATCAAATTCTGGATAGAATAAAAATTTATTAACTGAAATAGATATCACCAATTGAAAAAACAGATTTATTTCATAAATATCTAATCAATAAACTAATAATTGCATTGAAAACATTCTCAAAAACTATCAATAATGAATTCAATAATACAAAATATGAGTATTTACTTACTAAACTTATTCAATACATGAAAAACTTTTTTGAAAACTATCTTAATTCTTATAGGTAACAGAATATATATAATTTATATTTTGAAATTACCTTTTTGCATCTCGATTTTCACATCCAATAACACAACACATCTTCACTCTTGCAGGCATATCGAAATTTATGATATTTCAAAAAGAACGTGTCAAACCACTCCTTGTGTCAGTTGACAATTCAAAGGTTTTTTGATAATAATGATTTTACATACTTACTATTTTCTCGATAGGATTTCCATGAATGCAACGACATCTAACTATCAAATTGAAAATAATTTTTTCGTGTATTAGTATCCCCCTCCGACAGATGGCGCGAAATATACGAGTGGCTCATCTATTATTTTAGTTTGTCTATGACGATAACTTTCGAAGGAATTGTCCTAGAGACTTGAGATACTCAGGGTAAGTTCAGTTCCCAAATGCCTCGGTTGAGTTCGTTAACCATCCAAATCGGAAAAGGTTTCCATAAAATATGACCATCAAAATTTTTGTTCCTCAATATCGCAGACAAAACGGAACCAATCGGAATTAAATTTTGCGGCTACATGCAAGATGATCAATAAGTGAAAGAAATTTGTTGCCATAGTGTAAACAGAAGCAAAGAATATTCAGTTAGAATTTTGAAAAGAAGAAACTTCATATATCCAAAACAAGATAATATCTGATTGTAGTTAAATGTATTTTCTGAATAGAAATTGATATACTGAACGTTCACGCGAAATTTCACCTGAAATATAGAAAACTCTAATTGGAATAATGAAATGAAGAATCTCCAATTATCCAGAACAAGAAATCCTATTCGTTTTGTGCATAAAGATTGATATACTGAAAGTTCCTGTAAAATTTCAAGAAGATCGCATTATAAGAATCATAGAATTAAATTGTCTTGATTGCCAGGTTTTTACATATTTCAGTTTTTAATAATTTCCAGAATATTATTTCGTTCGTGCTGGGATGTTGCACTAAATGCAAAATTAGTTATTTTTGTATTAAGTGCGTAAAATGAGTGTTTTTTTCATGGCACAAGAGAGTGTTAATACACTCGATTGTGCCATAAGCACACGAATTTTATACGCACGAAATATAAACAACTTTTCTTGGAGAACTGTTGATGTGAATTCACATCGTCTGAAATGTTATTCAAGATAATGCTTCCCATAAAATATATTTCTCTGCAGCCTGTGATCTTTCTGCGCCGCTGCTTTTTTTTAACGGTGATAAAGAGTTATCATTTACGCATCCATAGTGATCAAGAAAAGTCAAGTTTTTTTGACAGATGTACAAAATATAATTTTAACCACGACTTTTGTAAAATCCGTCCATTGTACGTCTGTGCCGTAGTAATACCCATTAATCACACGGGAATAATGATATTATAATTCAATCCTTTCAGATGCTTCATACATTTAGCTTTGATATAATATTCTTTAAATTGGTATTTCTTCAGTATTGTGAATTACTCGAACAAAAAATATGGGCATACCTCATCAATCGAAGGCCAAATCTACTTTCATTATATCAATTAAAGGTGTTTTTATTACAAAATATACAATGACAAGTTCTCTAAAAATTTCTTATGTGTCAACCTGACTTTTTCCACGCTTGTCATAGAAGGGTCTTGTCGCGGTCGCCAACTGTTAAAACGTTCAGAAAATATATTCAGTAGCCGTGGATAAAGTATATTGTATGCTACTCCCGTATAATAGCTGTTATTCACACGGTGATTTGGGCCACGAACCATAGGCGACTGGCCTAAACTTCACCTCGCGAATAATAGCTATCATTATACGCTCGTTGCATAATATACTATTATATGCTCAGTATCAATATCAAGTACTATACAAAAAAATTGACATTTTTTCACGGCTAAAAAAAGTCTATTTTATAGTAACGTAACAGAAAGATCACTGGATGCATAGAAATATTATATTGGAAGCTTTATCTTTAATTATTATATTTCAGACTATGAAAATTCACATTCACAGTTGTACAAAAAATATTGTTTGTATTTCGTGCGTATAAAATACGGGGTCTTTATAAATGATTGTAACATTGTAGGACCGGAAATCTTAGCTATTGAAAGATGTCTAGATATAAATCTAGAAAGAAACTATCAGAAGTGTGATATAGCCATACACTCAGATAGTCAAGCTGCTATTAAGGCACTGAGCTCCTACGTCATCGATTCTAAGATGATCTGGGAGTGCCGGAACAAACTCAACGAGGTAGGCAAGAAAGATAAGGTCTTTCTAATCTGGGTTCCCGGCCACTCGGGAATCGAAGGAAACGAAGAGGCCAATACACTTGCCAAAGAGGGCGCACAAATGTCACTCTTTGGCCCAGAACCCTTCTGTGGTATATCTAAATGTACCTATAAGAAGGAGTTTCTGGAGAAGGAGAAAGCCGAGAGGGAAAAGCTCTGGCGGAATCTCCCAGGGATGGATCATTCCACTGAGTTCCTTCGGAACTTCGAGACAGAGGGATCCAAAAGATATCTGGATCTTGGTAAGAAGCGATTGCACGTCCTCACTGGCTTTCTTACAGGATATTGTCGCCTCAGGAAGCACCTGTTGAGGATGGAATTGTCGGACACTGACGAGTGTAGGTTCTGTGGGGAGGAGGAAGAAACCCCCATTCACCTAGTCACGGAATGCCTTGGCATTACGAGCCTGAGGAGGAAATGCCTTGGACAAGAAACTTGCAAGAGTGAGGAACTAGCCTCGTTGAAGCCTTCACAGTTACTAGATTTCATTAGATCTCTGGAACTGGAAGGCGAGCTGTGAAGGTTTTTGGCCAGAACAGCTCTGTAAGGGGGCAGAATAGACCTTAAGGTCGCAGTGAGCTGTAACCCCTCTGTAAACTATCAACTATCAACTAACATTGTAGGACTGTAGGTTGCTTTGGAAATTTTTTTATCTCATCGTTTCTTATTCAAAATCTACAAATTTATAATTCCAGTTACATTATTCAATTTCTTTGGGGATGACCAGCCTAAACTCACAGTATCGTTTGTTTAAATTGAAGTTTATACCAGAATATGAATATGTATTTATATTAGTTGAATGACAACTGCGCTGTTGTTATCATTTTTTATAGATACCCTGTACGTGTTTTTATGGCACATTCGAGTGAATTTTTGACACTCGCATAAGCCATGAAGAAAACGTTTTACGAACTTAAAACAAAAATAACTATTTCATGCTGAATCACCTGAAGTTTGTCAAACTCATTCACTTACACCCTGTCCGAGAAGGAAAGGAACTTCACATTGCAAATTAATAAGATATAATGTTTTCATCTCATACCAAGAGGAATGATTAGAATAGATGAACTCCTACATTTCCTATTAGTTTCTGTTGAATTCAGTATTCAATATATTGCCTAAGATATTCTCAAGTTTCGATATAAATCTTGAACTCTTTGACACCTTCCAACTAGAATCGATATTCAAGAATACATTGCTCTACAGGGGGTACATACAATATTACGCAATGAGATTATCAGAAATATTATGTCTTGCAGAATCCCTGATGTGCCATAAATATCAAGGTGGCACAGCTTATTAAATGAAAGTCTGGTGGTGATAAATCTTGTACTGAATGGATGAAACGTATTCTGCATAAACGGAGTGGGTTATCAAGATGAACATTTTTCTCAATATTCTTAGGAAGATATATGAATAGCGTTCTTGTATCTAGTTTGAATTTTATGTTGGCAGTTTGAGAAATGTTTATAGGTGTCTTGGGACTTGGTTCTAAGTGGTGGGTTTACCTCAAACATATTCTTGTGTATATTTGAAGATGATGAAGATCCTTCATAAGCAAGAAATTACAGACTCACGTGTCAACCTCTATGGAAATGATTTGTTGCCTTCCAGCAGCCATTGAATGAAACATGAAAATTTAGTACGGACATAATTATATTGTTTCATGTCTATGGAAGAAGGAAAAATAATAGTAGGATAAAACTACCCAATCTTCAAGGTGAATATGATACAAAATTATGGTATCTAGGTGTAGGTATACAGAATAAACTGCAAGGCCAAACAAGTATTTGGATCCCAGTAAGAAAAAGTTTCGCAACCACTCTGGCTTTTTGGGCGCTCGTTCTCCTCAAACGAGAGCTATATCGTTTTGCCCAAATGTTTGTAATTTTCGAATTTTGAGCCGAAAATGGTCTCAAACGATAGGGTTTTACTACCTGATGACGAATTCATTCAAATTCAATTCTGTACGTGGGGCAGTCCGTCCGGCCGGCCGTTAGCATAACTGTCGGAAGGATTGTCCTAGAGACTTGAAATTTTCAAAGTGAGTTCGGTTTCCAAATCGCTCAGTTGAGTTCGTCAACCAGCCAAATCGTACAGGGTGTTTCATAAAATATGGTCATTGAAATTGTTGTTCCTCAATATCTCAAATAAAACGAAACCCATCGAAATAAAATGTTGCGGCCCTATGCAAGATGCTCATAATGAGCTTGATGCAAAATTTGGTGGCCATAGTGTGAACAGAACCATAGAAAATTGAATTGGAATATTGAAAAGAAGAAACTTCATATTTCCATAAATGAATCCGATTCGGATGAAATTTATTTTATACCTGAAGATTGATACACTAAATGTTCGTGCAGAACTTTGTGACCATATAGTGATAACAGAACCATAGAAAATTCAATTGGAATATTGAGAAGAAGAATCTTTATACTTTCGTAACAGGATATCCCATTCAAGTGAAATTTATTTTGTAAAGCAAAACTGATATACTGTTTATGCTCATGCGAAATTTTGAGCGGATCGCATATCAGAACCATAGAATTTTATTTTGGAATTATTTATTTTTTAAATACTTAATTTTTCGAATAATTTCCAGAATAAAATTCTGATTGTACTGAGATTCTGCTTTTGGATATTCGATATCAACTTCAAGTCTCATATGAAATTCTGATGTAATAGTCTTATTATATAGTCCTGCTCAAGGCTTTTCTTAATTTTTTTTCTAAAGCTATCACTTCAGTACCTTGATCCGATTAATAATCTAATAAATTGTTGCTTACATCAACAAACAATGTTGTTTCCATTTGAACTTTGTTTAAGTGAACAAATCGAAGTAGTGAACTGGCCGTGCTCCAATTAGTTCACCACATCTAGAGTTTACTGTAGTACTAGTCCAGTCAATTTGTGATCAAAAGAACCCCTAGCAGGAAAGTTCTGGGGTAGTTTTGATTTTTTCGATTTTTTATGTTTTTTGGGGTGCTGAATCCGAATCTGAGGTTTGCTAACAAAATTTCGTGAGGGAACATTGAAAAAAATACAAAAAAAGAGAAAAAATCTCATTCTTTGGCAGTTTTCTGCTTATAACTCGAAAACTATCAACTTTTCGGGAAAGACCTTCCTATACAAAATGAAAGTACATAAAATTTCAAAACAAATTGCACTATTAAAGTTTTTCCTGCGACGAACCGTTCTGGCTTAAATTATAGTTTTAAATGAGGTATTTTCTATGACTCAATAAATGAAAAAAAAAAATTTCTATGGTTCCAATGATGAGATCCTTTTGAAATTTTGCATGAACATTCAGTGTATCAGTCTCGATTCATAAAAAATATTTCACTCGAATCGTATGTCTTGTTATGGAAATATGAAGATTCTTCTTTTCAATATTCCAATTGAATTTTCTATGGTTCTGTTCACACTATGGTCACACAATTTTGCATGAAGCTTATTATGAGCACCTTGCATTTAGCCGCAACATTTCATAACGATTGGTTTCGTTTTCTCTGAGATATTGAGGAACAAAAATTTTGAATGGCATGTTTTATGAAACAAAATATGGCCATTCAAAATGTTTGTTTCTCAATATCTCAGACAAAAGGAAACCCATAGAAATGGAATATTGCGGCCAAATGCAAGGTGCTCATAATAAGCCTTATGCAAAATTGTGTGACCATAGTGTGAACAGAACCATAGCAAATTCAATTGGAATGTTGAAAAGAAGAATTTTTATATTTCCATAACAAGATATCTGATTCGAGTGATTTTTTTTGTGTAAATTGAGACTGATGTACTGAATGTTCATGCAAAATTTCAAGAGGATCGCATCATCAGAACCATAAAATTAAATATTTTTCATTTATTGAGTCATAGAAAATACCTCATTTTCAACTATTATTTGAGTCAAAACGGGTTCTCGCAGAACAACCTGTGGTAGTACAATTTGTAGGAAATTTTATGTATTTTCATTTCGTATGGAAAGGTTTTTCAAGAAAAGTGATAGTTTCCGAGTAATATCCAAAAAACTGACCAAGAATGAGATTTTTATTCTTTTTGTGTATTTTTTTCTATGTTCCGTCTCGAAATTTTGTTAGCAAACCCCAAATTCGGATTCAGCACCCCAAAAAACATAAAAAATTAAAGAAATCAAAACTACCCCAAAACTTTCCTGCTAAAAGCACAATTCGACTGAATTATACGACAACGTATTAGTGCCAGTGCGATGAAATAAAAATCTGTCTGTAATTTTAAAATAACAATTTTCAATTAAATATAAAAGCATACTGAAGAACAATGACTTTTTGAACAAGAGAATCACTGCAAAGACAGAGAGAAGGTTACGGTTAATCAAACTTCAGCATTGTTTAATTAACTGACTGAATTTCTCAATTGACAGATGAGAAAGTGCCAATTAACAGATTGAAAGTGTAAATTGACAGAAAGAATCTTTTAGTTGACAGATCGCCAGCGAAATTTATATTAACCGAGTCCAATGCGAAAACAGAAACGATATACAACTAATATCGTCCTCGTTCAAAGTAAAATGCAAGGAAGTGATATCAAACAGACAATCTATGGATGGTCATTTCGTCCTTATTAGGACTTATCAGCACAGAATAGCTCAGTACAATACAGGGTATTCTCTATAAATTTACCGAAGACGCCATCTCTAGTTCCATACGAAAACCTTCTTCCATAGCATGAACCTTGAACGAAGTAGCGAGATGTTTACCATTTATCGGTCAATACCGAAACAAATTTTACATCTTCGGTCAACGACGAGGAACGCTCGGGGTAACGTCTATTAGACAGCGTAGTAAGCAAATAAGTGAGAGATTTCAAACGAAGCGTCGCCATCTAAATAAATGAATAATATAATAAGAGAATAATATTAATCGATTAAAATCAACCAATATTGAACTCATACTTCGGAGCTAATCTCAACCTCGTTCAAAGCAAAATGCAAGGAAGTGGTATTCAATATCGGTTGATTTGAATCCATTTATATCATTCCATACTTGAATTGTTTATTTATTTCCATGGCGATGCAACGCATGAAATCTCTCACTTATTCACAGGAAAATCTTCCAAGCGGGCAATTGCCAACCTCTATTGGAATGTTTCGATTCGTTTTGGTGGCGTTCAAATGCTGAAACAACAAATTTGCAGGGTATGTGGCAATTTGGCTTGATATATGGTTATGGTTTGTAGTCGGCAGTATAGTTGAGATATACAATTATTTCCTTACTAGGCATGGTTATTCATATAGGCCACGAATTTGAATCATAATTGACTGTGGAATTGAAAAGCCGATTATGGAAAAGAGGTCCTTGAGGATTACCACTTTGATTTCGAAAGATAATTAAGGGTGATTCAATAAGAGCGCAACCCTCGAAATGCGTGCCATGTTCGGCTGCCAAAATGTCACATAATTATGACGTGACGCAGTATAAATGAAATACCAACCAATGTCGGATAAAAGCTTTAGTGATAGTGATTGACACGTTAAGTGCATGCCCAACTAGCAAAATTGTCCTTTAATTTTTTTGTTATAATGAATACTTTTCTGTCATGTGAATATTCTAAGAGGGGCCGTTTATTTCTGTTGAAGAGAATAGCTTTTTAAGATATCGTGTAAATATCCTCACAACAAAATTACAGGACAATTATACATCTTTTTTCAAAATGTTGTGTAAAAGTTAATACGACCAATTTTATACGATATTTTTGTCCATGATATCTAGTTGTCGATAAATTGTCATAATAACGTATTTATAGTAACATACATTTATAGGTCTCCAATAAAAATTTCGTATATGTATGTCCATGTGAAAATACAAGATTGATTAGTTTTATACCTGACCGAGCGACTGCACATAATTGCGCCAAATATCTAACGATGGCGTTTTCAGAATAGCAAGCTGAGGAAATTGAACTTCACATAAATAAAAATAAAACATTCTGAAATATGTGGAGACAGATGAAAAACCCTACATAGCATCAATAGTTTATTACATCGGTATATACAGTGTCAATCTATATCAGGGTGTCAACAATTGAACCTCTCACCCTATTCAATGATTTTTTTGAAGGTTTTGTCAAAAAGATGAGCATATGACATCAAAGCCGTGTCAGTTACTCACAAGAAATATTTTCTGAATCAATAAATAATTCAATACTATGCTATACAAAACTAAGGAAAGCCCTGAACATGAGGTTTTGAGCGCTTGTACATTGGTGAAGCAATAAGACTATTACCTAAAAATTTATATGGTACTTGAGATTGGCACCGAATATACAGGGTGTCTGTAAATAAATTCGAGGGGAATGATTCCTCGATGAAAATGAACAGGGGTAGTTCATATACATTTTTTTCGAAATCGACCTGTCTTCCAAGATTCAGCCTTTGGAAGGGATGACGATTTAACAGTTTTTAATTTTTTTTTACGGATTCTTAAAAACACTGAGTCAGAAAGCTATACATAGTATGAAGCACAAAGTGAATGTTACTCTCACAATTTTTTTAGATCTCATAACTTTATTATTAGGGGTTGAAAATAAGTCCACCTTGGGACACGCAATATACGATTATTGAGCACTTCTTGGAAAGCCTTACTTTCTCTAATATTCCAGCTAATTGTTTAATGAACTCACCACGATTAGTTTCTTTTTGATGCGCTTTGACTGAGCTTATGTCTAGATTTCTATAAAAGAGGCTCGGCCGACCTCTCGTTTGGTGGCTGTTGGTATATACGAATATTAAGCCTCTAGAAAGTGTTTGTTACATCTGGAGCTAAATCATATTTACCTCTAGAAGTAACAGATACATCCCTTCCTCAAATCGGTAATAAGATTTCTGTAAAAGAGCATATTATGTTGATTGCAGCGGAAACAAAAAAGTCACGTTTGGCCTGAGAGGCCGGGTCGCAATTTCAAATGGGCATAAATTAGCAAAATCGTATTAACCAGCACTCATAGATTAAAGAGTATAGAAAGATAGGAAACGGCCTGCATTCGTAGTACTAAAAAACGACTACATTTTTTAGTTCACATTTGACCCAGATATGGCACTGAAGATAAATTTTTATATAAAATCTGTAATTTGTATAGAAAGAATAAAGAAAACTGTAATAAGAATCGACGCGAAATTCGTATTCCCTTTAGGATGTTTTATTTTATATATTTTAAATCCATAACTTTCAATAAAAATCGGTATTTCATGTGTTATATTTTTATTATGCATTTATAGAAGATATCACAGAAATATTAGGGTATTATTGTAAGAGTTATACATGGATTGAAATGAATATACTTAGTGCATCTGTGGAATTCTAGTTTCTGGCTCATTTCAATTGCAGCTTCGTTGTCCAAAATCATTTGACGGAAAACTTTTCCTGAATAGTCACTTTAACCATTTCTTTTTCCGTGCAGATTCACTATCAGTCACTATTTCTGCCTCTATCGTGGATTGCAACAGATGATTGACGTTGATCGAGCAAAGACATAGCTTTACCTGCATACATCCATAAAACACCAGTTGATCATCCTGTTTCACTATCTCGTTCGTTATCTGCATTACTGAAGGGTACAAACTCATCTCTTTTCCACTTTTTTCGAGACGACACTAACGGCAAAAGCCGTTCGAAGTGAAATAATATAGTCCGTTCACGAAAGGTTGAGCACATAGTAGGCGTTTCTTTATTTATCTGAAGTTGGCAGTATTTACTGTCATAAAGTAAAATAAAGTCAACGTTGCCGAATGTACTCGGCCTCGTCCGACGAGCTTGCAAGTTTTCAGAGGACTCTATGCAATATTGACAACATTGCGTATCAATCTGACATAAAAATAAAGAACATAACCTAGAATTTTAATATACACAGTGAAATATGCCAAATTTCCATGGCCAACTGACGGCTCAACCTTTCGTGAACGAACTATATTTGTGCAAACGAATTGATTGGCACTTTTTTATATCAATGACATTTGCCATGTATATTGATTTCGAAACTTATAATCATAGAACCAGAATTTTAACCATTCTATAGTGACATTAGTTCACATTTGACCCAGAGATGGCGCTCATACACTGTAGTCGTGTCGTTTCCTATCTTTATACTATATAATCTTTGCTCTCTATTATATCTCGATCTCAACAACCTCTATGGCTATGCAACTAAACTCGTAGCTCAGTAGCTGCATTCTTAAGGAAGAATACAGAGCCGGTAGCTAGAGGTCAAGAAGACAGGAAAATCACGAAATAACATTGAACCCAGCAACTTCCGTTTTCGTAATACTGCATTATGTAGAGAGGTTATACGGTGAAATCACTTCCATACTCCTTTTTAGCCATCTTAAGGCACCGGAACATAAATCTCAACTTAATGATTGCATTTCCCGGATGTGGTTTATTACAGCAGCTTCTTCGACTCGGAAAATACGAGCAAAAAGAAAGATTCGTTTCTGTTTCCACTGAGACCGATTCGAACTTCCCTTTTGACCGACTCTTGTTAGTTAAAACTGGTAATAAGGAAATGAAAACGTGTCTCCTTCAAGTTATTCCTCGGCAATCGAAGTTGAGAAATTTTCGAGCTGATTTAGATGTATTCGTTCCCTATTTCTCAAGAAAAACAACTTATAATCAAGGAGTTTTGCCGTATTCTCTAAAATTTTATAACTTGAGGGATTCGGGCACTCAGCAAGAGCTATACAGTATTAAAAGAACTGTTGATTATCTCGTCTATATTTCGGAGTTATTTTTGGCTCCTTCATCAGTACGCTGAAACGGAGAAACCTCAGTGGGTTACGGGAGACCGGGGTTGGTTGCGTCAATTGTTACCTATGATCATTTTGACATCTCGATGATGAAACTATAGAATTTATTATTTTTCAAAGCCTACTATCGTGAACACGTATGGCGCTATGAAATTTGTTTACTTTACAAATCCTATTTATTTTTAGGTTTTCTCCCTATCCTAGAGAGAGGATCACCTTTTTTTGAAACAACCTGTACTCACTTCCACATCGAAGTATAATTCAATTTGAAATAATTATGTTCTACTACAAAATCACGAAATGTCCACAGCTCAGCGTCTGCTATCTAATCATTAAAACAATTTTGTGATACTAACTTGAAGCAGGAGGTTTTAATCATTATGTATTGAATTAGTCGAGTAGTTGTAAATGCATTCAAAACCATCCTATTAGTGATTCTCTAATACGGTAAAGAGAACACATGTTCGCTATTGTTTTAATAGTTGAACGAGATCTGCAAACTCAATTTTGGAACGTTGCGTTGTTACAGAACTGCATTTAAAGTCCTAATTTGGTCGGTGACAATCGTGAGTGGTATAATACGAATTGGACGAATTATATCTACAGGAAAATAATGAGAACATGAATCTAATTTGTAGATTAGAAATTCCAGATCATTGCAATGGTCTACAATTTCAGGAAATTAGATTTAGTGGTTGAATAATACAGAAACCTAAGCGAAATCTTTGTATAGATTCCTCAGACCTGTGGCTATCCAAAAGTACCGTAACATGGGGATACTTTGAATCCTAGGGTTAATTTGATCAAAACTTAGTTATTACTTGAAACTATTATAGTGCTGACATCTTTTGTGCACCCTCAAAACTATCAGCTCAGTCGGCAGCACTGATGGTGTGGTTAGTCAATTAGGACGATTCAGGCGATGAGGAAGCACATGCGTGTGATTAGCTTATTTATTTCTGACGGAACCATTTCGTTGCATTTATTTCATCTGGAAAACTTACCATCTACAACAGTAAGTTTATGAATACAGATTGTCACTTTACTTGTATTTTTCCTGTCATGTATTTGGTAGTGCTATTAGTGGACATTCAAATCTGGATTTCAATTGGTTTATATTTTGAGACATATTTCATTTCAGGGGGCAAGTTTGATCAAGACCTGGGGAAACATTGGTCAGGTGATCAATGTTGCCCCACCACGTATATCTTGATAAATAAACACAAAAATAACTAGTTTGTTGTTATTATTTTTTTCAGAAATGCCTCGCATGCATAAAAGAGTACTCGGAAGTCGGTTGTACCTCGATTATACCCCTGAAAAATTTGAAGAAGCGGTACAAATAGTTGTTGACGGCACTTTTCAAATAGGAAAAACTTCAAACTTATTGCTGACAATGTATCCGTGATTAAAAGAGAAGATATTGTCGAGATTCAGGCTAGTCCTTCAGAGGAATATGACTCCGATTTCAATTTAAACTATAAATTTGAAACTGACATCGCGGTGGTTGAAGTTTGAATATTTTTTTTCAATTTTCCTTAATTTTTTTCTTAACATGTATAAATGGTTCCTTTTCTGTATTTGATAGTTTCTGTGCCTTAGTTTAGGTCATTTTGTTCTAACGGAATTCATATTCCATAATATTTCAATATATTTTGCGATGAAAGTTTGTTTTAATTTCATAAATATTCCCGCATATTGAAAATTAGCTGGTTATACTTGAGGCATGAACATCTAATTTGTTTCTCTACTTCCATTGATCGTTATATTGGGGTAACTTTCGTATTCCGTATAAAATGCAAGTGTGATCAAAGTATCCCCAAAATCAGTATATATTTGATCACTCAGTTTTAATTTTTTTCTCAGAAAATCGTTCATTTTTCAGATCTCGTATTTCTAGAATATGTTTGAAGGGTAAAACCGATTATTGTCGTGTTTAAATAATATCTCTATTCGCAAAAAAAACAATGTTATTCGGGATCGAAGATGAAAACTGATCAAAATATCCCCATGTTACGGTACCCTAGGTATATTATGCGATTTTTTTTAGTTATCGATTTAAAATATTTTCACTGTTTTTAATGTATTCTGTCAGCTAGGTTTTGACATTTTGGCAATTGACTTCGTAGGTGCCGGGAATTGTGAGGGTAGCTTTCTGTTGTACCCAAACACTAATTGTCATTCAGAAACACGAAAAGGAGTTCTTATAGCTTTTGGCTAAGTTAAAAATTTCGTGGAGTCCCGAGCTACAAAAGTCATAGAAGAAAAAAGGCACTTAAGCCGACTTTTTTTGTTGTTATCGGCCTTGAAAGACGGATAGGGTAAAAATCATTGAAACCCGATAATAGTATATGTATAACATTACTAGGAAGGTAAGAGGGTTTTTACTGGCGAATGGAGGATATAACTGACGAGCCGCAGGCGAGTCAGTTACCTCCTTGAGCCAGTAAAACATGTTACCTTGCGTGTATTGTTTTATATTTTATTTGTTTCTTATTTGTAAAAAGGTTAGATAAATTCCAAAAAAATCTCAAGAATTTGTCGCAAATGTTGTAAGCCATGCATTATTCATGATTATTTATGACATCGGAAAATTATGACAACTGTCAGTGGCTTTACGAGAGGGAAGTCCTTCGAGAATATTTTGCTCATTTCTGACGAAAAAGGCTATATCCAAATGAAACAAGGCATGAATATCGTTTTAAATACTTTTATAACGTTTATTACTAAAAATATTTGTTCCAGGAACGATGAAATTAGAAGAACGAATGAAATTAGAAGCGAGTACGTGAAACTGTCAGTGAGTTTGCAGGTCAAAAAACCTCTAGGATATTGGCAATTTTGAGAAGGAAAACGAATAAAAGAAGGTACGGATATCGTTTTCGAATGGTTCGAGAACGTTTATTGAGAAATACATCTGTTCCAATAACTCTGAAATTAAAGGGATGAATGAAATTAGAAGCAAGTACTTGACAACTCTCAATGTAAATAATACTACTAACTTGTAAAAATTTTGCAAGTTAACTGTCAGTTTTACAAGTTAGTGACTTGATGAAAAAAACTTTCTTGATTAATTTTGTGTTTTTGGAAACTGACGTTTACAAATGAGAAACAAATAAAAGTTATTTTTCTGCATTTCACATTTTTATGGTAAAACTTGAAAATGGGATTTTAAATTGATTTCAATAGAAATTTCTGTGAAATACTGTAGGTAATGTAGTTTTAACAATCATTTTGGTATCACTACTGATAAAAATAATAATAACATAATACTGAAAAATCACTTTAACCACAATGAATTCTCAAATTCGTTCCTCCAACTTGAATACATAATCGTCATCAAGGTTTCAAAAAGTAACCTGTCAATTTCCTGAAGCTACTCCAATATCTTTATTTCATTGATCGACAAATAGGTTGAGCACACTAAGTTTGATAAATAGAGGAAAAAGAAGTACTTCAGTGTGGTAAATTTATTTTGTAAGAACCGAGCGCTTTCGGTCTAGGCCATCATCAGGGTTCCCTGGAAGGGTAACATCAATTAATAAATGGGTGAGTTGCTTAATAATAATTTTTAGATTACCTGTCCAGGAATAATACCACAAGCTGGAATGCCAGGATAGTTGCAAACGGTAGCACTTAACGTGAAAATTACATAAATGTTCAACAGAGTATAACAAATAGCAGTCAAATACATAAAATATAAAAGATCATTCAAAACAAATCAGAAAAAACAAACGTTTTACATGTCAAATATCCGAAAGCGCTCGGTTCTTACAAAATAAATTTACTCTATTCTTATTTCATTGTTTTCCCCTGAAAGTTATTTCCTCAATTATGTTTTGTTATCGGTTTTATTCGCGTATACACTAGCTTTTTGTTAAAACCCCGAATAAAAAAAATATTCCAAAAAGATGGAGTGCTGTATCACATTCCCGACCTCAACCCCATCGATTTTTTTATTAGAGGATTTAAAAAAAGAGCTGGTTTACGTGAAGTGAAGCTACAATGAAACTGAAACGAGGCAGAAACTTTCAGTAGCGGAGAGAAAGATTGAACAAGAATATTTGTGTAGCTTCAGGCAATTGATACGTCAGTTTCTTTTTCGATGTGTTCAAGTTGGGGGAAAGGATTTACTGTAGAAAAAAGTAATGTATCGGTATTATGTGCCTTTTATTTCTTATCCCAGAACAGCTAATTGCACAACTGGCAATTCTGACGAGCGTTTAAAATTTTTGTGGCCATAGTGTAAACAGAATCATGGAAAATTCAATTGGGATATTGAAAAGAAGAAACTTCATATTTTCATAAAGAAATACTCATGCGATTCGGATGAAATTCATTTTATAAATAAAGATAGATACACTGAACGTTCCTGCAGAATTTTGTGGCCACAATGTCAACAAAACCATAGAAAATTTAATTGGAATATTGAAAAGGAGAATCTCTATATTTCCATAACACGATACAACTGATATAGTGAATAATCATGAAGAATTTCAAGAGGATCAGTAGACTCATAGAATGAAATTTTTGTAATTATTTATTTTCTTCATATTTCATGTTTTAAATAATTTCTAGAATATAATTTCGATTGTGCTGAGAATCTGCATTCATATATTTGGTATCAATCTCAAATTCCATATGAAATTGCTCCACCAAAGAACGAGCGCTCAAAAGCTCCTGCTTAGGATTTTTCCTAATTTTTTTGTTGATTTTTTGATTCTGGTATGGAGTGGCGGATTCATGTCTTATAGATGCATTGGCCTATATCACAGAAAAGTTCTGGTTGTCTGGCTTGTGTATTAGCATTTTCGTTTCCTTTGATTCCAGAGTGATCAGAAAACTTTACTAAAGAGACCTTGTTGTTCTTTCCTACTTTGTTGAGTTTTCTTCGGCACTCGCATAGCTTTGAATCCATGGCATAGGGGAGTTCAGTGTTTAATAGCAAGATTACAATCAAAATCACTACCTTGATAGTTTCTCACCTGGGGCCTATTGTACCAAAATACTTTGCAACTCTTCACATTGCACTTCGTATTCTAACGAATTTCAAAAGTGAAAATCGATTATATTTCACAACATTTCTAACATTTATCCCAATATTTAATTTCTGTAAATTGATTCTCACTTTGCACTTGACTTTCCACATCGCAATTTTCAATCACGAATGCGTTTTGTGCAACATAATTCATGTCAAAATTGCAAGTCAATATTCTTCATAATTTACTCCAAATAAGATGAAATTCCAAGTTTAGGTTTACGGACATCGCATAAAAATATTCCTTTTGATCCTATAGCACCAACTTTTTGTAATAATTGATGTATTATGCTATTATTGTGTGAAAAAATATTTGTTGTAAGAAGACCAACAGGCTGGGCAGGTAAAGTTCATTAGCTGTAGAGAAAGCAATTTACCTAAGAAAACGATACTCTGAAATCATACGCTGGCCCTCCAGGTTGGGGGTTGAGGCATCGGTCTAACTCCTCGATACTCATAAAAATGGTAAAATGTTCAAAAACCCAATAGAAGCCTTTAATTTACCATAGCAAGTGATGAAATGGATACCCCGGAAAACAGGAAAAGAGGAAGACCAAGAAAGACATGGATTAGTGGAATAAGAAAATCAATGAGTGAAGGAGGGCTAAATGTTGAAGACTACAACAATAGAGGGCATTGGCAATTGAGAATCGGACAATATCTTTAGGATGTTTCAACCCGAATAAATAATAATAATAATTCATTTGAAAAGTGAAAAGTTTAAGGTGAAAAGTTGCAAAGTAGTTGGTGCAATATTGTATCTTTTGATTGCATGTATTTCTGCTTGAAAAACACTCGAACACGAGTCAATTGATAGTTCAGTCTTGGTTCTTGGTTCCAGCATTGTTTCCAATCGTGGTTTCAAAACTATCTGTATAACATGTAAAGTTACGAGTATTTAGATATCGATTGAAATATATTCTGGGAGGATTCTGAAAATCTATAAAGTTTTTAAGAATTACGATTTAGTACGAAGTTTTGGGTAGTGCTTTCCTTTTCCATTTTTCGTTCTCCCACAAGAATAATGAAATATACTGATGGACAAAATTAGCGCACCATCTAAAATTTCGTTGAATTTTAACAATTGATATCTTCCCAATATTCAGTCGGATTTCAGAGTTTTTTCTTTCAATAGTAGCTCTATTATTGTCGAATTCCCTCCCTTAAGCAGAAGTCCAAAAAATAAAATCTTCATGTTGTATAGGGCGTTTAAATAAGGTCATGTTTTATAGTCAAATTTTAACGTCTTCTGTGGGCAATGCCAGGTTGCTGAGGTATATGAAAACAATGAAGCGTTGTAGCCTAGTATCTCTTGAGTATTTTGTTTTTTCAAAAACCAATTTATCTTGAAGTCGTCCAGAGATATTCAACTTTCTATCAACTATTGTATTTTATGCATTAGCCATGAAGATCTTCGCAACCATTTGTCCGATTTGAATGTTTCTTTTTAGTTGTAGCTCTTTTATCGGCGAAAATCATACTACAATGAGATGCTCAAAAAAAGAAATGCATTATGCTGTACAGGGCGTTCAAATTTTGGGGTTTTTTTCATTACAGTTTAACGGATTCTGTGGGCAATACCAGATATATGAGGCTTCAAAAAACTATACAGTGATGTAGCCTGATGTTTCTTGAGTATTTTGCTTTTTTAGAAAGCAATTTAATTTGCACCATTCCAGATATATTCACATTTTTATAACATCTTGCATTTCATACAATACATTGACAATGAATATTTTCAGTCAAGTGATACTGTGGTTTACAGTTGTCATAATTTTTTCTGATTAATAAAATTAATTTGAAATTAATAATGGTGTTAATTTCTAAAGTTTTCTTAATATTCTTTTCATTCGACGTTGAATACGTAGTTTGAGCTGATCCCAAACGTTTTCGATTACGTTCAGGTCAGGACTAAAAGCCGGCCACTGTAGATGTTGAATCCCAACCTCTTTAAGGTATTCACGATATGGAATTATCGTCTATCAGCAAAAAATTGTCGCCTATGTATCTCTCAGAATTTATTCCCCCTTCCCGGATCGCTACAAGATCCATACGAGTAATCAAGGAAATGTTTTGTCTTCTCCAGATAAATACCCATCCATGGGATGATTTTAAGTTCACTCTGAAGTTGTAACATTTCGGACAACTCGAAGGCGGTTTTTTCACTTTGATCCGGTCTTTTAACGTGAGAGCCCGTTTCCATAAGTCTACGGAGACAACGACCAGAGAAAAATAAATAAGATCTAACTTTCAACACAAAAACAAACGAAAACTAATTCAGAAAAACAGAAAAATGCAAGATGTTATAAAAATATGAATATCTCTGGAATGGTGCAAATTAAATTGCTTTTTAAAAAAGCAAAATACTCAGGAAACATCAGGCTACATCACTGTATAGTTTTTTGAAGCCTCATATATCTGGTATTGCCCACAGAATCCGTTAAACTGTAACGAAAAAACCCCAAAATTTACACGCCCTGTACAGCATGATGCATTTCTTTTTTTGAACATCTCATTGTAGTATGATTTTCGCCGATAAAAGAGCTACAACTAAAAAGAAACATTCAAATCGGATAAATGGTTGCGAAGATTTTCATGGCTAATGCATAAAATACAAGAGTTGATAAAAAGTTGAATATCTCTGGACGACTTCAAGATAAATTGGTTTTTGAAAAAACAAAATACTCAAGAGCTACCAGGCTACAACGCTTTGTTGCTTTCATATACCTTAGCAAAAGACGTTAAAATTTTATTTTAAAACATGACATTATTTAAACGCCCTGTACAACATGAAGATTTTAGTTTTTGGACTTCTGCTTAATGGAGGGAATTCGAAAATAACAGAGCTACTATTGAAAGAAAAAAACGTTGAAATCTGACTAAAGATTTGGAAGATATCGATTGTTTAAATTTAACGAAATTTTAGGTGGTGCGCTAATTTTGTCCATCAGTATATAAAAAGTTTTCGAATCACAAATCGGAGCACCCTTTTAACTCACATACTATGGCATTATGGATGAGTTCACCAAAACATAAAAAAATATAAAAGCCTTGATGCCTTCATTTTCAAGCATTACAGGTATTTCACTTCAATGCACAAAATCCAGGAAAGCAGCGGGTTTCGATGGAATCTATCCAGAATTCATCAAACACTTGGGCAAACGAGCCTTATCCTGGTTACTTTCATTTTATAATAATATTTTGAATACTGGTAATTTTCCGACCGAATTTCGTAAATCGAAAGTCATAGCAATTTTAAAAAAAGGAAAGAATCCCTCCGATCCTAGTAGCTATCGACCAATTAGTTTATTGAGTGTTCCCTTCAAAATTTTAGAACGACTGATCCTTTTAAGAATTGAAACGAAGTTGGATAATTCTCTACAAAATTGCCAAGGGGGTTTCAGAAAAAATAGAAATTGCTGCGATCAGGTTCTTAGTCTTACCACCTTTATTGAATTGGGTTTTAATAATAAATTGAAAACAGGTACAGCTTTTGTGGATTTATCTGCAGCATATGATACTGTTTGGAAAGATGGTTTGATTTTTAAACTTTACAGTCATCTGAAATGTGGAAAAATGGTCAAATTGATAGAAAATATGCTGTCAGACAGAAGGTTTCGTGTTTTTGTCGACGGGAATAGTAGTAATTTCAGAACATTGAATAACGGTCTTCCACAGGGGTCAGTCTTATCACCTCTTCTTTTTAATTTATATTTGTGTGATATCCCTACAACTTCATCTGAAAAATTCATATACGCCGATGATATTGCTTTGGCTTTCCATCATTCGGATTTCAAAATCATAGAGAATAATCTTTCTGCAGATTTAGAAATTCTAAAAAATTATTTCTTCGACTGGCGTTTATGTCCAAATGCTAACAAAACCGAAGTCTCGTGTTTCCATTTGGATAATCATCAGAAATATAGAAAATTGAACGTACTTTTTGGTAATTCTTTTCTCAAACATAATTTCAATCCTAAATATCTAGGCGTAAAACTAGATTCTTCTCTTAATTTCAAAGCCCATTTGGATGATTTACGAATGAAGCTAAAAACAAGAAATAATATAATTCAAAAACTTGCTGGTACTTCATGGGGTGCGGACGCAACAACTCTTCGTACTGCAGCTCTAGCCTTAGTGTACTCTACTGCTGAATATTGTTGCCCCGTTTGGCTCAACAGTGCACATGTACATAAGATCGATGCACAATTAAATTTTTCCATGAGAATAGTAACTGGAACAATAAAATCAACACCAACTCCATGGTTACCAGTTCTTTCAAACATTTCTCCTCCACATATCCGCAGGCAGGTCATTACTTCGAAAATTTGGAACAAATTTAATTTTTCGACAAATTCATATCAAATACTCTCATATATTCCAGACAATAAGATTCCTCGATTAAAATCCCGTAAACCTTTTTGGTCAAATTCTTTTCTGAACTCAAATGAAAGTGATAAATCAATTTGGCAATCCGAGTGGAATTTATGTAATATACAGAACAAAGACTTAATAACTGATCCCTCGAATAAAGTTCCTGGATTTGATCTTCCAAGGAAAATATGGACTGTTCTCAATCGTATAAGAACAGGTCATGGACGTTGCGAATGCGGAGAAGCAGAGGAGACAATTGAACACCTGATAAATAACTGTTCCATATATAAATTTCAGGATGGCTTGAGAGCTATACATGAAATTACCGATTCGTTTTTGAATTGGGTTATTAATTTTAAATCGATTTAATAGAGTTTCAATCATTTTATTTTTCTGTTCCTTTTTACTGCTTTGATTTTTTCGTTTTCAGAATTCCGAAGGCATCCTGGAGAGGGTTATCGTTCGGTCTGAATGAAGAAGGAATCCTTCAATATCCTAATAGTTTTTAAGTGTCATTTTTGTTGAAACGGCGAGACAGGGTTTTTTCTACTGGGGTTTTTCCCTGAGCTCTGGTATCATACGAAAAAATAGCATGGTACCCCGTTTTGCACCAACCTCAGTTAGGGATTTTTTATTTTTGTTTTATGTATTGTATTATGTTAGCTCTTGATTTCAAAAGAATATATATATATATATATATATATATTTCACTTCAAGTGTTTAACTAAACTGAATACTCCTTTGATGCTGTACCTATTATTCATAAATGATCCAGAGCATTCAAGCATTTACAACTCAAGTTTAATCGAATCGTAATCGTAATTTTGTGCTGTCGCTCTAACCTCTTGATGTCATTACCTCCTCAGTGTAAGATGACATGTAACATGATGTGCCATTCCAAGGTCCTTATTACATTATAAACATAACGTGAGATTGCCGTGTGATTATAATCGATTTTATAATTTGATGTGAAGGGAATTTCACTCAGCAAACAGCACCTGAGCCTATATTATCCAAATTTCGTTTGATATGACTGAGGAGGCCTTCAACCGTCATGAATTTCGTGAGGTACTTGGCAATTTGCCCATAAAGGATTCTACATGGAGAATCTGAATTGATCGATGTTACAACTTTATTGAGCAGCTTTACCTGATCGGATTTCAACCTTTTACAGTTATAATTCAGATAAACAAAGTTAAAGGGTATAGCCGGGTTTCAATGGTAAATCTGCCCCCGCGGCCTTTTCGATTCATATTGAGGGGATCGATTAGGCATTAAATGAAAATAATTCAGCCAACTTTTCAGCTTTTTATCTCTAGCCATTTTTGAGATTTCTGTGAAAATCCCTTTTTTCGATTTTATTTTTTTTTCTCTTGTGATATCCAAAATTTTCGAATGGTGATTTTTTTGTCGATTCTTTGCTATTGAAGGAATAGACATATAATTTTTTTTATGAATTTCAGCTGCAAAATCTATTTTTAGGAAAAAAAATAAAGTTTTTGTCATTTGTTTCTCGGTGTTCTTAAAAAGTGTCCGCCGCCATTTTTTGACATAAAATGTCTTCTTTGGCCCTTTATACCGTTGAATTTTTTCACATTTTTAAAATTGGTGGAACATTTTGAAAAAAAACTAAAACTGTTTGAATTTTAGGATTCAACAGATATCCATCAAATTTTGGTACCGTTGTATTCATATTTTCTTCCTGAACAGTATTAGTGAAAAAAACATTTGGCGATCTGTTTTAGTTTGGGAGATATGGGCCCCCAAATTCCGAAAAATATTTCACCTGAAAGTCACTTTTCTCACTACGGAAACACTGAACTACCGCTTTATTAAGTTTAAAGCCTCTCTGAACATTTTAACATGAAGATTTGATTCATTTTATTTCAGATATATCCAATAATTGTTGCAAAAACATCGAAGTTCTAGGGAAAGCCCGCCGTTCCTTATGATAAGTTTTGGCGTCTTTCAGCAAGTGCCATTAGGAAATGATAGCGGGATTTACCGGTATGCATCGTGTCATATTCGCGCGAAATAATTCGCGGTAGTGCCAAACTTACCATAAGAAACGGCGGGCTTTCCCTAGAAGTTTTTCGATGTTTTTGCAATAATTATTGGATATATCTGAAATAAAATGAATAAAATCTTCATGTTAAAATGTTCAGAGAGGCTTTGAGTAGATCGATTATTCTGCCGGCCAGTGTATATTACATGTCATATATCGCTCTGAGATCAGTGGCGACGATTGGCAGGGGCAAGATTTGGCCTAGCCGCCCTAAATTTTTTGGCCTCTATTCAACAAAATTATTTCGATTCATTCATTACTACCCCCACTTAAAATTCTGGGTCACTCCTGCCCCCCACGTATCGTCTCCGCTGACCTAAGAGCTATATATGACATGCTATTTTTTATCAAAACGAGAAAAAACTTTTAAGTGAAAATAAAATATTGTTTCCATAGGGAAAAACAAAGTTACATGTAATAGATAAGAAGGATGGAAACCCATCAGCAAAAATTAAATTAAGCAACTGGATTCCTATGAAAAAAGTGTTTGAATAATGGTTTTGTTTCAACTGTTTAACACAAAATGAAACGGAAATAATGCGTGAGGTTGAAATTGACCAAATGTCAATTCTGCCTTGTAACTCGAAAACAAAAGACGATAGAGCAAAGCATTCGACGGCATGAGTTTCTCGAAAAAAGGTGACCATAATGTGCCATTCATCATTCTTTAATAAGGTTAGAAAGTTGTAGTTCGAAGATCACTACTAAATCTGGCCACCCTGTACATAAAAGCTCTCTTATTTTTCTCAGAGTTTCTCGTGGGATTTGAAGCTTGTATTTCAATCTCAACATAATATCTACAATGCATCAATCATTCATCGATAAACATTTCCCTGTTTTCGTTGCCAGATAGATACGTTATTACTTTCAACAATGAAGTATTTCCATTCAATAACGCATGTAGAACAAGCATCAGAATATAATCTGGGATTTCTCATATTCATCGTCGATTCTAGTAAAACATCCGAAACTGATATGAGTTCGTGGATACAACGAAATGAATTTCCGGAAACTGTTCACATTTTCTCATTTGATTCGAAATTGAAAAGGAAGCAGGTATCGTTGTGCAGGTTGATATCGTAACTTTTGATGTATTGTAACACACAAATTGCGACGTGGCGTATTTTGTGTAATATATAAGGCAAGCTTCCTGATGACTTCTTGTTTCTTAGAACTGGAACGGTTGGGAAGTTGATGAATTTTTACGTGTTTGTTCCTAAGGTAACAGCGCTCAAATGTCGTTAGTTTGGAATTTTGCGACGGAAGAGGACTGAAACGACACATTTATGAATAATTTGAGATCGAAATATTTCTATCCGGACGTATGTAATAGTATATAACATTACTAGCAAGGTAAGAGGGTTTTTACTGGCGAATGGAGGATATAACTGACGAGCCGCAGGCGAGTCAGTTACCTCCTTGAGCCAGTAAAACCCGTTACCTTGCGTGTATTGTTTTATAATTTTATTTGTTTCTCATTTGTAAAAAGGTTAGATAAATTCCAAAAAAAATCTCAAGAATTTGTCGCAAATGTCGTAAGTTGCATTATTTATGATTATTTATGACATCGGAAAATTATGACAACTGTCAGTGGCTTCACGAGAGGGAAGTCCTTCGAGAATATTTGCTCATTTCAAATGAAACAAAGCATGAATATCGTTTTAAATACTTTTATAACGTTTATTACTAAAAATATTTGTTCCAGGAACGATGAAATTAGACGATAAATGAAATTAGAAGCGAGTACGTGAAACTGTCAGTGAGTTTACAGGTCAAAAAACCTCTATTTATATTTGAAATTCTGAGAAGGAAAACAAATAGATACGAATAAAACAAGGTACGAATATCGTTTTCGAATAGTTCGAGAACGTTCATTGAGAAATACATTTCTTCCAGCAATTACAAGGATGAATGAAATTAGAAGCAAGTACTTGACAAATCTTAATGTAAATAATACTACTAACTTGTAAAAATTTTACAAGTTAACTGTCAGTTTTACAAGTTAGTGACTTGATAAAATAAACTTTCTTGATTAATATTGTGTTTTTGGAAACTGACGTTTACAAATGAGAAACAAATAAACGCTATAAAGGGAAATAATGTTCATTTCCAAAATCATTTTTTTCTGGAAATCAGTAGAAATGTCCATTTTTTCCATGATAAGATATCCGATTCTAGTCAAATTTATTTTGTGAATGTACATCGATATTCATGCAAAATTTCAAAATGATTGTATCATCAGAACCATAAAATTTAATTTTTACAATGGTCAAGTTTTTACATTTTTCAATTTCGAATAATTTCCAGAATATTATTCCGACCGTGCTGGGATTTTGCATTCTTATATTTAGTATCAATCTCATGTCCCATGCTAAATGTGGAGGTAATAGCCTCATTTCTCCACTAATGAACTAGCGCTCAAAAGCACCTGCCCAAGGCTTTCTTAATTTTTTTAGTGAGGTTTTTGGAGACAAAAATCATTGAAATCTCCAAAATAAGCTAGTGAATTCATACGATCAGTATTATTGGTTGATTGTGACGCAAGTATTAGCATTCATTTCATTGGTTGAATGTTTGCCCTTTTTTCTGAGTCGTCATTGCCACTAATTAAACTTTCTCGTAAGTTATCATGCTGCGAAGTTTTAAATTACGAGTGAAGAAATCGTATTTTCAATATTTGATTAGAAACTGAATATTTGAAATATTCAGTGTGTTTGGGAAACTGCATATTTTAGTTTAAAGTTTTCAAATAATACCCGCGTTAGTGGTATCAGGGGTCACCTATGTTTTCCCCTTTCCGATTGTACGAAAGGAGGGACGCAATAAGAAGATAAGTCAACATATGGGCAGAAGAATAAAGAACGAACAAAGAAATCGATCGCTGCCGCCACCTTTAATGAGTGAATTTACGCACCTAACGCTATTTTCAAAGATTCATCTCTTGCTTGGACATTTTTCGACGCTATTGTGGTGAAACTACCCTAAAGTGCTGCTGGAGGTGCAACAGACTACGCAACAATACACCACGTCGGTCCTACAAAAAGGTAGGTCTCTGATACCCGCTCTGTCTCATTTTGCAACAATTGAAAATTTATTAAAAATACAGTCCACTTTTCTCTTTGAGCATTATTTCCCGAACATTTTGATCCTTCTTGGCCGAATTTGAATGTTAATAGTTTGATATTTATTCGAAAGGAATATTTCGTATTTTTTCAAAGAAATCGCTTGCGTACGAAAATCTCTGATTGCTGTTAGGGGCAATTTAATATTAGATTGTTTCCGTAGAAATTGGGCATTTTCTACTTGTTTTACGCTGCTGTACGTTGTGAGATAGAGATAATTTAATTTTGAAATTATTTATCTAGAACGCATTATAAGATTTGATCGCCATTGAAAATTCATGAACTTGACCTTGAAGAATTAATTAGTCCGTTTCCCTCACTCTTGCATTTTTGAAGTTTGCGCATTAACGGACCCTCCCACAAATTTCGCACGGGGTCATTAAACCTCTACAACGATCAGCTGTTCATATCGATATATTTTCCTTCTGCAAAATGGATAAATTGAAAAAGTTTAAAACGCATCGGAATACTGCTATTAGTGACATGAATTCTCTTAACAATCTAGCACAAAAGGCTAAAATCGATAAAGTTCAACACACTTTATTTAAAGTTCGTTATCGAGATATTGAAACAATTTACGAAGAATTCTTGAAACATCATAACAGTGTCATATCTACGCTTTTAAATGATCCTGATGCCGACGTAAATATGGAAAACCCAATACGTGAAAGTTTTCTCGCTGACTATTATGCGGTTAAAACTGTTTACACCGATTTATTTGAGGATAATCTGCATTCACCGTCAGGACCAAGTCACTCTAGCACCATGTTACTTCCATCATCAGCGCATGGAAACGCTCGGCTACCAAAAATTGAATTAATGAAATTCAGTGGTGATTATAAAGAATTTGTATCATTTCGAGATCAATTTGATGCACTTGTGCATAATAATTCTGCGCTTACTCCTATTGAAAAATTTACGTATTTAGCTAATTCTCTGCAAGGGTCTGCTCTTTCATTGGTGAAAACTTTACCGCTAACTTCTGCTAATTATATAATCGCTTATCGAAGTATTATTGAACGCTTTTCCAATCGCCGATTGCAATCTCATAGTCTCTGGTCTGAAATAGAAAACGCTCCTAAGATTACTACGCCTTCTGCACAGTCCTACAGGAACTTATTAGACACGTTCACTGAAAATGTCGCCGCCTTGAAAAATTTAAATTTCCCAACGGAACATTGGGATTTCATTTTGGTAATGATGCTTCTGAAACGTCTCGATAAGGGTACTTTAACTCGATTTGAAATGGAACATCAATCTGCTGACGTACCTAATTTTAAGGATCTCATCGATTTCATAAACAAACATTGTTTAGTATTAGAAACTTTGGATTCTTCATCGAATAATATTTTGAATAATAAATCTAATCAATTAGTGAAAAAACCAATGCAAAATACACGCTCAAGTCAATCCTATCGCACTACCACCTCGCTGTTTATTAATAAATCTCCTTCCAAAACTTGCATTTTATGCCAGTCAAATCATTCGCTTTATACATGCTCCGACTTTGCTGCTAAATCTGTTAATGATCGCTATAATTTTTGCAGAAGTAATAGATTATGTTTCAACTGTTTGAGTTCCGCTCATGATCTACGTTCTTGTAAATCCTCTTATACTTGCAGAATTTGCAAATCGAGATTTCATCATTCGCTTCTCCACGATGACAGTAAGTTACGCTCTGCTCAGGCCTCTGTTTCAACAACGACATCAAGTGATGCATCAGATCAGCATAATTTTACTAATATACCGGGTGGCTCAACTTTTGTTGGTGCTGGTCTCATACGAAATTCGACTCAAGTTCTTTTATCGACAGTTTGTATCGATGTACTTGATCGACAAGGTAATTACCAGACCATCAGATGTTTGATTGATTCCGGTAGTATGACTAGTTTTATAACCGAAAAAGCAGTACATCGTTTGAATTTACGCATATTGAAACACTACATTGAAGTTCGTGGCTTAGGATCAATGAATACTAAACTGTCAAAAGGTCGTGTTTCACTGTCCATGAAATCTATCAAATCTAACGATAACACTTTGTTTTACACAGATGCTATAGTAGTTGATAAAATTTGTGATGATTTGCCTGTCGCTCCTATACCAAACACTGATTCTTGGACTCATATTCAGAATTTATCGCTTGCTGATCCCCGTTTTTACGCACCGGGTGTAATAGATTTGCTACTCGGGGCAGATGTCTTCTCAGATATAATTTTACCAGGATGTATATCTGGAAAACATAATCAACCTGTTGCCCTTAATACAAAATTAGGGTACATTTTAGTTGGAAAAACCACCTGTATATCCCCGCCTCATATTTCTTCCTGTTTCCTAAACTCAATTGAAAGCTCACCAGAAAATGATCTTCATACTTTTTGGGAGGTTGAAACAGTACCAGAGTTGGAGAACTCGGTTGAGGGAGTTTCTGATTGTGAAAAATATTTTCTGAAAACAGTTTCTCGAGCAAGTGATGGTAAATTTATAGTTTCACTTCCTTTCGCAAACAATTCTACTCCACATTTTTCAAATATGAGAAACTTCGCTTTGTCAAGATTTTACTCGCTTGAACGACGTCTATTGAATCGACCTCATTTATATTCACAATATAAAGATTTCATGAAAGATTACTTGGAAGCACATCACATGGAAAAAATTCCATCGAATGAGATTGAAGCTAACTCTTATTACTTAATTCATCATTGCGTCTTGAAACCAGATAGTTTATCTACGAAATTACGAGTTGTTTTCGATGGATCCGCAACCAACAATTCACAAAATTCGTTGAATGATTTTTTAATGATAGGTCCAAAATTGCAACCGGACATATGTAAGATTTTGATGAATTTTCGGCTTTTTGAGTATGTAGTGTGTTGCGATATACGTCAAATGTACAGAATGATCTGGGTTGACCCAGAACAGTGTAATTTCCAGAGAATAGTTTTTCGATTTTCCGCTACCGATGAAATATGTGATTACCGCCTTAAAACAGTTACATATGGACTTCGATCCAGTCCATATTTAGCGCTGAGAGTTCTTCGAAAATTAGCCGAGGACGAAAATTTGAACCATCCCCATGCTGCTCAACTTATCCTTGATAATTCTTATATCGACGACTTCATTTTTGGCGCACCTAGTATTGTTCATGCTCGTACGATACGCAATGATCTCATTTCGCTATTAGAAAAGGCAGGTTTTCAGTTGAGAAAATTTTGTAGCAATACTTCAGAACTTCTTGATGATTTACCGGAATCATTTTTGTCAATGCACCCTCTTGCATTTCAGAAGGATGAAAATTTATCCCTATTTAAAGTTTTAGGATTGAATTGGAATCCTAAGAATGACGCTTTCAGTTTTTCCTGCAAACCTGTCAAAGGTTCTTTATGTTCCAAAAGGGTAATGCTCTCTCAATTGGCCAGAGTTTATGACCCTCTTGGATTCGTCGCTCCTACTGTCTTTCTTTTCAAGAATTTGATACAGAAATTATGGATTTCTAAACTTGGTTGGGATGAGACTCCCACAGATGATATTGTTCGCATATGGCAACAATACAAGCTAGAATTACCATTGCTTTCTGAACTTGAACTCAAACGTCTTGTAGTTCCCCCTGATTGTTCATATGAGATTCACGGCTTTTGTGACGCTAGTGAAAAAGGATATGCATGTGTAGTTTACTTGCGTGCTTCCAATGAAGCAACAATTTCGACACATTTCTTATGTGCAAAATCTAAAATCGCCCCTCTGAAGAAAATTACAATACCTCGCCTTGAATTATGTGGTGCTGTCTTGCTAACAAAACTTATGCAATTTGTTGTTGAACTTTTAACCAAAGTTATATCGATAAAAAAGATAGTATCGTGGTCTGATTCGCAAATTGTACTCCACTGGCTTAATGGGGAGCCTAGTCGTTGGAAAACATTTGTCGCCAACCGTGTTTCATTCATTCAAACGCACTCATCACAAAGTTCTTGGTTTTACATTAATTCAGAAAATAATCCGGCTGACTTAGCATCAAGAGGCCTTCTGCCATCTAAACTATTATCTAATAAAATTTGGTTCGAGGGTCCCGCTTTATTGAAGGAACGTGAAATATCGATGTTCATTCCGCATTCATCTTTCTCATACCCGGTAGAAGAACAGCGAACTTCAACTTTTCTAACATTAGCTTCAGATAACCAATGTTTTTTTGAAATATTGATAAGTCGATTTTCTTCATTTGACACTTTGCTGAGAGTCACTGCCTATGTATTAAAATTCATCTCGAATATAAGAAATCGCTCGAATAGGACTTCAGCAGCTTGTCTTTCAAATTCAGAATTAAATAATGCGATGTTGCTGTTAGTTCGATATATTCAACAAAAACATTTCTCACGTGAATATGAGAATAAAAAAATTTCTTTACCACTTCGAAAACTCTATGCCTTTCTTGATTCAGAAGGTATTTTTAGGGTTGGAGGTCGAATTGAAAAAGCTCATTTGCCGCACGACGCTAAATTTCCAATCTTGTTACCTCGTCAAAGTCACTTCACCAATTTAATTATTGATCATTTTCATAGAAAATATTTGCACGCTGGACCTCGAACTACTCAATATTTATTGTCACAAAAATTTTGGATTCTTTCAAGTAAACGAGCCATAAACTCTATAATTTCTAAATGTGTTCGTTGTTGGAAGATTCGACCTAAGCCCTTTCAACCTCCAATGGCTTCGTTGCCAGGAAGTCGCATCAACCAGGCCAAAGCCTTTCTCAATTCTGCTGTGGACTTTGGAGGTCCCTATTTCATAACTTTAACGCGTCATCGTGGAGTCAGTTCATGCAAAGCGTATATTTGCGTGTTTGTCTGTTTTGCCACCAAGGCAATTCATGTAGAGTTGGCTAGTGATCTATCTACGGAAATGTTTTTGGCTGCTCTACAGCGATTTATCGCCAGAAGAGGACGGGTTTCAACAATATTTTGCGATAATGCTACCAATTTTGTAGGTGCAAGCAAACAACTAAACCTTATGAAAAGCGCCGCCGAACACGAAAATATTAAATTTTCTTTCTCTCCTCCTTCTAGCCCCCACTTTAATGGATTGGCAGAAGCAGGTATTAAATCAGTTAAGCTCCACCTAACTAAAGTCATAGGTGATCAAATTTTAACTTATGAAGAGCTGAACACTTTATTGACACTTGTCGAGTCATGCTTAAACTCACGTCCGTTGACTCCCCTCTCATCAGATATCGAATCGGTGGATGTTTTGACACCGGGACATTTTCTTACACTGGAACCACCTTCTGTAGTTCCTATCCCTGATTTTGAACATATTTCTATTAATCGGTTGTCACGATGGCAATTATTGCAGCGTCTACACCAAGATTTTTGGCGCCGATGGCGTCGTGAATATCTTCACACCTTACAGCAGCGTAACAAGTGGCTCAACTTCACTTCCCCGCCCAAAATAGGTTCTCTTGTATTAATTAAAGATGAGAATCTACCTCCTGGGAAATGGAGTCCAGCTAGAATTGTCACCTTACACCCTGGTGATGACAAAATTGTCAGGGTAGTGACAGTTAAAACATTTTCAGGTTTTTTGAAACGACCACTAGTAAAACTCTGCCCTCTACCTATTGAGTAACGTTCTCTGAAGGTTATTCAATTTTCATTATTTGTTGGTTTTTGTCTCAATTTTAAATTTCATAGATATTGATTTTGGTGCGCATGCGATAATGCTTACAGTTTTTTTTATTTGATCGTGGGATTTTTTCATGATAATTGCTATTTTATTTTTGTAAAATGCTTACTGCATTTTCTCGGGGCAGAATGTTTGGGAAACTGCATATTTTAGTTTAAAGTTTTCAAATAATACCCGCGTTAGTGGTATCAGGGGTCACCTATGTTTTCCCTTTCCGATTGTACGAAAGGAGGGACGCAATAAGAAGATAAGTCAACATATGGGCAGAAGAATAAAGAACGAACAAAGAAATCGATCGCTGCCGCCACCTTTAATGAGTGAATTTACGCACCTAACGCTATTTTCAAAGATTCATCTCTTGCTTGGACATTTTTCGACGCTATTGTGGTGAAACTACCCTAAAGTGCTGCTGGAGGTGCAACAGACTACGCAACAATACACCACGTCGGTCCTACAAAAAGGTAGGTCTCTGATACCCGCTCTGTCTCATTTTGCAACAATTGAAAATTTATTAAAAATACAGTCCACTTTTCTCTTTGAGCATTATTTCCCGAACACAGTGAATATTTGAAAAGGTATATACAGGGTAATTTTTTTAAGTGTTTCATTAGACGTTTTCGAGGAGGGAATTGTAATACAGATTCAAGATTTTGGATTTTCGTTTTAGAGTACATGAACTTTAATTGTAAAATATTTTCAAGAAGAATCTACTTCCGGTTTCACCGGAAACGAATGTAACTTCGTTATTTCAAATGCAACACCCTGTATATTTATACATATTCGAATTCTTCGTTCAATTCTACACTGATTTGATGTATGATATGTGCAACCACTCAAGCGATTCTTGAATTATAGCCTGATTATCAAATTTTTTGAAAAAAAGGTTGTCACAAAATAGTGTCCATATCTTCAAAATCCCTCATTACAAGAATTTCTTTTTGCGAAAGTGGAAAGTACGCTGATACTGTTTCTTGTATAACCTATGAGGAAATATTATACAGGGTGTCATGAAAAAGGCCCCAAAGTGAGCCTCAATAAAACTATGAAATCTCACTTTTTTCAAATGGCAACCCTATAATTTTGTAATTACAATCGATTGCTCGTCAAAAACCAGTTATGGTGTCCCGAAAATTTCATCCCTCTAAAATCAGTATTTTTGCCGTTATTCAATAAAATTCGAATTTCACTATTAAAGACAGGTTTCGCACAGTTTGTAAGCTTGCATTTTTGAAGTAGGCTATGTTAGGAACTGTCATTCTTACTTTTTCTTACAGATCAAGCACTAAGCAAAACATGCAATAATAATTTCACTGGAATGATATATCAAGGGTATGTTCTTTATTTGCGACAAATGTAACAAATTCCTGGAAAAGGTAATTAGAAATTCAACGAACGAAATTCACATTTACTGACTTTTTTGTTAAAGGTGGTAAATGTGGATTTCTTTCGTTGAAAGTTCTGACTGCCCTTTCTAATATTTTGTTACATTCACCATAAATGAAGAACATATTCAATACATTACTGTTACTGTAATTCATATTTTGCATAGTGCCCGATTAATCAAAAAAGTTTAAATGACAGTTCTCTAAAATGCATTATAAATCAACAGACATAGCCTTCTTGAAAACTTCTATCCTAATAAATCTATGGTTAGACTGAGAAACCTTGATTCAATCCTGAAATTCGAATTTTATTCAATAACGGCAAAACTACTGATTTTAGAGGCATGAAATGTACGGGACACCCTAACTGGTTTTTGACGAGCCATCGATTGGAATTACAAAATTATAGGGTTGCCATTTGAAAAAAGTGAGATTTTATGGTTTTATTGAGGCTCACTTTGGGGACCTTTTTCAGACATCCTGTATAATATTTCCTCATAAGTTATACAAGAAACAGTATCAGCGTACTTTCTTTTGTTCCACTTTCGCAAAAAGAAATTCTTGTAATGAGGTATTTTGAAGTTATGGACACTAATTTGTGACAACCTTTTTTTCAAAAAATTTGATAATCAGACTATAATTCAAGAACCGCTTGAATGGTTGCACATATCATACATCAAATCAGTGTAGAATTAAACGAAGAATTCGAATATGTATAAATATACAGGGTATTGCATTTGAAATAACGAAGTTACATTCGTTTCCGGTGAAACCGGAAGTAGATTCCCCTTGAAGATATTTTACAATTAAAGTTCATGTACTCTTAAACAAAAATCCAAAATCTTGAATCTGTATTACAATTCCTTCCTCGAAAACGTCTAATGAAACACTTAAAAAAATCACCCTGTATATAGGGTCCTGCAAAAGTGCGATTTAGGAATTGAGTTGAAAAGCATTCCTTCTGTACTTTCAATTCTGCATCTCAGGAAATAATTTTCTGACATAGAATGTGTTCCCACATAAAAAATCATAACTTTATTCTCATTATTACTTTTAACAATGAAGTATTTTCATTAAATCAAGCATGTAGAACAAACAGAATATAATTTCGGATTTCTCATATTCATCGTATATCCAAAAACTGATATGAGTTCGTAGATACAGCGAAATGAATTTCCGGAAACTGTTCACATTTTCTCATTTGATTTGAAATTGAAAAGCAAGCAGCTATCGTTGAGCAGGTTGATATCATAACTTTTGATGTATTGTAACATACAAATTGCGACGTGGCGTATTTTGTGTAATATATAAGGCAAGCTTGCCTGATGACTTCTTGTTTCTTCGAAATGAAACTGTTGGGAAGTTGATTTATTTCTACGTGTTTGTTCCTAGGATAACAGTTAAATGACTGTAAGTTTGGAATTTTGTGACGGAAGAGGTCTGAAACGACTCATTTATGACTAATCTGAAATCGAAACACTTCTGTCCGGAAGTATGTACACGCTTTAAAAGGAAAAGAATTCTGATTTTTTTCCTGGAAATCAGTGGAAATGACCATTCCTTCCATAACAAGATATCTGATTGGAGTAAAATTTATTTTGTGAATGCAGAATGATATATTGAATGTTCATGCAAAATTTCGAAAATAAGAAGCTCCACAAAAAAGTGCATGTTTTGATCCATTGAATCCTAGAATTGAACAAGAAAATAAGCAATTACGAAGGAACATCAAAATGATGAGCATATTAAATATGACGAGAGGATTTTATAGAGCTAGATTATCACGGAATAGTTCCCAGTGAAATATTCATGGAATATGTTAAGTAAGCTATATTTTCTCGAGCGAAATGAACTCGGCGCCCAAAACTCTGCTCGTCGAAATAAAAACTGGGAAATGAAAGTATCTGGAGCCATGAAAAATGGATTAATGTGAATAAAACTCTGGGTCATAAAACGAGTTTCTTCAGAACTCTTAAGTTTTCCTTCTGAAAATTAGGTTTCAACTGCAGGATGCACATTTGTTCTTTTCGGTTACTTGAATATGGAAATCAAGATGTCCCGAAGTTAATTCTAGCATATTCTTTACTTCTTATACTGAAAAAGATATGGCATTCATCACGAGTTGTCGCGTCTTCGGTACACACACATTGAAAAGAGTAGGGGAAAGAGGGGCAAGATGACGAGAGTAAGCTAAAAAAACTCATAAAACGATTATTTTCTCATTTTACGGTGTGAAAAAAAACTATTCTGTCATTTACTATCATTGAGTTTTCAATAAAAAATTTGTATCACTTGCGAGTTACAATTTGGAGTGAAAAAATTTAAGTTTATCTGCTTACGTCATATTCGTCATCTTACCCGACGTGGAGGGTAAGATGACGAATTGTGGAGAGTAACATCAGGAGATACGTATTTAAAAAATATATAGGTAGCTATATAAAAAAATTCACAAATCAATATAAAATGAATTTATTCTAAGACTTTTTTCATTTTCGCCTCTTTAGTGTCCATTCCTGTGCACTCTTTACATTTGCTACAGCAAAACCATATTTCATCTTTTCCACGTTCACTGCAGATAATGCAGTCTCTTTCACCATCTGCATCATTTTCAGAGTCAGCATATCGTAGATCTATTGAGGAGTCAGAAGAATCGTTGAATTTTATTTTTCTTCTTACTGGTTTTTGTTCCACTTTCTGTGCTTTTCTACTTTTTTCTAATCTCTCATTTTTTTTCTGATCTCGTAATTTTCTTCTTCTCTGAGTATGCATATGATCAAACTAGTTTATTTTACCTCATCAGGATATTTCTTATCATATCTTCTGAGAGTAGCTTCCGGAATTTGATATGCTTTCGAAGCTGCAGTTACACTCAACTCTTGAATTTTTGTTAAACAAAATTGGTGTTTCATTTCTGATCTGGTCCACTCTATATTTGCGCAAGTTGTGTATAAGAAGATTAAAAGTTCATATGAAAATTTAATTCAATGGTAAAAAGCAAAACATCTCATCAGTCAGAACCAGTAGCTATATTCTGCTTCTAAAAGCGATTTTCTGAAGGTACACTCTTCCTTATTCATAAGGAAGTCACCTCGAGACTTGTCGGGGCAAACATATAAACGACATATTCCACAAATTTTTCCCAGGACAGCTGTGATATGAACTTCTTGAAAGTGCGGAAACCATGGATTTTCAGTCGGCAATTGTTACTCTGCCAGGTTGGATGACATGATGAAAGGATACTCTAGGGTATAGAGGCCGGGAAACGGCAATAAAACTCAGGCCATAAAGTACTGCAATAAAATCAAGAAATCCTTTACGCTCTTCTGTAGTTTACCTCAGGTCGGATTTATTATATAATGCTTCATATAATACCTTGTGGCTGTATCTAACTTTCAACTATGATGCTTTATAAAACAATTTTATTCGATTTCAATTCTCAACAAATTTATATCAATCAGCTTTGACTGGTTGATACAGGGTCTCTATAAATGATTGTAATAGCGCAGTTGGCTTTGGATTATTCTCATTTTGAAGCTTCGTATGCAAACCACAGAATCCTGTTATCATGGTACACTCTGATTGGTTAGAGATTTGTATTCTGTAGCGACAAAGATTAATCCAAAGCCTACTGCTCTGTTACAATCATTTATAAAGACCCTGTATAAAGGAAATATACTTACAGGGTGTTTCATCATGAACAGAACAAACATATAGGTATATTCGTTTGAGGACATCGGGGAAATCATTTTTGCCTTATACAATATATCCCGTTTTCGAAAGATAAGCGAGATACAGGGTGTTAAACGTCATTTTCAGCAAGATTCTTAAAGCAACGGTTTTTGGTCAAATTTCAGTATCTTTGAGTTCTCTATTCAGAAAACTTGACGAACTCCGAAAAAAATTCACAAAATGGCGGAAAACTTTCAATCACAATTTTCTAAGAATTTCTGTGGCAAAATTTTTTGCAAAAATCTAACAGAAGATTTTTTACATGTCCACAGCGATAAAAATTTCACCCGAAATGGATGAAATTTTGTAAAATTGTACTTTTCTAATTATCAATCACGAATAAAAAAAGAATTTTAAAATTTCAAACGGTTTCATTACTACAGTCATTCAAATGTTTCGTTCAGACCTCTGAAATTAAAAAACATTGTTTTGAGTTCTACAATCTAAATAATTAAAATATTGGGATGTCTAAACATTCTAGATGAATTTACAAAAAACTTAGTTGGGATACGCGCACAATTTTTTCAGATTTTATAACCTCGTTATTAGTGGTTGACAATAAGAACCCCCTATGATTTTCGTTCGAAAATTGTTTTCGTGGAATAGATTTTCGAAAAATAAAATTCTCTTATGCTTTTTCATTCCATTCTCGAGAAGAAAATTCTCCTGCATAATTTGGATACAGTCGATACTTTTCTCGGAAAAAATTAAAACTTACAAGCAGTTATGATCACTGTTCATTCCATTTCATCGTATAAGTGTTCCATAGAATGAATATTCTGAGATATAATATGTCTATGATAGTAGCTAAAGATGTTCTATAAATCTTTCTGAAGGTTTGATCACTAATTTCCGGAAAAAAAATTATATCCGTAATATTTTGATTTCACAAATGGAACTTTCTTTCGATTAATAAGCATAATTGACAAAACCAAATTTGAACATAAACAATATCTTAGAATATTCATTCTATGAACCATACCATGAAATGGAATGAACAGTGATCATAACTGCTTGTAAGTTTTCATTTTTTCCGAGAAAAGTATCGAGTATATCGAAATTTTGCAGGAAACTTTTTTTCTCCAGAATTTAATGAGAAATCATATGAGAATTTTATTTTTCGGAAAATAATCTCGAACGAAAATTATAAGGGGTCGTTATTTTCAACCCCTAATAATAAAGTTATGAAATCAAAAAAAATTGTGTGAGTAACATTCCCTCAATAGATCATATTATGTATAAATTCATGACTCGGTGTTTTTAGGACTACTAAACAAAAATTGAAAACTGTCAACTCGTCATCGTCTTCCAAAGGCTGTATCTTAGAAGGGAGGTCGATTTCGAAAAAAAATCGAACTACCCCTGCTTATTTTCATCAAGGAATCATCTCTCCAACTCCCTCGCAACTGTGCACAGACACCCTGTATATTGATAATATAATAATGTAGGATTTTTTACGTTGTCTAGGGTATATTGTAAAACTACCACGAGATTTTAATAAAACTTTAGGGGTCGTTTATACTGGCCCGTAACTTATGCCCTTAACTTATGCCCTTAAATTATGAATGAAAAACTTCTATTTAAGGGAATAAGTTAAAGTTCGAGTATAAACCATAGCACGAAATTTCTATGTTTCAACTCTTAGGGTAAGGGAAAAGTTAAAGTTACGGGCCAGTATAAACGACCCCTTATTCACGAAACAATAGCAAAATCGGGAGGAAATACAGTCTCTTAACAAACACGTCTCAATCTGATTGACAACTATCTTCATCTTTTATTTCTCGCCTACTTCATCTACGTTATTATTCATAACGTCATAGAATCAACATAGAATATAATATACAATGTATAAATAAAAATACGAATCCCACAATAATAATATAATAATTTTTTTACAATTAAGAAGAGGTCTCCCTAATATTCACACCAATTTTCACCAAAATATGGCTGATCAAAAAATAATTATTCAGAGACAAATTGAGTTCCTAATAAATTGGACTCACAGTGTACATATGAAATATTTGTATTTCACCTGCCTTCTTCTTAAAATTCCGCAATATAGGTCGAGAAATTACAAATTAACCGATATTGGAAAATAATGTGAAATGAAAAAGACTCCTACATTTCCAATTCAAAAAAAAACAAATCCACTTATATTCTGCTCGGCTTCTAACGAAGACTTCGATTGATATTTATATGGAATAACTTCATACAATTTTTTTTCAGATCATAATGAGCATTTAGAAGACGCAGAAGAATAAAAGGAAGGTAAGTCGATCAATAAGTCTCATTAAAAAGTATATTATAATATGAATATTTTTCTTATTGGTCTTTTATTCTCAATTCGTAGCCATTGGAAACTCTTCGTTATGATATTTATGGAAGGGAACTTATTTCGTTCAACTTGGAAATATGAAAAATTGGTGATAAGAAATCTTGATATCATGATAACAATGAATTAAAAGTCCCCCTGATTTGATTTTATCGTTGTTTTTTTTCCCAGAAATAGTTATTTAATCAACTAGGTTATTAGAGACAGCGACTAATTGTCAAGATATTCAAACGCGTGAGCGGAGCGAGACCATAAGTCGCTAGATTAATAACCGAGTTGATTACAAGATTTTTCCGACGAGCTCAATATGAATTGTCTATAAATTCATGATTGAAATCATTCTCATTTTGCACAAGAAATAAATTTGACATAATATTAAATATAATTTCTATGATTCTATTTTCCAGTAGAGTTTTCACATTTCTCGTAGTGCTTCTGAATACTTTGTGTGTGGTTGCCGTGATGATTGCACATTAAAATAGCAATAATTAAGCATTAACATGAGTTATAAATAATCAATTTCTTACACATTAAAATCGCCTTTCATTTTGAGGTCGGCGGAAATAGTTATTTAATCAACTATGTTATTAGCGACAGCGACTAATAGTCAAGATAGTTCGAAACCATTAGTCGCTCGATTAATAACCGAGTTGATTACAAGATTTTTCCGACGATCTCAATATAAATCGTGAATGAGTTCTGGATTGAAATACATTCCCATTTTGTACAAGACATACATTTGACATATTATAATTTCTATGATTCTCTGTTCCAGTACAGTTTTGACATTTCTCTTAGTGCTTCTGAATACTTTGAATACGGTTGCCATGAGGATTGCACATTGAAATAGCATAAATTGAGCATTGAATGGGTCATTAATGATCAATTTCTTATACATTGGAATCACCTTTTACTTTGAGGTCGGCGGAGATAGTAATTTACGTAACAAGTCAAGAAAGTAGGTTTTTTGGACGAGTAGACAAAACTCTATAACAGGCAGTAGTTGAGTCGTGTTGCTTACATCACGATCAATATGGGGTTACAATAATGCTCCAAAAGAGTCAACTGTGAAGCGATTAATGAAAAAATTTGTTGAAACTTGGTCTGTCACTGATGTAAAGACAACAACGCGCCTTCGACCAGGTCGATCGTCCGAAAATATCGCATCAGTACGTGATAATGTTGCTCAAACTCCATCCACCTCAATTCGACACCGAGCTCAGCGAATTGGTGATTCCAAATCCACTATGCAGCGAATTTTGACGAAAGATTTGCATCTTCATGCATACAAAGTTCAATTGACTCAGGAACTGAAGCCAGCTGACCATGCACAGCGAAGGGAGTTCGTTAATTGGGTATTGGAGAGACAACATGAAAATGCTGATTTTGCCGGTCGTGTTATTTCGCGTTTTGAAGACCAGAATTTTCCGCCTAGATCGTGCAGTTTAACACTATTGGACTTTTTTCTTTGGGGTTTTTGAAGTCGATGGTTTATGCGAATAAGCCGACGACGACTCAAGCCTTAAAAGAGGAAATTGAATTAATGAATTATCGCAGCATTCATGCAAAACGGTCATTGGAAATTTCATTGAAAGATCGCGTATGTGCCAGCAAAGTGTAATGTACCCAACTAGGGTAGGTTCGGCCAATCGCCTATACCGTAGAGGGATGGGGGAATGATACACTTGGGCTCATCAAAGGTGTTTAATTACTTGGACATTTCACTGAATGACCATAGTAACATGTAATCGGACTCTTCTCTAAACAATTGATACTTGTTTATTTATACAATCCAATTGTTAGTGTTTATACTTAACAATAAACATAGTCGTCAATGGTTATACATTCAAAGATTACGCTACGTGATATTTCAATAACATTTTAAGATGATGCGAGGCTGAACCAGCCTTGCCGTCTCACGTATGGTAATTATACAGGCTGTGTGTACTGACACATACTACAAAAGCATCTGCAAGATGTGTTGTTCCATACATAACCTCGTCTTGTCTACTTTACGATATAATAAAGAATTCGCGATTTTTCTTTAAATATCTACGTTTTATTTAAAATTTAAATCTTGCGTTCTTGTTGGGACACCCTTTATAATCAAATGCAAACATTTTTGAAACATAGATAAATTGATTGATTGATTGATAGTAATCATCGAAATGTAAAAAATTTTCAATTTGAAGAATCACAGAACCTCCTTCAGGCTGACTGGGATGATTACTCAAGATGTTGTCAATGAGGGAAGAGACAGACCGGTTTCGGCCTCATTAGGCCTCGTCAGTGTCCCATATCCCTCAGAGACAACATCCTATTGAAAAATGTCTTCATTTAAGACTACTTGTAAAAAGATATCGAGTATAAAATGGTGACATCTAGTAGTGTCAAATGAGAAGTTCAATCATCACAGAACGCATGCTGAAAGCACTGATTACTTCCTTTTCACTCTTTGAGATGTTAGCAGTGGCCCTAAATCATGCAAGTTTCTCCGAGTGATGGAAACACCCAATTTTTTTTCGCAACTGTGAAGCAAATATTTTGTCAACAGTAGAATATAAGCAAGTTTTCTTTCGTGGTTCTACAACATAAGACAATTGCAAATCTTTTATTTCAAGGGTCCCTCAATACAGATCGAAAAAGTCAAAATATTTCTCAACAAACGAATAGTGGACGTTCGAAAAAAACAATTGTAAATTTCTCATTGAAACCCCTTTAGGATCTGAGTTTGATGTTTATCAATATGTTCTCTACTCAGATCATTTTATAATTGCACACTCCTCTCTGCATTAAGATCAACATTCTCGTTGAACATAAATCAGATATTTAAAAAACATATCGATTCATCGCATACGTATAAAACGTCTATGGAGGCCAATAATACCATAGAAAATCTCATGAATTCCTTATTGTCTTAAGGTCAGACGGGGTCGAAGCTGAGAGCCCATTTGGATGGTGATCGATTCGATACGTCCCCAACATGAGCTCAAGAGGCAATCTGAATCTTCTGAAGCAGCCAGGAGAGCACTATCGCTTTATATTTGTTTTATATGGAGTTTAAGTTCCCTCCATTTCCTCCTGTGTTCAATATTGAAGCGTATTCTGATATTCCTCCCAAAGAGTTGTGAGGACATATTGTCTTGCTGGTCTTCTTTCTCTTTCTTGTGGAAAGATGGGAGAGTATTTTTTTGTTATATTGGATGAATGTGGACTGTGGAGTTGAAAGAATGTACATTCTATAAGTCTGATTGATATAATGGTGTTTCATATTGTAGTTTTTTTTTAGAATAAAATATCACGTAATCTGCATTAATTTTGAAAAAGTTTCATTGGTTATTGTAGAGGTCTGGCAAACAAAATGTAGTACCCTTGATGTAATTTTAATGAAAGTAACTTAACTTATTGGAGTTACGTCGAAAACATTGTCCACTTTGCATTTTTGCAATACAAAAATGCAAAGTAGACAATTTTTTTGACTTCTTACTTCCTGTTAAGAATTGAGTGGACTGTATATTTTTTGCTGGTTCGGAGGCAGAATTTAGAATAAAACAACTTAAAGAACCATCAATAAATAAGAAAAATTCCTACCTTGAGATGTTGGGGCTGTTGCTTGGAAAACCCGAAATTCTCCGCAATCCAACTGGCCAGAGGAAGGGAGTCCTGCGGAGAGATCCTTGTGCAGAGAGGGGCCCAAATCTTCTATCTGAATGGGTTTATTGATAGTTCTTTCTCTAGCTTCTTTCTCGAGAAGCGGAATAAAAACAGCGAAACTTCACTATCAGAAGCACTAAAGTTCGTAAAATACTCGGAAACTGAGTAATTTGAAAAGGAAACGGCAGAAAATAACTTTGAAAAATTACGCAATAATTAATTAAGAAATTCGGTCGCAATCTATATTATTCTGATTCTTTTTCATTCCGTTCAACACATGTCGCGATATCGAGAAGAATTCAAATATCGTGTATATCACGACATCTGCTGACACATCAAACAAATTAGATGAATGAAAATATGAAATTTAAAGAAATCTATTTTCGGCGTTAACATACCGCCCACCAAATTTATTATTATAAATTTAAGCAATTGATTGAAAGTAACAAAAAACAATGGATGCTGTGAAAATGAAATTTTATAGAAAAAAAAACACATAGAGAGGCAATAAATTTAATTTAAAGGGAAACTATTCGCCTGTTAACGGTATAAGACAATTAACAGGACGACAAATGCTGGAAGTTGCAGTTTTGACCACAGCTACCCTGGGAATACCATCTGGGGAATTATTTAACTCTGAAATACGTCCCATTGGCCAACTTAACGGGTAGGTATGGACATCCCGGATGTAAACGACATCTCCTATTTTAGGAAGTGTGGAACTGGTCCACTTGTGTCTCTGTATTAAAGTATTCAGATACTGCTTTGACCAACGTGTCCAAAAGGCTTGTACTATTTGTCTCAGGCGAGTCCATCTATCACGGACCGTAATTCTTTCTGGCAAGGGAGATTCAGGAGCGGCCAAAAGTTGCGTACCAACCAGAAAATGTCCCGGAGACAGGTAATCACACTCTGATGGGTCATCTGACAAAGGACACAATGGACGGCTATTTAACACCGCCTCGATTTGGCAGAATATGGTACTATATTCTTCGAAAGTGTAAAGCTCCTTACCTATCATGCGTAAGAGAAGGGATTTGGCGGATTTCACCCCAGCTTCCCAAAGTCCGCCGAAGTTTGGGGCGTAGGGGGGATTGAAACGCCATCTAACCTCTCGTGTAGCAAGAAAGTCCGCAATTTCACTTTGGTGCTGCAATAAGAAGCTATATGCTTCTTTCAGTTGCTTGGCAGCAGCGATAAAGTTGCGACCCTGGTCTGAAAGAATTTCAGATGGTAACCCTCGTCTAGCAATGAAACGTGAGAGGCAAGCCAGAAAGGCGGAAGCAGTGAGCTCGGAAACAAATTCCAAATGAATTGCTTTGGTTGATGCGCATACAAATAAGGCGAGATATCCTTTAGTGGTTCGAAATCTTCTGAGCTTAGTGTCGCGAACCATGAAGGGACCGGCAAAGTCAACACCGGTAGTGTTGAACGGACGGGAGATATTGACTCGGGAGGCTGGAAGATCTGCCATAGTTGGCTGGAAAGAAGAGGCTCGGAACCTGAAACAGGTTTTACATTGTCGAATACACTTACGAATTAGGGAGCGAGATGAAAGAATCCAAAATGTTCTCCTTAACAGAGCTTGAACATTGTTGGGTCCAGAATGGAGGGAGGCCAAGTGAAAATGTTTACACAGAAGTGTAGACAGGAAACATGATTTAGGAAGTAGAAGTGGATGCCTTGAATCAAAATCCAAGTTAGAAAATTTCAATCTACCGCCCACCCTGAGAAGACCGCGTGAGTCTAAAAAGGGAGCGAGAGATTGTAGTTGTTTGGAAGGAAGCTGGTTTTTACGAAGGGACTTCAATTCCGCAGAAAAATGAACATGTTGAACAATACGAACCAGTGACACCGTGGCATCATTCAACTCATCCACAGTCAGACTTTCTTTCCTCAGTACCGAGGAAGTTTTTCTACAGCGACAGTTATGGATAAATCGATTTATCCATCCCATGACTCTACGAAGTCGAAGATAACTAGAAAACTTGGACTCAAATATCATATAAATTTCAGTGGGCTCCATTTTGTGAGTCATCAGAGACAATGAAATATTTTTCGTTTCAGGCAAAGTCTCTGAAACTTCAGAAACACTGAAGGGTCTAGGCCAATCCATATTGGAATCCATCGTCATTGAGAAACCGTTCAACCAATTTTTCAGATTTATTTCATTCAAAAAATAATCAGGGTAGCAACCCCGGGAAGCTAAATCAGCTGGATTTTCCAGACCGGGAACATGAGACCAAAGAGCGTTCTTGGTGTCTTCTACAATTTGAGTCACTCTGTTGGCGACGAAGGTCTTCAACAAGTGAGGGGGTGTATGGATCCATGATAAAACAATTTGAGAGTCACAGAATAGCCGGACGGTTGAAATTGATAGCGGTATACTCTCTGAAATTCGTTTGACCAACTTGGCCAATAAACAAGCTCCGGACAGTTCAAGACGAGGAATACTTAAGATTTTTAATGGAGCAACTTTACTTTTGGCTTGCCACAAATGGGAACGACGAAAACCAGTTGATTCGAAACACAAATAGACCACTGCTCCGTAGCCACTTTCGGAGGCATCACAAAATCCGATAATTGAAACGGAATCATAAGCTGAGGGGGTGACGAAACGAGGAATTTTTAATTGATTTAAATGAGGTATTGAAGATACAAATTTCAACCAAGTCGTTTCTAAAAGGGGAGGAACAGGAAAATCCCAATCTAATTTAAGCAACCACAACTTTTGAAGTACAGATTTCATAAAAAACGTTATAGGAGACAAGTAACCTAAGGGATCAAAAGTTTTCGCAATGAAAGATAAAATGTTACGCTTAGTACAGGGGGAATTGAAAGGTTGGACATGAAAAGTGAATGCATCTATAGAAGGTTCCCAAGATAATCCTAAGATTTTAAGGGATTCGCAGCCATCTGAGAACTGTATAGGACTTTCCCTATGATCCTCTGGTAGACTAGAAAGTAATTCGGGGTGGTTTGTTGACCATTTTCTGAGTTCGTAACCTGCTCTACTCAGCAATTCACGCAACTCATTCCTTAACAATTCGGCAGTCTCGACATCTTTGGCGCCGCTTATCACGTCGTCAATATATATTTGATTCGTTATAGCATAGGAGGCCAGAGGAAAGCATTCACCTTCATCCTTCACCAACTGTTTCAGCACTCGTTGTGCCAAATACGCTGAAGGAGTCATTCCGTAGGTAACGGTGTTCAGTTCAAACTCTGCGATTGTATCTGAACCAGGAGGACGCCAATAAATATGTTGGAATCGTCTATGTTCAGGGACAATAAGGGTCTGACGATACATTTTTTGTATATCGGCACATAAAGCAATTGCCTGCAAGCGAAATTCAGAAATAATGTCTTGTATGTCAGATTGCAATTTTGGACCCTTTAGAAGACGCTCATTCAAAGAAATGCCTGTCGAGTCTGGATCTGAAGCATTGAATACCACCCTCAATTTTGTTGTGGAACTTGTCTCTTTCATGACAGCGTGATGGGGAATTATGTATGAGGATGTAGAGGATGTTATGGACATGTGACCAAGATTACGATATTCTGTCATGAAATTTTGGTACATGTTGAATTTTTCTGGGTGTTTTAAGAGTCTCTGTTCAAGACGTTTGAATGAAGTGTGTGATCTAGAGCAATTTGATCCGAGGGGAGTTGCATTTGGTTTGAAAGGAAGTGCTACGATGTAACGCCCATCTTTATCACGAGAATGGGTACTAAGAAAATGCTCTTCCACCAACACATCCTGTGGATCGAGCTGGGAACTAGGTGCAACTTCCTCTGTTTCCCAAAACTTTTGGAGGGCTGAACTGATGTCACAATGTACATGGAGGGAGGTGGCAATAGATTCTGAACTTTGAGAAGACGTGGGACCAACCAGAACCCATCCGAAGATAGTATTGACCGCAGTTGGGTTACCAGGAATAGACTGAATACCGTCAATCAAAAGTTGAGGGAGCAAATCGGCTCCAATCAGGAAATCTACTGGAGAAGGTAAGTCGAAGTCATCATCTGCCAGCTGCAAATTCGCAAACTTGGAACGCACTTCCAGAGGGAGCTCCGAAGGAGGAAGCGGATGCGAAATGTTGTCAAGAACAACAGCATGGCCCTTGACCATCCGAGAGGAATGCCGTGAATGTAACGAAACATCAACGGACCCAAATATACGCAAATTCGATTGACCTAAACCTGAAACAGAACAAGGAGAGGGACAAATTTTCAAACCCAAGCAGGAAACACTGGACTTAGTAATGGCAGAAATATGAGAGCCAGGGTCATAAACAGCTCTAAGTACGTGTCTTTGACCAGTAACATCCTCAATTAGGAGACTTATAGTACCAAGAAGAATTGGTGAACTACCAGAAGATGCAATGCAAGACACAGACTGAATGGGTTCAGCTTCAGATGAGTCACGACCATGAGGGGGACAGGTTACATTAAGGGAATTTTGGGTAGAAGAGGGAGACGCAGTAATAGAAGAGGGGTGCAGAGAGGTATGATGCCTATTTGTTTTACAATGGCGGCATACAGAGCGAGAATTACAGTTTTCTCTACGATGTCGACCTAAACAGTTGAAACAACGTGAATTTTCTCTCAGATATTTATATTTATCATTCAGTGTCATATTCTGATACCGTGAACATTGATGCAAAAAATGCGAACTTTTACACAAGGGGCAAGCGAAAGTTCTACCATCAGAAGGAGAAGAATCTGTAGAGTTCACCAAAAGAACGTTTGAGCCGTGCGGTCTTGGTCTCGGAGAATTGCTATCAGCGGTTTTGGAAAGTTCCATTATACGAATTTGCTGCGTTACGAACTCAATTAATTGTTTGTAAGTGGGAATGCCGTTTGATGGCAACTTATTTTCAAAGGCACGTTTGGTGTTCGAATCTAAGTTATTCAAAGCTAAAGAAAATAACAGAAAATCTGCAAGATCCGGAATTTTTAAAGATTTTATCGAATTCACGGCTGTTTCATGATTATGTAGATAATCTTTGAGCGATGACAGTGAAGAATGAGAGAGAGACTTGAATTGCAGTAATTTTGAGAAGTAAACAGAAGCAAGGCGTCTAGGGTTTTGGTAACGCTGAACTAAAGCATCATACGCTATATCGTAGTTATCAGGAATCAACTGAAGACCACTGATAACAGCTAGAGCTTCACCCTTGAGTGTGGTTTTCAAATATTGAAATTTTTGCGTTTTATCTATCATGGAGTTTTTATGAACCAATGAGTTATACAATGAAATGAATTCTACCCAATTATCTATTTTGCCATCGAATGACGGAAGTGCAATAGTCGGAAGCATCTGTGGTACTGGTGTAGTGCTAGGGGTGGTATCAGGTGTGGTCAAAACTGCATTTTGTTTCGCTAAATTACATTGTATGCTATGAATGGAGGCTAGTATCTCCTCAAAGGAAGCTTGAACTTGAGAGATCTCGATTTTATCTTTCTGAGGCATATTCTCGTTGAGTGCCTCTATTTCATTTTGAACTTCTTCAAATTTATCAGAATATTTAATAAGTTGATTGACAAAGTAGTTAACGTTAGCAAGATTATCAGAAGAATATGTTTTGCACTTATTGAAAATAGATGTAACGGTCGCGAAAATATTATCTCTATGAGACAAAAGTTTACTCTGAACTTTCATCAGTTCAGGATCAATCGATTCCGGTTTAGCTTTTGAAGTCATTTTGTGAATGAACTGAAATTTCCTAAAATTCAAGGAAAAAAAGTTAAATCTGGCAACGTCGAATGAAAGATTTCCCTTTCAAAAGGAAATTATTCATACACCGGCAACGTCGCACAGGAATTCAAAATGAAGGATGCTAGGTACAAAAAATCGAAGTTGAATTTGAATATTCTAAATTACAAAATTTGGCACGATAGGACCATGTTAAGAATTGAGTGGACTGTATATTTTTTGCTGGTTCGGAGGCAGAATTTAGAATAAAACAACTTAAAGAACCATCAATAAATAAGAAAAATTCCTACCTTGAGATGTTGGGGCTGTTGCTTGGAAAACCCGAAATTCTCCGCAATCCAACTGGCCAGAGGAAGGGAGTCCTGCGGAGAGATCCTTGTGCAGAGAGGGGCCCAAATCTTCTATCTGAATGGGTTTATTGATAGTTCTTTCTCTAGCTTCTTTCTCGAGAAGCGGAATAAAAACAGCGAAACTTCACTATCAGAAGCACTAAAGTTCGTAAAATACTCGGAAACTGAGTAATTTGAGAAGGAAACGGCAGAAAATAACTTTGAAAAAATACGCAATAATTAATTAAGAAATTCGGTCGCAATCTATATTATTCTGATTCTTTTTCATTCCGTTCAACACATGTCGCGATATCGAGAAGAATTCAAATATCGTGTATATCACGACATCTGCTGACACATCAAACAAATTAGATGAATGAAAATATGAAATTTAAAGAAATCTATTTTCGGCGTTAACACTTCCATAGAAAATACCTGCTAACTAGCCACACTTTTTCATTGGAGAATTATCTCAATTCAGAAATCTATTGTATATTATTCTTAGGTATAGGTATAGACTTGGCTTTCACATAACCTCAAAGAAAATAGTTCAACGGTGTCACATCAAAAAATGATCTTGGTAACCAATTGACATCACTGTTTCTGGAGATTGTTTGTCGACGATTTGTATGATCAAATAGGTTTAGTTCTTGTGTTATTTGAAACTCAATATGCCTTCAGAGCTGAATCTCTGTGCAAAATACGCCATGTTGTGGACACTAAGTCCAGGTTATGTATAACATTGTGAACAACACCAACAGAATTGCCAACCCATTTTTCCTCCAACTGTGCTCTTATCTCAGATTCCCCCTGTCCTATAAGCTCGTCTAATTCATAATTCCCTCATCTATGAACCCTGTTTATAAAATATTGTGCTGCAGCTAGAATTCTGAAAAATGCCGAAGATTATTTCATCAATAGAATATTCTCAAGTCAATATGCACACATTATCAACATTCATAATGATTACTGATTTTCTAGAAGATTTCATGAAATGTAAATAGATATCACTAGCACAGCATCCACCATTTATTACTCCAGATATATCTTGATTCGTTCTGAGCATACAATGTTTTTGTTCGTCACATAGTTTTGGCTTCAAAACATCTTCTTCATTTGACTCGCTTCTTTTCATTGACTGAATAATGAAAATGATAATTCTCCAATACATATACGAACCATCATTAGTTTCTATTGTTCAAACTTCAAACAATGATGTTTTTAGTCAATTCAAGTGATAAATCTGCAATGTAAAATCTCAATATTTTGTCGTTAGAACTGTTTGAATTAAGTTATCAATTTGTCAATTTTCGGATATAAATGTTGTGAGAAATCCGCGATTTATTCAACTTTTTCGTGATATTGACACCATTGCGTATTATTCTAACAAGAAAATGAACTACATAACGTTTAATTTCAATATACACAGTGGAATACGCAAAATTTCCATGGACTACTTTGTGCTCAATAATATCCGAATGGAGTATAAATAAATGGATGGAGCAAGATAAGGAGTCTACACCAACATTACTAGATGTTTAATTGGTACTTCCACTTTGGTCTGATTTGAAGATAGTTTTCAGCGAACTAGAATGTAACTTCATTGGATTTGTAAAGTTGTATTTTACAGATCAGCACTTATTCTATTAGCTCAATTAGTTTCCTCGAATTTTGTATTTGTGTTTTGCCAGATCTCGCTCAACTGTAACTTACAAGATTATTCTTTGAGCCAAAACGTGTAAACGTATCAAATTAAGTCGTGTTCGTTTCTAAATTAAGGATATACCAACTGCAAAGTTCCCGAGTAATGAACTAGGCAAACATCTGAAATATGTCTTCAACGATTCAACACTGTACAGATGCCGATTGTGCAGTGTGCTGGAATTTCCAAGACACTGCATTCTCACGCAGGTATATTGCCCAGAAACAGTATCTAGTACAGAAATTCATCTTTAATAGTTATTAAATCAAGTAGGTTATTAAAGACAGCGACTAATAGACACGATATTTCAATGCGTGAGCGGAGCGAACGCTTTAATAGTTCGAGACCATTAGTCGCTCGATTAATAACCGAGTTGATTACAAGATTTTTCCGAAGATTTCAATATGAAATGTGTATAAATATTCTTGATTGAAATAAATTTTCATTTTGCACAAGACATACATTTGACAATATGGAATTTCTATGTTTCTATGTTCCAGTAGAGTTTTGACATTTCTCTTAGTACTTCTGAATACTTTGTGTACGGTTGCCATGAGGATTGCACATGGCTAAAAAATATTAAAATGGGTCATTAATGCTCAATTTTGTACACATTAAAATCACCTTTCATTTCGAGGTCGGCGGAATATATTATTTAAAGATGAGTTTCTGTTGTCAGTATCACGAAAAAATTGATAGCAAGCTCTTTCAAGTTTTTAATCTCGGAAAAGAAAACACCCTGTAGAAGAAGACTGTTGGAAATAGCTCGCATTTCGAATTTGGACTGAATATCTCAAAAACTGCAGGAGTTATGAAGAAAAAAATATTTTTTTTGGAAATTTCAACACCCAGTAGCTCCGTAACGAAGCATTTGCGGACCCATGGCCTTTTTTTTCTTGATACTATACGAAGATTCATCCCCTTAAGTTGTGACATACTATTATGTACCATACTGTACATGAACTGGGACCCATCATTCGGGAGAAATCTAGTCAACCAAAATCACAATGTACTACTCTTCCAGTTTTTTTCTGAGAATTTCAGACTTCAAATGAAAGCCATTCCTCAGAAACTTGTGCAGCTCGAAGCCAATTTGTAGAAGGAACATCTCAGGGTATAAATTAGTATTAACGATTACATGTTTCATAAATTTTGACGCGAAAGTGCACGTAATGGAAATTAATATCGTCGTTAAAACTAAGCATAAAGAAGATACTCAAGGAACCGAAGAGCCCGTTTGATATATCTGTTTATCGTTGAGTAGAAATGGCGTGGTGGCTTTTATACTTTAGGTTTTTGCTCCAATTACGAAGCGATGAATAGGATTTATCCTTCACGCACTGATTTGAGAAAAGAGCTGCTGAATGGAGAGCTTAATGAGTATGAGAAGGGGATTTTGTTGAGGCATGAGTGGATTTAGTTTGCGGTGTTGTGATTTTGAGCATATTTTCATGAGGATTAAATGGATTAAAGTCTCAACATTTGCCAGGACGAATAATTCACGTCAAAACCGAATTATGTATGCTTAGATCAATAAATAAACATGGATAGGCCCCAAGTGCTATACCAGTGGAATGAGTTGAAAGATCCATGGAAAGATCAGATATACTAAGCAAAGTTTTGAAATCTGACAGTCCGATATCAACGAAAGGCAAAGTCGTGTTTGTTTGAGAGGTTAGGGAACGAAATCAATATAACTTCATTATAAACGGAAATCAATAGGAATTATTTCAAGAAGTAAGTTCAGTTTCAATTGGCTTGGTTGATTTCGTTAACCAGCCAAATTGTACAGGGTGTTCCATAAAATAACACCATTCAAAATTTTTGTTCCTCAATAGGTATCTCAAACAAAAGGAAACCCATCAGAATGAAATGTTGCGGCCATATGCAAGATGCTCATAATAAACATCATGCAAAATTTGGTTGCCATAATGTGAACAGAATCATAAAAAATTGAATTGGAATATTGAAAAGAAGAAACTTCATATAGCCATAAAAGAATATCCGATTATTTTATACATAAATATTGATACACTGAATATTCATGCGGAGTTTTGTGGTCATAGTGGTAACAGAACCATAAAAAATTCAATTGGAATATTGAAAAGAAGATTCTTCATATTTCCATAACAGGATATCCGATTCAAATGAAATTTTCCTTGTAATTGAAAACAGTTATACTGAATTTTTATGCAAAATTTTGTGGCCATAGGGTCAACAGAACCATGAAGAGAAAAATCTTTATATTTCCAGAACATTCATTTTGTGAATGAAGATTGAAACACTGAATTTTCATGCAAAATTTCAAGAAGATCGCATCATCTGAACTAGAGAAAATTCAATTGGAGTATTGAATAAAAGAATATCTACATTTTTATAACAGAATAACCGAATCGAGTGAAATTTATTCTGTGAATCAAAACTGATATGATAAACTGATATACTGAATATGTATGCAAAATTGAGAAAGAATCGCATCATCAGAACCATAAAATTAAATTTTGTAATTACTTATTTTTAACATATCTCATTTTTTGAATAAATTTCAGAGTATAATTCTGATTGTGCTGCGATTCTGTTTTTATATATTTGGTATCGATCACAAATCCCATATGAAATTTTGAGGTAATTGTCTCATTGCTCCACCGAAAAACGAGCGATTGAAAGCTCCTGATCAGTGCTTTTCTTAAATTTTTTTCTTTGTAATCACTTCCAAAATATAATTTTGACCGTGCTGAGATTTCACATTTATATACTTAGCATGAGTCTTAAGTCCTATTCAGAATTCTAAGGTAATAGCATTATTGCCCCACCAATGAACGAGCGCTCATAAGCATCTGCTCAGAGCTTTTCTTAAATTTTTTTCAGAGTTGAAAAATACCGGTGTTAAAACATATTTTTTCAAACAGTAACAAATACTTATCGAATTTGGTGCCGGACTAAGTGATCTAATGAAAAGCCTTATTAAAACAAAAGCTCAATCTATCTTACCTATATCTTATCAAGTTGCTTCATCAGCTTTCAGATCAATTTGTCGTAGATACTTAAATCGACTAAATGGAAACAAGTGAACTTTATCTTGAAACTAATAATTTAAACCAACTTTTGTTCAATCGATTTACTCAGACATATCAGATTCCAAATTTTCTCATAGAGCTGTGCCAACTTCTACTCGTACAAAAAAACCCTGAAGATTGATAGCAAGCTCTTAAAAGTTTTTAATTACGTATCATCAATTTTTCAAGAACCTTGCAGTTTACTATCACGTTAATGAGTTGTTTCGACACTCTCGACTTCTCTGAGATCTTAATAGCCTTACAGAGGCATCAGATTCATTCCTTTACTGAGATAACGTGAATTATCACTACATTTGAATATCCTTAACGTTTATCCCTGTACAGGGTGATTCACTTATAGGTAACCTAATTTTTCTCGGAAGGGGATGAATATTTTTTAATTCTGTTGACGGTATTCGGTACAAGTCAATGTTGATTTGAGATGTGAGTAAAAGTCAGAGAAAAAATTGCGACGCTAGGCGTCCCAGCGCTATCAATTTTTTTTCTCCAGAAGCTCAAATTTTCTAATTAGGTATGTCATTCGAAAGATTATTTAATTTTGAATTTTTCTTCCGAAAACCATTTTTCTCTTTTTATTCTCACCGCCAGCGACCTGCAGCGTGTTTTATGTTAATTCGATACCATTTACTTTTTCTATATTATGAAATATGCCTGAATTAAGATATGTTTTTGTCTGGAAAACCTTTTTAGATTTTCACTCCCAGTCTCTGAGACAGAAATAATTAAAAATTGCTCAGTTGAGATAAAATTATCCTGCGTAAATCACTAAATTGTCAGGAGCAGATTGGTCTTGAAAAAATTGTTGCTTAACAGTAAACTAAAAGAAGGAATCAATGGAATAATAATGTAACGTTTCGGTGTCTATTTCAAACTCCCCCAGACAAACTTATAAAATCTTTGGAATTGTGTATTATTTCGTTTACAGTCTAATTGACATTGAAAGTTGTCAACACATGGAGATGTTGATTTATTTAATTTTGAAATTTCCTGATGTCATTTTCTTTCTTTGATAAATCAATCCAAATACGATCTATTCCAACAGAATAATTATCCAAACTATCGACTTCATCTAACAAAATACATGTGGATTCCTTAATTTTCGTTTTATAATTATAAATACTGTGTTTCGTTAAAATAATGAGGCTATGTGAAAACTATTTTTTAATTATTGCATTCATCAGATATTATATTTTAAAACAATGAACATTTTTTTAATAACGAAAGCAACAGTTAAGATAATATGTTCCATATGTTTGATAAAAAAATTATTGTAATAAAACATAATATTCGATTACTGTATTAATTGAAAAATAGTTTGTTAGAAAGCCTTCTTGATTTCAAGAAACATAATCATATCTATGACTTTGAATACGAACACAATACAGAAAAAAGTATGAAAAAGAATTAACATATAACACATTGCATGATGAGAAATTCTATTCGGAAAAAAAATTCAGAACTTTATTATTCTTCTAATGACTCAATAAAAAAAAGATTTGCAATGAGAGAACAAAAGTTGATATCGTCGAGACACCTGGCGTCTTAATTTTTTCTCCAACTTTTACGCTCATCTCAAGTCAACATTGACTTGTACTACATACCGTCAACAGAATGGAAAAATATTCATCCCTTTTCGAAACAAATTTAGGTCACCAAGATGAGTGAATCACCCTGTACCAGATACCTTCTAACTGTTTCTGGGCAATATACTCAAGCGCCAATTCTAATCGTTTGAATTCGCTAGCATTTTCCGGTATTTAAATATTTTTCTCGGTAACTTGACTACGACACCGAAAATGAATACTCGCTATGATTTTCTGAGAACCCATTATTTCGTGAATGGTTCAAATGTATGGATAAGGTTGATATATAACCCAGAAAACTGTGTGAAACTGATATTATATTTTCACACACACATATAGAAATACCTATTATACCCAACAAAACATGAATTCACACGAATATATCAAAGGGAAAATCTATTGATTCCTGCCTTGGGATAAGATTTCAATAAACTAACAGAAAACTGGAAAACGACATTCCTGCATCTGACAGATACTTCGAGGGGTGAAATAAAATATTTACACAACCACAATCACCCTCGTGCTTGGAAATATCCCCGTTCAAATGGAAATATTTTATTTCCTTGGTTTATTTATACGAAATATATTTTCAAACGTCGACATGGCAATATTCGAGACTTATTGAAGCAGATAAACGTATGAAGATGATGCATAACGTGAAAATATGTCGACGGAAATTTATTTTAACCGATATTCAAATCCGCTTGAATTCGTGACAAATTTTGAGGAGGGAGCAGAGCCATAATTCAATTTTCTGCTGGAATTTTTACCGTATGAACCTTGAAAATCAAAGTCAAGAGAATTTTTTTTCTATATTTCAAAATTGACTTTTGTTATTGAATTCAAGTTTTCCTATGTAAATATTGAGGAAGAAAATAGAATTTCAAGTCAGGAGCGTAGAGTTTGGGAGTGTCTAAGAGTATATTTTACTCCTTTTATTATTACTTAATTGATCTGGGGTTGTTATGGTTACGTTAGCCTTCTGTAAACTGTGACCATGTAGGGCTTTTCTTCTCTTTCTGACTCCTTCATGGAAACCCAATGAGGTCTAAAAAGGCGTTGATAAAATCGACAATCTACTTAGGAGCATTGGCCGTTACCTCTTGGGTGTTCAGGACCGGTTCTCCCATATGAATTATCTTTAAACCAGCTTTGGACACTTGCATACCATGCGTTCAGTTTTTTCTGCTTATGATAAACTGAGCCTGCAAATCTCATCTGCTGACATTTCCGTGCAGTACAGATAATGTTTGTACCGACAGTGCGTCGTCAGCAGTCTCACCATCACCCGAAGCTCAGCTCATGACCAGGGTCGTTCCTACCGGGAGTGTAGAGCGTGCCTTGCACGCGGGCGGCAATTAGCAGGGGTGGCAGCCATTGCGATCTTTCGTCTTACATAGTCATAAACTAACAACATTAATTGTATTTCACCTATGTAAATCAAGAATTGAATTGAAGGATTTCACCTGAAACACGAATAAAATATTATATATTGGCAGTTTGGCACTAGATGAAAAATAGAGCAACAAAAAGTGTATCTTTTTAAAAAAATGATAGGGAGAGGAAGCAGAGATTAAACTGTCAGGTTCTTTGGAAAAATTTTTGCTAAATTCAGACCTACAACCAGAAAATGTCGAGCAGTCATCCATTGTTTCTCAGCCCCCAACCTTCTCTCAATCTCAATCGAAATATTACCAAATTGAACCCTCATTTTGACGCAAAATTAGCTATTGATATGAGCTCAGAATACCTTACGATCACAAAAACAGTTTTTTGAAATTTTCAGACTATTCTGCAATCAAGTAGTCACGAGAATGAAAAAATACAGAATGCCTAGCCTTATGATTTTTTTGGAATCTGCAATAACTAAGCAAGTTTTTTAGATGATAGCTACCAAAGATCTCCTACATTTTTTCTACACTGTAGATTATCAAACTCGAAAGAATTTGGTTTTCAATTTTTCCGATAGCTGAACTATATGGTGTGCGATTAAGGAAACATATTGAAATAAAACTCAATGTAGAAATTGTGGAAATGAACTAAACACATTGATGTGAGACATCATTTCATCAGAAGTTGTGTTAATAAAAAACTGTATAATGTCGAGTAGGTATATCAGTACCGATGAAATGATTGCTGATATCCTTACTAAAGGATTGACTAGTGTCAAAAATTCTTATTTTTGTAATAAACTAGGTTAAGTTTATAATTGAGCAATGACTCAACAGTGGAGGTGTTGAAATGTTCACAACATTGCTCCGTTCCATTATTTTATTTCTTGATGTTATCAACACTGACTAAGCAACATCTATGTTTGCTATTATTCTATGTTTTAGACCGTTACGTTAACAGTTGAAGTTTCGATTGAATCTCTCAAGAATGAAGGTTGTAGGTATATGAAAGTAGGTGTATTGAAGTTCTAAAACTTGCTCAATAAGTTTCCCAGATAGAACTATTTCTAACAGAAATGGCACTAGAGAAACTAATCGCACTTGGAAATTTTCTGAAAATACCAAAAACAATAAATATTTCGGAATCCCTGAAATTTTTACTGAGGTCGAAATTTGGAATGAGAGAGACCACGACAGTGTCTACCTGTCTAAACTACTACTAGTTACAGGTTTATCCATTGTTTTAAGGACACCCTGCTCATGACAGCTCTAGGAGCTTTCTTGTATAGGTGAGTGAAATCATTACGAATTTTTCGGACTAAGTAAGTCCTGAACTGTTATTCAACTTCCATTGTTGCAACGTTGCCTAATAGTGGACTTTTCCAAGCCCGCAGAAAGGTTGAGATCTAGTAAGTATTAGCCGTGATGCACTTTCTGCAAGTTCATCGGCTTTTTTATTTCTTCCTACACTTCAATGCCCTGGATTCCATGGTAGAGTAACTTTATTGCCTCTTGCCAGTTGCTTCGCGGCAGTTACAACACGCCTGTCAGTATGTTCTCGGGGATATAAACGTTGTCTTGTTGTCCGTAGTGATGTAGACCCTTTGAGGTTTATTTAAAGACACTCCTAAGTGCATATGTAGGCAGCTCATATCTCTGCCTGTAGAATAAAGTGCTAACTTTCAAGGGCTTCAGAGATGGCGCTGAAGCTATTAATTGGATTCGGAGCTGTTTGAAATCCTAGTTGTATTATCAGTGGTAATAACCCACTCAGAAGAGTTCAACAAGGGTTTGTTTAGTTGCCATTTCCAATAAGCGTTTACTACAAGAAATCGGATTCACAGTTCATAGGACAAGAGACCCGTATAATTTCCAGGGCCGAGCCTGGGAGCATTATGTGCTATTTGAATCAATTGAGGAAAAGGAGTAAATGGAGGGCTGTTTCTCTAGAGGGTTCTTCTGTCATTCAACTCCCATTGCTGGACTGCTGCATTAAATAGGTCTTCCTCAAGAATAGTTCAACAGGGGTTTGACAAACAGCCATTTCCAGTCAAGCGTTCACAACAGGAAACGTGAAGGCCAGTTCATACGACAAGATACCCGTATCATTTCCAAGGTCGAGCTGGAGAGCATTATTCGCGAATCGAATCGATTGAGAAAAGTAGCGACAATCTTGAATTTTTCGGACTAAAAAAATCCAGGGCTGTTTTCCTAGAGGGCTTGTCTGTTATTTAACTACCAACGCTGGGCCGCTGCCTTATATTGGTTCCAAACCAAAAAAACTTTTTATTCTTTTTGACTTGAAATCCCGTATATCGATAACGAAGTCGATTGGGTCCCATGTTGATAAGAACTTTTGCTACGACCGTGCTTTCTTACCCACGTTCCCTCACTCATTTTAATTGAAAAAGTGTCACTTTTCCGAACTAGTGCAAGAAAGTAGGAGATCGCTACCTACTAAGTCCTACCTAACCCAAAACGTTACACAGGTCACAGTTTTAGACGATCCTCGGCAACGTTTCTAGCAGATTCAGGTGAAGGGATAACCAACATAAAACGCCTTGGAGACTGGATGTCAACTGCAGGTTCTGAAAGTTTGGAGGACTCCGTAGAACAGAAGAAAACTATCTCGAATAAAATTCATTCATGTACTGGCAACTTGCAATCGATGCTGTCTCCGTCATCTCCATGCATTTTGCAATCTACGTGTGTTACTCTTAACAGCCAGTTACCACCAATTAACTGCCCTGGACCGGAAATTCTGACGCATTTGAAGAATGCAACAAATTGTGTTTTTAAAATTGATATTATTAATAAAGTAGATTTTCATCGAATCTTTTGTATGTTGAAATAAAATACATATTTTCAATGTGCATTTTGAATCTTTATGCGGTAGTAGAAAAAAATGTTCCTAATTCATGCGTTAAGTGTCTTTGCCGCCCTTAACTGTCGTTCGGGTCAACGGCAGTAGCGTGCGGGACAGTATGACTTTCAGTACTTGTTAGAAAAAGAAGTATTTCTCCTTAAAATGAGCTCAGTAATCTCCCTCTGGTATTTGATAACGATTTTCTGAAGCACCCTGTATTATAACCAAATCAACCAACTCAGAACAGTTCAACAAATGTTCGCCTAACTGCCATTTTCAGGCAAGCGTTCACAACATGAAACTGGATCCACCTGATGGCCAGTTCGTGCGACAAGATACCAGCATCATTTTCTAGGTCGAGCCTGAGAGCATTATTTGCGAATTGAATCAATTAAGGAAAGTAGCGACCAACTTCCCATGTAAGCTCCCGCCGTAATCTCCTGATTTCGTCGATAATGGAATATGCTGCTAGAGTTCCGTCCGCCTCGACTACTTTGACGGGGTTGTTGGACCGTGAAGTTCGCGGCAGCAAAAAAAGGTGCGTGGGAACACCTGTCTGATAAAACCGATAGCGTCCTCGCGGTGAAACCGAGCTACGAGGGTCGACTTCTGGGGCGATTATACCCCTGAAAATCCGGGGAACTAGGGATTGTTCTGTCAACTCCGGAGACCTGATGCATGGGTATTAAGTCAAAGCGTTAGTTTAAATTTTTTTTGGGTGGTGAAGGTTGATTTTGATATTTCGACCGAATTAGAAACGTTAACGAGACGATGAGCAACCAATTTAGGATCAATTTTTGGAGATGACGTTGTGATTGGTGTAGCTTTGCCTAATCTTCTCGAAACATCCCATGAACTCCTACTAGAATGTGCAAAATTTATTTGATTGAATTGATTAATTTTCCTGATTTGGCGAATTCTGATATTCTTTATATAAATTCTGGGACCAGCAAGGTGCGTAGTTTTCACGAAAACTTCTAGGGATAAACCTAATTACACCTACGAATGTAGAGTTAGTATCATGGCAAAAAGATTTTCTTCAGTTTTCGTATGTGTTTCCAGGAGAAGCACCACGTCCTTACCATGTTCTTCGGCTATTCTGGAAACATAGTCACTCTTGTCCTTTGAAATACCTTCAATATTCAAACACAAAATACTCAAATATTTGCTCTTTGGCCAGGAGAGTGTTTCAAACCAAGTTTGGCCTTCCAAGCGATGATTTTTCGAATCTGCTATTCTTCGAAGACCGCTACAGGACCCTACAGAATGTTTTATTTCAATTTTTGCTGAGAAGTTCTCAGTATGATATTGAGGGTAAAATACCAATTATACCTTGGTATTAAGGGTTTATAAATTGTGCCTGGCACATCTGGCGTTCTCAAAGATCATCACATAGAATGTCAGACCTGGTTTGGTGTACTCTTCTGGTTGTAGAGCAGTTTTTTTGAATATCGAAGAGATTTCGAGGACAAGAGACTAAATTTGATCATTATGTGTGACGCAAATGTGATGTTCTTCGTTCGAGTTTATTGTGAATGATTATTTGGTATAATGTCTTGTGAAGAGCTCCCTACACAACTGAGATTCTGTAGAACCATCACTTGGGGAGCCAGAGCTGGTTTTATGGAACTTTCCGGTTGAAAAGCAGCTTTTTCTGTTGTGATTGTTTTGTTTTCTCGCACTGGTTTTCAGATAAATTATCTGCTATCATTTCGCCCAAATGTCTCTATATTTTGAATTTTTGGCCGGGAGTGATCTTTAACGAATCAATTGGACTCACTGATGATGAATCCGTGGTCGGTGAATGTTGTGTCTCGCCACAACGGAACACTAAGTGCGGCTCGAGTACTTTGACGGAGTTGTTGGACCGTGAAGCTCGTGGCAGCAAAAAAAGGTGCGTGGGAACACCTGTCTGATAAAACCGATAGAGTCCTCGCGGTGAAACCGAGCTACGAGGGGCGACTTCTGGGGCGATTATACCCCTGAAAATCCGGGGAACTAGGGATTGTTCTGTCAACTCCGGAGACCTGATGCATGGGTATTAAGTCAAAGCGTTAGTTTTAATTTTTTTGGGGTATTTGGTGAAGGTTTGATATTTCGACCGAATTAAAAACGTTAACGAGACGACGAGCAACCAATTTAGGATTAATTTTTGGAGATGACGTTGTGATTGGTGTAGCTTTGCCTAATCTTCTCGAAACATCCCATGAACTCCTACTAGATTGTGCAAAATTTATGTTAGTAACTATGCTATTTCTTTTTTCGACTGGCATTAATTGAATTGATTAATTTTTCCGATTTGGCGAATTCTGATATTCTTTATATAAATTCTGGGACCAGCAAGGTGCGTAGTTTTGACGAAAACTTCTAGCGATAAACCTAATTACACCTACGAATGTAGAGTAATTATCATGGCAAGAAGATTTTCTTCAGTAACATGACACTCTGCCTAGAGCGGTAAAATGAGTCTCTGCCTAGAGCGGCATTTTTTTTATGTTTTGTGAAGATGGAAACTTTGGTAGTGGTTAGGAATGGGTGGGATGGATTTGTGAAAATGAAATCAGATTATCTGACAGATTCTTAGAAATTCAGTTTGATATTGAGGGTGAAATACAACTGTTTAAATCTATGGAAAATGACACCCCGGTATTAAGGGTTTGCAAGTAGTGCGCTTGGCACATCTGAGCTTCCCAAATATCATCATATAGAATGTCAGACCTGCTTTGATGTACTCTTCTGGTTGTAGAGCAGTTTTATCTGAATAGTGAAGGGATTTCGAGGAAAAGAAATTAAATTTGACTATTATCTAGGACGCGAATGTGATATTCACTGTTCGAGTTCATGGTAAATGATTATTTGGTACAATGTCCAGTAAAGAGCTCTTTGCACAACTAAGATTCTGAAGAACCATCACTGGTGGAGCCATAGCTGGTTTTATGAAACCTTCTGGTTGAAGATTACCTTTTTCTGTTTTGATTGTTTTGTTTTTTTCGCACTGGTTCCGAGATAAACTAAGTACTATCGTTTCGCCCAAATGTCTGTATTTTTCAAATTTTGGACCGGGAGTGATTTTGAACGAATTAGTTAGACTCACTGATGAAGAATCCGTGGTCAATCATGATTGTGTCCGGTCGTAATCTCCTGATTTTGTCGACATTGGAATATGCTGTTAGAGTTCCGTCCGTCCCGACTACTTTGACGGGGTTGTTGGACCGTGAAGTTCGCGGCAGCAAAAAAAGGCGCGTGGGAACACCTGTCTGATAAAACCGATAGCGTCCTCGCGGTGAAAACGAGCTACGAGGGGCGACTTCTGGGGCAATTAAGCCCCCGAAAATCCGGAGAACTAGTGATTGTTCTATCAACCCCGGGTACCCGATGCATGAGTTTTAAGTAAAAGCTTTAGTTTAGTTGAATCCGTTTTCAATGAAAGTTGTGTCTAGCCGTAATCTCTTGATTTCGTCGATACTGGAATATGCTGCTAGAGTTCCGTTCGCCCCGACTACTTTGACGGGAGTTGTTGGACCGTGATGTTCGCGGCTGCAAAAAAAGGCGCGTGGGAACACCTGTCTGATAGAACTGATAAAGGCCTGGTGGTGAAAACGATCTACGGGTGGTGACTTCTGGGGCGTTTAAACCCCGGAAAATCTGGAGACTGTTCTGTCAACTCTGAGAACCTGATGCATGGGTATTACGTTGAAGCGTTAGTTTAGTTTTTTTTGTTTTGGTGAAGGTGGAAACTTCTGTGTTGTCTCGAAATAGGTGGGCTCGATTGGAGGAGATGAAATAAGAGTATCTTAAAGAGTTTTTAGTAATGCAGTTCGATATTGGAAGTGAAATACCACCTTTTGAATCTATGGAAATGATAGCTCGGTATAAAGGGCCTGTAGATAGTTGCTTCCACATCTTAGGTTCTCAAAGATCATCACATAGAATGCAGACCTGGTTTGATGAACCTTCTTGGTTGTACAGCAGTTTTATTCGAATATCGGAGGAATTTCAGGGTCAAGAAATCAAATATAATTATAGATATATACAGGTGTGGAAGAAACGGATGGAAACAGGGGAGTTTCAGTGTTAAATTCAAGAAGGCTCGAGCTCCAGTGGAACAGTGGAAGAATCGAAACCTCAGAGCGATGCGATATTGAATAAGCGGCTGGTCTGTTGGAATAGCAATCCGAAAGCTCTGATAAGGGTGAGATCGGAGCATTGGTTTGAATGGTTTCATACTCAGGGGATCGATTAGGCATTTTTTTCCTCTTGTGAAATCTAAAATCTCAGAATGGTGATTTTTTTTCCTTGGTTATTTGTTATTCAAGGAAAAGAAGTAAAATTTTTCATGGATTCCAGAACAAAAATCACCATTCAGAAATTTTGAATTTCACAAGAGAAAGAAAATAGAAATAAAAAAAGTGTTTTTTACAAAAATTTTAAAAATGGATAGAGATAAAAAGCTGAAAATTAGGCCAAATTATTTTCATTCAATGCCTTATCGATCCCCTCAATATAAATCGAAAAGGCCGCGGGGCAGATTTACCATTGAAACCCGGCTATACCACTTTGTATTTTGAAGAAAAATGATGACGCTTAAACTCCTGCAAAATTTCGTAAGGAACGTGCCATTAAAAAAATTGTGCGTGGTGAACAGATGAATTAATGGTCTCTATAACTCTCGAACGGAACGAGTTAGGGTCTCAAAAATTTACGATCAACATTAGGCGTAAACACGATAAGTTCTAGAAGGAACGGCTTCAAAACTTGAAATTTTCATGGAAAGTTTGGAATTTGTGAAGAAAATATGAATTCATGAATGAATGGAATGTAATCAATAGCTTTCAGGATACTTAAATTAGATTTATCGTTTTATCATTTTGAGCAATCGTGCAAACGCTTTTAATTTTTTCAGATTAAATTTCAAAATGACAAATCGAATGAGAAAAAAAGAAAAAATTGGTTCACGGTGAAGAAGCTTTCGATATAAATATTTCAGCTCATTCTCTGAACAAAGCATTACACTTCTACATGGAGACAGTGTTTTTTACGGAAATTTTTCATTGTTTTCTCTCATAATACCAAAAATGTGTGTTGAACCATCTTCTTCTTATAGTGTGAAACACACATGTTATAGAGTTTGGTGAAATAAAAATTTTGTACAGCCGGTATTAAAACAGGTAATATAAAACAGAGATACACATACCTAACACAATAATAATTCAAAACCCCAACTGTTTCGTATCAAAACATGGGGGCCGTAATAATAAACGTTAATAAAAGTCACATTGTATAATCTAATTGGAAGAGCCAGCGGAGTTGGCCATGATAATCGAAAGATAATGCATCCGTTTTAGTTCTCGAAATTGGAGAGGTCAGGGTGAGCGTGTTGACAGAATTAGCAAAGTTATTACACGAGTACCTGGCGCTATATTTGCTTTCAGGTTCGGTAGAATTCGAAAGTGGCTTCACGTGAATATAACCAGGAAATTAATCCCTCATTTTCTCGTCCCTGTGTTACGTCGAATTCTAATATCTTTGTGTCCTTGCTCGATGTAAGGGTCGTAAGGACTACTCGTACTGAATAATTAGATTGTGAACGTATGATTATAATTATTCTGATAATTCTTTCACATGGGTTATTTTATTTATTGTAAGGTGAATAAAACATTTTTCAGGATAAAATACTTGAGTGACTTTAATGTATCAAAATGGTTCGAGCTATAAGTAGCTCATCTTCAAGAGAAAAAACACGAATGTAAAGATAAAAAACAAAAAACTTATGGAGAAATAGCAACAAAGCCACATAAAAAACATCAAAAATTAAATTGAATACAGTACCTGAACTTAAAAAAAACAAAGACAAAAAAGAAAGAAGTTAAAACAATTAAATTAAATATAAAATCAGTTGAAATTAGATAATTCTATTTTGTTTGAAAGAGATTTTTGGTGTGTCTTTTATTTTTATTCATTTGTAGATTCCTTCAGCTTGTGCTGTCTTTGTCTTGTTTTCGTCTACTAGATGGCATAAATGACGAATTCAGTAGTTAAATTTTTGGAGATGTCAGATGTTTTGTTCAAATTGTTTTCTCGTTTTATACCTTTGCCAATTTTGTGAATTAATTCCGTTCATTCTCCAAGAGCCTCAATTTATTGATTAATTTTCGAGTAATATGACAGGATTCATTTTCAGATCACTTTCATGACTTCAGCAAAAATCCAGTGAAACTGTTTTTGAAGATTTCCCGTGAATTTGTAGTGGTGACATTCTGCTTTTTTCAATTTTTTCATTATTTCGATTTGTTTGGTCACTGTTTTTTGTATTTTCTAAAAACGGACTTCGAATCAACTGATGTAATATTTATTTTAATTGTTCTAACTTTTATTTCATCGTCTTTGTTTTTTAAGTTTAGGTACTGTTTCAAATCTAATTTTCGATGTTTTATATTTGGCTTTGTTGCTGTTTCTCCATGAGTTTTTTACTTTCGTGTTTTTTCTCTTGGAGATGAACTACTTATAGCTCAAAACTTGTTGAGACATTAAAATCATTCAAGCATTTTATCTGGAAAAGTTTTTTATTCGCCTTACAATGAACTACCCAGATATCAGGGCATTCAATACTAGATTTTACTTATTAATTAGAGGTAATAGATAACGAATCTAATCAGTTTTCCGCCGAAGAAATTATTTTGGGATATAAACTACTTTTGTGGAAAATACGCGAAAACTTGGTCAACTTTGGACTGCTGTAGAAGCTAATAAAATGTCACTGGCAAACTCAAGCTCGCCATGAAAAGTGACACTTCTCCTCCTTATAAAATAATATACTATTCCCCTCGATTCGCTTATTTCCTCTCCACTCGACCGCTCTCGCTCGGTCGGCCGTTTTCCCTCATGTTCTCACTAGTTTTCAACACACTTAAACGCGTTTCAGTTCTTAATATTGCAAAATGGCAGAGTTATGAGTTAAAAGAAAAAACAAGCAATTTTCCGGTTTTTTCCGCTTTTCTTCAGTTTCAATTATTCGATCGGATCGTTTGACCCACCATTCTCTTCACAATGTAATTCTCTACAATTCATCCCATTGCAACGTTATCACTGCATCAATAGTTTCCATTTTGCAACGAAAAAACTAAAAAGAACGCGTATTTTTGTTGTTTTTTGTTAATAACAAATAAGAAAATGGCATTTTCGTGTTGAAAACATGGTGGGAATAAACTACGGACTGTCCTGCACGGAATGGCACAGGTGGCGTCCAGGTAGTATTTTTGTCAAAAAACTAATCATTTGTAGCTCTGTTGCTTGGCGTTCTACGATTCCAGCGTTCGTTTAGCATGTCCTGGATGTGTTTTCCATAATGCATCTCACTGATATTTCAATTCTTCCAATGTTCCATTGAAACCGGATCGAGGTTTGTACGTTAAATCCCATGTTTCCGAAAGAATTTTTCGAAAACCTGTATACCTATCGAACAGTTAAGATTTTTCTAGTTTTTCTGCGACGGTCCAAAGTTTTCAATTTTTGACAGAAATAACATTCAGATCAATTGTTCTATTGAAAAACTGTTTGGATATTATTAATCTACTCTCTCGTTTCGATGAAAGAAAATTAATTTGTGGCTTAATTTCCATACATAAGGAAATATTTCGTTATTTAGGGAAATTTTTCTGTATTCGATCACAACCAAATTTATACTGTGAACTGATTCGAGGACGAAGATTGAAAATTACGGTTATTTCATCAGTTATGGTCAAATCTGAAAATTTTGCACCTTCGCGGAAAATAATAGGTAAGTCTGAACTCTTCGACATATTTGGATAAAAAGTTTTCCTATGTATTCGACAAAAGTCGAAATTTGATTTTGTCCAGTGAGAATTGTCTCCTACAGCACTCTGAAGTTGAATTTTTCTGCTCCTATCTCCACTCTGCCACATTTGCGTGATGAAATAAGCGTATTTTCAATTTCACCAATTTTCACTAGAAAACTGCTCGGTGCAGTGAGTTCTGGTTACCTTTTTTCTATCATATAACACAATGATTCCTGTTATTATTCCGTTGGTTTTCCCGCCTGAAAACAATACAAACAATCCGAGGCACAACCTGGTCACTGATAATCAACAGTTTATTCGATACAAAAACAAGTTTTCACAATTTTTCCGGACTGTCTATAAAATACAAGTCGAAAGTGGGGTTTATATGGGTCACCGACAACGAATTCTGCTGCAAATAAGATTATTGCTGAAACAGCGGCACTTTTTTTCGCGTAGCCTCGTATTAGGAAATTGTATTAGAATGTATCTCTTTCGAGAATGTCGACGTTGTATACAGGGGGTCTATAAACAAATGCGAGGAGAGACTTAGGGAGATGATTCCTCGATGAAAATAAGAAGAAGTAGTTTAATTTTTTTTAGCAGTCCTTAAGAACACTCAGTCATAAAACTATACATAATATGAACCATTAAGGAAATGTTACTTATACATTGTTTTTCGATCGCATAGCTTTACTATTAGGGGTTGAAATTAACAACTCCTTATGATTTCCCTTCAGAATATGTTTTGTCCTTTGATTCTCGAATGGCCGGAAACCCAGATTAAAAACACCTTATTTTTTTGCCTACCTCATTGAGTTTCTTCCGCCACTCCCAGATCCTCTTTGAGTCGATGAGGTAGGAGCTCAGTGCTTTCATAGTAACTTGACTATCTGAGTGTGTATCTATATCGCACTTCTGGTAGTTTCTTTCTAGATTTATAAAGTGTGTTTATAGATGATTGTAGCAGCGCAGTTGGCTTTGATTTCTTTGCTGCTATAGAATACCACTCTCTAAGTAGGCGTCCACAACGGCGCACCTATCATAGCACCGACCATAGCACCTCACCAAGCCTCGCCCCTCAAAAATAAATAAAGCATGTTTCCTTATACGTTGTCCACAACGGAGCACTGACCTACGCACCTCACCTAGCACCGACCAGCGCACCAATGAGCGAAATTCATTCTGTATTTATTTAAGCACAGCACCACGCACCAAATATGACATAACCTCAAGATTTACGTGTGTTTATATTTGTCAAACGATGTATTCGTTCGTTGAAGGACAATCACTGTGCGAAAAATTTCAATTTCCAATCATAATAAGGAAAGATCTCCAAAATCTTCAAATAAATGAACTATTTTCCTAGGACTACGAATCAATGATATGGTTATACATATAAAGTACACGAATGCTATTGGAACATTATCTATCGAACGATTGTTCAATTTAATGATTATATTGGACATAATTTTTACAGCTCTAACCAGAATCAATCTACTAACTGATGATTACTCGAATAGTTTAGGTTTTTTCATCAGAAAGTAAGTGGTAAAGAAATAAAAATGAAATCTATATAATGTTTCCGTTCATGTTCTAATCAATGAAGAAGTCGAAACACCGGCCTCCTACAACTCGATAAAGAACACATATCAAATTAGTGTTTCAACATTCAAAACTCATTTTATCACATTTGAAGTAATATTGATTGATGTTGAGAACACGATGTATTCAACGAAATAATTAGGCATTCAGTTTGTTTACTTTATGATAAATGATTAAATCAAGTATATCCAACCATTCTTCTTCTATTACTATTGCTTTGCTTTTATGAATGATATCGCAGAATATAATGTTTGTTGTTTGAATTAACTGAAACAGTCTTTCCAAATGCATTTTTAGGTTTTTGAAGATTTAAATGCTGATTTGAACAATAAAAACAAAGATACATAACCTAGAAATAGGCGTGAGGGTCGGGGCTTCAGTTAGCCTATTCGTTTTTAGATATTTCGTGCTCCTGAGTAACTCAAAAGCTCGAAATACGACTTGCCATTGGCTGCGCACAAGCACTGGTACAGCTCAGGAGCTCGAAACTCTTCAAAACGAATACTATAAATGTGGACAGTCTAGGGCTTGGTGCATGGGTCGGTGCTATGGGCGAGGGTCAGGGCTTTGGGCGAGGGTGCGATGGGCTAGGGTCGGTGCTGCGTTGTGGACGCGCACTAACCAATCAGAGCATATCATGATCACAGAATTATGTGGTTTGCATAGGCACTGTTACAATTTTTTATAGAGACCCTGTATCTAGACTTATTTCAATAGCTAAGATTTCCGCTTTAAAGACGCTCATACAGGAGCCTAGCGACAGTGCACACTTGGTAAGGCCACCCTGTAAGGGCCACCGATAACGAATTCCGCTTCAAATGAGATTATTGCCGAAACAGCGGCACTTTTTTTCGTACAGCGTCGTATCGGCGAATTGTATTAGAACATATCTCTTCGGAGAATGTCAACATGTCTCACAGTTATATATATTTGTGTTGCGACTCGTCTACCGGGCATTTCTGTTCAACTATAGTAATTTATCAGGTTTTCGTTTTGCGTTTGCTGTCCGCCGGCGTATAAATTGGCGTCACGTCCTTTGGCCACGCTATACGTTTCCATTTGCTGTTGAATTAATGCGATGTACAAGCGGAGAATTGCCGCTGCATTTTGCGAACGAACTACATCTATCTTTTCCAGAATAGTGAGTCTTGGTGCCTAGATGGTGTCAAAGTGTGGTTGTTTGTCATACGTCTAGGAAACTAGAGAATGCAGTGCAATATGCGAAGGACACCCGCGAGTAGAAATCTTTGATTCACCTTCAGTAGATGACTACGAAGAGAAGTATTCTTGTAGAGGAGTGGAAAACAAAGTTTACTATCCTTGATGTAAAATTAATGAGAGTAACGTAACTCCAATACAAAAATGCAAAGTGGAAAATTTCTTCTACTTCTTACTTACCATCGAAATACTATAACTAACCACACTTTTATCAATCTGACAAGAAAATAAACAACATAATCTAAAATTTTTAACAGTAGAATATGCCAAATTTCCATGGCCAACCGACGGCTCAACCTTTCGTGAATGGACTATACGTAAAGGCTCGAACTCCCCACGTTTCAGGGGTGAAAGATAGAACCAGTTCCATTTATTTGCAAGCTTGAAGAAGTCCCAGTCGCATGGGCATTTCGTTGAAATTTCAGGCGGAGTCGGTCAAGCCAACAAAAAGGCATGTTGTAATAGGGGTATAAGGGATGGTGAGTTTTCATCCTTCAACGAATCTCAGTAACTAAGGTCTAAGAAAACTCCGGAAGTAGATATGAGCAGTGAGGAAATTGCCCAATCACCATAAAATAAGGAAAACACGATATACTTGATAGTCGCTTTGCATGATTTCCCTTTTATTATTCGATATCATTTTCCGCTGATCTCAAAATAAAAGCTGAGTTTAATGTACATGAATTTAAACATTAATTTCAATTTTTTTGGTTTTTTCAGCTTCACTACGTATTTTTTCTCCTGAAGATGAGCTATTTATGGCCCGAGACATGTTGAGATATTAAAATCACTTATGTGTTTTATATGGAAAAGTGTTTTATTCACCTTACAATGAACTGCCCAGATATCAGGACATTCAATACTAGAAAATACTATATTAATTTCATTAATTGTTTACTGTTCAATTTATGCTATTTCAATGAAGGATTGTCATAGGTAACTGAACACAAAGCATTTCGAAGCTATACGAGTAATATCATAAATCTTGTAGTCAACTCGTTCATTAATATAGCGACTAATGGTCTCTTGACCATTAGCGACTAATGGTCTGGAACAATATCTTGACCATTAATCGCTGATATAAATGACTCAGTTGATTAAATAACTATTGAGACAAACCAGCTACAATCTCAGCATGCTGTTGATCTACACTGTCTCCGTTAAGTATGGAACAAATTCATTTCTAGCTAAATAGACCATTTCAAGAAATAATCCTGAAACACGTCGATTTTTCATTTCAATTTACTGTATTTTAAGGTAATAATCTAATTTACAGGGTGAATTATTTTCGAGTAATAACCTCACCGTAATTTTTTTTAAAGGGAACACCCCATTTTGTCTCAATTTTCGAAGTATTCTCTGAGCTGATTCCAAAAATGTATCAAATGTTGATTACAATTGGTACTATCATAATGACTAGCGGCAATTGGTTTGAATGTAACACCCTGTACTTTGTTACATTTTGGTTTAATAATAATGAGCTGTTTCCAAACATGGTACTTTATGATCACACACGAAACTATTGTATTTTTGTCCACCCTGTAGAAATTGGAATCAACATGTGATACATTTTTTGAATCAGCTCAGCTGAATTCGAAAATTGAAACAAAATGGGGATGTTCCATTTGAAAACATTGACGGTGATGCAATTCCTCGAGAGTAATGCAGATATCGATTGAAAATTTCATCTGGAAGGATTCTCTGTGTTTCTAAAAAAATTTTCAGGTTTTCACTCCCAGTTTCTGAAACAGAAATAATTTTAAAAATTTAATTAAGATGAAGTCCTCCTGCGAAAATCTTTGCACTTATTTGTCAGGAGCTAATTGGTTTTGAAAAAATTGTTGCCTCCAACACTTCATCTTAATTAATAGTTATTTAATCAACTAGGTTATTAAAATATCTTGACCATTAGTCGCTCGATTAACAAGATTTTTCCGACCATCTCAATATGAATTTTGTATGAATTCCTGATTGAAAAACATTTTCATTTTGCACAAGACATACATTTGTCATAGTGAAATTTCTATGTATCTATGTTCCAGTAGAGTTTCGACATTTCTCGTAGCGCTTCTGAATACTTTGTGAACGGATGCCATGAGGATTGCACATCAAAATGGAGAAAAAAATTGAGCATTAAAATGGGTCATTAATGCTCAATTTCGTACACATTAAAATCACCTTTTATCTCGAGGTCGGCGGAAAATTTTTTTAATTATTTCTATTTCATAAACTGGGAGTGAAACCTAATAAGTTTTTCAGAAAATCGAAAGTAATGCACCTTGTAAACTAGATTATTATTTCAAAAAACGGTAACCTTTTTTTTAAATAAATAAATAAATTAAAATAAAAATCGACGTGTTTAAGGATTATTTCTTTAAATGGTCTGTTCAGCTGAAAATGAATTTGTTCCATACTTTACGGACAAATTGTATAATAGTATATTATTCAATGAGCGGTAATGCAGGTCAAAACACACGCAGATGAATTTTGTGTAATTCATCAAGTGTGTTTTGAGCATTACCGCTCATTGAATACTATACTTTATCCACGACTTCTTCAGTAAAATTCGAATTAATCTGCATTTAAAAAATTTTGAACAGTTGTCAAAAGCGTTGACAACATTTCGTCCAACCGTCAAACCTCTGTACTCTTTGGTCGGGAATCAAATCAGAGTCTATAACTAATCAAATCAAGTACTTTCGCAACTTCAAAAATTTACGTTTTCCAAAAATAAATCTGGAGTGAATCGCTAGAACGTTATCTTGATGGCTGAAATAGATTTCCGGATCGATCCTACTTTTTATTCATTTTTTTGTAAGCAATTTCATTTTTCCTAGGTATTTTAATTAGCGGGTGTTACGGGTTGGTGTTATTATAACACTCGCTTTTCGGTTCATAGACATGCTACGGTTGTGTTATAGCTACTATTACACATAGAAATTAGTTTAATAATTGACATATTACTCTATAGGAGTGGATAAATTAGTATGACAAAACGATTTATTATCATAAATTACGATTTTATCCTTATTTTACCTCCATTGCATCAATTGAAAAAGCTTTCTCATATGTTGGTCTCATTGAGCTCTATTTCTTTAGAGGATATAGAGGTCTCATCAGTTACAATTCATTGGAGATTTCGTTAATTGGGGTCTTGGTGGATACAGACAAACATTCCAATAAAATGCCTTCTACACTTGATTGGACACATAGAGCACATTGATGTATTGGATCGAAGTCCAGATAGTGCATTCTAATGCTGCGGTGAATTATCGGTTCAACCGAAATTTCGATAGATAAATTTATGCATCAGTTGTTACATTGTGATAACTGATTGGATCTATGTTTTTCGGTTGGTCTTTGGGGCTGATCAAACACATATTTTTTCGATAATAAATAAGATTGTCTTGTACTTTGTGATCATTGATGTTCATAAAACCATCTAAAAAATAAGACAAAAACAATCGGTGTCTCATGGCAACATAACAATTTTTTTGATACAACGATAGACTTTTCTATGGTTGTATGAACGCATTTTCCACGAATATTGGCGAACTGAATGGAATTTTCATTGAACATCAACTGCAAGATTTTAGCTCAATCGAATCAATAATAAATAGAAAAGAAATGTTGCAAGAATATGCTATCTACTATATAACATAAAAAATTAGTGTCACTTTCGGTCAAACAGTAAATGACTTTCAATTTTCTTTTTTCCCAGAATGTTCCTTGAACGAGTGGCTCAACATAAAATTTTCAAATTTGAATCTTTCGAAATGACTGAGATAATTCACTGGAACAGACTTACAGGGACACCTGGTATATCTATGAAGAATATATTGAAGAAGTCGCAGTCTTTATAAGAGAAAAATTTCATGTGAATTGTCCCAATTTATCAGTTGACTAGTGAAGGGATGTACGAGAAGGTTTCTAAAGATTTCTAAAGTCTAAGGCTGATGCACTCGTGAGGAAGGATTTTTTTTCGTTGTCAAGTGAACTGGAAAATAACGGTGTAGAACTACACACGAAAAGGAATGTAAGAATTGATGCAATTCCTTCCTTCCAATTGAATCGAATCGATGAATTTCGTCTTTAAACGTCTGGATACAACTATTGCTTGAATTTCTACTGATTGTAAATATGAACGGAGAATACTGAATCAATTGAAAGTGGAAATATTGAACGAACAATCGAATTGATTAGGTATATTGCGTCCGATATTTACTGAGGCTTATACAGGGTGTCCAGAGAAGAATGCGACAAACGGAAACAATGAATCAAGGACATCATGGAAGACTCGCGTCAAGAGGTTTTAATCGCATGAGGCCTTCGTTCGGGATATACAGGATGAAAAATTTCAGACTACCTCTATTTTCGTTGAAAATGAATCACTCTGTACGTGAACATAATGAATTCTTTCATTTTCGTAGCCACAAGGAATCATTTTTCGAGAAAAACTCAAAATTTTTGCTTGGCACCGCCTACCTTCTTCAAATTTTTCTGAAAATGAAAAACAGAACTGAACTAGAAAAATTCTAGACGTTTTACATATGCGTTTACTTATATCGAATCACCCTGTAAGTCAACATTATGTTTTTTATCTGAAACATATCGAAACATATGAAAAATATCAAAAATCGCCATTCTGGGTGATTATTAATAATACATTTGAAGAAACAATTATTTCCATTTTAAGATAAAGAAAAAATGACAAACAAAAAATTCTTTGCCTTTAAGGAGGCTAACCTAACAGTTTTTTGAAACATTTCGATGATTACTATTTTCAATTTATCTATGTTTCAAAAAATTATTTCCATATTTCAATTGGCTCGAAATAAAATCTGTCATTATTTCAATATTGTGGGCCTCATGTATCATACTTCATCTCAATAATTCACTTGAGAACAAGTGATAAGGGCTAAAATTAAAGATGTGATTTAAAATTTTTGATATTCTGCTATTAGCTTTTTTAAGAGTGTGAGGGGTAATGAAAATAGTAGGAACATAATTCAACAACGATGGAAATTTTTTTAATGATAATTTTTCACTGTCTGTAACTCTGTAGGACGGAAATCATGGGCATAGCATGCTGTTGACGTACAGGATGATATTAGCAGAAATGAAGAAGTCTAGCATTTTTCTAGTCCGCATCTGTTTTTTCGATTCGAGAAAAAAGTCGAAAAGGGTGACAAAACAGCAAAATTCGGAATAACTCTACCGATAAATCCAAGATTAATCGAACTATGAAATTTCACACATGAGAGAATATTTATTGATCACCCTGTATAACTGTGAAAAGCAAAGATTTTGATTCTTCATTACGAAATCGTGAAAAACCATGTTCACGCACAGGGTGATCCAATATTCACGTAAACAGAAAGAGTTAGATATTTTCTTGTCCCGATGTAATTTTTCACTTTCAGAAAAATTTGAGGAAGGCACACGTGAAAGATGACAAAACTGCAAAATTCGAAGTAATTTCACTGATTCGTATATCGAAGTATGAAATCTTATCAAGGAATGTTTCTTGATCACCCTGTATGACGGTGCCAAGCAGAGGTTTTGAATTTTTCTCTTGAATTGACTCATTGTGGTTACAGAAATGAAAAAAACATTATGTTCACGTACAGGGTGGTCCAATATTAACGAAAATAGATGTAGTCTAAGATTTTTCTAGTCTGGTTCTGAAATATTCAAATTTCTTGACCATTAATCGCTGTTTTTAATAACCTACATGATTAAATAACTATTAAGATAAACCTGCTACAACCTCAGCATGCTGTTGATTTATAAATTAGAATGACAAAACGACTTATTATCATAATTTACGATCTTCTTTATTTTACCTTCCTTGCATTCCAAAAAAAGCATTTTCATATTTTACCCTCATTGAGCTCTATATCCTTAGGGGACATAGATTGAAATCTCATGAGTTACAATACATTAGAGATTTCGTTAATTGAGATCTTGGTAAATAGACGGACTAATGGTCTTGAACTATTAACTCAATATCCTAATCATTAGTCACTGTGGTTAATAATCTAGTTGATTAAATAACTATAATTAACTGATATCGATAATATGGAAACCTATTCTCAAAGATAAATACGAATAAAAAGGTAATATGACATCAGTAAGCTAATTGTATAGGGTTTCTATAAATAATTATAACAGCACAGTTGGCGTTGGACTATTTTTAATATGCATATTCAGATGTAAACTTCAATTTGAACAAACGATATTATGAGTTTAGGCTGGTCATTCTGAAAAAAAAAACTGAATAATGTCACTGGAATGATAAATTTTAGAGTTTGCATGAGAAAGGATAAGATGAAGAATTTCCAAAACAATCTAGGATGTTACAATCATTTATAAAGACCCCGTATATGAGTATGTTACCTATTAGACAAGTTGCAAAATAGGAGGATTCTTTCTGTCTGGAACTAGGAGATTGCGATAAAAGCTTCGTTCGAGGAAAAATTCGTTTGTATCCCAAGTGGAAAACTGTAAAGAACCTTTCAACTCCTGGTTTTTCACCAACTTGAAATCAAATTGACCTAGAGGAAACTAGTCTGGGTTCTCACATTTTCTTTTCGAGATTCGCTTAAAACTTTCATTTTCATTTTAAAATAAGGCTAAATGTTTGAAGTACGAACAAGTGCGATTAATGTTGTTGGGTGGTAAAAAAACCTCTTAACCCAGAAGAGAAGGAGTTTTTACTTTAAGCTCTGTTCATGTAAGACAGGCGAGGCTCATAATTCCAAAGGATGAACAAAAATTAACTAATTCAAATATCGTTGTTGCTGAAGTTTAATGATGAATGATGTTTTCAGACGTACAAAACAGTTTTTCAGAAATTGATACATTGTAGACATAGCACTCAAAAAACGAAGGTGAGGTAATGATTTTCTAGATACCTATTCAGAAAATGCCCATTATCTCGAAAATGGTGATATTTTTACTGAGGTGAAATTCTGACATTCTGAACAGTCGTGACCTGGTCTATCACCAGTTTCAATATTGTACAAGGTTTACCGGACACCCTGTATGTGCACAGTGTCAATCACTATCAGGGTGTCAACAGCTGAACCTCTCACCCTATGTAATGCGAATCAATGGTCACGCACTACAAAAGCAGACATATTATATGGACTAAAATAGACACCTTACATGATAAACAGATTCTGAGTGTTTACAGAACGTGTCTGATCTTGCTAGTCAGAGAACGGAAACTCGTTATGGGCAGACAAACATGTATATCTGCCATATTATGTGTCGTTATGAGGTATAATATGACAGGATTGCGATTCAGTTGCAGATATTGCCACAGCAATATCAGCGAATTACTCTTTATGTAGGCTTGGCCTACAATGATTTTTTTATCTTGTTTGAGCATGATTCTTCAGCCCCACATATTCATACCCCACGTTCCGTTTTTATGAAGGGATTGTAAGTGAACTGACAAGAAGACAGGAACTGTTTTTACCTTGCTCACCTTTCCAGTTGAATTGTGGCAGTGGCGGCTTGTGACAGAATAAAGTGATGAGGCACATCAAAAAAAAATATTAATCTCATAAACTCTTTTTTGTCAGCTGCATACTTATCATTATGAAAAAATCCTTCGGTATTAATGCTCCAATGATTCTAAAACGTTTTATTGGGTGGTAATTGCCCTGAGATAAGTTTTTCAACTCGCTTCAACCAGTTTTTCACTAAACCATATCGGAATATGTATTATTAACACTGCCAAAAAATAATTTGATTAGAGTTACACTGCCAGTAGGCCAGTAGTACTCTCATTTTGAAACCTCCGATTCGATTTTCCTACCGCACCGACAGTCAAGTTTTGGAATAGGTTGTATAACTTCTTCAATTGTACATATTTTATACTCATAGGAATGACTCAAAAACTGTTTCTGTTTTATTGAAAACTCTGCAATATCACGAATACTGCACAAACCCAATAAACCCAAACCAGAGTGAAATTTCACTATCTTCCGCTTCACGATTAACCCGAATATGTGCAGTTTGCCGATGAAACGAAACGAAACGACCACGGATCAAGGGTAGATAGTCCGGTCAATCTAGACCAAAAAATTAGGGTGAAGTTACATAAAATCCCAACAAGTTGAAAATCGGTAAAATTGTTCAAAACATAATAATAAATAATATATAAAAGTTCCCAATCATTCCCGTGGATTGACAAAATTTATTCAAGTTCAAAGGTCGAAAAATGAGTTTTTCGCGATTTTCAGCAAAACGGTGAGTTTCATCAAAAAAGTAATTGAGACAAAAACGTAGATGTTACAATTATCTTCAAAAAATGTATCAATACTTTTTTTCCTTTGAGGCACCGTTTCTGAGCTAAAACGCTTCAAATGTTCTAAAAGTTGTTACTGAGGCTAGCCTCAAATTCACCTTAGAAGCCGCAATAGATAAACAACGAAGGGAAGGTTCATGATCTCGTCACGTCGATGTGAATAACGCGCTAGACAAGGAAGCGCGTGAGGCAAGCCTCACCTCACCGTTTACGCCTTGAAGAGGAAGTGAGATAGATGAATGTACAAAAATCGGACCTTAACGCCTGTAACATGTAACGTTACGGTCCGATTTTTGTGCATTCATCGTAACGTCAGTCACGTGTAATGTTACAGACGTCTGTAGCGATACCCGGCTTGAGATTGAGCTCGGATATTATGGAAGACGAGTGCAGTGCAGTATCGTACAAAAAAATGAGACTGAAGAACATAATGGGATGATGAAATTGATTAATAAAATATTGGATTAATTAGCTTGATATTATTTGTGATTTCCGTAATTTATTCGGTGAGGCACTGCCTCACCTGCCTCATAGGACAAGCCGCCACTGAACTGTGGATTGGGAAGAATTAAGGTCTTTAATTTTGTCCTTCCTTGGTCGAACCGCTAAACAGCAAAGCGTTTCTTCGTCTAATGTTGACAATTACTCTCAAAGAACACAGGTTTTCTAAAAACCAGCAGGAAAATAAATGAAAAAAAAATCGAGAAAAGTCCTGGGCCGGAGCCTTTGAGCGTTCGTTCATTAACAGTTACTCCGAAACTTTATAAGGGACTTGAGATTGATACTAAAACTCTAATTCTATTATTCTGACTTCACAATCTTCTTGAAAATTTGCATTATCATTCATTTCATTAATTTACATCCTCAAAATCGATTTCATTTCAATCAAGAGGTATTTCACGGCATTATTGGATATTTTGTGATATAACGTTGAACTTTTCTAAGGTTTTATTAACACAATTTCCACAAATTTTTACGTGGGTACTGCTTTGAATTTGACATTCTACTACAAAATTTTATTTTGATAGAATCGACAAACTCGGCATTATCAGAAAATTTAATTTTTTCTCTTGAAAGTTTGCATGAATATTCAGTATGTCTATCTATGTTCATTTAAAAAATAAATTTCCCTCGAGTCGGATATTATAGCTGTTATGGAAATATGAAGATTCTTCTTTTCAATATTCCAATTTAATTATCCATAGTTCTGTTAACTTAATGGCCACAAATTTTTGCATAGTGCTTATTATGGGCATGTAGCCACGAAATTTCATTTCGATTAGTCCCGTTTTGCCTGAGATACTGAGGAATACAAATTTTGAATGATCATATTTTATGGAACACCCTATACGATTTGGCTGGTTGACGAACTCAACAGCGGTATTTGGGAACTTAACTTATCCTGAAAGTCCTAAGTCTCTAGGACAATCCCTTCGACAGTGTTTTGACCAATTTTACCACGTCATCAAGGATCATCAAATTCATCGAATTTGAAAATTACTGACATTTTTGTGAAAGATTAAAGTACTCCTTTATGTACTCGTTTATGTACAACGATGTGAAAAAATTATAAACAAATTTTAAAAAATTCCTGAGCAGGAGCTTTTGAACACTCGTTCATTGATGGAGCAATAATACTATTACCTCAAATTTTCATACAATAAATCTATAAATGCAGAATCTCAGCACAATCGGAATTAAATTATGGAAATTATTCAGATAATGAAGTTTGTAAGTAATGACGAAATTTATTCTATGGTTCTATTGGTGCATCCTCTTGAAAATTTTAATGAACATTCACGATTTAAGTCTTCATTCACAAAATAAATTTCACTCGATTCGGATACTCTGTCATGAAAATATAAATATTCTTCTATTCCTTAATCCAATTGAATTAACTATGGCTTTGTCAACACTATGGCCACAAATTTCGCATAAATATTCAGTATATCAATCACAAAATTCACAAAACAAAATTCAGTCGAATCGGATATCTTGTTATAAAAATAGGAAGTTTTCTCTTTTCAATATTCTAATAAAATTTTTCATGATTCTGTTGACACTATGGCCCCAAAAATCTGCATGAGGCTTGTTATGAGCATCTTACATATGACCGAAAAATGTTATTGCCATTGTTTTCCTTTTGTTTGAGATATTGAGGAACAAAAATTTTGAATTGTCATTTTATATGTGATTTGGCTGGTTAACGAACTTTACCGAGGCATTTGGGAACCGAACGCACCCTGAAAATCTCAAGTCTCTAGGACAATCCCTTCGAAAGTTATCGTGCTAACGGACGGTCCGACGGCCGGTCCCACGGACAGAATTGAATTTGATCATGGTTTAATCATCAGGGTGTCGAATTCGAGACCATTTGTTCAAAATTCGAAAACTACAGACCTTTGGCGAAACGATACAGCATTCGTTTGGGTAGTACGAGCGAGCGCTCAAAAACGCGAAAAAGCAAAAAATATTTTTCTTCGAAAATTTAACAGAAAATTCAAGAATGATGGTTAGTTAAAAATATCTTAATGGTGTACCACTTTATTTTAGTCAGTTTTTATGTAAAACTTCAACACACTGTATCTTGGAAACAATGCATTTCCGGAACTTATTTTCATAAAATGATCTGAGGAATATCCCCCCTCCCCTAAATCTTTCGCATCAATTCAGTAACAACCTGTGTTTTCAATCAAAAAATAATGATTTGATGATAAAATCCATCAATTAAGATGTCATTATATTCTACAGTATTTTTTGTAGATGTCGGAGATTTGAGTTTAACCAGGTCATTGTTTGGCTAGGCGACGTATGTGCGTTGCCTGACGTGGCCGTAGACCAGGCGTCAAGTTTTAGGGAACAAGGAGGTTGGGGATTCCCCCGTACCTAATGCGTAGATGCGTATCGCATAGTTGAATTAATGCTGAAATGCATAAAAGCCAAAAGTGTGAAGGTATTGAAAAGAAGGAATAAAGAGGGCAGTCTGATTTTAGAGGTGAGATGAGCTTGGTCACGGACTCGTCGGCCAGTATTTCTTATCGCAGTACAAAAGTTTCGTTTGAGTTCTTTTGTAGTTAATTTCAATGAGTTTAATCGAACAATTCGACATAGATAATATAATTATACATACTTTATAACTGCTATTTCAAGATTCAAGTATCTAATATAATGTTTTTTTCTTTGCAGGTGAGTAACACACATTCTTGAAATAATTTTCTGGAGTCGGTAAGTCGAGTAAATTTTGTGGTGTCAAATTTCAATTGAAGTTTTCTCCATGGAATTAAAAGTGAAATACAAAGTGTGATACATCGTTGAAAGGTAGGTTAAAATAAAAATAAAAAATTGCAAAAAAAAGGGTATGTGAAAGAAAACAATAAGTGTCATGTCCGGTCAAACCAGAAATGCAAAACATAAAATTTTCAAATTTGCATCCTTCGAAATGACTGAGATAATCCACTGGAACAGACTAACTGACACTTCCGGTATATCCAAATAGTGACGAACTTAACATAATTTAATGTAAACTAGACAATTTATTCCCTCCGCGATTGTCCTTTCAGTCCAAAATGAAGTGTGAAGTTCCTGTATACATAATACATTCTGCAGATTATTCGAACTACTCCACGATGAATATCAATGAATTAAAATCCATTAGCTTTTAGGAAACTTCAGCTCGACAGAGTGGTTTACTTGTGAGATAGCAAAATGGGGTAACTGCTTACATTAACAAACCAACATTATCTACTCTAGACTTTGGGCAATGTGTACAACAGATTCAGACAATGCACCACTATCACTATATCAGGATAACTAATGATTACTTCTGACGTTACAATGCTTTGATCTGATTGAACAAAATACCACAGAAGCACAAACACAATGGTGAGGTGGAAAATTATGATGTGGTATTGAAATGCAATTCGTGGTTCTCGAGCTTTCGTTCTTCTTAAACGTGTTCTATGTCGTTTTGCACAAATTTTTTCGAGTTTCGAATTTTGATCTAAAACGGTAGGATTCGACTCCCTGATGACGAATCCGTGGTCCAATTTACTTCTGTCCGTGTGGCCGGCCGGAATATTTGTAAACGACGCCGACGTCCATGATTCGGTTGTAGTCCGAACGCTGCCGTAACCTCTTCCGTAAAGAGCATACGATATCGCAAATCCTATTAACTAAATAGCATCCGTGATTGCAAATTCTGAAAGTGCTATAAGAATGCGTGATGTGTTAACGAATAAAACAACTTCAATAGATTTTGGCACTTTTACTGCAAATTTAATTAACAAAATATTATTCTAGGTAATAGGTAGTTATGAGAAGTAGGTATGTATGTCCTTTGAATAAAAGATATTATTTAGCAATTTTTTATCTGCCTAAGGATTCATTGACTTTAACTCATTATTTTAAATCATGGAGTGCTAACCTCTGTTTCTGATTTCATTTGTGATAAAATTCCTTACCCGGAAATAACCTCATTTTTACCGGCTTCAATTGAGTGTTCAAGAATTATAAAAGATAATTACTTCTACGGGGTCTTTAGAAATAATTGTAACATCGTAGGTTGCTTTGGAAACATTTTTATCATATTGTTGTCTATGTTAAGTCTACAAAATTTATAACTTAAGTCACATTATTAAATTTCTTTCGGAATGACCAGCATAATTACAGTATCATTTGTTAAAATTAAAGTTCACATCAGAATATAGAAATATTTATAATAGTCCAACGCCAACTGCGCTCGTACAATCATTTATAGAGACCCTGTATTTCTTCCTTCTTAGAAAAGGTTGCCCTAACTGTGTGGTCATCAACTATGTTGTATTCATAATTTGGTGGCAAATTCATATTTTATTTACTCACAAAATCAAATACAGTAGAACCTCGATTATCCGTTCGCCCATTATCCGGCTGACTCGGTGATCCGTGCCCGTTCACGTTTTCGCTTATCCGTTCCACCGACATGATATCGATTCGATTATCCGGGATTCAGTTCATCACGCGTGCGCGATTGGAATACGAATGCACTATTCAGATGACGTCGGGGAATTCCCGACATCAACTGTGAGATGGGAGGAAAGGTTATGAATTTTGAACGTGTGTATTTACATATAAGTGTTCTATGGTGTGTACAATAGTGAATTGTAGAATTCTGGTACAGACAGAGGTTGGTGGTTAAAGTGCAGCATTAAACTGATTCGAAAATGAATTCAAAGAGGAAGAAGATAGTTTTGACCATTGAGGAAAAATTGAAATTAATTGAACAACATGAAAAAGGACATACTGTTCCATCTTTGGCAAATTCATATAATATAGGATTGCAGACAGTTCGTGATATCTTACGACAGAAAGATCATCTTTTGCATTTTGCTTCGAGGTCTGATTCTCTCAAAGGAACAAAGTCCCGTAAAACCACGAAAAAGTCATCGTTTGAGGAATTGGATAATGCAGTCTATAAATGGTTCGAACAAAAGCGAATGGAGGGCCATCCAATATCAGGACCATTAATTTTAGAGAGAGCAAAATGGTTCCATAAGGAAATGAAGATTGAGAAACATTTTCAAGCTTCACATGGATGGTTACTTCGATTCAAATCACGTCATGGTATACGACAATTGGATATTCAGGGGGAAAAACTGAGTGCTGATAATGAAGCAGCAGAATTATTTCTCAACGAATTTAAGCGTTTAATAGAACGTTACGAACTAAGTTACGAACAAGTTTATAATGCGGACGAGACTGGACTGTTTTGAAAATCATTACCATCTAAAACACTTGCAATGCAGAGTGAAAAATCTGCTCCTGGTCATAAGTGTAGTAAGGAGAGGATAACCTTAATGCCTTGCTCCAATGCCAGTGGAAACCACAAGTTACAATTGTTATGCATTGGTAAATCGAAGAATCCTAGATCATTTAAGGGAACAGAAATGAGAAATTTCCCTGTTAGATACCAAAACCAACCTAAGGCATGGATGAATCGAGAAATTTTCAAAAAATGGTTTTTTGATGATTTTGTTCCTTCGGTTAGAGCCCACTTGGAATCTAAAAATTTGCCGCAAAGAGCAATGCTCTTATTAGATAACGCTCCATCTCATCCAAATGAAAAGGAGTTAGAAACTGAGGATGGACAGATTTTTGTTCGTTATCTTCCACCAAACGTGACCTCATTGTTACAGCCAATGGACCAGGGAGTAATATAGCCTATTCGTTTTGAGATATTTCGTGCTCCTGAGTAACTCAAAAGCTCGAAATACGGCTTGCTATTGGTTGGCCACAGGTACTGGAACAGCTCAGGAGCTCGAAATACCTCAAAACGAATACAGTAATAGAGGCTTGCAAACGACGTTTCAGAAAAATTATGCTACGGCTACTTTTGGAAGCCGATTGTAGTCTGAAGGAATTCTGGAAAAAGTGGAAGATTAAGGATGCAATTATGGCGGCCGCGGAAAGCTGGCATGACATTCCAGCTGTCACCTTGCAAAGATCCTGGTTCAAATTGTGGCCTTCCTTGAAAAATGAGTTGAATAACATTGGATCTGAAGAAAATGTAATATCACCAGCGCAACTTTTGAATGGCTTCCAGAATATGGTAGAATTTGAAAATGTAACAGTTGCTGATGTTGAAGAATGGCTAAATTCTGATTTGAATGAGCCCGGTTACCAGACTCTGGATGATACTAAAATTGCATCAACTTCCTCCCAATATTATCCATGTATGGATTTGGATACAGACGAAGATATTGTTGAAGAAGTTTCTACACAAGAGGAAACTATTTCTGCCGAAAATGCGTTGAATTTCGCGAATGGTCTCATAAGTTACTTAGAGCAGAAAAATGACGCCGATTATATTGATGTCCTCCACTTGAGAAAAATCCGGACTTATATTTGCAACAAGATGAACGTTAAAAAAAGACAAACAAGAATTACAGAATTTTTCAAGAAATGAAAATGTACCTATGCCTTATTTTTTGTTATGTTTCATTTTAAATTCATTTTTTACTCTTGATGATTAATGTATTTATGTGATGTGTGTATACCTATCTCTTTTTGCAATTTTTTGTTTCTGTTTTATACAAAGTAGGTTATATATAATGTTCGATTTCTTTTGTGGTTGCTCAATAAATAATGTTTACCAATGCATTTTCTCTTATTTTCAACTTGATATGCATTTTTATGGGAATTTTCGATTTTCCGTGTTTTTCGATTATTCGGAAACCGTTTCCCCTCCATTAGGCCGGATAATCGAGGTTCTACTGTATAAAAACCTCAACCTTTGTACTGAATCAATAGGTACTAATCTTTTGGTTTGCGTCTCAGAGTAAGGATTAAACATGTTTATTTCTTACTCTGAGGTTTGCGTTGTACTAATATCAATGTCTAACGAACATTTTCGCTATCACGGGTGTTAGTTATCCAAGCGATTTGCCACATCGTCTGCTATTTACCAGGGATGTTCGGGTGAAAGCCGACTGGCGATCCTGGGATTTGTATACAAATATGCGGCCGGCCGTCTGTTCGTTAGCACGATAAATTTCGAAAAGATTGTCCTATATAATAATTATCTAGGACAATTAATGAGATTTTCAGGGTGAGTTCGGTCCCCAAATGCCTCGGTTATGCTCATTGACCAGCCAAATCATACAGGGTGTTCCATGAAATATGGCCAGCTGTATGAGTAATAATCCCTTTAATTCTTCACATTAGTTTGGGGAAAAAAAGCGTTTACTTGGGTCGAAATAATAGAGCTGGTTTTCACATATCGCACCTTCATCTGAATGTTTTGTTTTCACTGATAATGAGTTGTATAGAATTATAGAGGAATTTGAGTTATTCGCTCTTATAGTTCACCAATTTACAGAACAACTTCCAAAAAAAACGATCTATCCAAAAAATTCACATAATCTCAACTTTCAACAAAATGAAACAAACCAATGTCAAATCTTCACCAATTACTTATTCATTTGAAATGTTTTTATACAGGGACTCTATAAATGATTGTAATAGCGCAGTTGGCTTTGGATTCTGCAAATCACAGAATTCTGTGATAATGCTATGCTCTGATTGGTAAGAGATTGGTATTCTGCAATCCAAAGCCAACTGCGTTGTTACAATCATTTATAAAGACCCTGTATGAAGATAATGCGTAATATTATTATAGGTACCATTATCAATCAAACTTTTCAAATCTCTGTGGCTAAACAAAATGAAACTGCTTGCCTATTATTATGGAGCAAAAACTTAATTTCTTTATGATGCAGCGAGGTTTAATTAAAATAAACTTTTCTCTACAACTTTCGTCATCACTCCGCAACATATGCGGTGCAATTGGTATAGTTACGGTTTTGCACTTAGCTGAACATTCAAGGTCGGTTTTGTAACAACGCCATCTAGCTTGTTATGAAGAATATCGATAAAAGAGTGAGCTCCTTTGATAGAATACGCCATATATAAAGAGATGGCATTGATAACTCAATTTGAGAAAAAATTGGTTTAGTAACGTTTTACCTTTAAAGGTGCGATATGTCATGTATAGTCCGTTCACGAAAGTTTGAGCAAATAGTGGCATTTGTTTATTTATCTGTTCTCAGTATTTGCTGTCATGACGTAAAATAGTCAAATTTGCCGAATGTACCCGGCCTCATCCGACGAGCTTCCGAGTTATCAGATAACTCCATGTTATATTGGCTATATGATAAGAAAATAAACAACATAAGCTAAAATTTCAATATACGACCGCTCAAACTTTCGTGAACGGACTATATGATATTGAAATTATTGAAAAACCTATACAGCTACCAGACACTTCCAGTGCGTCATAACTTTAAAAAGACATATTATTAATCATAAAAGAACCCACTCACTAAGAAGGAAGCGCAAAGGCTTCAATGGTACGGTGGTACGGTGTACAGTGAAAACAGTGTGTGTATGGCGTTCCGCCGTTCGAAATTTGGAATGCGCAATAATGATGCTGACTCATGTTACGAATTTATATAAATTGAGGTTTTCCTCATAGAAGGGAGTTTTTGCAATCCTAAAAAACCATTTTAGTGATCTTATTATTCTCGTTGAATTAAATGAAGCTGATTCAAATTATGTTATTTATTATAAACTATCACGTGACTGCGAACGCCAATCAGAGGTTATTGACGTCACTATCAGGTATTGTCCTTGCAAATTCGAATGTTCTGTGCTCAGATCAATAAAATACATTCATAGGCCGGGTTCCACAAAACTCCAATCACCTTGATTATTGAAATGTCATCATTTCTCTGCAATTTTCAGTTCATTTTTGACATAAACCATCGACTTACTTCAATATAAACGATTTGATTGCCAATCAAGCTTTGTGAAACACACGGTTCTGTGACTTGAAACATAGTGAATATATAATATATCATATCTATGATTCGAACTTATGAAGTTGAAAGCTGAAAGAGAACAGAATACCTAGTTCGTTACAAGAACGATAATCTACAATTTTCTTTATAATGAAGAAAGGATTCCTCAAGGGAAATACCGAAAATAGATTCCCTTATGGTCGCAAGTTTCTTTGCTGAAAATAAGAATTTTTGTGCAGCGGAGCTTAAAAACGTGAAATCGTCTTTGTAAGTAGCAAATTTTTAACTCATATTTATTATTACAAATGAAAGAAACACCTCATTCAGCATTTATAGATCGACCTATTCATTTTGAAGGCTTATACTGAACTTTTCCACAAGGGATCGAGCAAAATCAGTTCGCTTCGACAAGAGTCAAAGTATGTTCTGAGAGAAGATCTAACCTCGAGAAGAGTAATGCAGATGAATACATTGATTGAAAGGCTTGGGATTAGAAATGTATGGACTCGTAATGGAAAAATTTATGCAATCGTAAATGATAAGGTACAAAAAATAAATAATAAAAATTTTCATGAACATAGTGAATGATATAATGTAGGCTAGCTCGATTTAAATTGTTTTCATGTTCCACTATGGAAAGTAAGTTAGGCTGCATTTATTTTGGGGGGGTGGATGAAAAAAAAAAATTTGTTTTCCTGGAGTGAATTTTGGTTGCTTGGTGCTTCCCATTTATTTGGGTTCTTGGTACTGGAGATGGATGTTTTGTTTTTGGTTTTCTTTTTCTTTTGAATTAGTACAATATAGGGTGGGACCTCCAGAGTATCAAATAATGGAGGATTTCCTGAATGTTTTGGATATGGGGGGGGATAAATACAAAAATATGTAATAGTTTTCAAGATTTTCAAGGGGTAGCGAGGGAAAATGAGAATGGCATAGGAATTATTCATTTCAATATAAGAAGTATTCAAAAACATTTTGACGAATTGTTGGTTTACGTGAATACTATGGAGGATTTTGTTGATGTTATTGTTTTATCGGAAACAGGAATAATCAAAAACCTGAATAATTTCAATATACCTAATTATAATTTATTTTATAATGAATCCCAAATCAACAAGTGCGATGGTGTTGTAATTTACGTTAAAAACACAATCCAGAGCGAATCTCGTGTATTTCAAATAAACAGGACAAATTTCATCAGATTAACTTGTTTTTCCACAGCGAGACAAAGAGTTGGAATAACAGCATGTTATAGATCTCCGTCCAGTGACTCGAAACAATTTATTGATGATCTGGATGCATATTTGCATGAATTAAATTTGGAGGACATTGAGGTCTTTATGGGTGATATTAATATTGATATAAAAAAGGACTGCATCGGAACAACAGATTATTTAAACTTATTGAACTCATGTGGCTTTCTATCATACATAAACGAACCTACTAGGGTAACAAAAACGACGGAATCTATTATCGATCACATTTTTGTCAGATTACAAAATCGTATTGTAAGTAAAACCAATATTGAACCTATAATATTCCAGACTGATATGACTGATCACTTTTCACCTTTTGTTTTTGTGTCAACATCTGAGAATTTTTCTGAAAGGGTAAGCACCGGATTTAACGTGAAGAAAAATATTGATTATAACATATTAACTGATTATTTGAGACATGAGTCGTGGAGTGAAGTTCTAGATTCAAGCGATCCTATAGAAGCGTACCAAATATTCATAGATAAATTGAAATTACATATAAAACTTTCATCGTCTGTTGTGGTTATGAAGGTAGATAAAATGAAGAAAATCAAACCTTGGATAACAAATGGCCTAGTAAAATCTATTAATCACAGGGATCATATGAGGAGACATTTGATTAAACATTATTCTACCGAAGATGAATTGAAGTACAAAACATATCGAAATAAATTAAATATTTTATTGAGGAAAACAAAAAATCAATTTTTTGAAAATAAAATTAAAGAGGCCGGAAGTAATTGTGCTAAAGTTTGGAATGTAATAAACGATATAACGGGTAGCAACAAAAAATCCTATCAGAAAATAGAACAACTTGTTTTGCAGGGTGAAGACGGCGCAGTAATTACGAATAATAAAGAGAAGGCGGATGCATTCAACAATTATTTCACTAACGTAGGAGCAAAAATGGCGGCAAAAATTAAATCTATAAACCAAAAAATTAAATTTAAGCACGATAATTCTCCTATATCGACGGTGTTTTTTTCACCAGTGACCGAAAATGAGTTAATATCATATATATCTGAACTGAAGAGCAGCAGTTCTGCGGGTCCGGATGATCTGACCGTGAAAACAATAAAAACTATTCATTTGTTCATTATATCACCAATGAAACATATTATTAATTCATGTTTTGAAACGGGAAGGATTCCGGATCAGTGGAAGATATCTACTGTTACTCCGGTTTTCAAGTCGGGAAGTCGCAACATGCCAAACAACTATAGACCGATTTCGGTTATAAACCATCTGGCAAAAATATTTGAGAAAGGAATCAAGAAACGGTTGATGGAATTCTTTAGCAAAAATAATATTATTAATGAAAGACAATATGGCTTTGTTCCGAATTCGAGTGCGGAGGACGCAGTGGCGGACCTTGTTGAGCATACGGTGAGAGCTCTGGACGGATCCCTCAAATGTGGTGCCGCTTTTCTGGATCTGGCCAAGGCATTTGATACCGTGTCACATGAAATTCTGATTAAGAAATTGTGTCGCTGTGGCGTTCGTGGGGTGCCCCTTGAGTTGTTATCCGATTACCTAAATAACCGTATACAAAAAGTTAAGATTGGTGGGCATCTCAGCGATCCGACTACAGTGAAGACTGGCATACCACAGGGAACAGTCTTGGGCCCATTACTCTTCCTCATTTATATAAATGATATAACGAAGATAGCAGATCTGAGGTGCCATCTTATATGCTACGCTGATGACACTGCACTCGTGTTCACGGGGAAAACATGGGAAAGTATTAAGGAAACCGCCGAAGCCGATTTACATAAGATCCATCTATGGTGTGGCTTGAACAAACTCACTCTGAACATAGCGAAGACTAAAGTCGTAACATTTACTCCAACAATCACTAACCAGCCTAGTAACTTTTCACTCAAATTGCATTCCGTCCTCTGTGGTGGAAAGGGTCCGTGCGCATGTTCCGAAATAGAAAAAGTACCATCGATAAAGTATCTGGGTGTCATTGTAGACCAACACATGAGATGGTCCGATCACATAGCGCATTTAAACAAACGCCTTAGAAACCTCACTTATAACTTCTACATACTTAGAGACATTCTGCCAAGAGATAAGATGATTATGTTATACAATTGCCTGGCTGAATCTATTCTGTCTTATTCCATTACCACATGGGGTGGAACTTTCGGCACGACCTTAGAAGTTTTGCAAAGAACGCAAAACACACTATTGAAAATAATCCTGAAGAAACACAGACGCTTTCCAACCGATGTTCTATATCGGGAAAGTAGAATGTTGAACATTAAACTCCTTTTCTCCTTCCAATGCTTGAAGAAAATGTGTCATCACTACTCAAGGTTCCAGAAAAAAAAGGCTCGTGTAACTAGATTAACCCTGGATGATAATTTAGACTCTCACTTTTTTAGGAAGTCGTTAACACAGAGAACGTTTTCTTTTTATGGCCCAAAATTCTTCAATGTCCTCCCAACGCAAATAAAAAAAAAATATTAGAGAAAATAAAATATTCAAATCCCAGTCGAAAACATATGTTTTAGATTTCCCACAGAAATTTTGCGATATCCTGAAATGAAGAGATTTTCGGCTCAAGAAACATAAAACTCTGTTTGATAACCATTGTACATTTCCCTCGCTTCCCCTACATCTCATGTCTTTTCTCCATTGTGAACCTGCTTCAAATTTTGTTAGAATGTATGTACATTTTTTAAAAAGAACCATTGGGACGTGCACGAGAAGGACAGGCTGCTGCCTAAGTTTCGTGCGTGCCTAAGGTTCTTTCTCTGATATTTTATTGTATATATGAAAGTGTGTACAGAAATAAGAATAAAATGATTGATTGATTGATTGATTGATGTTTACAGGATAATGACGTAATCATCATTACGTGACAAAATTGAGCATTTCCGCGAAAATTTTGAATTGTCTTTCCATTTACTCATTTTTATTGGCAATTACCATATTTTTAAGAAAAAATTAATTTTTCGTATTTGTATAGAGTTTATCTTCAAAATGAAATTAATTCCAAAAAGTAGTCAACATCCCTATTATCTCCGTCAGAGTTATGATTTTAAGCGTGTGCATTGCTCATCGTACGTGGAAAAATAACCAAGAATGACCGTGTATGGGCAACAAGTCTGTGCACGTTTCATATTTTTAGCAATGCAGTGTCGGGTTGGCTATTTATACATTGAACATTATTTCCTTAATAACTACACACGCCACTGCCATTAACATCAGATCTTTTTTCCACGTTATCTCACGCTTGTCCCACATCCTCACCCAACAAGCAAACGTGAAGGAAAATATGAATGTACACGTTTACTTCACAGCTAACATGCAGATACTTAACTGCGCATTCTTCCTTCGTAGTGAGTGGGCCCCTTAATGTTCTTAACTGATTTTCAAAGAGATAGACCAATTAGACAGGTCAAACATCGCTTCGAGCTCATTCAAAGTTCCAACCATACCTCAGTTCGTTTTTTGTTCGTCTCACAGTATTTTGTAATATAATTTGAACTCAAATTTTTATTTCCCAAACAAAATCAAGCCTGAAAAAACATCTGACGTCAGCGCCCATTCAAATTTTTCATAACATCTCATAGAACGCGAGCATATATGTATATTCAACCCTCCCTTTTTACTTCCACTCCATCGTTCGTGTTCACAATAAAACATCTCATGAGGAACGACGTCTGAATTCACGAAGCCGGAAAATTGCATTGTGAAAATTTTTCCTTATCTCTTGTCACCTCTAGCGGCTCCCATATCAGACATATAGCGAGCATATTATTCTCTATTTACGGCTAAATGAGTCTGACCGTCTTTATTCATTTTTGCTGTCAGCGTCCCCTGTGACTCGCAGTTGACGACCCTAATCCCTAAATGGATAGCAGAGCTAGAAAGCGACGTTCTATTTGCGAGATTTTTGAGGGATTAGCGGAACATAGGTAATGGTTATGATAATAATTTATTTATCTACGACTATTCAATAATCGACCCATTCTACGTCTGTTTGCTCGGTGATATTAATACCCATTAGTCATTAGTCACTAGTGAATAATGAGTTACTATTCAATGCTGTCAGATGCTTCATAGATTGAGCTCTAATACGAGTACTATACAGGGTCTTTCACGAGGAACCTCACCCATATTTATACGGGAAACTACTGAACGTATTTTCATGAAATTCAGCACTTATAAGTATTTCACGATGCTGATGAAATCTAAAATATTTTCAAGGCATGAGCACCTCCGGTTTTTCCGGGAATGACGTCAACTTCCATTTTTCAAATTAGAACACCATTTTTTTATTGCAGAAATAGATTCCTTAGAAAATTTCAAGTTATTTTGATGTAACATTTTTCAGTTTTGATTAGAAAATTCTCTCTGAGCGGGAAAATTCGAAAAAAAATCGAAAATAAAGCTTCGTTGAAACAAAAATAACTTGGAGGTTTTTGGATGGAAAATTTTCATTTTTGGGATTTTTCAAGATGTAAGATTGATGTATCCACTTTAAATCGCTTTCAAAGTTAGGGATGACAAAATCGTGAAAAATCAATTTTTCAAATTAGAACCCCATTTTTTTATGGCAGATATTGAATCTACGTTAAAAAATAATGTTAGTGTATGCATCACACCTTTGCCCTAAAGTGGATATTTTCTGAGTTATTCACAAAAAACTGTTTTTCGTCTTGAATTTTCAGCTATTTCTTTTCCCTTCACGCCAAAAAAAAAAGAAATTTTCAGGAACTGTTACTTAAACCATGTTTTAGATTTTACTACCCTAATATGCAAGAGAAAAAAGTTACAGGTTGTTCCTAAATAGATGGCGAATTTTGATTCGAATTTGTATCGGAAACCTCTTTATTTCAACTAATCGGCCATCGGTTTTCTCTCCAGTGATAAATAAATAATTCCTTATGAACCATATGCAAAAACTTACCATGTTTCACCTTTTTTTTTTAAAGATAGATATCATTAATTACATCTGCCAAATTCCTCTTTATTCAGTAGCATTTTGTGTTTAATATTAATTTGGTGATAATTCGTATTAAGTTATAAAATCGATCACTTTGCCTAATTTTACCAATGAAGATTATTTAAATCTCATTCTGCTTCATGGAGAATGTAATAAAGTTGTAGATAGAACGATTCGACTGTTCATTGAGAGGTTTCCTGACCGACCCAGACCAACGAGAGATACCATTAACAGAACCATGACAAACTTGAGAAATGTCCGATCTTTCGTTAAGAAAACTATACACAGAGAAAAAAATGTAGTAGAAGATGAGAACAACGAAATTACAGTTCTTGCATATTTTCGTGTGAATCCTCAAAATTCTCTCAAAGATGCCGAGATTGATCTGGGATTATCTCAATCGAGTGTTTGGAGAATATTAAAAAAACATAAAATGCACCCATATAAATTCAATAGGTTACAGCATTTGAAGGAAACTGATTTCGTCAGGAGAACAGAGTTTTGCGAATCTATGATGATTCGATTTCAAGAGAATGAAAACTTTTTGGACTGTAAAATCTGGACAGATGAATCTAAATTCACAAAGAATAGTTCTTTCAATAGGCATAACAGTCATTATTGGGATGAAGAGAACAACCACCACATAAATAGTTATTTAATCAACTAGGTTATTAAAGACAGTGACTAATGGTCGAGATGTTTTAATGCGTGAGCGAACTATCAACGCGTTCGTTGATATTTCGAGACCATTAGTCGCTAGATTAATAACCGTGTAGATTACAAGATTTTTTCGACGATCTCAACATGAATAGTATATAAATTCTTGATTGAAATACATTCTAATTTTGCCCAAGAGATACATTTGACAATATGGAATTTCTATGTTTCTGTTCCAGTAGAGTTCTGACATTTCTCTTGTGTACGGTTGCCACGAAGATTGCACATTAAAATGGCTGAAAAAATTGAGCATTAAAATGGGTCATTAATGTTCAATTTAATACACATTAAAATCACCTTTTATTTCTAGGTCGGCGGAAAAATACAATAATATTATATCTCAATCCGTTCAATGCTCAATGTTTACTGATTTCCATCTGTTAACATTCGATTCGTCCCGTCATTATCATATGACGATTGTAACTGTCAAACATCTCTTATTAAAAAAACTCTTCGGTTCTATCAAGAATGTTGAATTCATAAATGAATAAAGTGAGAGCTATGGTTTTCAGGATATTCGAAGATTTATAATGGGTTTTCCATGTTTTTTTCCTGAAGGAATAAACGCGCAATAAATTATGCACCATACGAATCGAAACTATCAGAAAAAGAAAGAATTCTTAGGAAAGTTTCGAACATTTGTTTGCTCTGGATACAAATTTAATGTTTCATATTATTTAGAAACAGGGCGTTGTCAACTGTTATCGGCTTTCTCAAAGTCACCGGAGGACCTCTTCAAACTTATCGGAACTCACTCAAGTTTCGTTATAAACTGTGAAGGGTCAAACATTTTATAACAAGTATGAAGTGAAACTTTTGCAACAAGAAGAAAATGAGCGACCCTTCTATTCGATTCGCTTTTTGACGACGCGGGTCAACCTTTCGTTTATTCGTTTATCTTGAGTATCCATTGGGTTCGCAGTAATGATTTCATACTGATCTTTTCAGAGTTAAAAATGATGAGATAATAATGAAACAGAAGGTGCTGGCCTGCAATTTTTTATGACAAAACATTTATTCAAATATTATTTAGGCTTTTACCATAATTTCTGCTCAATATATTCATTTCAAAAGAAAATTATCGATGAATTTATTCTGTCTTCGATTGAATTGGTTACCGAACAATTCAATCGGTCTTTCTTGAGCTGTATCTCATTATCCGAACCTTTATTGGAGAAACCAAAGATAGGAAAAGCCCTTACAACTCTAGTATTAAAATCAGACTACGTTTTTCGGTTATTTGATTGATTCTGACATAGATAGATAGATGGCGCTGAAAAGGATGAAGTTTTCAATACAAAGAACTATTATAAAATTAAAAATTCGAATTAAATTATTCCTACGTATCACACTGAATCAAGACGTCGAGCCCAGAAAAAATTGTTTAAAATGAATTGATATCAATGATATGCCATATCGTGTAATTAGAATTTTATTAGAAAACATTACTCACAAAAAATATAATAATGAAATTGAATAAAAATCAATAGTTTTCCTACATATCAGTTCCCGATATATCAAAACAATTAAAAATGAACCACAATTCGAAGATGGAATTGAAAAACAATGGAAATTTCAACAGGATAGTGCTTCTCCATTTGTGTTTATTTGATCTGTGGAAAAATGCTCACCGCACATTATACAGGGTGTTTCATTGGGAAAGGGAAATACTTCACAGGTGCATAGGTGGCACCAAGACGGTTCTAGAGATACCCCATTTATTGGGTCTCACTGTCTTCGTAGCCGAGATACAGGGTGTTTTATGAATTTTGCCCGTTTCTTCCTGAGGCCGTACCAGACGAACCACCCGGTATATTTTCCTCATATTTGGCAAATATGTTCCTAATTGAGAGCCTAAACATATCATGCAATAACCGCCTCGAAAATCCAGGTCCGGGTTAACAAAAAATTATGAATCGTTTGAATACTCGAAACAACATCCTGTACATCGGAATTTTGAAAATCTGTTTTAATATGCGAAAACACCACTAAAAACTAAACTGGGACGTATACTTCAAATTTTCGCGCAGAAAGTTTTACTGCACAAATTTTCAAGGTAAAAGTGAAGTTTTTAGGTACTTGGATACCCGAAAATGGTTTGAAGTGACTTTAACAATGAATTATCAACAATATTGAATCCATAATTATTTCAACATTACTCTGTAATTCATTTTCACATTGGTTTTCCTCTTTATAGCCGTATACTTGAAATTCCAGGTCCGGGTTAACGAAAAATTATGAATCGTTTGAATACTCGAAACAACACCCTGTCCATCGGAATTTTGAAAATCTGTTATAAAATTCGAAAATACCAGTAAAAACTGAACTGAGACGTACACTTCAAATTTTCGCGCAGATAGTTTCAATGCACAAATTTTCAACGTAAAAGTGAAGTTTTTAAAAACCGGGATACCTGAAAGTGGTTTGAAGTGACTTTTAACAATGAATTATCAAAATATTGAAATCCATAATTATTATACGTAATAATGCAACTCACTTCTAAATAAATGAAAACTAATGTGGAAATGAATTACAAAGTAATGTTGAAATAATTATGGATTCAATATTGTTGATAATTTATTGTTAAAAGTCACTTCAAACCACTTTCAGGTAGGTATCTTAGTTCTCAAAAACTTCACTTCTACATTGAAAATTTGTGCATTGAAACTATCTGCGCGAAAACTTGAAGTGTACGTCTCAGTTCAGTTTTTAGTGGTTTTTTCGAATTTTAAAACAGATTTTCAAAATTCCGATGTACAGGGTGTTGTTTCGAGGATTCAAACGATTCATAATTTTCGTTAATTAAATTAAATGAACCTGATATAAATTATGTTATTTATTATAAACTATCAAGAAACCGCGAACGCCAATTTGAGTTAGTTGACGTCACTATACGATATTGTCATTGCAAATTCGAATGTTCTGTGTTCAGATCAATAAAATACATTCATTGATTTGAGGTTCTGTGATTCGAACCATAAAAAAGTTATAGTATATCTCATCTATGATTCGAAATAACGAAGTTGAAAGCTGAAAGAGAACTGATTATTCGTTACAAGAACGATTATCTACAATTACAATCTTTATAATAGATACAGGATTCATCAAGGGTAACAGTAGTAACTCACGGAAGATTGGTTCTCTGATGGTCACAAGTTTCTGCGCTGAAAACAAGGAGTTTTGTACAGCGGAGCTTAGAAAGTAAGTATTAAACTTTTAACTCATATTCATTATTACAAATAGAAGAAACACCTCATACAGCATTTATAGACCGACACATTCATTTTGTGGGCTTAGATTGAACTTTTTCACAAGGAATCTGGCAAAATCAGTTTGACAGAAATCGAAGTTTGTTTATCGGATATTGACGTAATCATCAACGTGACAAAATTGAGAATTTCCACGGGAATTTTGAGTTCTCTTTTCATTGAGGTACGTATTTTTATCGACAATTACTATACTTTCAAGAAAAAAGTTATTTTTTCGTGTTTGTATGGGGTTTATCTCTAAAATAAACCAAATTCCAAAAAATAGTCAACATCTTTATTCAAATTTGTACCTTTCGAAATGGCTGAATCTTTTGGAACATACTTACTCAGTATATGTTTTTTAAAATTTCCTCAACTGAAACCATTATATTTCTGCGTAATTTGAAATATTCACTACAAAATTACCTAATTTCTGGATACTATACACCCCTTTTTTCCAACAAAGGTAACTTATAATAGATAGAATAAAGTTTCTTCAGTATAGGTAACAGATTTCCTTTCAACAACATGTATAGGCCTACAGCTGTGCAATTTTCAGCACGTGAAAGTAATTCAGAAGGAAGGAGAATAGAATAGAGCCCATGTGACCGTGTCAGGGATAATATCACCCCATTCGCCCCCTGAGATATGACCCACACTTTTTATTCGAATGCGCTAGATACAAGTAATAATACAGTTTCACCCTGGGTTCTGCCTTAATATTTCGTCAACGTTTTCGGTTTATGTCACCTTTACCATATTATATATAGGAGATATGCGGGAAATAAAAATTGTACATGTATCACGTTTCAGCACGCAGGTAATATCATTTCGTCTAGACAGGGTTTATATTTATTTTACTAACATACATTTTACTGGGGCGTTCCATATACAGTGTGTCTACTTTTAAAGTGGACAAACTTCGAGGGGTGATTATACAAGTGGTTTGCAACGAAAAATGTCATATAACACATGGTCGAAATGTTGACAGTCATGAGAGGAGAACTCTTCAGATCAGTTTTACTTACCGATCACTTTGATGCTGGAGAATTCATCAGATTAATCAAGAGCAACTTGACAGACATATGTGATGAAATGCAGCTGTCCAACAGATAAAATTTCTAGTTTCGAATGAATGACTGCCCCGCACAAAATTGTGGTAATGGCAAGACCTATTTAATGAATAATTTTAATGATTCAACGTATTGGAAAATACGGTCAGATGCCAACGAAGAACTTCGATCTTACGTCTTTGGATTTTTTGTCAAGAATACTTTGAAAGAGAAAGTATATCTAATTCGCTTTCATACTCGGAAGAATCTCTTCAACCGAATCAAATTGTGTTGTGCAGAATGAGTCAGAAACGCTATGAACTTCGTAGAGTTGTAGATTTAGTACGAAAACGATGTGTCAAATGTATTGAAGAAGGAGGTCCATTTCTTCGTAATTATTTCGATTGAAGATGAATTCATGATTCTCATGAAACTACATTAAAATTTGATCACGAAGAGCTTCGAAATAGGACAAATTAAGGTTCGGAATTTTTAAAATTCCTCGGTGTTATCAGGTTAGCCATGATATTTGAGCTGAGAATGAGCAGCTAGCACAAAAGTTGATATATAATTCGAGAGTACACAAAAGAAGAGCGTCCACCTATAGGCAGCGAACGCAGCGGACGCAGCGGATTTTAGAATTCTTTGTAAAACGCGCTTGCATTAGTTTCTATACAAAGGATTCTAAAATCCGCTGCGTCCGCTCCGTCCGCTGCGTTCGCTGCCGATAGGTGGACGCTTACCTTCAATGAGCATTTTTTACTGAATAGAGGGCGTGTGCATAATTATTAATATTTCATTGAAGAACCCATTGGAAAATAAAGAACATATAAAATAAAGAAGTGAGGTGAAAAGTGAGGTTGTTGTACCTCCGGTGTGCGTCAGCTGTCAAACGTGCACGAAACCAATAAGAACACGGTACAAGTTCGCAACGCCGAATGTTGTTAGCGTTCATAAACAGATTCTACTTGGCTCCATAACAAATTCGTGAAGGCATATCTCAAGGTTTACTTTAGCTTTTTTTATGAAAAGTTTCTATGAATGTAGGTAGCCTCATTATTTGATTTGAAAAACTGGGACTTTTCCTGACATATCAATCCCAAATTCACAAAAATTTTATTTGTGTGGAACACTTTCTTTGGGGATAGATGCCTACGAATATGGATAGGTGCCTCACCATGAAAATACTGGGAAGGATGGATGCCCTTCATACTATGTGAACCAAATACCAACTAAATACGATGAGATTTTCTATGCCTAAAACAGCAAATTTATCTACGAAACATGGATCGAATTAGCAACAAATGCGCATTTTTAATTGAATTTCAAAAGCATATATTAAATTAAAAATTGAAATCTTCATATTAACATGAAGCATTATTCCACACATTCATGATCAATTAATAAAATATTTAGTCTCAACAAAAATAATCAAGATTCAAGTTTAAAATCGAAATAAAACAATGAACCAAAAATCAGCCAAGAAAATAAGGTTTTAGTTTAGATGCTCTAAGGGGCACCTATACCTCGAAAAATCAAGGCAACTATCCTTTTCGATAAGGATAGATGCCCATGAATTATTTGAATAAATTAAGAAGAAAACAGCAACTATTTATACTTAGATGTACACTCAATGAAACACTGTATGGACAAAAAACAATAACTGAATTTATCACCACTTCAAAAGTTATACTGCGGCAAATACTTACTTTTAAAAATTTGGCGTGTTTGTGAAGTTCTCTGCAAAGATGATCGCACACACTAGCGAAAAAAGAACTCTCTTGACAATAACCCTTAAAAAACTGAAGCTAGGGTGACTATGACTATAGCATCTACTAATAAAATTAATTTTTTTTAAGTGTTTCCAAGTTGGGTATTTTGAAAATGGGGCATCTATCCCACTGGGACATTTATCCGGGATTGATTGCAAAACAACGTTAGTAGGGCCAGATTGTCCAACATAATTTCTCAAATACACCAATCTTTGTCATCTGAAAAATTTAACATCGTTTAAGAACAAAATATTTCAGACACATCCTTGGCCGCATTGGAACGACCAATCCAATTCCCCCTGCGTGGAATAATAAAATTATAGCAACGTCGTTAGAAAAACGAGGTCAACATTTTATTGACAACCAGAAAAAACCCATCAGGAGTTTTTCCGACAACATAATTCATTCTTATGTAATCACATTGTTTTTGTTTCGGCGCAGCTGATCAAGAAACGAAAGGCCCTAATAACTTCGAAGGCAGCTGTCATACTATACAGAGCGAATGAGTTATGAGGCTCGGAAAGATTAATAAATTTCGTTATAGACCTCGTACGCACAAAAGGATTTCCACTTGATTTGTCTTATATCAAACGTAACAAAGATAATACTGGATAAGGAGTCGGATAAGTTATTTGATGAAGATGATTGAAGAAGAACAAACGGCTGAAATCAGAACAATCTATCATTTATGCCTTTCACTTTTGTATGTTGCCAAGAGGTTTCATTTCATTTCGTTCGAACCAGTTGATTTTATAGCAGGTTATTCACTTCGATATAACTTCCCCAGTCCACACAAAGACGTCTTGAAGATATCTCAGAGATATCTTTTGGGGATATTGTGAGTTATTTTGTTATACTGGAAGCTCTATAACTCCTCCAACTCAACCCAAGTTTTACTTCTCTCTGAACATTTCAATTGAAAATTTGATTTGTTTATTTCAAAAACACTACTGGAAAAAATTAAAGGAAAAAAAAATTTCAAATTTTTCGGAAATTTTCAACATGCCGTAACTTTGAAAGGAATGGTCGCAAAAGGAATTTAGAAAAAGGAAATTGTAGCTCCAAGTGTCTTGTTTTTGGATAAGAAATTCAAAAATTTTAAGTTTAAGTGGTTTTCGAGTAATGATAGAAAAATCAGCAACAAAAAAATTCTCAAAATTTTACCACTTTTTTTTTCTTGTCTACGAGCGTGGAAATTTCATTTTTGCATAACCGTTATAACGATGAAATACTTTGTTAATTCAGCTTCAATTTATTTTTTCATTGACCTCAATACGTTCACTTCTCGCCGAGATATCGGTCTTGAAATGGAAAAGGATCCATTTGTCTTTGATTATTATCGATCGTTATTAAATTAATAAAAATTTTATTTGTTAGATTATTTTATTTTTCTATTTTGGCAATTTATGTACTATCTGCAATTAAAATGTGGAAAAGCTCGAAAAACTTCTTTTTTGCCTTCTTTGAATGTTCAGTTTTAGTCAAATTAAGTACTGAACAGTAAAAAGACGAAATTTCTCCTTTAATCTCTTTATTGTCACTCAACTGTCAACTCTCTTCTTTTCTCAATACAAACTTGATAAAATATTAATTTCAAAGGTTACTAAATTCCAACATTCTCCCACGTCAAAAAAAATAATAAGGTAACTAGTCTTCAATTTCCAATCTGCAAATTTTATGAACCGATCGCCTATATTCTCCATGGTTGGTTTTCATGTCAACAACTCTCATTCTTCAGCTCGCTGACACTGCGCTCTCTTTCTCCAACTCTGTCTTCAATCTTTCGATCTCATCCTTCTGTTTTCGTACCAGCTGACTGAGTCTACTTTGTTCTTCGAAGGAAGCTATTATCTTCGTCTCGACTTCTGTTTGAGTATCAGTCAATTCCTCTGGAATCTGAGACATATGTGACTTTTTGACTTTGAGAAGTTCTTCTTGTATAAGCCCTCCTTTGAAATGTGCATCAGATAGACTCTTCTTCAAATCTGCCATTGACTTCTTGGGTTCGTCGAAAACGATGGGTAAACTATTCTTTCTGTGTTGTAACATTTCACGTGAATGGTCAGAGTTCCTCAAATCTTCATAGAAGTGGATATTTGAAGCCTCACATTTTTCCAGACCGTTGTTTAATTGCCTCAAGCTGATTTCTCCTACTAAAGATATATAATGATTCAGTTCATATTCCTTCATATGTTGGAGACTTGAGTAGTCCTTGAGTTTTTTCACGACCACCTGGTAGTCTCCCACAATTTGTTGATTCTTCTTCTCAGCTAAAGTCAGTTGTTCCTTCAGGGATTTTATCATTTCCTTACTACTAGCCTTCTTCTCTTTCAACATACTCAATTCTTTGGTAGCTAATGTGAGATCAACTTTCTTACTCTTGAGCTGGTTCTTGAGCTCCACAATACGACTATTCTTTTGTTCCATACAGGTCTTGATCGATTCTAAATCTCCATTGGGCAAGCATACCTTAGACTCTACCACCGAAACGTCGTTCAAGTTCTTCATCTGATCCCTTTCAACGGATTTGATACCTTCCTGTATTTCCACAACAGGGTCGGTTAAATTCTTGATGGTGTTTTTAAGATCAACGTTCTGTTTCGTTGCATTGTTCAGTTTTCTTCGCATATCTTGAATGAGATCATCGTGTTGCGTCAGATCTTTGTTCTTGGCGTTGATGATGTTCTGAAGTTCGTTGATTCTGGCCTCATTAATTTGGTTTATTTGATTCTCTAGAATTACTTGTTTTTCAATTGTCAGTTTCTTCAGTTGATTCTTTATAACGATCTTCTCTTCAGCAGTTTGTAAATTGGATGTTATATTAACTGTATCTCCTATGCCTTGTTCCAGAAGTTTTACCCTTTGTTTAAGATACTCGTATTCTTCCCTCTCTTGTTTTAACACATCATACGCTTGCTCCAATACTGTTAGTTTTTTCCGGAGGTTGATCATCTCTGTGTGTATCTGATCATTCTCTTCGTCTAGTAGCTTCTGCCGATGAATCGATTTGTTCAATTCACACTTCAATCGAGATATTTCAAGCTGTGCAATAGAGTTAGTCTTGTCTATGTTTGTTGCTTCAGCGATATGTATGATATTAAAGTTATTTCTATGTGGAAACTTTTCCATTGGACCATGAACTGTCCATCCCAGTTTACATTTTGAAGCGAATGGCATTTTCTCCGGTCCGGGATGAATTTTTCTAGGTAGGATCAAATCTATATTGTCCTGACCAATGATCATACTCGGTCTTTGATTACTATAATTTTGTATTGGTAATCGTTCAAGGTATCCAAAATCCTGTTTATGTAATGACTGGATAGGAAGAGATAAGTTGTCAATCGTCCGTACTCCATAAAGAGAAAATCTTTCTTCTTCATTGTTTATGTTAGCTATTTCCACATCCAATTTGAAAGAATTTTCTTCTGTAACGATTTCATCATTTGTCCACTGTAAACACAGAGGTTCCAGTTGTCCCACTGATCCTATCTTTTCTGCAATTTTAGAATGTAACAAGGTAACTGTGGATCCCTCATCACACATAGCCAATATTTCGCAATGCCCTTTAGGACCATAAATTTTAACTGGAATAAAACGAAGTAACACTGCTGACTTATTCCTTATAGTGCAAATAGGTTCTGCTTCAGTCGGATTTTCATTGATTTTCTCAGTTTCATTATGAAGAAGTGGATGATGTGAAAGTTTACACCCATTTTTGCCACAAATTTTCCTATTTTTACACTGGGATTTTTGATGATTCCGTTTGAGACAGGAAAAGCATAGTTTTTTCGTTCTCACAATTTTCCACCTGGTTTCCAAATCATCAATTTCCATTTTCGGACAACTATCCTTATGAGAAGATTCTTCACAATAAGAGCATTTGTATTCTTTTTGATTATAAGTGGCGAAAACCCGTTCTGTTCTTCTTTCATTTTGAAAAGATTTTGATCTATCCCAGGAATTTTTTGGTCTATCCCAATGTTCAGGAAACCTGATAGAACTTACTTGACAAGCTGCATCTGAAAAGGTCGATAACCAATTGGCGAAATCTTCGAGATCGGTTTCACAATTTTCTTTTTTCTTCTGAATGATGAATTCCCCCCATTTCAGTTTCAATTCATCAGGAAGTTTATTGAGTAAATCTCTCTGTGATTGTGGATTTTGTAAATGACCAACAGAACGTAAAGATTTCATGATAATTACTATATTTGTCACTTCGGTAGAAAAGTTAATAATTTTTTCCAAATTGGTGTCCTTAATTGATTGCATTGCTCTAATTTTTGACAGCAACATTTCTATGATGATGTCAGGTCGACCAAACGAGTTTCCAACGTCTGAATAATTTTGTTTACATCAGAAGTCAAAATAATACCTGATACTGCTGCTCTAGCTGGACCTTTCAAACATTTTTGTAGTTTGAATACAATTTCGTCTGCTGTATATTCCTCAATTAAATTTCGAAATTGGCGAATGAAAATTGGCCAATCTAGAGGATTTCCATCGAAGTATATGAGGTCTTTATTTAAAAACTCACGTTTCTCCGGCCTTATCTGTTGTTGAACGGTATTATTCACCGAATGAAGCACATCAGTAATGGTTTCACATAACATTTTCACACTCTGATCATACTGATGTGGCAATGTGTTTTTTGACGGTTTTGTGCGGTCGATAATTTCTACTTTTTCCATTTCAACCCATTGATTTATCATGGTTTTGTTGTAAAATTTATTTTCACTATGTTCGCTCACTTCTTCACCTAAATCTCGCTTCTCTGAAATGTCTTCATCTTGTTCTAATTCCTCTTCTAGCTCCAACAGTCTGAATGCTTTTTCTAGTTCCAATTTCTTCATTTCTGTTTCCAATTCGATCCTTTTTCTCGCTATATTGATACTTGAAACAGTTCTCAAACTTCTTTTCGACTTGCTTTTTTTCGACACAACTGACTCCGGTTTATCATTCACCTCATTTTTTTCTGTTTCGACCTTAGAAGGAGAAGGTTCCTTTCCCACTATCGTGTGTTTGTCCTTTTTCCATTTTCCAAACTCGTCGGGCCACACAAAGTCTTGGGATAAAGTCCTTCTTATTCCTGCTCCGCTCCTCTTAGGTATTTCGCTGTTCATTGTCGGGGTCACCAAAATGTTCAGTTTTAGTCAAATTAAGTACTGAACAGTAAAAAGACGAAATTTCTCCTTTAATCTCTTTATTGTCACTTAACTGTCAACTCTCTTCTTTTCTCAATACAAACTTGATAAAATATTAATTTCAAAGGTTACTAAATTCCAACATTGAAGATTATGAGCTTCTCAGAGCAAAAAACGTGATCCTTATTTTTTTTCGAAAATTCAATCGAGTCAAACAAAAAAACGGCTCGCTGGATTGAGTTGGCTCTTCGTAAGGTTTTTATCAACATATTGAACTGTGAAAGTCACACTTAACATTATTGGTTTCCTCAACATTTTCGATCCAGCGGTAGATTTTCCAAGAAACCACCAAAAGCCCTTTTTTGTTAAATTTTTATATCGATGCGACATGAAGAAAAAATAATTTCTATGAATAAGCAATTGTTGTTCATTAATGGGATTTCATTTAAGGTATTGAAACCCTCCTTCAATTTTCTGCGCGATCATTGGTTGCTGAGAAATCGATAATCAAAGACAAATGGATCCTTTTCCATTTGAAGACCGATATCTCGGCGAGAAGGGAACGTATTGAGGTCAATAAAAAAATAAATCAAAACTGAATTAACAAAGTATCTCATCAATATAACGATTATGCAAAAATAAAATTTCCACGCTCGTAGACAAGAAAAAAAAGTGGTAAAATTTTGTGAATTTTTTGTGGCTGATTTTTCTATTATTACTCGAAAACCACTGAAACTTGAAATTTTTGAAGTTCTAATCCAAAAACCAGACACTTGGAGCTACAATTACCTTTTTTTAAATTCCTTGTACGACAATTCCTCCCATAGTTACGGCATGATGAAAATTGCCGAAAAATTGGAATTTTTTTTTGATCCTTTAATTTTTTCCAGTATTGTATATTCATAAAAAAAAATATACGTCTATTCCTTTAAATGCAAAGAATCAAGAGAAAAATCACCATTCAAAAATTTTGGATTTCACAAGAGAAAAAAATAAAATCAAACAAAGTGTTTTTTACAAAAATCTCAAAAATGACTAGAGATGAAAAGCTGAAAAGTTGGCTGAATTATTTTCATTCAATTTCTAATATTTCCTCTCAATATGAATCGAAAAGGCCGCGGGGCAGATTTACCATTGAAACCGGGCTATACCCTTTACGCCACGAGGATATTCAAAGATAGCTTTCAAAGATATACCTTTAGAAATTCTCAAACTGCTCACATTAAGCCCGTTCGGCATTGACCTCCACGAGTAGACGGATTTTTTAGTCACGTGACTACAGATCGAACAGATTCATCTGTAATATCTGGGAATAAACGAACGGTACAGAGCATCTGCCACAGAACATACTGCTCTGTTCTACTTTTATAGATTATGAGATTTCAAAGATCACTATTTTGGGAAATACGCTCATCTTTTAACGATACTTTCACCCTTTTCGTAGCTCTTCAGTAAAATCTCAATTGAATAATTAGGTGCAAAGGCACTGAATGCGAAGGAAACGAGGAATGCAATATCCCTTTCTGGTCGATCAATACGTCGATCAAAGAGTAAAAAGGAAGTAATGCTTTCAGCATGCGATCTGTGATGATTGAACTTCTCATTTGACACTACTCACTACTAGATGTCACCATCTGTAAGATACTACTCGATAGCTTCTTACAAGTAGTCTTAAATGAAGAAGTTTTTCTATAGGATGTTGTCTCTGAGGGATATGGGACACTGACGAGGCCTAATGAGGCCGAAACCGGTCTGTCTCTTCTCTCATTGACAACATCTCGAATAAATCATCCCAGTCCGCATGAAGAAGGTTCTGTGAGCCTATAAATTGAAGATTGTATTTATTTCGATGATTACTATTTTCAATTTATCTATGTTTCAAAAATGTGTTAGGTTAGCCTCCTTAAAGGCAAAGAATTTTTTTGTTTGTCATTTTTTCTTTATCTTAAAACTTTTTACAACGTCACGTTCTACAGTAGCTGAAGAAAAAGCTATTAAAGTGGGAGATTAGGAAGTGGTACAGGGGCCTTCATGATTTTTTTAGATCTTATAAAATTGCCAATACCAATATAACACATCATCTCCATACTTGACAATTTTGGGAAAACTAGAATTAAAACTCCAAAAACTGTGATTGATAGCAAGAGATTTTCCTGCGTTAACAAATATAACATCAAGTTCAATAACAAACTTCTTTCTATAGGCCCTATTCTCTGTGACAATTGGAAGTCTCTTTTACCCATGTCTCTTGATATACCGAGATTATATGGCTCACCCAAGATCCACAAAGAAGGAGTGCCTAAAAAAGACAAAACATGTCCCCACAATAATTCAAATGAATGGTTCCACTCAGCGAAGTGTTTTTAGACTTTTCTTCACTGATTTAAGTATGCTATCATGTTTCTCAGGATCTTATACTAGATACAATCCAAGTACTCACCATCCTCTGTTTATTTCCCATTATAAAGCAGCTGTATACAAGAATCCGGGTAGATATTTCACCATCTATCACCAAACATAAATTCCCCTCTTTTCCGCCTAATATCACCAAAAGTGAGATTATCAAACGCCATCAATTTTACCCCCAAACCGTTGAATACATTACATCCATCTCTTGAAATCACCACCGTACAACGTCAGGCAATCTCTCCGTTGCGTTGTTGGCTATGATAAAAATGCACTCTGCTGAATATTCAACGCACACAGCAATTTAGCCCTCCTAACGAAGATATTACGTTTATTGAAGTGATAAAAATTGAATTATGCTTTTTTTCGAATTTCCCGGCCTTTTGGAATTTTTATTATAGGTGGAAATTTCGACAGATCGTTCGAGACCTGCAATTTGGCTGGAAAAGTGGAAAACAAAAGGGAAATGATGATTCGGTTATTTCCAGTCACGTAAGGGAATAAATAATTATTGGCGTATGAGCTCCATGTTCCCTATAATCCTGCCATAAAAAATTCGGCAGGGGAATCATATGAAGTCTGAAGCTTTTCGCTGCCTTTTTTATGTATCTGCATACAGGGTGAATATTTGAGTCTTTCATTCCATCCACATGGATTCTTATTGTGAGCTCGTTTACTGAAACGAGTGCTTTATCGGTTCGCCCAAATGTCTGTAATTTTACAATTTTGAGCCAAAAATGGTCTCAAACAATACGGTTCGACTCTTTAGGAACGAATCCGTGGTCAAATTCAATTATGTCTGTAACGCCGTCCGGACGTAAGCACGATACCTTTCGAAAGGATCGTTCAAGAGACGTGAGAAAGTCAGGGTCAAGTAAGTGCGTTAACAAGCCAAGTCGTACAGGGTGTTCTATAAAATATGGCCATCCGAAACTCTTGTTTATATCTGAATCTGAATTTTGTTTTGTGAATGAACATTGATATATTGAATGCTTATGCAGTATTTCAAGAGAGAGATAAAGTTTTTTCTTTAGTTATTGATTTTTCACATATTTCATTTCATAAATGATTTCTCGAATATATTTTCGCTCGTGCTTAGATTTTGCATTCATATACTTAGCATGAACCTCAAGCCCTATACAAAATTGTGATTTTGAGTGCTCAAAAGCATCTGCTCAAGGCTTTGAACCTATTGAAAAGGTCATAGTATTTTGCCATTAATTTTTCTCATTATCTTAAAAATTGTCGTTCACGGATCAAAATTTGGTATCCTACAATTTCTATTTCTTCACGTGGAACATCTGCCTGCATCTGAATATTTTTGCTACAAATGGTCCCTTGCTGCCAATTTTAATTAGGAATTAATCAAAAATGAAACTTCCGCTCCATAATTAGCCAGATGAACTATGGATTTTTCATCTCTCTGGAATTTCAACAACAGGATAGACTGTTTTGTTTCCTGTTTTCGGTTCAGTATATAGGGAATTTCTAGTTATGTCACCAGAATACCTTAATTAGGCAGCTTCTCCCTGAGGTGACAACCCAATTCGGCAAAAGCGAGAAGTTAGAAGAATTGGCTGTACGGCAGATGCTTATTTCTAATTTTGCTGGAATGATTTCGTTTAATATTTTATCCAGGCGGGGCAACTCAGCGTTAATTGAAGACACTATATTTAACTCACTTTATGAAACTGATAGTAATTAAATAGTTCTTATGTTTATTGATTAAAGGTATTATTTTAAAGATGTTCGGTTTGTCAGGTATCGATTATGTTTTCAGTTTTTAATTCAATTATCTCCACGATATTTTGGAAATGTCTTCATTTCTAGGGTGACATTATGAAATTTTGATAACACTATTGAATCGTTGTTCTTGAAATAACTCGAAAAATAATATTTCAAATCTAAAATACAAATGAGTACCTATGGTTTATGTCAACGTCATATACAGGGTCTGCCTAAATTTAATGTACCGGGTTTTTCACTATAATTTGACCCCTCCTTTAACTTTGTTACTGAAGGAGATACAACAAAATGTTTCGTATAAAAGTTTCACGAAATCAACTGAGGTTTTTTGACCTGAGTTCAGAAACTGAAATATCGACAGGGTGGCCAACATATTGATGTCAACTTCATTTTTTCAAATGTAATACCCTGTATATTTTTCCATATTTAGTTAGCTCTCTCTCCCCTGATTGCGAATATGTAACATATAATGGTCTATCTCTTTCATTCTGAGAACCACAGAGGTTCAAAGTTTAAGAACCACCTTCCAAGATCTGTAACCATTTTACAAGTGACAGAGTGCGTTTACTGAAAATGCTCATTTTTGGAGTTATAATAACGTCAATGGGAAGATATACAGGGTGAACAACATTGAATGCAACTTTAATTTTTCAAATGGGACACCCTGTCCTGTATATTCTTCCTTTTTTGATAGGCTATTTCCTCCTGATCTCGAATATAAATGCGTACCTATGTGAAATACCTACGAAATTCTTTATATCCAAACAATCTACTTAAAAGTATTATTTTAGAATGAATACTTAACAAATACTCAACCAATGAAAAATGATAAACTATGGTAGTATGGTAAGAATAACATCAACTAAAGGAATTGCTCAAAATGACCACCTTCATTCAATACACATAGTTCATATAGTTGTCTCAAGTTGTTTACACTATTTTTGATAGCATTATTATGGCTCTGATTCAAGTCAGAAATTGAAGCTTCAAAATTTGTTTCTAATCATTACAATATTATCATTATGTCAATATGTTGGTCACCCTGTATATATTTCAGTTTTTGGATTCATATCGAAAAACTACAGTTGATTTCGTGAAACTTTTATACGAAACATTTTTTTGTATCTCCTTCAGTAACAAAGTTAAAGGGGGGGTCAAATTATAGTGAAAAACCCGGTACAAACGAGAGGAGGAGATTCTTCAATTTAGTTCGAGAAAAAAATTCTCATAAATATGGGGTTACAAGTGTTTCATTCTCAAAATAAAGCGTGTTAAACTTTTACTCAAAAAATGACTAAAAATGTAGTACATACCTACAGCACTGAGATATTTTCAACTTTCTACTCTTCGTTCAATTTAGGACAAAAAATCTACTTGTTTTTTTTCTTATCCGGCGCCTTTTTTATTCCTTTCACTCCCGAAACATTTCAAGTAGGAATATCAAGTGGACAACATATACTCCGTTCACGAAAGGTTGAGCCGTCGGTTGGCCATGGAAATTTGGCATATTCCACTGTGTGTATTAATATAGGTTATGTTCTTTATTTTCTTGTCAGATTGATACGCAATGTTGTCAATATTGCATAGAGTTGTCTAATAACTCGCAAGCTTGTCGGACGAGGCCGAGTTCATTCGGCAACGTTGACTTTATTTTACTTTATGACAGTAAATATTGCCAACTTCAGATAAATAAAGAAACGCCTACTATGTGCTCAACCTTTGGTGAACGGACTATATTTTTCGCATCAAAGATATGTAAATTGACACATCAAATTTTTTTGAAAATTTTATTCTGTCAATTTGACAGGTTTAGCTGATACTCACAATTGTGTCTTCCGGGAATCTTCCATGTACAGGCACAATTGTGACAGTGTTACAAATGTGAGCACTGGGAATGTTCAGTGATTGGATTAATGAAATGTTAATTCTTTATTTAAGAAAAAAACATATATTTTACATTCATATTAACTGAATCGGATATTCTGTTATGAAAACATGAAGATTCTTCTTTTAATATTCCAATTGAATTTTCTATGGTTCTGTAAATACTATATAGCCACAAAATTTCGCATGAACATAACATAACATTTTTGCATGAGGCTTGTTATGACTTATGAGCATCTTGCATTTTGCCGGAACATTACATTCAAAAAATCAAAACCTTAAACTCTTTTTCTGTGGAGGCTATTCAGAAGCTTCATTCATTACATAAATCTCTAATGTATATTTTCAAAACCAATAAATCTTTCAATACTTAGCAATAGAAAACCCTGTTTCAGTGAACACTGCTCTTGTTGAAACATCGTTTATAAACCCAATCTTGAAATTCAATATTGAAGTTTGTTATAATCGGAAATTATCGTATTTTCGATGGTGAGAATATCAGTCACAAAGAACAGTTCTATACAATTTATTCAATGGAAACGTTTCTCAGCATTTAGCTCCTTCATCAGGCTAAAAACAAAAACCAATTTATAAACAACGGCATGGATCATACAATTGGTGTAGCAATAAAGATCAAAAATAGATAAAATGACGTCGCAATACAATAATAAATATAAAATAACACTAGAAGACAAAATGTGTTTCGTTTTGAATCTGATGTTTTGTATGTCTCACACATTTTAATCCAGTCTTACTTGCCCGATGCATTTGTTTATACTGATACGTCTTGTTTGATTTGGTTTTAATGTTATCCTGAGAATGTCATTTTATTGTATGAACATTTATTTGATGATTTCGATGTATTTGAATGATTTATAACCGCTATTCATAGGGTGAGATCGCTTTTTATTTTAATCTTATTGTTTCCTTGGCCGACCTGGCGTGAATTGTTTATGTTGTTTTGCTTTATATTTATATCTATATTTATTGTTATTTCGTCATCTAGTTATATTTCATATTTATTATTGTATAGCGACGTCATTTTATATATTATTTCATCTTAATTGCTACACCAATTGTATTATCCGTGCCGTTGTTTATATGTAAATTGGTTTTTGTTTTCAGCCTGATGAAGCAGCTAAATGCTTAGAAACGTTGCCATGGAATAAATTGTATACAACTGTTCTTTGTGACTGATATTCCTCACCATCGAATTAAATCTTCGGAACGATAATTTTATCTGAAATATCGTATTTTCAGCTGAACCACTGGAATTTTTGCATTTCCAATCTGCAATATTCCATCATAAGATAATAACAAGAAGAAATGGTACAGCATATCAGAAACATTCCAATAAAGATCCCTGATGTATATTTTCAAAACCAATAAATTTTTCAATACTTTGCTATAAAACCCTGTTTAAGTGAAAACTGTTCTCCTGTTGAAACATCGTTCATAAACCCAATCTTGAAATTTAATAATGAAGTTTGTTATATTCGGAAGATATCGTATATTTCAGCTGAACCACTCCAATTTTTGCATTTCCAATCTGCAATATTCTACCATAAGATACTTACTAGAATCTGCCAGACGTTGTGAAATGGTACAGCATTTCAGAAACATACCAATAATGATCCATGATGTATATTTTCAAAACAAATCATTTTTTCAATACTTTGCTACAATAACCCTGTTTTAGTGAACGCTGCTCTCCTGTTGAAACATCGTTTATAAACCCAATCTTGAAACTTTATATTGAAGATTTTATAGTCGAAAGTTATGGTATATTTCAGTTGAACCACTTCAATTTTTGAATTTCCCATTTGCAATATTCCACCATAAGATTCTAATAAGAATCTGCCGACATTGTGAAGTGGTAAAGCATTTCAGAAACATAGGTACCAATAAATTTCCCTGATGTATATTTTCAAAACCAATAAATTTTTCAATACTTTGCTATAAAACCATGTTCAGTGAAAACTGCTCTCCTGTTGAAACATCGTTTATAAACTCAATCTTGAAATTTAATATTGAAGTTTGTTATATTCGGAAGATATCGTATATTTCAGCTGAACCACTCCAATTTTTGCATTTCCAATCTGCAATATTCCACCATAAGATACTAACAAGAATCTGCAGACGTTGTGAAATGGTACAGCATTTCAGAAACATACCAATAATGATCCGTGATGTATATTTTCAAAACAAATCATTTTTTCAATACTTTGCTACAAAAACCCTGTCTTAGTGAACGCTGCTCTCCTGTTGAAACATCGTTTATAAACCCAATCTTGAAATTTAATAGGGAAGTTTTTTTATATTCGAAAGTTATGGTATATTTCAGTTGAACCACTTCAATTTTTGAATTTCCCATTCGCAATATTCCACCATAAGATTCTAATAAGAATCTGCCGACGTTGTGAAGTGGTAAAGCATTTCAGAAACATACCAATAATGATCTGTGATGTATATTTTCAAAATCAATAAATTTTTCAATACTCTACTATACAACCCTGTTTTAGTGAAAACTGCTCTCCTGTTGAAACATCGTTTATAAACCCAGTCTTGAAATTTAATATTGAAGTTTGTTGTATTCGAAAGATATCTTATATTTCAGCTGGACCACTTAAATTTTAGCATTTCCTATTTGCAATATTCCACCCTAAGATACTAACAAGAATCTGCAGACGTTGTGAAATGGTACAGCATATCAGAAACATACCAATAATGATCTGCAGTATCAGAACGAATAATTGGAGATGAGCTACTTCCTTATCTCGGTTGAATATCGATAATGAGACTTTTAATTAAGCGAATTCCGCAGTTTGTAGCCATAAAATGGAAATGAGCAATTTTCCAGGACCATTTTCCGAAGCGAAATCGCCGGATTATTATTTTCCAATGTGGAAATATCCAATTTGGAACGCAGTATGACGGGAAATACCCTTCGAAATTTGCGAATTTACGAGATCAATATTATCACGTAGTAGTCGAATGAGCAACCTCGATATGATCCGGTTATTTTTTTTGCAAAATAAAAGAATGTACGGACTATTATAATACTTTTTCTTCTTTTGAAGCAATTTGAAAAAAGAAACTCCATATTATGAGCGTATATAGTTAAAGTGTTGTGGCGTTAACTTTTACCTGAGGAGTATGAGATTCTAAATCTAATTTCCCAGGGGAGGCTTGATTACCCCAGCAACAAAACTCCTAGGCAGGTTTTCAACAATATATTATAAAAAAAATCAGAATTACAAATCTGAATTTACAGTTACAATCACAATCTGTCAGACTACACAAACTTATAAATTATCTTTACTTATCTTTAGAAAAAGGTTCAAATAATGTCTCCGCTTCCAATGAACTATTTTGTGTTCTCTCAAGTGGGATTCGATAGACTTCAGGTATGCTTCCAGCTCCCTGTCATAAGTTAACTTCCAAGCAAATATAGCCAAAAGTAGCAGCTAAAAATTACTCAGCTTCAGCCAATGACTGTATTTCAGTTCAAAGTCAAGCTTCAGCCAATGATTGTATTTCAGTCCAAAGTCAAGCTTCTGCCAATGATTGTATTTTAGTCCAAAGTCAAGCTTCAGCCAAGACTTTCGTTCAGGGCATAATCGAGGAGAAATTGCGGTACAGCCTCAATAGTGTGGTCCAAGCTAAAGAAATGTACTCCAGCCCAAAGAAATATGCTTCAACCCAAAGAATGTGGTGGTTTAAGCCAAAAAGCTATATGAAATACACATAAATGAAAATGTGCACAAAAATTTAACAGAATTCCTTTCCGCTTCTTAAAAAAAAAGATGAAGTATTTACATCATGTCGAAAATTATTTGTAAACCTAAGAGATGATTCTGCCCTGGGGAAATGAAAAGCGAAAAACAGAACATGTGCTAAAAAACAAAATGAAGGCAAGCAATGCCACAAATTCTGAACCAGCAAATTATCTTATTAAATTCCCAATGAGATTTCTGCTTGAATTAAAGGAATTACAACTTACCGAGAAGAAATATTATTTATCTCGCAAACTAAAACTTAGAAATTCCAGACGAAATCGATGGATTAAGATTAAAATTCTTCACGAAAGCGATATACGATAGATGCTTTCTCCTTCACAGGAAAGCCGGAAAAGGGAGTCAGATGAATTTCATTACATCACACAGAGGGTTCAAATCACACTAGAGGGTTCAAATCAGGCAGTTTTTGTGGCCAAGCAATAGGACCCTTGATATCATTCTGTCTGTTCGGATAATCTATACACAATGTTCTCGCAGATATGTACACGGAAAAAAATGTTTTCTCCAATTAAGTATATAGTAATTGATTGAAGTAAACGATAGATTTATATATGAGCAAGAATATAGTATACTTGAATCAAGGATGCCTTATTCTCAAAGTTCAAATATACCATATACTCCCACTAAGTGAATAATATACTACAATGTAATAAAATCACTATAATTGACTCAAGAAAATTTTTATATTTCTTCTAAATTAATCTCTTTTATCAAAATGAGTATTCAAAATATTTCGTTCGAATATAAAATATGTTCAAGACAAGTTTTCAGATTTCTTCATTTCAGCAGCACTTTCATTTGAAGAAAATAAATCTTATACTTGAATGAAAGTAATATTTCTACTTAAACCAAGATTCAATTAGTTTTAAAACAAGTACATCGTCTTCTCAGTTCAAAATTCTCAAACTACTTGATCTGAATACATCGAAAAATTCTGATAGAGTATAGTTTATATTAATGGTAAATGTATTACTTATTTGATGAAAATCAATCATATACTTGAAAGAATAATAAGATAAATGTTAAAGTGAGCATTATATATTCTCGACTGAAGAACGATGATATACTTCCCTTGAGTGTAGGTATATGCTTCGATAAATATGTTGGTATGTATTCTCACTCGGAATTCAACTGACTTTATTATTGATAAGGTATTTATTAAGCATTCCTTACAGGGTACTATCACGGTCTAATGAGAAACTAAAGTATCTGATTAAATGAGCAATTATTACTTTGATCTGATTCGAGATTATATCATTTATTGGGGTATATTTTCTTCGATGATTGATCAATCTTAAACCTCAATTGATTCTTGTTTTCCTAAAGTGAAAAATTTGCAATGTATTTTATGTGAGTTCTTATCTAATTTTTATTCTGAATGAGACAAACATGTTATATATTGCAAATTAAGAATATCTCTGATCAATATCAGAAAACAATAACCATTTGATATTCAAGATTTACACATTCATGTAAGTCTGAAGAAAATATACCAATAAATAATTTCGAATCAGATCAAAGTAAGAATTCCCCATTTAATCAGATACCATAGTTTCTGATAGAAGGTGAAGGTACCCTATGAGGAATGCATAATAAAAAATGTCTCAATAATAAAGTCAATTGAATTCAGGATGAGAAAACATACACATACATCGAAGCAAATACTTACACCTTACTGAATGATGAAATTTCAATTTCCTGGTAAGCTATTATATCATCTAGTGAAGAATGTAATATTTGATTGAAACTAAATATCCAACACAAGGTATAGAACCCCTTACATATTCAATAAGGCTATAAGAGTAAAATACGGAATCAGTGGAAATAAATTTATTAAGTACTGTCAAGAAAATGGAATATAACATATTATAAAAACATAGTTTTTACATAAAAAAGGTATAACATTTTAACATTACATTCGTCAGAAATATAAGTGAACAATAATTTTTACGAAAGAGGAACATTACTATTACCTTAGAAATAAATGCGTAATGAAATCTTGAAGAAAATTTGTATGGAAAATAATGAGTGTGGCATGCTTCATTATAATAAAAGTCACTAACATTAAAAAACTATAAATAGGAATACCAATAGTGTCATAAATACATATTATAATATATAGTACATATTATTAACCTGCTTCTTCATAATTGTTGTTTATAGATGTAAAATTTCGTGAATAAATAATTATTATTGTATAATATTTAATAGTCATGAGTTACTAAAAGTATTCCCTTGGGCGTACATAACAGTCTCGTATCTCGTACAGCTTACATAAAAAAACAAGTTCTGAGTTGCTTTTATCTACAAATAGGTATTTTATAAATTTCACCAAAGTTGCAATGAGTAAGTTCAGATATGTCTAGCAAGAGTACAATATTCAATTCATACATTATTTCCAATATGTGGAATCAAAATTATTAAAACTCACCTAATAATATTTCTCCACTCTTCTGAATAAAGTGGTCCTTATTCTGTGAAATCATTCAAGGTATGAGATTCTTCAAGTCATCGTTGTACTGTGTTTTATGTTGAGACATCTGAAAAAATTGGAAATTTTCATGAGTGAGAGATGACTATTCAAAAATATCTGCTGTAATAAAAAGTGATACAAAATTAACTATGAAGGTGAAACTGATAATAGTAGAAAAGACCAAGAGCAGGAATAGGTTTAAGTTCTTAATTGATGAAATAATTTTCATAATAGGGGCTTACCTTGAAATTTTCCAAACATAGTGATCCTACATCCCCAACCTCTCATCCAATTTCCATTTCTTGCTGTAGGTCACATCACAACACAAAAATTACTCGTTTTATGATATAGGAACACGGGGCACTTATCACAATCATGACGCGCTTCAAATTGATCCGATTGGAAAGTAGAATTTTATGTTGCAAACTGTACAGAGGGCGCAGTCTAGTATATTGTTGAAATATATTCTTGAATTTAGTGGATGAAAGAATTGATTTATTTGAATTACGACAAACACTGTTAACAGGTGGATAGGAAGGATTTCATTGGCCAATTCTAATAACGCCTTCTAGTATATTGTTGAATTATATTCTTGAATTTAGAGGATAAAGGAATTTATTTACTTGAATGACGATAAACACCATTACAAGTGCATAGGAAGGATTTCATTGGCCAAGTCTAATCACTTGAATGAATTCGCGTTCGCATTCCAGTATCCTAAGATGAAGAATATGCAAAATGCAAATACATTTTGGGTTATGATTGGTTTTCTATTAATTGGATGGTTTCAATTTTTCTCAAATTACAAAGATTTCGTTACTTCAAAAATAAATCTACATATTCACAAAAAAGATTTAAAATACATATGAGATTTTTTGAAACCCTGAGTTTAAGCTGATAATGCTCTCAAACGACTATTTCTGATACATGATTAAAAGTAATGAAATGTGTACGAAAGTCTCGGAAGAAAATAAGAGAACACTTGAAATTTTCAGAATTTAAAAGTTATATAAGATATATAAGTTATCGTTTGGGTGAAGAATAAATTTCTGAAGATGTGCACGGGTCATCTTTCATCAACTGAGTCGGAATGCACTCAAAAAAGTAAAAAAAATATATTTGCATGTTATTTTTCAGGTGAGGTCTGAAAATTAAGAAAAAACATTGAGTTTTTAAGTTTACATTCCTCATTTTTAAGTTTGTCATCCATCATTTATTTTTGAGGTTTATAGGGTGTTAGTGTTCACGAAATACATAATCATTAATATCTTAGTATTTTTCAACATATATATCGATATTACTAGATACAAAACATTTCACATAAGAAAAAATAATCGTACGATCTAACGATCAAATCTTTACTGTTGGAGATGCTCAAGAAGCACAAAGTTTTTACTTGTTTTTTCAAAATACGTGTTCTGCTTTTACAAGGTTACTCTACTAACAGTAAGTACCCTGCTATCTGGGCAAGGAGCATTTTGGAGATATTTTTCTTTAATTTTAATAAATAGATATACGAGTATTTTATGTATTTCATAGGTTCAATGAACTCTCTGTGATGTAATTTTATTTTGAGAATTAACTGTATTCATTGTTTGAGGTAGAGTAAAGTAGCGGAAGCAAGACTTCGCCTCCATATTTTAGTGCATTGTATATTACAGTATCCATACTAATATTATAAATGCGAAAGTAACTCTGTCTGTCTGTCTATCTGTCTGTCTGTCTGTCTGTTACTCTTTCACGCCTAAACGGCTGAACGGATTTTGATGAAATTTGGTATGGTGATAGATGATAACCTAGAAATGGTCATAGGCTATAAATAATCACGCCATCGTTCTTAGGGGGTAGGCAGTAGGCAAATAACTAAATTGAGTTAGTGATTTTTAGTTGTTTTTGTTGGGACTTTTGCTCTTCACGTCTAAACGGCTGAACAGATTTTGATGAAATTTAGTAAGGTAATAGATGGTTACCTAAAAACGGATATAAGATCAAAATGATCACGTCATCGTACTTAGGGGGTAGGAAGTAGGCAGAAAACAGAATTGAGTTAGTGATTTTTTTATGGTTTTCCTGGGAGTTTTGCTCTATTATGCCCAAACGGCTGAACGGATTTTGATGAAATTTGGTATGGTGATAGCTGATAACCTAGAAATGGTCATAGGCTATAAATAATCACGCCATCGTTCTTAGGGGGTAGGCAGTAGGCAGATAACTAAATTGAGTTAGTGATTTTTAGTCGTTTTTGTTGGGACTTTTGCTCTTTCACGTCTCAACGGCTGAACAGATTTTGATGAAATTGAGTGAGGTTATAGATGGTTACCTAAAAACAGATATAAGATCAAAATGATCACGCCATCGTACTTAGGGGGTAGGAAGTAGGCAGAAAACAGAATTGAGTTAGTGATTTTTTTATGGTTTTTGCTGGGAGTTTTGTTCTATCATGCCCAAACGGCTGAACGGATTTTGATGAAATTTGGTATGGTGATAGATGATAACCTAGAAATGGTCATAGGCTATAAATAATCACGCCATCGTTCTTAGCGGGTAGGCACTAGGCAGATAACTAAAATGAGTTAGTGATTTTTAGTCGTTTTTGTTGGGACTTTTGCTCTTTCACGTCTCAACGGCTGAACAGATTTTGATGAAATTTAGTGAGGTAATAGATGGTTACCTAAAAACGGATATGAGATCAAAATGATCACGTCATCGTACTTAGGGGGTACGAAGTAGGCAGAAAACAGAATTGGGTTAGTGATTTTTTTATGGTTTTTGCTGGGAGTTTTGCTCTATTATGCCCAAACGGCTGAACGGATTTTGATGAAATTTGGTATGGTGATAGATGATAACCTAGAAATGATCATAGGCTATAAATAATCACGCCATCGTTCTTAGGGGGTAGGCAGTAGGCGGCAGATAACTAAATAGAGTTAGTGATTTTTAGTCGTTTTTGTTGGGACTTTTGCTCTTTCACGTCTCAACGGCTGAACAGATTTTGATGAAATTTAGTAAGGTAATAGATGGTTACCTATAAACAGATGGTTACCTAAAAACGGATATAAGATCAAAATTATCACGTCACCGTACTTAGGGGGTACGAAGTAGGCAGAAAACAGAATTGAGTTACTGATTTTTTTATGGTTTTTGCTGGGAGTTTTGCTCTATCATGCCTGAACGGCTGAACGGATTTTGATGAAATTTGGTATGGTGATAGATGATAACCTAGAAATTGTCATGGGCTATAAATAATCACGCCATCGTTCTTAGGGGGTAGGCAGTAGGCAGATAACTAAATTGAGTTAGTGCTTTTTAGTCGTTTTTGTTGGGACTTTTGCTCTTTCACGTCTCAACGGCTGAACAGATTTTGATGAAATTCAGTAAGGTAATAGATGGTTACCTAAAAACGGATATAAGATCAAAATGATCACGTCATCGTACTTAGGGGGTGGGAAGTAGACAGAAAACTGAATTGAGTTAGTGATTTTTTTATGGTTTTTGCTGGGAGTTTTGCTCTATCATGCCTAAACGGCTGAACGGATTTTGATGAAATCTGGAATGGTGATAGATGATAACCTAGAAATGGTCATAGGCTATGAATTATCACGCCATCGTTCTTAGGGGGTAGGCAGTAGGCAGATAACTAAATTGAGTTAGTGATTTTTAGTCGTTTTTGTTGGGACTTTTGCTCTTTCACGTCTCAACGGCTGAACAGATTTTGATGAAATTCAGTAAGGTAATAGATGGTTACCTAAAAACGGATATAAGATCAAAATTATCACGTCATCGTACTTAGGGGGTAGGAAGTAGGAAGAAAACAGAATTGAGTTAGTGATTTTTTTATGGTTTTTGCTGGGAGTTTTGCTCTATCATGCCTAAACGGCTGAACGGATTTTGATGAAATTTGGTATGGTGATAGATGATAACCTAGAAATGGTCATAGGCTATGAATAATCATGTCATCGTTCTTAGGGGGTAGGCAGTAGGCAGATAACTAAATTGAGTTAGTGATTTTTAGTCGTTTTGTTGGGACTTTTGCTCTTTCACGTCTCAACGGCTGAACAGATTTTGATGAAATTTAGTAAGGTAATAGATGGTTACCTAAAAACGGATATAAGATCAAAATGATCACGTCATCGTACTTAGGGAGTAGGAAGTAGACAGAAAACTGAATTGAGTTAGTGATTTTTTTATGGTTTTTGCTGGGAGTTTTGCTCTATCATGCCTAAACGGCTGAACGGATTTTGATGAAATTTGGTATGGTGATAGATGATAACCTAGAAATGGTCATAGGCTATGAATAATCACGCCATCGTTCTTAGGGGGTAGGCAGTAGGCAGATAACTAAATTGAGTTAGTGATTTTTAGTCGTTTTTGTTGGGACTTTTGCTCTTTCACGTCTCAACGGCTGAACAGATTTTGATGAAATTTAGTAAGGTAATAGATGGTTACCTAAAAACGGATATAAGATCAAAATGATCACGTCATCGTACTTTGGGGGTAGGAAGTAGACAGAAAACTGAATTGAGTTAGTGATTTTTTTATGGTTTTTGCTGGGAGTTTTGCTCTATCATGCCTAAACGGCTGAACGGATTTTGATGAAATTTGGTATGGTGATAGATGATAACCTAGAAATGGTCATGGGCTATAAATAATCACGCCATCGTTCTTAGGGGGTAGGCAGTAGGCAGATAACTAAATTGAGTTAGTGCTTTTTAGTCGTTTTTGTTGGGACTTTTGCTCTTTCACGTCTCAACGGCTGAACAGATTTTGATGAAATTCAGTAAGGTAATAGATGGTTACCTAAAAACGGATATGAGATCAAAATGATCACGTCATCGTACTTAGGGGGTAGGAAGTAGGCAGAAAACTGAACTGAGTTAGTGATTTTTTTGTGGTTTTTGCTGGGAATTTTGCTCTATCATGCCTAAACGGCTGAACGGATTTTGATGAAATTTAGTTAGGTGATAGATAGTAACCTAAAAAGGATATGGGCTATTAATATTCATGCAATCGTACTTAAGGCTCAGGCAGTAGGCAGAAAACTAATTAAGTTAGTGATTTTTAATCGTTTGTTTTAAAAGTTTACCTCATTCACGCCTTAACGTCTGAACGAATTTTTATAAGACTTGGTTAATATAATGATAGGATCCTAGGCACGGACACAGGCTACTTTTTACGGCGGGAAAATACCTCATTCCCGCGGAAATCGAGCGTGATCGTGTCAAGAAGCGCATGACGCCATAGCTACTGAAATGATTTTGATATTTTTTTTTAACTGAGTGTTACTAAGACTTCAAGTTAGTATTTGATCACTTTTCTAACTTAGAGGGGTCGGTAGGCGGACGAAGTCGCGGGTAAAAGCTAGTAACTAATAAAGACACTTATTATTATATATGATGATTTCCGAAGAGTTATTATCGTTAGGTTGGAAAGAATCTGTATAACAAACTCCTTAATACATACATTCTTTCATTCGTATTAAATGAATAATTTTTTGGGTGTAGCATATTGTACCCATCTATTAAGAAGTGTTCTAAAATACTTTTAGTCATTTAAAATATAACAACTTTTTCACTCAACTCGTTCGGATTCAAGATATGCTGGAATCAAAATTAACATTTCAAGACTATCTAGTCACTCTACCCGAGAATTAATTTTTTTCGAAATTATTACATTGAGACTATCAATTATTCCGAAATATTATATGGAATGTTTTCTCTTAATGAGTAGATGATATTTTCAAACCGTAATTACCGTTTAGTTCAATGGAGTGTAGCAATATTCTTAAATTGATAACATTATCTATTCATATGCAGAATATTATTCACTTGGATGAAGCATTATATTCTTCTTTGGAGTTTATGAATTTGAAACATTATTTACTCATTCCAAATATACCAAATTTCTCAATTTACTTGTTTCGATTCCATATATACTTGAATCAACCTTAACATTTCAAGAATATCTTGTTACTTGTTTCGAGAATAGATTTTTTTCCGTGTACAATTTCCAGTAAATTTGGTAGAATATTTTCCAAAAAGTTCAGTTGAATTTTTCCATTTTCACAAAAATGTAAGGGCCAACTAAATTTCCGTCTATTGTTCCAGGCCAAGTGTTGTGTATTATGACTTTTCTTCAAATGCTGTCTTGTGCCCATTTATTGCTCATATTAAGCTCACTTTGCATTGAATATGAGAACATTTGTGTCAATTATTCGAACAGATGGATAGGTCGTGGGGGCCCTATTGATTGACCTCAACCATTGCCTGATTTTCTGTGAGGACATCTGAAAACAAAAGTTTATAGTATTGAAATTAGAAGGAAAAAATTCCTATTCGAAAGAATTTTCGAGGAATGTCATATCTTGAAGAAAATCAATTCCCCATTAGAAGGCCAATTGGTAATTTTAAAAAAAGGTACGCCAATATGTATTTAATATTCCATGTAAATTTTGTGTTGATCCTTAGTTTTTTCTTTAATGCAATGTTTCGGATGCTTATTCTGTACTAGTTATTCTAGATTTTTTAGTTCAACTATAGGTAAGTATAAAGATATTTTCAGGATTAATTGATTTCATACATCTGAATATGAGTGATTGAAAGTGAGTTTTGAATTTGAAAAATCTTCGTATCATTGAAAGGTACAGCTTTATTATCCAGTGCAGAATATCCTCACTGTCTTAGTGCGAAATTACGATATTGTTCATCTTTGAAAATTTTACAAGGAAAACTTCACATGTGCCAAAAAAATAAAAACGCTCCAGTAATGTAAATTTATGACAGAATTTGAAGCAGGTAACGAAATTTTTCAAAACGGAATGTACGGGGTATTTTTTCAACCTGAACACTTATCATAACTTTTACCCTATATTTGCGAAAAAATGTTGAAATCATTGAAAGTACAAAATCAAACTGTTCCACACTGAAAATTTCATCACGATTAATCAAGCGAAACTGCCTTGACTAGTGTAAACTTGTCTTAAAATCTGACAGTCTCCTCCGGAATCACCCTGTAAAGAGGCAAGTGTCTTTTTGCGAAAATAATTATTCTCGATAACGGAGCAGAAAATTTGAAAAAAGTTTAATGATCGCCATATCTTCAAACTCATTGATTGTCGGACCATGCTTCACGCGACGCAATCCGCTGCAAATAACGTCTAGTTGTTTTTTCCAAGGATCACGACCACGTGTAATTACCTAACACCCTGTAGGGGAAGTATGCCTATGATGGCATCCTGCTTATGATGGCACACTTCAAAGAAGTCTGTTAACATCAACTGAACAAACTTATATTTACTGAGTTTGTACGCCAAGTGGCATTTACGCTTGATATACGTAGTTACACCTTGAATACGTGGCAATTTGTGACTGTTATAAGAGTTCAATCATTTGGGTGACTGTTGATGTATGATAGTTCTTTCATTCTTTTTCATTTTATTTGGATATTCAAAAAATCTGTGTAAAAAATGATTATACTTTCCTTTAATCACTCTATAACAATGCTTTTAGTGTGAAAGTTTTAGGTTTTTTCGTCTTTTTAGTACTTTTTTCGCTTTGTTGAAAAATATATATTACTTATGCTTATGATGGCATAGCCAGCTGCCAGAGTGTTCCTATGATAGCATAGGGTGCCATAATAGGAAAAAGAATCAAGATCAAGAGCCTGGTACTTCGCAAGAAATATTAGAGGTATCCGAAAATAATGAAAATGGTTTCAAGTGAAGTATCGAGATCATTGAAAATCATACAAAAACTCTCATCACTGCCAACTGCCGTTGCAAAATCAACAGTGAACAGAAGAAGAAAACGAGGAAAAGTTGGAATCCTCAATACAACCCCTGACATAAAAGAAAAGAAGTTGGAAGAAGAAGAGAAGACAAAGAAAGAGAGAGAGAGAAGCTAGCTAGAAAGGTCAAAAGACAGATTAAGTTCGTAGAAGAAAATGAGGAAAATGATGAAAGACATTATGACGATGATTCAGATGCCGCTTGTCTTTATTGTTATAAGCTGTTGTCCATGTCTCGACCAAGGGAGAATTGGTTGCGTTGCCAGAAATGCGCCAGCTGGTGCCATGCCGAGTGTGCTAGTGCAAATCATATTCGTTTGTGAATTGTGAGTATAAAAATTATATTTTTATATTTTGACGATGCCAAAGAATGTGAATTTAGTTTCTTTACACTTATATTTTCATTTTCATGAAATATGACTGCTATTTTCTCCAATAAAACAATTGAATGAATAATATCATTTTATTTTGAGTTGTATGCCATCAAAGGACATACGTGATCTTATGATGGCACCCGTGGCCAAATTTTAAAAAGTGCTATAATCCAAATTTTTAACAATTTATATTGAAACTATATATAAGAATGCATACTACATACGAGTAGCAGTAAATCTGTATACTCGATAACATAGAAAAATATTCCTTTAATGAAATATGTAAATAATTCGTTAAGGGTGCCAACATGGGCACACTTCCCCTACAGTGTACAAATATGAATGAATAAAAATATCATTCATGCAGCGTAGTACGAACAAATCAAAAACTCCTGACGCCACGTCAATGTTCTTTTCGTTCTTTTTCAACTGAACATCCTTCTCTTCTTTCCCGTTTATCCATTTACACCCTGCGAAGAAATAAATTCGACTACTTAATTGAAAATCTGCTATTGACAGGCAAATATTACATAAGGAAACGGGGAGTTTTCCTGCTCCTTTCCCTTGAATAAAAAAATCCCGTCGAATAAAATGGACCTTATTGTTCGCTCTGTCAAGTTCGCTTCGTCCCTGTTCAAGGCAGTGCCATTCTGACTAGATGAAAACTGCTCGATTAAATATAATGCTTCTGGTGATATTCAGGATTAATTCAATTTTGTGACTGGTGATAATATTTGGGGAAAGAATTGTGCGTTTCTGTCGCTATAGGACAGAATTTTGCCTTAGTTATAACTAGTGAGCCCGTGGATCTACATTTTTAAGTGGATTTTTAAGCAGATCAATAAATTCAAATTTCAAGTACTTACTAATATGCACATCGTTAACCTTCAAGTTTCTACATTTACAACTGGCAGGACTTGTCAATCACAATTATCAATTCAATACTTTTAAAAAGTTATGAAATTACCCTTTTGAGGAATTGAATTTCTATACAGGGTGTCTGGTGAGGAATGGGACAACGTATAGGTGGTGATGAGGGATGTCTCAAGGAGTGAGAAACGGCCATTTGAAATCATCTGAGGTTCATGGTTACTGATATACAGGGGGTATTAGAAAAAATTAGGAAATTTCAAATGACTCTAAATCAGAAAATATTAGAGCTAATCCGATGATTTTTTGTATGTACAATGATAGAGTGAGTACGAATGTGTTTGAATGAAAAATTCGAAATAAAATTAGATCCGGACTCAGAAATTTTAGATTTTCTGAAATTAGGAAAAAGCAACACCCTGTATGCGGTTATCAATTTTTTTGACTTCAGATTCTGAAAGAGCAGGAAAAATACTTTCAAACTCAACTGTCATCGCAAATGGCACAAATTTTCCCTGCTTTCTATGACCCTTCGAATATCAATCTTCCGATTTTATTCGCTCCTTACATATTTTTTTCTCGACATTTTAGAAACATGATATCCCAGATAGTTACTCATAAGTAAAAACAAAGATCATAAACGAATCAAAAATTTCATAAAAATAATCAAAAAAGCGAAAAACAGTAAACATTTGGAAAATTTACGAACTATTTCTGATGTACTAATTGATGATTCAGTAGGAAAAAAATTAATGATTAATTCTTCAGATATTGTTCAAAATGTAAACCACCAACTTCTACACATTTATCTGCTCTTTTCTTTCAATTCAAAACTGCTTTCCTTGTCACATTTGGGTTGTTTCGTATTTCGTCACATGCGTCTATTATTCTCTGAATTAATTGTTCCCTTGTATTTATCTTTTGCGCGTACACCATAGTTTTAAGGTGTCTCCAAAGGAAATTATCTAACGGTGTCATGTCTGGGGACCGAGGTGGCCATGCTCTTGGACCACCACGATCTATCCATCTATTTGGATAGACCTCGTACAAATGATTTCTCACTGTAATTGAGAAATGTGGGGGTGCTCCATCATGCTGGAAGATAAGTCCTCTTTGATTAATATTCCTTAATAAAATAAAAAGAACATTCATTAGGAAGGTGATTATTCACGAGTAAATTGAGCTTCATCTGTGAAAAATAGTCTTTAAACATTTCTTCTATGACTTCTTATCCACCTGGAAAATTGAAGCCGTGCGATCCCACCGCCAGGTTCCAACTGCTAAACAACTTGAGGGTGATATGGATGATAAAAAAAAACTATGGTGTACGGGCAAGAGTTAAATACAAGGGAACAATAAATTCAGCGAATAATAGACGCATGTGACGAAACAACCCAAATGTGACAAGGAAAGCAGTTTTGAATTGAATGAAAAGAGCAGATAAATGTGTAGAAGTTGGTGGTTTTCATTTTGAACAATATCTGAAAAATTAATCATTAATTTTTTTCCTACTGAATCATCAATTAGTACATCAGAAATAGTTCGTAAATTTTCCAAATGTTTACTGTTTTTCGATTTTTTGATTATTTTTATGAAATTTTTGATTCGTTTATGATCTTTTTTTTACTTATGAGTGACTACCTGAGATATCATGTTTCTAAAATGTCGAGAAAAAAATATGTAAGGAGCGAAAATCGGAAGATTGATATTTGAAAGGTCATAGAAAGCAGGGAAAATTTGCGCCATTCGGGATGACAGTTGAGTTCGAAAGTATTTTTCCTGCTCTTTCAGAATCTGAAGTCAAAATATTGAAAACCGCATACAGGGTGTTGTTTTTACCTAATTTCAGAAAAACTAAAATTTCTGAGTCCAGATCTGATTTTATTTCGAATTTTTCGTTCAAACAGATTCGTACTCATTCTATCATTGTTCATACGAAAAATCATCGGATTAGCTCTCATATTTCCTGAATTATGGTCATTTGAAATTTCCTAATTTTTTCTGAAACCCCCTGTATATCAGGAACCATGTACCTCAGATGATTTCAAATGGCATTTTCCCACTCCTTGAGATATCCCTCATCACCACCTAAACGTTGTCCCATTCCTCACCAGACACCCTGTATACATATAATTATGTAGTGTGACATATTCGACCGTTGAATTATCGCTACCAATTATTAAAGTACTCAGTCAACCACTATTGTTTTCCATTCCCTGAGCGTGGCAGTCTTTTAGACAGACTGTACCGGGTGTCCTAAATTTGTTGTCTAGTGAAGGAATCTCAGAAAATCGATGAGCTTTAACAAAATGAGTGGCACACTTTCGGTCCCGATTTTTGAAAGAATTCATTTGGTGAAAACCGCAACCTTCTAGTCAAACCGTTTTCGAGCTATTAGAGAAAATTGGAAAATGGCGTCAAAAACAAAGGTCCCATAACTTCTTTATTACTGAAGTTATAAACATGAAACTAAAACATTATACAGCACATAATATAAATAATGAAAGCGGAGAATAATATTAATCGATATAAAATCAACCAATATTAAACCCACACTTCGGAACTAATCCCGTCAACGAGCAAAGAACATGCACAGTGGTAATATCAAACAGAGCATCCATAGATAGCTATTTCGCCCTATTTGGGGCTCATCAGTATGGAGGAGCTCCGTTTGAAAGGCATTCTAGGTTCCCTTACTTGAAGAAATGTCGCCCAGCTCTGAGAATAACAGAAACAAGACGCCATCTCTTGGGATCCTTACGAACACCTACCTCCAATGCATGAACGTTGAACGAAGTCGCGAGATATTTATCCGTTTTTCATACGAACTGGTGGCAGTCCAACTTTGTGGATTTTTACCTTCAGTCGATGAAGTGGAAACGCTCGTTTCTTCGTCGTAAACCAGACGTGGTGATAATAATAATGAATGAAAATTCATGCGTTTGACAGTAACGCAGGCATAATATAAATAATGAAAGCGGAGAATAATATTAATCGATATAAAATCAACCAATATTAAACCCACACTTCGGAACTAATCCCGTCAACGAGCAAAGAACATGCACAGTGGTAATATCAAACAGAGCATCCATAGATAGCTATTTCGCCCTATTTGGGGCTCATCAGTATGGAGGAGCTCCGTTTGAAAGGCATTCTAGGTTCCCTTACTTGAAGAAATGTCGCCCAGCTCTGAGAATAACAGAAACAAGACGCCATCTCTTGGGATCCTTACGAACACCTACCTCCAATGCATGAACGTTGAACGAAGTCGCGAGATATTTATCCGTTTTTCATACGAACTGGTGGCAGTCCAACTTTGTGGATTTTTACCTTCAGTCGATGAAGTGGAAACGCTCGTTTCTTCTTCGTCGTAAACCAGACGTGGTGATAATAATAATGAATGAAAATTCATGCGTTTGACAGTAACGCAGGCATAATATAAATAATGAAAGCGGAGAATAATATTAATCGATATAAAATCAACCAATATTAAACCCACACTTCGGAACTAATCCCGTCAAGGTTCGTATGAAAAACGGATAAATATCTCGCGACTTCGTTCAACGTTCATGCATTGGAGGTAGGTGTTCGTAAGGATCCCAAGAGATGGCGTCTTGTTTCTGTTATTCTCAGAGCTGGGCGACATTTCTTCAAGTAAGGGAACCTAGAATGCCTTTCAAACGGAGCTCCTCCATACTGATGAGCCCCAAATAGGGCGAAATAGCTATCTATGGATGCTCTGTTTGATATTACCACTGTGCATGTTCTTTGCTCGTTGACGGGATTAGTTCCGAAGTGTGGGTTTAATATTGGTTGATTTTATATCGATTAATATTATTCTCCGCTTTCATTATTTATATTATGCCTGCGTTACTGTCAAACGCATGAATTTTCATTCATTATACAGCACTTTTTTCAGTAGAATTAATTGAAGTGATCGATTTTTCTTCATAACATTTTATACTAGCTCATCGGGTTTTTGAGATACCCTCACAAGACAACCAATTCAGGACACCCGGTACATCAACAGCAAGATTCTGAGGTCGACAATAATTTTTTCGTAACTCTTCAACAGAAAATATTTAATATTTGTTTAATCTGTTGAAATGAAAAATCACTTCTGAAACCCCGTATCATTTAGCGTATGTTATTCCATCAGATAGAGGATCATTCACTTTTGCATGTTATCACCATATACATACAATGTGTCCCGTAATCAGACCGACAAACTTCTAGTGGACATTAAAGATCGTATTTTAGACAGATTCGACCCAAATCATATAATGCAAAATTGCTTAGTTAAGGAGCTAGTGCCCTTTGAAGATGACGCCCTGTCCACACTTTTTGCCACATATTCGCAAAACGGAGTCACATAACGTGCTTAAAGTTTACACATTGGCTAATATGAAAAATGAGCATCGATTAGATTGAGTGCATTTCTTTCATGTCAAGCACAATCGTATCATTTAGGGAGGGGGGGGCGAAGGGTATTTTGAGTTGAAACTATCAACTTTCATTATTTCGCGAGATTTACATCATATATGTATATAAACTCTGATGTTTTTTTTGAAAAAAGATGCTGTTGTATAATAACGCCCAGATGCACCATTTCTGAAAAAAACAGATTTGAAATTTTTTCCCCTTTCACTAAGTACTTAATGTTCACTTTTGTTTTGAATTTATTTTCACTTGATAATGGTTAGGTTGAAGGTATAAATCAATTCTATCAAACAAAGATCATCTTCTCTCGCCAAAAATTTCGATATCAATTATTTGCATTCATGTTTTGCTAATATGATGTGGACAGGACGTCATCTTCAAAGGGCACTAGCTCCTTAACGAAGCAATTTTGCATTTTATAATTAGGGTCGAATCTGTCTAAAATATGATCTATTATGTCCACTAGAAGTTTGTCGGTCTAATTACGGGACACCCTGTATAATCCTTCTGTTTCACCATTACCTTGTCGATGGCACTGTAGCTATAACTATTCTCGCAACAGAGGAGTTTAAAGTCTACGCAGCAACGTTCATGAACAAATATTGAATATTTGATCAGCAAACTATCTACTTTATGTTTGTAATTGTAATTCAGTGCCAGAGATTCATTTTCAATTAGTCCGAACGCATGGAGACATTCCTAGAACACAGTTTTGCCATCCTCTAATGGACTGTGTAACGGACGCTTATGAGATATATGCGCCTTAAATCGAAATGAATATTGGATGAAATACTTCATGTTCAAGAATTAGAAGAACTACATAGTGGACGAACATCATTTGTTTTCTAATGGAAAAGTAAGCAGATGAGATTTTCAGGATATGTGGATAAGAAACAGAAACAGCTGAAGACAGCGTATACAGTGTGTTCGGTCTTGACGATAATTCAAGGTCATCAAATATACCTAATATTATCGACAAAAACATCCAAACTTGGAAGTTTACCTCCACAGTTTTGGAGTAGCCCCTATTTTAAATTTACTTTTTTATTTTCGTTGATCCTCCCAAATAAAATCGATTTCTTTGGACATAAAGGTCTTACAGGTGTGAAAAAAATGTTTTTTGAAAGATAATACTATCACCTTTCATTCCTCCGACACCCACGGTACACTAGTACTTAGGCCTGAGCCTTCGTGGTCTGTCTCAGATAAAAAAAAATATATAAAAACATTCAACTTGAAAACGCCATAAAAATATTCTTTAAAAAAGTTCATAGTGAAAATATGTACTGATTTTCTCAGTAAATCCGCAATAGTACAAGAACTAGCACATTGAAGTATAATTTTTTTTCAATGATTAACACGCAAGGACACAAGCTAACAAACAACACTCACATCATTTCTGTAAGTTACATAATTTGAGTGTTGCTGTTCTAACATGACCCTTATGAAAATTGATAAAATAAAAAAACCTCAGTACTGTTCTTTCGATAATTTTCAATGATGAAACAAACAAATTAATCATAAAAATTGCTCAAAATAGTCGCCTCTGCTCTGTAGACTGGCAATGGCTTTCATGACGACCTGTCTTGTGTCTTTTGCTAGCGTAGTGATCATGTTCAAGCACCAATAACTCTCAAATTATGTAACTTACAGATATGATATGAAAGTTGTTTTGTAGCTAATATCCTTGCGTGTTAAATCATTGAAAAAAAATTATACTTCAATGTGCTAGTTCTTGTACTATATTGCGGATTTACTAAGAAAATCAGTACATATTTTTACCATGAACTTTTTTGAAGAATTTTTTTATGGCGTTTTCGAGTTGAATGTTTTTATATTGTTATACTTCAATGAAAGGTGGTAGTATCTTCTTTTGAAAAACATTTTTCTTACATCTGTAGGACCTTTATGTCCAAAGAAATCGATATTATTTTCAAGGGTCAGCGAAAATAAAAAAGTAAATTTAAAATGGGGGCTACTCCAAACCTAAGGGGGTAAACTTTCAAGTTTGGGTGTTTTCGTCGATAATATTATGTATATTTGATGACCTTAAATTATCGCTAAGTCATGACCAAACACACTGTATAAGTGTTCAGAGCTCACGGGCCTAAGAACAATTCATATGGGGAAACCGGTCCTGGTCACCCAAGAGGTAACGGCCAAGGCTCCTAAGGAGGTTATCGGTTCAATCAAGTCACTGACGACCTTCATTGGTTTCCATGAAAGGGTAGGGTAGAGAAGAAAATATCTACATGGTGACAGCTTTCGGAATGCCAACCCAGCCACAACGACCACGAATTCAGATCGAATAATAATAAAAATGGATTTGGTGGAAAAATCCGGGCTGTTAAATCAACTCCTAGAGAATCAACCACTTCTGCTTGCTATCACCATATATAATCCTACTGCTCCACTATTACCTTGTCGCAGGCACTTGTAGCTATAATAATTATTCTTGCAACAGGGGAGTTTCAAGTCTATGCAACATTCATGGACAAATATTGAATATTTAATCAGCGAACTATCTACTTCATGTTGGTAATTGTAATTCTCTGCCAGAGATTCATTTTCAATTAGTCCGAACGTATAAAGACATTGCTAGAACGCAGTTTTGCCATCCTCTAATGGACTGTGTAACGGACGCTTATGATATATGCGCCTAATTGAAATTAATTTGGATGAAGTGTTTAATTGTCAATAATTTTGAAGAACTAGTGGACCTGAATATTAATGAAAGTGAAAGAATAGAACCTGAGACATGTTCAGTTTGATTTCATTTGAATAATGATAGTCGTTTTATCTGTTGACGAAATAATAGAGGGCTTTCTGATAGTATCAACATGATCAGGAATAGATGATAAGTGATAAAGCCCATTTTCACATCATGTACTGAGTTTATTGGCAGAATTATCACATTTGGGACCGAAAAACTAGGAATGATTGTGGAAAAGGCTTTCTATCCCAGTTTTTCAACTTACGGAGTGATTGAACCTTATCAATTGGGTCAGAAATAAAGCTATTTCATCTGCAGCTGTGAATGGACTGCGCTACTTAGTTGTATTTAATTATTATTATTAAGACAGTAGAAGAGAGGAGGCCGAAGCCTATAAGCACTCAAGATAAACACAAAAAGTATGTAGGTATGTGAAAAAAATAGAAACAGGAACATTACAACTGATAGTTCTAGTCTATCGAGCTGGTTCTTGAAAGAATTTACACTGGGTGCATCAACAATGTGTTCGGGCAGTGAATTCCATCGGTCAAAGATCCTGTTGGATAAAAAGTTCTGCCTCTGTGACGTATGGTAGTTCTCGTGGTACAACTTGAATGGATGTCCTCGTAAGTTGTTTGTGTTGATCGTGAAGAGGCGACGAAGATCGCATCCGAAAAATCCGTGCAAGGCTCGATATGTAACTTTAAGGTCCCCCCGCTCGCGGCGCTCATGAAATGGTCGGAGCCCGAACAAACGTAGTCTGTCATCATAAAGGTAAGCGTCCACCTATCGGCAGCGAACGCAGCGGACGGAGCGGACGCAGCGGATTTTAGAATCCTATGTATAGAAACCAATGCAAGCGCGTCCACCTGCCCGCGCCGAACGAATCGGATTCTATACAAAGAATTCTAAAATCAGCTTCGTCCGCTGCGTTCGCTGCCGACAGGTGGACGCTCTCCTTAACAGGGGCGGGTGAGACCGTACGGAATACGTGTTGCACTTCGCTGAACCAACTCGAGCTGTTCACGATCCCTGGGCAACGAAGGAGCCCACACTGGTCCGGCAAATTCCATTGATTCCATTCCACGATGGGGCGTTCATAGGTGGTATACAGAGCACTCGCAGTTTCAAGAGAACACTGTGGGAACGACCTCTTGATCAAATAGATCATTTTACGGGCTTTAGCGACGACAGCCTTCATGTGACTCGACCAAGACATATCAGACGACATAATGACTCCGAGATCATTATGCTCCACTACCGAACGAAGCATAGAAGGACCGATGTAATAATCTCGTCGAGGATTATTTTTGCCCAGGTGGAGCACTAGCACAACGAACTTCTCAACGTTCAAAGGTAGCAGCTACTCACGACACCATGCATAAATCCGGTCTAAATCCCCCTGAAGGGTTGAACGTAACGCACATGAAAATAGTTTTAAGTCATCGGCGTAAGCAGAACACTCCGCCGAAAGAATTCTAGCGAGATCAGCCATGAAGACAAGGAACAGCACGAGGCCCAGAACTGAAACCTGCGGGACACCACTCGTCATAGTCCTACCCGAAGAAGAACACCCGCCAACTTTGACCAGGAACTCGCGATAGTATAAAAATGTCTCGATCCACTGGAGCAGTGGCCCCCGGATTCCAAAGCGATTAATCTTGTGAAGGAGTCTTCTGAACGGCACACGATCGAAAGCTCTGGAGAAATCCAAATATAACACGTCAACGGAACATTCAGAATCGAGAGACCTCGTCCACGAGTTGAGGCACTGCAACAGACATGTTATCACCGAGCGACCTGGGACGAAACCGTGCTGAAAGTCCGGAATGGTTTTATTGGCCATTAGAAGGGGTATCATACGAGAACAAACAACCCTCTCAGCAATCTTCGAAACAATAGGGGTCAGGCTGATTGGGCGATAGTTTGAAGGTAGGAGCCTGTTTCCTCTTTTAAAAACTGGTGTTACTTTGGCAGTTCTCCACTCTTTTGGTAATTGTGCAGAACTGAATGAGGCCTGAATAATTTTAGACAGTGGAGCAGATAGAGACTCAGCACAGGTTTTGGGTATTCTCGCAGATACTCCGTCAGGACCCGTAGCGCTTGACGGATCAAGGCCACTCAGCAACCCTCTTATCTCCATCTCGGTCACGCTAACAGACTGAAGAGATTCACCAGACCAAGGCGGTTCAACAACGTCCGTCAAATCACCCTGTGGTTCTCTTGTGAAAGAACTAGCGAATTTGTCAGCAAAAACGTTAGCAGAATCACTCGCATCGCTGCAAACTACACCCGTGACTGGAAGATTCATTTTCAACAAGACGACGCTTCGTGTACACAAACAACAAAACAATAACATTCTGCAAGAAAATTCTCTAGGCTTCGTTAATTTTCGAAAAGGTGATCAGTATTGTCCTAAGGATTGGTTATCCAACACTAAACACATACAGTGTGGCATATTCCACATTATCGTTACTAACTAACTCAGTCAACCACTATTGTTTTCCAATCCCTGAGCGTGGCAGTCTCTTAGACAGAATTGTACATCAATAGCAAGGGATAATTCGTTCTCTAAACTCTCCACTACCTCTGTCAATCAATAACGAAGGTAGGCATAAATCAACTGAAACCTAATATAATGATCTCCTCTGACCCATGTTTATTTGGAATTCACTCCAATTATCGGTTTTCCGGTGTTGCAACGCTGTCCGTTTACGCCCATTAGAAACAGACAATCTGGGGATGTGAAGGAAAGATACATGGTTTCACATGTTAGATAACGCTTTGTACAAGGTTTTCTATAAGTTAACTCGTTTTTGTATGGAAATATTCAAGAAAAGCCCTGAGCAGGTGCTTTTGAGCACTCGTTCATTGGTGGAGCAATGAGACTACCATCTCAATATTTTTTATAGGACTTGAGAATGATACTAAATATATCGGGTGGCCCACCACTGACGCTATGCTTATTTTGAAGGCGTAAATGATATTTTGTAAATCTTTAGTTGTGGTGAGTGAAGGGTAATCGAAAGCACGATTTGAAATTGTTTCCATATATACGGTGGTCCAATACAAAATTACAGACCAAAGTTACACTTTTTTTAAATATAACACCCTATAGTACAGGGTTATCCATTTTGCGGTTTCAAAAGTAAACGTAAATAAAACACATAAAAAATATTTTTTTCATGATATTTCTTTTTTATTATGAAGTTTGAACGTTGACATTATGTGTGAAACACTACATCATTTAAATGACAACCACCAGAATTGTTGCAAGCATCGATTCTTTTGAGGTAATTTTCAACCACTTTTTGTCACATATTAGGCAGTATCTCAGCCATAACTTGACGAATATTGGTTTTTAACTACTCAAGAGTTAAAGGTTTATCTGCATAAACACGGTCTTTCGCGTAGCCCCACAAAAAATTTAAGCAGTGTCAAATCGCATGATCTTGGTGGCCAGTTGATATCGCCGTCCACCGCCGGTTGTTCAAGCACCCATTCGACGTATCCACGATGTTGATGTGAATGGTCGGCTGACTTCAGTTGGTAAGTGAGCTGAATTTTATATGGGTGTAGTTGTAGATCTTAATGCAAAATATGCCATAATGTGCCGCAAGACAGTCCTAATTCCTGAGAATGACGAGGAATAGACAGATTCGGGTCTTCGGCAACACTTTCACTTACAGTAGCGATAATTTCAGTGGTACAAGCAAAACGATGATGCACAGGGCTTACAATATCTGTAACCGATCCAGTCTCTTCAAATTTTTTCAAAATTTTACCAATTGCTTGCGTAGTTGGACGATTATGTAAACCAAAATCCTCTCTTAAAGCACGATATGTGGCTGTGGCAGAATCGCCATTTTTGTATTAGGTTTTTACAACTTTCTTGCGTTGTGCGATAATCAAGCGATCCATTTTCATAAATGTCAGACGTTCAACTGAACAGAAAAAATTTTTTTTTAAAACTTCGTTTGACAGATGTCGAATTCCAGCCCTATACTTTTGAAACCGCGAAATGGATAACCCGTTATATAACCTCAAAAAAGGAAAGGCAAGCCCAAATTATGATGAGTTTCTTTAGATCACTCTGTAGGTACATTTGTTGCACCATTCACGAGAAAATCGCGAAAAATTTAAAATTTGGATACCTTCTGAATAGTAATCCATAAAGGAATCAGCTACGCAAGCGATTCAGATAATATTCTTTGAGTAGACATATCAGCTAGCCCCATAAAAAAAATTGAACTCTGGAATGTACAGAGTGATCATAATTAATGCTCAAACATCTACTGCGAAAAATGGTCAAAAACTTTCTTATTTTGAATGGCACGCCCGCTATTTCTTTGTCTCGTTGAACACAAAAATTAATTTCGAAACTTTTTTCCTAAAGTTTCTCAGCCATTCTAGATTTTCAATTCACTCCACATTGAGGACGAGTTATGTTTAATTAATTCTCTGAGATTCATTCTGCAACTGTCAAATCACTCATCATAGAACTATTTTTCTATTATCACTACCTCGAATTTTTGGTTTACTAGTTTTGAATGAAAATCGAAAATTTTCTGGAAAACTAACAGGTTTATGTACAAGAAAACAATATGAAAAAAGTTTCGAAATTAATTTTTGCGTACAACCAGATGAATAAATACCGGCATGCCATTTGAAATAAGAAAGTTTTTGACCATTATTCGCAGTAGATGTTTGGGAATTAATTATGATCACTCTGTACATTCCAGAACTCAATTTTTTTCTCTTCATGGGGCTACCTAATATGTCTACTGAAAAAACATTGTTGGTATCGCTTGCGTAGTTGGTTCCTTTATATATTACGTACAAAAAGACTCCATATGTTAAATTTTTTGCGATTTTCTCGAAGAAACTCATCATAATTTGAGATTGCCTTTTCATTTTTGAGGTCATATAAAGGGTGTCACATTTGAAAAAATGTAACTTTGGTCTGTCATTTTGTATTGGGACACCCTGCGTATATGGAAATAATTTCAAATTGTGCTTTTGATTACCCTACACTCACCACAAAAAAAGATTTTCGAAATATTATCATTTACATCCTCAAAATGAGCATAGCGCCAGTGGTGGTCATCCTGTATAAATGCAAAATCCCAGCATGATCGGAATAATATTCTGGAAATTATTCAAAAACTGAAATATGTTTAAAACTGACACTGAAAAAAAGAATTTTTTTTTCTGATGATGCGATTCTCCTGAAATTCTGCATGAAGTATATCAATCTTCATTGACAAAGTACATACATTTCATTCGAATCGGGTACCTTGTTGTGTGAATATCTTCTTTCCAATATTTCAATTGAATTCTCTATGATTCTGTTATTCTGTTAACATTTTTGACACAAAATTTCGCAGGAGGCTTTTAATGAGAATCTTACCTGTGGCCGCAAAATTTCATTTTGATTGTTTTTTTTGTCTGAGATATTGAGAAACTAAATTTCATGGTACGATTTTGCTGGTTTAAGGACTCAACCAATCCCTTCGAAAGTTATCGTCGTAATTTGATCAAATCTGAAAATTGCAGATAGTTGGCAAAACGTAATAGCACTCGTTCAAGTAGAACGAGCGCCCAATAACGAGTACATTTTGAAAGAAATCGATGGGTGTGCAATTTGTTGTCAATCAAGAGGCATCGAGAATGGAAAGATGTATTACCAAAATTACCACCATGGCTTCCATTGCAGCACTATATCTTTTTCATGATCAATTTGCAGCCTCAGATCAACAAAAGAAGATCTTTATCAATCTGAGTTTGCAGCTTTATGCCACTTCACGAATATGCCATCTCCAAAGTCTGAAAGCGATTATGAAGCATTGTCATCATCGAATTAGAAAAATTTCCTTCAGTCCTAAAAAAAAATTGTGATGTTATAAATATAACCACCGCGTTTCTCAATCTTTCAGTATTCGTGGTCCAATTTTCAATCTTAAATTTGACCTCGCCTCCCTTTAGTTAGTAGACTGGTTCTAAAGGTAGACGCTCACTTGGACGAGACGAGACGAGACGAAGCGACGCGTTAGTTCGCCTGGGACCGCGCACTTTGACGAAGCGATGCGACGATCAGCCATCGGAAGAAATTCCCCCTATTTTTGGGCCGCAATAAATTTTTATTACCCATGCTGCATGCCGACTACCCGAATGAACAAGGGTAGAGCTATTGTTTGAATCGTGTTTTTGGTCATAATCTTGTTTTAATAGCTTCGTCGTCCCACCTTCATATAGGAATAAAAAAAAATATGTGACGTGGAAAAAATTCGACATTTTATCTCTGTTGGCAAGTTACAAGATATAACTTTTCTCCTCGAAATTAATTTTTTCCCCGGGAAAAAAGTGAGTGTATATATATGTATCCGGGAAAAAAGTACTCACTTTTCTCTCGGATTAATTTCGTGAAAAGTTATATTTTTTTTCATCGCCATTTTTCTAGTCACAGAAAAAAATTATGTATTATACAAGGGAAAAAAGTACTAGATTTTAGATCGAGGTTATGTTGTCTTCCAACGAGAAGCGGAGGGTGACAAAAACCGAGAGTTATTTTTTTTTAAACTATATATAAAATCATTGATACGAAATGTTTATTTTCTCTTTAACCGATTGAAAAAATTAAGTATTAATCTAATTTCTTCATTCTGGTGATTCAAGAAAAAAATACTTTTCCTACGACAATATCGAAAAATTTCCAGTAATAAGTTCTGGGAAGTAGCATTTTTTATTACCTTGCTGCATACCGTTTACCTGTATAAGCTTCAAATCAGACTAATTTATATTCAATTTATTCTGAATATACTTTTGCCGGGGCGGTAAAATCTCTGGCGCTGTCCCTGGTTATTTTTGGGTAATGTCAGCCACAAGGCCTTAGCTAAAAAAAATTTCAGGGGGTCCACCGAATGACAGAATGACAATTTTTTCTAGTCCTGTACTTCAGAAAAATTTCCGGTCCAATGGAGTCCGGACCCTCCCCCTCGCTACGGTCTTGGTCAGCCATGAAATATTTGTAAGAATCGTGTTTTGGTCATGATCATGTTTTAATTTGGAATTTTTCGATGAAATCCTCGTAGTTTTTCATCCAGGAATACAATAAAATATAAATAATTGATACGAAATGCTTTTTTTCTCTTTAACCGGTTAAAAAAAACAAAGAAAGTAGTAATCGAACGTTCAATGTTTGCATATCATATATCCTTTAAAGGAATTATTCCACAGTTTTCCAATTCTATCAGATATTTTAATTTCTTTGGAAGAAGGGTTCCTCAATATTTTGTTGTATTTACATAATAAAATACCTATCCTTCAGACGATTTGAATTCACATTCACAGTTGTACAAAATACATTAATGTTGTTCGTTTTGTATATAAATTTTGTTTTTCCAGATCTCAATCGAGAAAATTATAACCAACACTCCCATGAGCCATTCAAAACAAACTCATTTCACACAAATTCAAAAATAACTGTGTATTTCTCCATTGACAAAATTCGAGTATAAAATTGGAAATACGGCGCGCCGAACTTCCCGGCCGTCGGATACCTACTTGCCGCCTCGAGAAATTTCGCTCACATGCACCAAAGATCTTCCTGGCGAGTGGCGACTAACGACTCGCCGCCTCGCTGATCCTCGCTTCGCGTCTCCTAGGTGCGTGTCTACCCATTTATTTCAATACAAAAGATCCCAGCGGAAAACGACGCGTTCCTTCCGACTGCTCCGCTTCGTCCAAGTGCGCGTCTAATCTGCCTCGCGCCTAACGATTCTGATCTTCGCTTCGCGCCTCCCAAAAGAGCGTATACCCATTTGATTCAGTGCAAATCGTGCCTGCGGAAAACAACTCTTTGCTTCGTCTCGTCTCGTCCAAGTGAGCGTCAACCTTAATTCGAGCCATTCAAGTACCATTGGGAAATTGGCGCCCCCCTCTTCTATTCATTCGCACCCCCTAGGGGAGCGCGGCCCACAGGTTGAGAAACGCTGACCTAACTTACAGAGTCGATCTGAAACAGTATTCTATTAAAACAGATTATTCATAGTTAGCATTAAGCAAATCTCTAATATCTTATTTTCTCGATGAAAATTAAACTTTTCCTTCAAGGATCATTACCAAATTTGAGAGGATTGTTGATAAGCACGAAACGAAAAATATAACTGAAAGCAAAGCTGTAATGAGTTAATTACGTCACTGTTTTCAAAACTAATCACCTCATTACGATACTCAAATAGAGAAAAATATTTATGTTGTCAACAGATATGAAGACATCTGCATTCGAATAATATTAAATTGCTCATGTCGAAGTTCTAACCCCTCACTTTTACTGCACCAAACACGGAATATGAAGTCTTTTTCACAATCAATCCTAGTTTTTTCGACCTCAAATGTGATATTCTGCCAAAAAAATTAAGTGCACGATGTGAAAATGGGCTCTATCACTGAAACTCCTGATCATTTTGATGCTATTGGAAAGCCATTTATTCTCTATTCAAATGAAGTCGAACTGAACATGCTCCAGGTTCTAACCTTTCACTTTCATTGATATTCAGGTCCACTAGTTCTTCTAGTTTTCGACTATGAAGTACTCCATCCAAAATTAATTTCAATTAGGCGCATATATCTCATAAGCATCCATTAGACAGCCCATTAGAGGATGGCAAAACTGTGTTCTAGGAATGTCTCTATGCGATCGGACTAATTGAAAATGAATCTCCGGCAGCAAATTACAATTACCAACATGAAGTTGATAGGTACTGATCAAATATTCAATATTTGTTCATGAACGTTGCTGCATAGACTTACAACTCACCTGTTGCAAGAATAATTATTATAGCTACAAAGTGCCTGCGACAAGCTAATAGTTTAGGAGGAGGATTGTATATTGTGATAGCAAGCAGAAGTGGATGATTTTCTAGAAGCTAATTTGAAGAAGAATTTACTCAATAATTGTTTTATCAGCTCAGATTTTTCCACCAAATTCACTTTCATTATTATTTGTCGTGGTCGTTGTGGCTAGGTTGACCTTCCCGGAACTGCCATCATGCACATCTTTCGTTCTCTACCCTAATCATTCATGGAAACACAAGGAGGTCGTCAATGACATGATTAAAAAGACAACCTTCCTAAGGTTGACGCTCACTTGGACGAGACGAGACGAAGCGTAATTTTGCCTTAGACCGCGCACTTGGACGAAGCGATGCGGCGAGCAGGCATTTTTAGGCCGCAATAAATTTTTATTACCCTTGCTCCATGCCGACTACCCGAATGAACAAGGATAGAGCATTTGTTCGAATCGTATTTTTGGTCATTATCTTTTTTAAATAGCTTTGTCGTCACACCTCCATACAGAAATAAAAAAAATTCTGTTACGGGAAAAAAATCGACATTCTATCTCTGTTGACAAAATATAACTTTTCTCGAAATTACTTTTTTTCCCCAGGAAAGAAGGGAGTGTATATTGTATATATCCGGGAAAAAAGTACTCACCGGATTAATTTCGTGAAAAGTTATATTTCTTTCCCAATGAAATCGTCGTTTTTTTGTGTATTATACAAGAGAAAAAAGTTTTAGATTTAAGATCGAGGTTATGTTGTCTTTCGACGCGAGGCGGAGGGTGACAAAAAACCAAGAGTTATTTTTTTATAACTATATATAAAATCATTGATACGAAATGCTCATTTTCTCTTCAACCGATTAAAAAAATCAAGTAGTAATCTAATTCCTTCATTCAGGTGATTTCAGAAAAAAATACTTCTATCGAAAATTTTCCTGCTATAAGTGAGAAGATGCAATTTTTATTACCTTGATGCATACCGCTTACCTGTATAAACTTTTGCACAGCTTTTGTCATACCTATTTAAGATCGCCGGCAGGGCAATCAATCTGATGGGGCAGCAAATTTTAGGAGCTACAAATCAGACTGATTTATATTCAATTTATTCTGAATTTACTTTTGATAGGGCGGTAAAATCTCTGGCGCTGTCCCTGGTTATTTTTGGGTATGGTCAGCCATGAAACATTTGTTAGAATCGTGTTTTGGTCATAATTTTGTTTTAATTTTGAATTTTTCAATGAAATCCTCGTAGTCCTACCTTCATTCAGGAATACAAAGAAAATTACACTAAATAATTGATACGAAATGCTCATTTTCTTTTAAACCGATTAAAAAAACAGAGCAGGTAGTAATCGAAAGTTTAATGTTTGCAGATCATATATCCCTCGAAAGAATTATTCCACAATTTTCCAATTTCTTCAGATATTTTAAATTCTTTCGAAGAAGGATGCTTCAATATTTTGTTGTATTCACATAATAAAATACCTATACTTCAGACGATTTGAATTCACATTAAAAGTTGTACAGAATACAAAAATAATGTTCGTTTTGTATATAAAATTCATTTTTCATTGACAAGATTCGAGTATAAAATTGTGAAAACCTACTTGCCGCCTCGAGAAATTTCGCTCACATGCCCCAAAGATCATCCTGGCGACCAACGACTCGCCTCCTCGCTGCTCCTCGCTCCGCGCCTCCTAGGTGCGTGTCTACCCATTTGTTTCAATGCAAAAGATCCCAGCGGAAAACAATCCGTTCCTTCCAACCACTTCGCTTCGTCCAAGTGCGCGTCTAATCTGCCTCGCGATTCGGCTCTTGGCTTCGCGCCTCCTAAGTGAGCGTCTGCCCATTTGATTCAGTGCAAATCGTGCCTGCGGAAAACAACTCTTCGCTTCGTCTCGTCTCGTCCAAGTGAGCGTCAACCTTGGCCGTTACCTCTTGGTTGTCCAGGACAGTTTTCCCCATGTGAATTGTTCTTAGGCCAGCCAGCTCTGAACACTTTCATACCCTGTGTTCAGCTGTTTCTGCATCTTATCCACATAGCCTTAAAATCTCATCTGCTTTCAGTTTAGTTTACTTTGAAAAGGGGTTACAGTTCACTGCGACCTCGAGGTCTATTGTGCCTCATTACAGAGCTGTTAGCACTCTACCCTCACAGCTCACAGCTCTCCTTCTAGTTGCAGAGATCTGATTTAATCCAATATCTGTGAAGGCTTCAACGAGGCCAGTTTTCACTTTTACAAGTTTTTCGCCCAAGGCATTCTATCCTTAGGCTCGCAATACCAAAGCATTTCGTGACTAGGTGAATAGGGGTTTCTTTCTCCTCCCCACAGAACCTACACTCGTCAGTGGCCGATAATCACATCCTCAACAGGTGCTTCCTGAGGCGACAGTGTTATGTAAGAAAGCCAGTGAGGAGGTGTAATTGTTTCTTACTAATATCCAGGTATCTTTTGGATATTGTTGTTTCAATTTTCTGAAGGCTTTCTCCTTCTCAGAAACTCCATTATAAAGATACATTTACCCATAGCGGTTGAGTTCATCTCTGGTAAGGTCAAATATAAACTTCGTGAAATAATTGGAGATATCAGAGTAATGTCCAAATCTGGTGTACTATTTATTATTTACCTATACCACAGAAGGGTTCTGGGCCAAAGAGTGACATTCGTGCGCCCTCTTTGGCAAGTGTATTGGCCTCTTCGATTTCATGATTCCCGATTGGCCGGGAGCCCAGATTGAAAAGACCTTATTTTTCTTAAGTAAAGAAAAAATGACAAACAAAAGAATTCTTTGCCTTTAAGGGGGCTAACCTAACAAATTTTCGAAACATAGATAAATTGAAAATAGTAATCATCGAAATGAATACAATCTTCATCCCAGTCCGCATGAAGAAGGTTCTGTGAGCCTATAAATTGAAGGCTGTATTCATTTCGATGATTACTATTTTCAATTCATCTATGTTTCAAAAACTTATTTTTCTTGCCTACCTCATTGAGGTATCTCATCTGCTTACTTTCCCATACGGTACATATGATGTTTGTATACTATGTAAGTCTTCTAATTCTTGAACATGAAGTACTTCATCCAATATAAATTTCAATTAGGCGCATATATCTCATAAGTGTCCCTTACACAGCCCATTGAAGGATGACAAAACTGTGTTCTAGGAATGTCTCCATGCGTTCGGACTAATTGAAAATGAATATCCGGCAGTGAATTACAATTACAAACATGAAGTAGGTAGTTTGATGATCAAATATTCAATATTTGTCCATGAACGTTGCTGCATAGACTAACAACTCCCCTGTTGCAAGAATAATTATTATAGCTACAACTGCCATATACAAGGTAATAGTGAAGCAGAGGGATTATTGTTGGTGATAGCATGCAAAAGTGGATGATCCTCTGGGGGTGAATAGGGAATAACATATAGTCCGTTCTGGTTATTTTGAGCTTCCGGTTGGCCATGACAATTTGGCTATTCCACTGTGGATACTAAAATTTTAGGTTATGTTGTTTATTTGCTCGTCAAATTGAAACGCAATATTGTCAATATTACAAGAAAGATATATAAATCACGGATTTCCTCACAATGTTAATTCACCTCTGAAAATTGACAAATTGATAACGCAATTCAGACAGTTCCTAATACCTACCGATACGAGATTTACTACTTGCCGGGTACATTCGGCAACGTTGACTTTATTTTACATTATGACAGTAAATACTGCCAACCTAAAATGAATAAACAGAGGTCTACTTTGCGCTCAGTAAATGCGAACGGAGTATATGCTAAATGAAACGGGAATATAAAAGTGATTCTTCATTCCAAGCAATAAAAAATGTTGAAAATATACACTCATCGGCAAAATAATCGATCCACTCAATAAATCGAAGAAGTTTATTGAGTTCATAAATGTGTTATTCTGAGGCTTATTTAATTAAATATTTTTTCAATTGTAGGTATATTCATCTTGAATTAATCACTAGTTTTGAATCTGAAGAAAACTTGCCGTACGTCATTTTATACAGGGTGAATCGAAACCTATGTTTACCTCAACTTTAAAACCACCTGTGGCGTGTTCCTATTGTTTGTAACGTTATTATTTTGGAATTCATCATAAAATGTAGTTTTGCCATCTTTTTTTCCAAAAATTATTAGTTAGTGAACTTATTGGGATGGTTCATTTTCTGAATTTCCTTATTGTTGTAATTATTCACTTCGTTTACCTACCTTTTTGAATTGTTTTCCATCAGAAAACGGTTTGTTTATTATTGTTTAAAATTTTGAGGTTAGTGATTGTTGTCATTTTGGGTAGTTCTGTCTGTTGTGCAGTGGTTAGAATATTTGGCCTCAAAAAAGTACTTCGGAAAATCGTGGAAGAATTATAGAAATGGATTTATAGAGACCCTCCTCTGTTATAAACTGCGTAGATTATTAGTACCGTAATGATTCCTTTATATTATTTTGGTTTTTATGTGTTTTTCTTCTTCTTCTCTATGACAACTGATAGGCTCTGTGAACTTTGAGAATCCGGAAATTTCTGTGCGACTGTCAGGGCGGACATTTTGTGATACGAGGTTCCTTGTGCGGAGGTCGTGTGGAAGGTTTGGACATTTTGGAAGGGAATTTTGAATCTAGATTCATCCTCGTTGTGAGGGATTATATCTTCGAGTGTCGTTGTTCCCTGTTATGTCATTCCATAGCTGCGTGAAGTATTTTGGAATGTTTTGGGAAATATAGACTTTTCCACATGGAGTCCGTACAGAATCTATCTTGCACCTCTAGGTATGCATACATTTTCTATCTTGAACCAGTTGTCTTACCATCTTCTTTCAATAGGTTGTTGTGTAGCGAATATTATTGGGATTATTTGGAACAAATTCTCGACTGAATTGGAGGTTGAACCTATCTCCCTCGAACAACAGAGGTAACTAAGATATCCTTTATAGCTTGTGAACCGTTTCTTATAGTATTTTGTTAGGGTCCACGTATTGGGTGTATCTCAGTTCCACGTATTGGGTGTATCTGAGTTCCACGTACCTGGCGTTATTGGGGGTAACCTGTCAGTTATTCCACGTTATTGGAGGTAACCTGTCAATTATTCCAAGTGCCTGGCATGTCTTCTTGGCTGAATTATCTATGTACCTGTCAGTTAGAGGTACTCACGAACCTGCCAGTTAGAGGTATCAATTGGCATCCACTTGCCTGTCATCTTGGAGGTATCTACGTACCTGGCGTTATTGGTTGGAGCTATCTACGTTCTGGAGTAGTTTGTGAAGGTAACCAGTGTGTAGCACTGGCTTTAACGTTGTAAATTATTGGTCTTTTATTTTGATAATTTGTGATATTATTCTGAAAGGTATTATTATATATGACTGTGAGCAATTATAGTGAGGTGCACTTCATAAGTTGCGTTGGGTACCAACCAGGGTGCTCGTGTATCCCTTCAGGATTTTGTTATAGGATAATTGATCGGTGTTCCCTTCAGGAACCATTGTTTATGTAAAGTAATTATTGACTTAGGTCGGTTTATATTGTTAGCTTAGATGATTTGTTCTCATCTTACTTAGTGTGTATTTAGTGTTTTCCTTTTGATTACCCCGCGGGGGAAAATATTTATCCGTATTGTATCAACCACTGCACATATATTTGTTTTGTTTTTGGGTAATAAATAATTGTGACTTGAATTTTGAGGGATTTTTGTTAACGCTTACTCTGGTAGAGGAGTAAGCAGATCATTAACCTTGAGTAGGCAGGCATTACTCTACCTGGCGCCCATTACATTCCATCCGATAAAACTCACTCCCGTCTTCACTGAGTGTTAGCCGCGAGCCTATTGCATTGAGACCGGCTTTCCCCAAAGTCTACGTTTCATGTTCCATGAAGTAATTTCTCATTTTATCATGAAGACACATCTTCCCTCAATCCCATCTATTAATAGATATTAGAAATTTTCCCCCCGTGTACATATAACAGCTGCAATTGGTCTTGGTATGACTTCAATGATGTTTTGAATAAAAACCTGATCGAGTGCTTTCCATTCTTCAATTGAAGCTCCGCTGGGCTGCTGCAAATTTTCAGCAGTTCGCGATATCGAATTTTCCCCCTGAGAGCATCCCAACAGGCTCAATTGAGTTCAAATCTGGGCTTTAAGCAGGCTAATTTAATTCTTGGATATCAGCCTTTACCAAGTCCTCAATTATTGAAGGCTTGCTAAGATGAATTGCAGCTGTTATCAGTACACGGGAGGAAACACTTTTTATTAAATGTTTCATGTTTTTTTAATTTAAGGTTGGATTCATGAAAGTACGGTTATTGCCTTATCGAAATTGTGAGATAGAATGTTTCACTTGAAACCCTGTATCTTAAACAAAAAGGAGCTATTGTAATAAATAAAGAACAAAATGGTCAAAAGAAGATTTTGTCTTGATGATAAAATAACGAGTAAAATAAGAAATGACGTACGCCAAGTTTTCTTTAAATTCAAAACTGATGATTGATTTCGGATGAATATTCATAAAAATAAAAAAAATAAACATTCATGAATGAACAAACTTCGTCGATTTATTGAGTGGATCAATTATTTTGCCACTGAGTGTATATTCTGTTCAAAAATTGAAAAAAATTCTTCTTGAGCTCTCGTTCTACTGAAACAAGTGCATATTGTTTTGCCCAAATGTCTGTAATTTTCGAATTTCTAAAACGATCTCAAACGATAAGGTTCTACTCCCTGATGACGAATCCGTGGTCAAATTCAATTCTGTCTGTGGGCCCGTCCGGCCGGCCTCTAGCACAATAACTTTCGAAGGAATTGTCTTAGAGACTTGAAATTTTCAGGGTGAGTTTGGTTCCCGAACAGCTCCGTTGAGTTCGTTAACTAGTCAAATTGTACAGGTTGTTCCATAAAATATGGTCATCCAAAATTTTTCTTCCTCGATATCTCAGACAAAACGAAACCTATCAAAATGAAATGCTGCGACCATATGCAGGATGCTCATAATAAGCTTCCTCCAAAATTTTGTGGTCATAGTGTTAAGAGAACCCTAAAAAATTGAATTCGAGTATTGAAAAGAAGAAAGTTCATATTTCCATAAAAAAATTTATTTTGTGAATCAAGACAGATATACTGAATGATCATGCAGAATTTCGAGGGGATCGCATCATCAGAACCATAGAATTGAATTTTTGTAATTATTTATATTTTACATATTCCATTGTTTGAATGAATTTCAGATTTCAGATTGTGCTGAGATTCTGCATTTATATATTCAGTATTATTCTCAATTCTCATATAAAATTTTGTGGTAAAAGTCTTATTGCTCCACCAAAGAACGAATTCTTAAAAGCTCTCCTTAATTTTATTGACCTAGGATTCTTCATCGGTGTGTCCAGCCGAATCGTTCAAGACTACTCTCAGTTTAAAATTAGGAACACAGACAATTTTGGCAAAAATAAAGCACGGCTTTTCTACAAGAAACAAAGTTCAGACTCACCCTGGGTAATTTTATTTTAGGCCTTAAAGTCTCAGTCAGATCTTACGAATGCAAAGATAAATAACAAAAAAGGTCTATCTGACAGAAAGGATTGATGATCATCTAATCCTTTCACCATCTACAATTTACAGGAAAATTACCCTCTTTAAATATGCATAGCTTCTGCCATAATCATCACAGAAGGCCTAAATTTTGCAGTTTTAAGATGCCAAGAAAACCAAGTTTTTCAATTATTTCTGATACCTAAACTTTCCTGAAATCCTTTCCGTTTCTCGTTTGTTGTCATAATTCTTAACGATATGCAGGATATAAATTTATGGTGATTAGAAACTTTCCTGGAAGAACCCAGGATGAAAATAGGGAGTTTTTGGGATCTGTGCCAAATGAAATGCGTCTAGTTTGGTTGAATCAGGAAGAGGAAGAATCCAAGTATGCTTGGTGAAACTTTGTTCTCTTGTGACAGTTGAAATAGAAATTTTAAGTGTTGTAATTGTTCATCTATCTTCATTAATTTTCGTCTAGAAGTTCAAGACACTAAGAGGGTTGGTTGATTTCCATAGCATATGATGACAGTGCAGCATAACAAAATCAGCAAAATAATTGCGTATCTGTTTCAATCTCCCCTAATAATACATTTATATCGAATTCCATAGCATTATTATTATTTTTGAGTACTCAGTATCTGTAATTTCCGAATTTTGAGCTGATAATGTTCTCACAAGATAGGTTTCGACTACCTGATGACGAATTAGTGGTCAAATTCAATTCTGTCTGTGGGGCCGTCTGGCCGTAAGCACGATAACTTTCGCAGGGATTGTCCTAGAGACTTGGAATGAGTCCGCTTTCCAAATGCCGCGGTTGAGTTTGTTAACCAGCCAAATCGTACAGGGTGTTCCACAAAATATGGCTATTTAGGGTGTCTACTTTTAAAGCGGAGAAACTTCGAGAGATGATTATACAAGTAATTGGCAACAAAAAATGTCATATAACAAATGGTCGAAACGTTGACGGTTATTCTTCCATTTAACATTTCTTGATTTCACGAAATATTTCGATCCTAAATTTGCTCTATTTTGAAGCTCTTCCTGATTGACTCTTAGTGCGATTTTATGGAAATCATCATTTCATCTGTTATCTAAGACCAGACTTTCATTTTGTTGGTTATATCAGAATCGTTCAGGAGAGTGGGGACCACAGGATATCGAGGACTGATGTGGCCACTTTCACGGAACCAGGTTGAAACGTAGACTTTGGGGAAAGCCGGTCTCAATGCAATAGGCTCGCGGCCACACTCAGTGAAGACGGGAGTGAATTCTATCGGATGGAATGTAATGGGCGCCAGGTAAAGTAATGCCTGCCTACTCAAGGTAAATGAACTGCTTACTCCTCTACCAGAGTAACAGTTAACAAAAATCCCTCAAAAATTCAAGTCACAATTATTTATTACCAAAAACAAAAATATATGTGCAGTGGTTGATACAATACGGATAAAGATTCTCCCCCAAGGGGCATTCAGAAGGAAAACTTACTAATACACTAAATTAAATGAGAACAAATAATCTAAGCCAACAAAATAAACCCGCATAATCAGCTTACATTCACCTTAACGTTCTGGTCTAGACTGTCAATAACTACACTAAATCAAACAATGATTCCTGAAGGGAATACCAATCAATTATCCTATAATAAAATCCTGAAGGGATACACGAGCACCTTTATTGGTACTCAACGCAACTTATGAAGTGCACCTCACTATAATTGCTCACAATGATATATAAAATTACCTTACAGAATAATATCACAAATTATCAAAATAAAAGACCAATAATTAACAACGTTAAAGCCAGTGCTACACACTGGTTACCTTCACAAACTACTCCAGAACGTAGATAGCTCCAACCAATAACGCCAGGTACGTAGATACCTCCAAGATAACAGGCAAGTGGATGCCAATTGATACCCCTCACTGACAAGTTCGTGAGTACCTCTAACTGACAGGTACATAGATAATTCAGCCAAGAAGACAGGCACGTGGAACAATTGACAGGTTACCTCTAATGGAATAACTGACAGGTCACCCCCAATAACGCCAGGTACGTGGACCCTAACAAAATACTATAAGAAACGATTCACAAGCTATTAAGGATATTTTAGTTACCTCTGTTGTTCGAGGGAGATAGGTTCAACCTCCAATTCAGTCGAGAATTTGTTCCAAATAATTCCAACAATATTCTCTACACAACAACCTAATAAGAGAAGATGGTAAGACAACTGGTTCAAGATAGAAAATGTATGCATACCTAGAGGTGCAAGATAGATTCTGTACGGACCCCATGTGGAAAAGTCTGTATTTCCCAAAATATTCCAAAATACTTCTCAGGGAACAATGACGCTCGAAGATATAATCCCTCACAACGAGGATGAATCTAGATTCAAAATTCTCCTCGAAAACGCCCAAACCTTCCACACGACCTCCGCACAACAGAATGTTCGCCCTGACAGTCGCACAGAAATTTCCGGATCTTCAAGGTTCAAAGAGTCCATCAGTTGTCACAGCGAAGAAGAAGAAGAAAATACATCAAAACCAAAATAATATAAAGGAATCATTACGTACTGATAATCTACGCAATTTATACCAGAGGAGGGTCTCTATAAATCCATTTCTATAATTCTTCCACGATTTTCCGAAGTACTTTACTGAGGCCAAATAAATCCAATCACTGCTTTTGAACTAACCAAAAATGACAACCACAAAATGACAACCAACGATAACCTCACAATTTTAAACAATAAACAAACCGTTTTCTGATGGAAAACAATTCAAAAAGGTAGGCAAACGAAGTGAATAAGTACAACAATGAGGAAACTTTGAAAATTATCCATCACAATAAGTTTACTAACTAATAATTTTTGGAAAAAGATGGCAAAACTACATTTTATGATAAATTCCAAAATAATAACGTTACAAGGTGTGAATAATTTATGAAACAACCATGTAGAACAGATAAAGAGAGAGAGAGAAGATGAATTGATAATTTTCATAAAACTACATTAAAATTCGATCACGAAGAGCTTTGAAATACGGCAAATTTAGGTCCCGAATTTTCGGACTTTTTTATTGTTATCATGTTAGCTATGATATTAGGGCGCAGAATTGGCAGCTAGCACAAAAGTTGATATGTCATTCGAAAGTATACTAATTGAGGTATTTTTTACTGAAAAAAACGCATGCATAATAATTAGTTTTTCATCGGAAAAACCATTAGAAAAATAGGACGGATTTTGTCATCTTCAGAATCGTGACTTTCTTCTCCTTACCACGTCTGTTTTCTGCATGCTCTCTCATTTTGTAGCAAATTTTTTGCCCGTTCCGAAAATGTGATCAAATTTGATGAGACTGCAAGAAAAACTGAATAATGATCATTTTAAAGAAAAAACTTGAAATATTTCGTGAAATCATCTCAGACAAAACAAATACACAACAAAACAATGAAATTTTGCGGCCACACTGATGAAAAAAAATTCTCAGTTATAGTTATAAAATATTTGTTACTGCCAAATTTGGTAAAAATTATTCAATAAGATTCACAACAAATATGGCTCATTTATTACAACTTTTAGTAACATTTCTTAATATTCACTAAAAACAAACGATTTTGTTCTACTGAATTCAAACAAAATAATTTTATTATAAATGAGTTATTTATTACAGAGATTGAAATATATTTATCAATAAATTAGGTTTTCAACCAATATTATTAGGTCATTATTAATAAATGTAGAGTTATCTGTTAATAAATCTTTGTTAATATGTTTATTGTTATTAGGGTTATGATTTTAAAATATCATTTGTTTATAATAAATCTACGATAATAAATGATAATGAACTTTATTTGTCTGAGCGTAAATTCCTGTACAGACAGGGCGAATAGCCTTTATATCAGGATCGGAACTCCAATCAAACCACAGTATTTTGTTCCTCCAAATAAGGAAGTAACGCCAACGGTATGCCATGTGCCAACGGTTTCAGTTTCCAAAATAATTTTGTTCCTGACGGTTAGCGGCTTGCTGTGCTGTTTGTAATTGTTGTGAGTGTAACAAAAAATGGAAGTTTTTCCGTTCTTCCTTGCGGAAAGTGGCGTTACCCAGGAGATGCTGAGAGATTTTGAACGTAAGAACCTCACCTTGGCTTATGAATTTATAGTGAAAAATTCTACTATAAAAATGTTTCTCTTATTTAATAATTGATATTTGCTGTTGTGAATAATAAAAAAAATTTCAGAAAATGGTATAACAAATTCGAAACTCCTGAAGGAGGTTTCGGAAAATGACGTTAAACAGTGATATTTTTTAAGTAAAAATTTTTCATAAATTACTAATTAATCTTTGAGTCCGGAAGCACAAAGAATGAGAGGGTTTATATTTTAATACTTTGTTAATATTATTACACTTACAATTATATATTAAACCAAAAAATAGTGGAATTGTTTTTGTTATATGATTTATTATATGCATGTATTTTTGTTTTTTATGTGAAATATATTTATTGAATGAAAGATACATTGTTTTTCTCATTTTTCCTCAGGCCACTGAAAATTAAGGTGGACAGTTTAATTTTATTACAGGTTTCATCATTATTAATGAAATATTTTGTCTGCTGGTATAACTATAATATATTCATTGAGTTTAGTTCTTTCTGTGAGAAAGTATTGTATTTGGTTAGGATTATTCGGGAATAATTTATCTACTAATAAATGTTTCATTTAGGAGAGCTAGTATTTTCACATCCAGATATGCAACTGACGGATAACTTCAAATGATATTAGTTAGTTATCCGTCAGTTTGATATCTGGATGTGAAAATACTCTATATATAACGGATCTCATAAATAAAACATTTATTAGTAGACGATCAATTCTCAAGAAATAAAATGAGTAAATCCAGCAAACAAAATATTTGTTGATTAATAATAATTATTAAATTGTTTTCATGTTGTAGTTATGAACAAGCATATACGAATAATAAAGCAAGATGTTAACTTATTATCAACGAATGAATATTATGATGGAATAAACAGAAAATAACCTCGAATAAGTCTTTATTCATACTTAGGATACATTCATTAAATAAATCAAACTGTTTATTTATTATCAACAAATGACTAGTATGATGGAATAAATATAAGATAACCCTGTATGAGTCTTTATTCACCAAGTTGTAAACAAATAGTTTGTTTCTCCATAGCAAATATTTAGCCATATTTCAATCACTAATTTGGTGATAGTTAAGAATACTTAGTTAATGTAACCAAATTGTTCTTTCGGTGCACATGCAAGATGCTTGTTATATAAGCCTCATACAAAATTTTGTGGATATAGTATTAACAGAACCATGGAAAATTTGATCGGAATATTGAAAAGAAGAATCTTCATATTTCCATAACGAGATATCCGATTGAAGTGAAACTCATTTTGTGAATGAAGACTGATATACTGAATTTTATGCAGAATTTCATGAGGATAGCATAATATTAATCAGGGATAATTCAATTGAAGTATTGAAAAGAAGAATCCCTCTATTTACATGACAAGATATCCGATTCGAGTGAAATTGATTTTGTGGATGCAGATTAATATACAGGGTGTCCCATTACTCGACGTCAACCCGGAACCGGGTGAAAAGGCAAGTAATGCTGGTTGTCAGAAAAATATAAAAAAAAATCTAAAATGCATGATTTTAAAATAATGAGCATTTAAAAAAACACGCAAAATTCCACACCCTGTGGCAGTCTTTTCGCTCCTGTTGCCACAAATATCAACTTTTTCCAACTCTTTTCTTTGCTGTGTAACCTTGAATAATGCTTGTCTAAACTGTAATCAAAATTTTGATACCAGCTGCTCTAGGTTTCATAAAAATAGGGCTTACTTCTCGGAAAAAAAATTCGAAATAAACAATTGCCTAGTTTCAACTGACTGTATTGAAAAAAAAATGTACTACGTAGGTTTGGCATGTTTTTTCAAAAGTTGGCGCATTTAGTGAGGATTCCAAAATGGTATAATACTTGTTTAATTATAGCTGCCGTAGTTCAAATTTATTTTCGATTGCCTTTGAATACACTTTTTCGTTAACTGCTTCCCAGTAATAGAGTCCAATGGGTTCAAGTCCGGTGAACGGGCCGGCCACGAGATTGGACTAGAAAGTCCGATCCATCTTCCGGAAAAAAATGTTATCAGAAAAAAAAATTTGCAGAGAAAATAATTTTTCCAGAAAAAATTTTTCCTGAGAAATTTCTCTGAAAATTTTTTTTTCTGGTAACATTTTTTCCCGGAAGATGGATCGGACGTTCTGGTCCAATCTCGTGGCCGGCCTGTTCACCGGACTTGAACCCATTGGACTCTATTACTGGGAAGCAGTTAACGACAAAGTGTATGCAAAGGCAATCGAAAATAAATTTGAACTACGGCAGCTGCAATTAAACAAGTATTATACCATTTTGGAATCCTCACTAAATGCGCCAACTTTTGAAAAAACATGCCAAACCTACGTAGTACATTTTTTTTTTCAATACAGTCAGTTGAAACTAGGCAATTGTTTATTTCGAATTTTTTTTCTGAGAAGTAAGCTCTATTTTTATGAAACCTAGATCAGCTGGTATCAAAAAAAAGTTTGAAAAAGTTGATATTTGTGGCAACAGGAGCGAAAAGACTGTCAAAGGGTGTGGAATTTTGCGTGTTTTTTTAAATGCGCATTATTTTAAAATCATGCAACTTAGATTTTTTTTTATATTTTTCTGATAACCAGCATTACTTGCCTTTTCACCCGGTTCCGGGTTGACGTCGAGTAATGGGACACCCTGTATACTGAATGCTCATGCATAATTTAAGGAGGATCGCATCATCAGAATCAAAGAATATACTTTCTAATTGCTGTTTTTGAACTTCGTGGCACAAACGTGATATTTATATTACTAATTGCTATTTCGAAGTTTTTCTCTTTCTTTCAATTCGTCTTGCGTCAAATGCAATATAGAGATGACGAAACAAATAACAGGAGAAGAATTGATCATTAATGACCCATTTCAATGGTCAATTTCTACTACTACTGAAATTCAACCTGAGCAGTAACAAATAAATTAGAAGCCAACTCGATTTCTCGTCCGAAAAAGTAATATTTCCTCTTTCTCATCCAAAAATAATGAGAGTGAGTTCAAAAGAAAAAGATTTTATCGAAAATCGACTCCCCTCAAAGGAAATTACTATGAAAAATTCACCAAACAAAGAGACTGACATCGAAGGCTATCACAATTGAAAAAATACGAACAATAAAGTGGAGATAAAACTTTCTTTTTAATATGAATCACAATGGGACAAAATCTCATCGTCCTTGGCTTTGTAGGCCTTTGTCCGAATTTGTCACTGCTTTTATACGAATAGCAGAAAGCTATTGGAGCACGGTTTGCTGATTAATATCTGTTGGCAGCCCTGGCGAAAATCGAATTTTACAATCATTTGGGAAAGGAATCAGTATGTGCTAAAGGTTACTGATTACACTGGCAGTTACTGACTGTAATATCCACTGCGCTAGGATAATTTCAAGAAAGAAAGTCCATATAAACATGGGTCCGGAGAAGCTTCGTGACGGATCTACAGGGTAATGAAATTTCCAAAAAAATTTTTTTTTTCATGAATCCTGCAGTTTTTGGGATTAGGAATCTCAACTAGAATCTACAGGGTGTTTTATTTTTTGGCGCCATGTCTCCTTTTTCCCTCTCAAACTTTTTTGCGGTACGCCACTGGTCAGCGTGAAATCAAATATTTGATATGTTCCTTCCATTTAGGAACTTTTTTGACTCTTGTAATGTTTCCATATCTCTTACCGTTTTTGAGTAAAAAATCATTGAACGATGATGAGCTATCAAAATAAAAGCAAATTTTGGGGATACCTATCGAGAATTTCTATTATTTTTTTTCCGTCGATCTCAAAATGAAAGATGATTTTAAGGTGTACGAAACTGATCATGAATGACCCATTTTAATTCTCAATTTCTTTTATTTTAATGTGCAATCCTCATGGCAACCGTTCTCAAAGTATTGAGAAGCACTACGAGAAATGTCAAAACTCTACTGGAACATAGATACATAGAAATTTTATAATATCAAATGTAAGTCTTGTGCAAAATAAGGATGTACTTATTTCAATCAAGAATTCATACACAAGTCATATCGAGATCGTCTGAAAAATGTTGTAATCAACTCAACATCGTCTTGAATTATAAACGCGTGAGCGGAGTGAATGGTATCTTGTACATTAATCGCTGTCTTCAATAACCTAAACAATTAAATAACTATTTTAAAGCGAATAACATAAATGGTTCAATAATTTTTTACTCGAAAACGGTTAGAGATACGAAAAAATTACAGGTGACGAAAAAGTTTTTAAATTGAACGAAGACATACAAAATTGATTTTACGCTGACCAGTGGCGTACCTCTTTTCCGTAACCATGTCTCCTTTTTCTCTCTCAAATTTTTTTAGTCTGAGGGGGAAAAAGGAGACATGGCTCCGGAAAAGATTCTAGTTAAGATTTAGGACGTGCAATGACGGAGACTGTTGAAAATAGCTCGCATTCCAAAGTTGCACTGAATATCACAAAAACTCTCTCTCAAAATTTTTTTGAAATTTCTACACCTTGTAGCTTCGTAACGAAGCTTTTAGGTGCGGACCCATGTTCATATAAACTTTTTTTTTCTAAAAGTACATGTAGATTCACACCCCCAAGTTGTGACATACTTTAATATAACACCCTGCATAGAAAATAAATTTGTGTTTGGCGATCTTTAACTACCAATATACAGGGCGTTCCATTGGTGAATGAACATCCGGTTACGTATTCACATCATAATAAAAAGGAAGCATTTCGCCGTGAAGTGAAAGCTATAAATTCATATAGGGGAAAACCCGGATAGATGCCCCACTTTTTGAATTTACCTCATATTTTTGAAAATATTTATTTTATATGTGTGATTTCTATGAGTGTAGGAAGCCCCATTATTTGATTTGGAATACTGAGACTTTTCTCTGACATAGCAATCCCAAATTGCACAATAATTTGATTTTTATAGAACCTTCTGTTGGGGATAGTTGCCCATAAGTATGGATAGTTGCCCCATCATGAAAATACTTGGAGGGATAGATGCCCTTCATACTGTGTGAACCAAAAACCCAACTAAATACAATGAGATTTTCTATCCTTAAAACAGCAAATTTATGTACGTAATATGGATCGAATTAACAACAATTGTGCATTTTTAATTGAATTTCAAAAGCATATATTAAACGAAAAGTTGCATTCTTCATATTAACATAAAGCATTATTCCACACATTCATGATAAATAAATTAAATAATAAGTCTCAACAAAAATGATCAGGAATCAAGTTTAAAATCAAAATAACACAATGAATCGAAAATCTGCTAAGAAGATATGGTTTTAGTTTAGATGTCCTAAGGGGCACCTATATACCTCAAAAAATCAGGGCAACTATCCTTTTCGATAGGGATAGATGCCCATGATTTTTTTTAATAAATTAAAAAGAAAACAGAAACTATTTGTACTCAGATGTACACTCAATGAAACACTGTATTGGCGTAATAAAAAAAATTAATGAATTTATTACCACTTCAAAAGTTATACAGCGGCAAATACCTACCTCTAAAAGTTTGGCATGTTTGTGAAGTTCGCTGCTAAGATGATCGCACACACTAGCGAAAAACGGCTTCACTTTACAATAACCCTTACCAATCTAAGGTCCAGGGTGACTGTAGCAGCTACTTATAAAATTAATTTTTTGATACGTGTTTCGGAAGTTTGTTATTTTGAAAATGGGGCATCTATCCAACTGAGGCATCTATCCGGGTTTTACCCTTTTGAAAACCTTATTCTATCCAGGAATACTATTCTGTACTTCTGTTCAGACATAGAAAACTTCACTGTTCAGACATGAAAAACTCCGGTTTCAGAACGAACGTCACCTTTCCATATCTACAAACAGATTAAGAAATGATTGAACTCTTTGCAACGTCTGCCGATACCTTAATATCCCGTCTTAGTCTAAGGCCGATACCGTATTTGCAGGTTTTCAATAATTTCATTCGAAAATTCACCTTTGTTCGTGAAAATTCCCTGAAGTTAAGGCCCCTTTGGTCGAATTGTCTCTTTTTCTTGTGTTCTTTTTGAATTATAGAATGAATGAAACCAATTTTCATGCCAGGGGAGAAATACACTTTATGATGGCAACTCATGTTTTTGATGACGAAACAGGACTGATGGAATTGGGAAATTTGAAAATATTCGCGAATGTTTTATTTCGAATGGAGAAAAGGCGACATTTTGATGCACAAATGAGGGGGAGTGCCTTTTTCAATACATCCTACTCGTTAAATTTAACGAGGGACTCGCAGATTGGATTTAATACTCCGAATCAATATTCATAAGACTAGGCTATTTTTCATATTTCCATTATTTGAGCTATCGTCAGTAATACTTCCGTTGTTTTTGATATTTCGCAAAGCATTTGATACCAATAAAGAAGACATCCTAGAGAAAACAATTGAAACAAGCCCTGAGCAGGTGCTTTTGAATGCTCGTTCATTGATGGCTGAATAATGCTATTACCTCGAAATTTTTTATAAGACTTGAGATTCATGCTGAGTTCACGAATACAAAATCTCGGCACGACGGGAATTATATTCTGGAAATTATTCAAAAACTGAAGCATGTAAAAACTCAATAATTATAATAAAATTGAATTCAATGGTTCATATGATGCGATCGTTTCCAAATTTTGTACGAATATTCAGTATATCAATCGTCATTCAAAAAATAATCTAAACTCGAATCAGATATCTTGTTATGGAAATATAATGATTCTCCTTCTCAATGTTTCAATTGATTTTTCTATGATTCTGTTGCTACTTTGCCAAAATTTTGCATGAGGCTTAATATGAGCATCTTGAACTAGGACGCAAAATTTAATTTTGCTTGGTTCCGTTTCATATGAGATATGTATTCAGAAACAAAAATTTTGTATGGCCATATTTTATGGAACACCATATACGACTTGGCTAGAAAAAAAACTCAGTCGCGGCATTTGGGAACTGAAGTCAACCTGGAAATCCCAAGTCTCTAGTACAATCTCTTCGAAAGTTATCATGCTAATGGACGGACGGCTCCTTGGAACGAATTGAATTTAATCACGGATCTGTCACAGGGAGTCGAGCCCTATCATACTTTTCGGCTCAAAGTTCTAAAATTACAGACATTTGGGCAAAATGATATAGCACTCCTTTAAGTAGACCAAGCCCTCAAAAAAAACTCATTTCGTTGTGAAGTAAAAGCTATAAATTCATATATTGAAAACCTCATTCTATCAAGGAATGTTATTCTTTCACTGTTCAGACATTGAAAACTCCGGTTTCTGAACGAACGTCACGTTTCCATAGCTACAGACAGATTAAGAAATGATTGAATTCTGTTACGACTGCCAAAACCGTATTTCCGGGTTTTCAATAATTTCATTCGAAAATTCACCTTTGATCGTGAAAATTCTCTGAAGTTAAGGCCCCTTCGGTCAAATTGTCTCTTTTTCTTGTGTTCTTTTTGAATTATGGAATGAATGAAACCAATTTTCATGCCGGGGAGGAAATATACTTTATGATGGCAACTCATGTTTTTGATGACGAAATGAAACTGGAATTGGGAATTTTGAAAATATTCGCGAATGTTTTATTTCGAATGGAGAAAAGACGACATGAGGGGTAGTGTTCTTTTTCTTTTTTAATACACCCCACTGTGTTTCTCGTTAAAATTAACGAGGGACTTGCAGATTCGGTTTAGTTCTCCGAATCAATATTCATAAGACTCGGTTATTTTAAATATTTCCATTATCTGAGCTATCTTCATTAATACTGTCGTTGTTTTTGTTATTTCGTCCAGCATTTGATGTCGGTAAACAAGACGTCCCAAAGAAAAAATTGAGAGATGCCCTGACCAGGTCTTTTTTTAGCGCTCGTTTAATGATGGATAATTAATGCTATTACCTCAAAATTTTGTATAGGACTTGAGATTCATGCTGAGTTTATGGATATAAAATCTCCGCACGATTGGAATTATATTCTGGAAATCATTCAAGAAATGAAACATATAGAAAATAAAAAATTTAAAAAAGATTCAATGATATATTGTAAATATAAAGATTCTTCTTTGCAATGTTTCAATTGAACTTTCTATATGATCCTGTTGATACTTTGGACACAAAAATATAGACTTGATATGAGCATTTTACATGAGGCCGCAAAATTTCATTTTGAATAATTTCGTTTCATCTGAGACATTGAGGAACAAAAATTTTGAATGGCCATATTTTATGGAACACCCTCTACGATTTGACTGGTAAACGTACTCAGTCGCGGCATTTGGGAACTGAACTCACCCTGAAAATGTCAAGTCTCTAGGACAATCTCTTCGAAAGTTATCGTGCTAACGGACGGCCCCACAGACAGAATTGAATTTAACCACGGATTCGTCAACAGTGAGTCGAACCCTATCGTTTGAGACCATATTCGGCTCAAAATTCGAAAATTACAGTCATTTGGGCGAAACGATATATCGTGTAAGTAGAACGAGCCCTCAAAAAAGGAACCATTATATTATTATATATTATTATGTTGTGAAGTTAAAGCTATAATACTAAACAAATTAAAAGATACGTATGATTATGTGTCTACTCCAAACATCAATTTATTTGAATAGGTTGCTACAGATGTTTCGACTCTTCAGGCTATCTGGGAATACAGGTATATTCAAAAAGGAGATGTTCATGTCAATCACAAAATGTTGAAAAACAAAGTCAAAGTAAAAAGAAAGAGAAGAAAACGATTACATAAAAAGCGATTAAGCCACAAACAACAGAAAAAAAAATAAAAGGTATACACAATTATAAATGGTTTCATAACTTCGAATTTTAAAAACTTCGGATTTTCAAAACTTCGATCTTCATTTTTCTGTTTTCTGTGGCTTGACCGCTTTTTATGTAATAGTTTATTCCTCTCTCTTTCAACTCTGACTAGTTTTTTAACATTTTTTAATTGACACGAACATCTCCTTTTTGAATATACCTAAATTTTTAGCCTTAAGATGACCCTAAATTTGTGAGGGCTATAAATATATACTATATATAGCCCTAAATAATTATATAGCTATAAATTCTTACATTGAAAACCTGATTCTATCTAGGAATGTTACGAGTATTCTATCTCTGTTCATACATGGAAAACACCGGTTTCTGAACGAACGTCACGTTTCCGTATCTACAAACAAATTAAAAATGATTGAATTCTCTGCCACGACTGCCAATATCGTATTTCTGGGTTTTCAAAAATTTCATTCGAAAATTCACCTTTGATCGTGAAAACTCTCTTGTCTCCATTCAATAAGATGAACACATAAATATTTGTGTTTCTGGTTTTTATTAGGGAACGAAGAATTGAACAATACTGTAGGTCGGTCCTGGTCACTCAACGAATATTCTTTTTAGAATTGATTATTTTAGGATAGAAATTGAAAAGCTTCTGATGAATTGACTGATGTATTTTCTCGACTGTCTTTTTATATTAACGAATCACCATAGAAACTAATATGACATGGACACGCACGCTATTTTTATGAAAATTAAACATACTCCCCGGGCTGAACCGTTGAGTTTAAGAATTGAAAATAAAGAGTTCTAAAATTACGATATATTACACTTCATATTAAGATTCAATATTGTTATCGCAATATGGAAGAGGGCAAATTTTAGTGATAGATCTAGTGAATGTTCCTCCTTGAGTTTTAAGTTTGACAATACGAACGCGTGAGTCTTTGCCTTTAATCAATTCAATAACACGTGCTAGTGGCCATTTGAGTGGAGGTGTTGCTTCATCCTTCAATAATACAATATCATTTACATGAATATTATTATAAGGAATGAACCATTTAGGTCTATTTTGTAATCTATTCAAGTAGTCGGTTTTCCAACGTGCCCAGAAATGCTGTTGAATTTGGCCGCATTTCTGCCAAAGCGATAATCTATTCATTGGAGAACAAGTGATATCTTTTTCTGGATAAGTTGTCAAACTAGTCCCAATCAAAAAATGTCCTGGTGTTAAAACGTTAAAATCTGAAGGGTCATTGGAAATGCCACAGATGGGGCGTGAATTAAGTACTGCCTCAATTTGGGCTAGTACAGTACTAAATTCCTCGAAAGTGAAAATATAATTTTTCATAATTCTTATGAGATGATATTTTGCGCTCTTAATGGCTGCCTCCCACAGGCAACCATGATGAGGTGAACGAGGGGGAATAAATTTCCACTGAATATTGTTTTGAACAGCATACCTTTGCAATATTTCAGAAGTTCCAGGTTTTTTGAAGAATTCATTTAACTCCTTCAACTGGTTTTTTGCGGCCAGGAAATTAGTGGCATTGTCAAAGAATATTATAGAAGGATTTCCACGTCTAGCTATGAATCTTTTTAGAGTGAGTAGAAATGACTCTGTACTTAACCCTGAAACCAATTCGATGTGAACTGCACGAGTTGTCATACAAACAAACTCTGCCATATAGCATTTCATAAGTGGAGACATTCTCAGCGGAGAAGATTTTATTAAATAGTCAACAGAGGTGTTTTTGAAAGGGCGTGATACTTGAAGTCTTTCCTTCGGAAGATCTCCCATTAATTGTGAACACAATTGTGGTTTGAATTTATAACAAGTATGACATTTATTAATAATACGTTTTATTTCTCTCAGTCCATCTAGTGGCCAATATTTAAGTCTGATACTCGAAAGCGTGTTTTGAGGACCTGCATGCAATAGTCTCAAATGTTCTGATTTCAATAAAAGTGTTAAAATATGATTTTTAGAAGGAAGTAATATGGGAAACCTTTGATTGAAGGGAAGAATAGCATTTGAGAGTCTACCTCCAACTCTCAGAATACCTATGGAATCGATAAATGGATTGAGTTTTTGAATAACTTTGTTTTTCAATATCTTTCCGTTCTTTATATTTTTTATTTCACAGGAAAAATACCGTCGTTGAGTAACTTCAACAATTTTCATCTCTGCAGAGTTGAGTTCAGTAACAGAAAACGAATCAATTAATTTTTTGAATGGTCTTCTGCAATTTTGAATGAATCTGAGGCAATAGGCCATTACCCTTTTTAAGTGAAATAAATCAGAATACTGCGTGAAAACATCATAAATATCCAAAGTGTTTTGAACGAAGTGAACAGTTTTCTTTTGCTCTGGAAGATTACCAATGAATTCCTTGACATTGAATTGGGTCAAATCAAGGTCTGGTTGAAAAAAGAAACTGGGACCGTGCCACCACAAATCTGAGACTATCAATAGGGATGTTGACTATTTTTTGGAATTCATTTTATTTTGTAGATAAACCCTATACAAACACGAAAATATTACTTTTTTCTCAAAAATATAGTATTTGCCAATAAAAAATATGTTGAAGAAAAGAGAATTAATTTTCCCGCGGAAACGGCACGTTATGATGATTACGTCAATAGTCGGTAGACATCATAGACTAACTAAATTTTTAGTTTGTCTATGGTAAACATACTTTGACTTCTGTCAAAGTGAACTGATTTTGCCTGATTCCTTGTGGAAAAGTTCAATTTAAGCCTTCAAAATGAATATGTCGGTCTATAAAAGCTGAATGAGGTGTTTCTTTTATTTGTAATAATAAAACTGAGTTAAAAGTCTCCTACTTACAAAGACAATTTCACGTTTTTAAGCTCCGCTGCACAAAAATCCTTGTTTTCAGCAAAGAAACTTGCGACCATAAGGGAATTTATCTTCGGTAAGTTACTACTATTACCCTTGATGAATCCTATCTCCATTATAAAGAACATTGTAGATTATCGTTCTTGTAACGAACTAGGTAATTATTCTGTTCTCTTTCAGCTTTCAACTTCGTAAGTTCGAATCATAGATATGATATATTATATATTTACTATGGTTCAAGTCACAGAACCGTGGGTTTCACAAAGCTTGATTGGCAATCAAATCGTTTATATTGAAGTAAGTAGATGGTTTATGTCAAAAATGAACTGAAAATTGCAGAGAAATGATGACATTTCAATAATCAAGGTGATTGGAGTTTTGTGGAACCCGGCCTATGAATGTATTTTGTTGATCTGAGCGCCGAACATTCGAATTTGCAATGACAATACGGATAGTTTGACGTCACTATACGGATTACCTCTGATTGGCGTTCGCAGTCACGTTATAGTTGATAAGAAATAACATAATTTAAATCGGCTTTATTTAATTCAACGAGAATAATAAGATCACTAAAATGGTTTTTTAGTATTGCATAAACTCCCTTCTGTCATATATGTAATATATGTGGTGATGCGCATCCTCATTAGGTGGGGATGTCGATGTTAATTAGGTGGGGATGTCGATGTAAATAATTTGTCAGAATAAAGACAGTTGAGTTCTAGAAGTCTTTCTATATACATGAATAATTAATGATCCCCAATATAACAAATATAACATGGCGCAGTCGTTTGAACCTGCATTGTAGAATAATAAAAAATATTAGTAGTGCAGTGAAATATATACTGGACAATTCATATTTCCACTTCAAAAATGGATAAATTTGTAAAACCAGGTGCGATGGATTCCGATAAAGATCCTGCAGAAGCATGGCGATTCTTTAAACAAAAGTTTCTTTTGTTCCTCCTCGCTTCGAAACAATCTAAAGAATCAAGTGAAACAAAATGTGCTCTACTTCTTAACCACATCGGCGACAAAGGTTTAAAAATCTACAACACATTCAAATTCGCTAAGCCAGAAGATGCCAACGACTATACAATCGTCTTAGAAAAATTTGAAGATTACTTCAAGCCAACCATCAATGTGACCTATGAAAGATACGTATTTCTTACAAGAGAAATGCGATCGCAAGAAACCGTCGATGAATATGTAACATGCTTGAAAGAACTTAGTGAAACCTGCGAATTTTCCACGCTGACCGACAGTCTTGTCAAGGACAGATTAGTACTCGGTATCAAAGATGCTACTGTGAAGGACAGACTCCTAAGAACGAAAAATCTAGATTTGGAAAAAGCCGTGGAAATCTGTAAATCTGCAGAAACTACAGGAAAACACCTACAGGCAATTAGCTCGAATAGAACAACTCCAGAAGAATCCCACGTAGATGTACTTAGAAGAAAATCTAACGTTAGGAGAAGTAATATGGCAACGCAGCATTCCAGAAATTCGACAGGAAGAAGTCTCAACACGCAGGTACACCAGCGCAGACAATACTCATCAGGAACTTCGGCGCAGAATGGTAATTCAACATGGCGGCGTAAACAAAACATAAACATAAACAATCCTTGTGGTAGATGTGGTGGTAAACATCAGCTTGGTCAATGCCCAGCATTCGGTAAGAAATGTTGTGTGTGCAAGAAAAACAATCATTTTTCAAAAATGTGCCGAAATTTTCAAAATCAAAACATTCATAATGTGAACCAAATTCACTCAAACTCTGAATCAGAATGTGAAAGCTTTTGTGATGATTTATTTTTAGGCATGGTAAATAATCAATCTAAAAACGATGAATGGATCGTAGATTTAACAATTAATAATGAAATTTTACAATTTAAAGTTGACTCAGGTGCTCAAGCTAATGTTATTTCATTTGACACTTATAAAAAACACTTGAGTAACATTGAACTGAAAAAATGCAAATCAAGATTGCATACATATACTGGTGAAACTCTAGATATTTTGGGTTATGCATATATAAATTGTATATTTAAAAACAATACTTATAATATAAAATTTTACATTGTTAGGAATTCTGGGCCATGAATTCTAGGTTTGGAAACCATTAAAGAGCTCAAAATTGCTAAGTTAGTACTTAATATGGAGGAAGATATAATTACTAAATACAATGATGTTTTTAAAGGAATTGGATGTATACCAGGCGAGTATAAAATAAGAATTAATTCTGATGCTCATCCAGTTGTTCACTGCGCAAGAAAAATCCCAATGAATATTCATAATAAATTGAAAATGAAATTAGATAAATTGTGTAAACGAAATATTATTATTAGAGAGACAGAACCAACTGAATGGGTCAATTCCCTAGTTATAGTTAGTAAAACGAATGGGGATTTTAGGTTATGTATAGATCCATCAGATCTGAATAAAGTTATTTGTAGGGAACATTTTCAAATTCCCACTTTTGAGGAAACCATCAATAAATTACAAAATGCCAAATATTTTTCTTTACTTGATGTTTCTAATGGTTTCTGGAATATACAACTAGATGAAGAAAGCTCGAAGCTTTGTACATTTAACACACCCTTTGGAAGATATCGCTTTTTAAGACTTCCATATGGTCTGAGAAGTGCAAGTGAGGTCTTCCAAAGGAAAATGTTTGAATGTTTTGATGGTATCGAAGGTATAGCGATATATATTGACGATATTCTGATTTGGGGATCAACTAAATCAGAACATGATGAAAGACTCAAAAGAGTACTTGATAGAGCTAGACAAAATAATATAAAGTTTAACAAGAGTAAATGTAGAATAAATGTTGATAGAATAAAATATTTGGGTCATATAGTTACAAGTAATGGCATAGAACCTGATCATTCTAAAATTGATGTGATAAAGAATTATCCAGTACCTACATCTGTAAAGGAACTTCAGAGATTTTTGGGTATTCTGAATTACTTACATAAATTCATTCCTAATTTGTCAGAATTAACAAAACCTTTGAGAGAACTCTTGAGAAAAGACACTTGTTTTCAATGGGATTATTTTCAGCAAAAAGCATTCGATGAGCTTAAACAGATTTTAATTTCTCCTCCAATATTGCAAATTTATAATCCTAAATTACCAATAACTTTAACAGTTGATGCAAGTAAATATGCTCTAGGTGCATCTTTGATTCAAAATAGCAAGCCAGTTGCATATTCTTCCAAATCATTAACACCAACTCAAATGAGTTATGCACAAATTGAAAAAGAGATGCTTGCTCTTGTTTATGGCTGTAAGAGATACCATCATTTCATTTTTGGTAAACGAGTAACTATTGAGACAGATCATAAGCCACTCTTAAGTCTTTTCAAAAAACCTTTGGCTATGTGTCCTATGCGTCTGCAAAGAATGTTGCTGGACTTGCAGATGTATGATATTGATTTAGTATATAAGCCTGGCAAGGAGATGTATATAGCAGATGCACTCAGCCGACTTCCTATGTCTTCTCATAGTGATGATGTTTCGTTTACACCTGAATATGATGCTCAAATAAACTTTTTGAATGTAAATTTTCCAATAAGTTCGAATAAATTTGAAGAATTCAAAAAAGAAACAAGTAAAGACCTAGAACTGCAAAATCTTTTAAACTGTGTATTGAATGGATGGCCAAATTCACGTTCCTCATGTAAAGAAAATATAAAACGTTATTGGAATTTCCGAGATGAAATAGTAGAAAATGAGGGAGTTTTATTCAAGGGAAATTGTATAATTGTACCAAAAACATTAAGAAAAGAAATGCTTAATAAATTACACTTGTGTCATCTTGGTATTACCAAGACTAAGTTGAGGGCCGCAAATGTATTATATTGGCCAGGAATTTCATATGACATTGAAAATTTCATTTTGTCTTGTTCAACTTGTGTCAGATATTCCAAAAATAATTTTAAGCAACCATTGAATCCTCATGAAATTCCCAATTCACCTTGGATCAAAGTTGGTATCGACCTTTATGAAATTGATGACATAAACTACTTAATATTAATTGATTATTTCTCAAAGTTTGTTGAAATACGAAAATTGATGTCAACTACAAGTTCTAATGTTATAAATCACTTGAAGAATATATTCTCTATACATGGAGTTCCTCACATAGTATTTTCAGATGGGGGTCCACAATTTACAAGTAACGAATTTAAGCATTTTTCCACTGAATGGGATTTCAAACATAAATTTTCTAGCCCTTTGTATCCTCAGTCCAACGGTATGGTTGAGAGAAGCATTCAAACAGTAAAAAATATGATCAAGAAATGTCAATATAATAAAACCGATATGAATGCTGCTCTCTTAGAATATCGTTTGACACCAATATCTGATAAAATAAAGTCTCCATCTGAACTACTTTTCGGAAGAAAGATAAAAGGATTCTTACCAACATTTTGTAAAAATAGTAATAAAATAGATTTAAGAAAACAAAAGGAATTTATGAAAGAAAGACAATCAAATTCAAAAATTTATTATGATAAAAGAACAAAAAATTTACCTCCTCTTAATATTAATCAAAAAGTTTTTATAAAAGAAAACAAAATTTGGATACCAGGAAAAATTGTTAAAAAATATAATTCTTATTCATATATTGTAAAAGAGGACAACAGTAATCGCTTCAAACGTAGAAATAGATGGTTCTTGAAACCAATGTTTGAAAATAAAAGATTATATTATGATACTGATGATGATGTTGAAAATAATTTAGGTTATAGTAAATTGCCAAAAATTTCAAATGATTTTAAATGTAAAATAGAGGAGAAGACGGAGGAAAATATCATTAAAGGCGAAATTAATAAAACACTTCCTTCTTCTTCTTCACTAACTACTCGATATGGAAGACAGATCAGAAAACCTGATAGGTTATCATATCAATAGTTGTAAATATGTGAACTTTGTAAATTGAAAGGGTTGAACTGATTTTATTTTTGTTTATTGAAAATGGGAGATGTCATATATGTAATATATGTGGTGATGCGCATCCTCATTAGGTGGGGATGTCGATGTTAATTAGGTGGGGATGTCGATGTAAATAATTTGTCAGAATAAAGACAGTTGAGTTCTAGAAGTCTTTCTATATACATGAATAATTAATGATCCCCAATATAACAAATATAACACCTTCTATGAGGAAAACCTCAATTTATATGAATTAGTAACATGAGTCAACATCCCTATTGTGCTGGCAATGTACCTCTGGAGAGTAAATCAGCAGGATTGAGTTTGGAACTTATATGTCTCCATGTGGCACCTTTTGAATTTTCTTGGATTTGAACTACCCTATTAGAAACAAACACAGACCAACGGGATGGATGAGATCGGATCCATGCTAACACTATTTCTGAATCAGACCATAGATTAATGGAATCAATATTTTGTAAGTGAGATGACAATGAATTAGAGATTTTTGAAATGAGTTTTGATAAGAGTACAACTCCCATCAATTCTAGTTTAGGTATAGATAAGATTTTCAATGGTGCAACACGACTTTTAGCTGTTATCAGCTGTGAAGAGACAGGTTTATTCAAATAGACTGTCCTTAAATAAATACAGCCTCCATATGCCTGAGAGCTGGCATCGGCAAATCCGTGAATTTCATGTCGTTAAATTTTTGATTCAAATTGAAGAATAGTTCTTGGAATTTTTAATTGGCAAAGCATTGAAAGACCTTTTAAGGCAGTCTTCCAATCAAAAAGAAGTTCTGAACTTATGTTTTCATCCCATCCAATTTTTGAAATCCAAATTTTTTGCAAGAGAATTTTCAAACTAACAACAAAAGGATTTATAATTCCTAGAGGATCATAAATGGATGCAATGGTGGAGAGAACTTCTCGTTTACTATAAGATTCTTTCATTGAAAATTTTGGCAATGCAATTCTAAAATTATCAGAACGCGAATCCCATAGCATACCTAAAATTTTGTTTGAAGATTTTCCTGAATCTAAAGTATAATTTTCCTTGTGAGAATTTTTTGAAATAGAATTGAAGAATTCCTGAGAATTTGAACCCCACTTGTGGAGTGATATGCAAGCTGATTGTAAGCAATTAGTGAGTTGATGGTGAGCCTCAATCAAAGTTGATACATCATGACAGTCAAAAAAAAAATCATCCACATAACAGGAGTTCAGAATTGCTTCGCATGCGAGAGGAAATTTCTCCCTATTTTGCATTGCTAGTTCTTTTAAGCATCTTGTACTTAAGAAGGGAGCTGAATTTGTGCCATAAGTAACTGTTTTCAATTCTATACACTTCAGTTCATCTTGAGGATTGTCGCGCCACAAGATGTTCAATAAATATGAGTGATTAGGATTTATTTGAATTTGCCTAAACATTTTTTCAATGTCAGCAATGAGAACGTACCTGAATGTACGAAAACGTATTAATATATCGAAAAGGTCTGGTTGTACAGTATAACCTTTAAGCATAATATCATTAAGAGAAAAACCAGTTGATGTTTTCATAGAACCATCAAATACTACACGAAGCTTAGTTGTGATACTTTGATCACGAATGACACAATGATGAGGTACGAAATATTTGTTAAGGGACAATTCATTGGTTAGAGTTAAAGGTACAATTGCTGCATGTCCTAAGGATAAATATTCATTGATCAATTCTGAATATTGGGTCTTTCGTTCAGGGAAACTTTCAAGTCTCTTTTCTAAATTTAAAAATCTCTTTTTTGCTTGAGAGAATGAATCACCCAGTTTGGAAGGTTCATTTGGACCTTTGAATGGTAGGTCAACCTGAAATCTACCAGACGGCAACCGAATGGTTGTGTCTTTGAATATTTGTTCAGCTTGTTGGTCTGCTTGAGTCAATATAGATTCAGATTGAATTTGTACTTCTTCAATTTCCCAAAATTTGATTAAAGTATCATTCAACATATCATCTGGATTGGCAGTAGATTCTGTACATTCGAATAAATATTGTGATGCAGTTAAATGAGTTGCACGAGACATGCATCCTGACTGAGGAATATTTCCAGCAATTAAATATCCTAGATGTGAATTTTGAAGAACAGGCAATCCAGGACCTAATTTAATTATACCATCAGTAATGATGTCAAAGTATATGTCTGCACCCAAAAGTATATCAACATTAGATGGAGTGTTGAAATGGATATCTGCTAATTGAATGTTCATTGGAATAGGAATAGAACTCAAACTAATTGGTAACTGTGGTTGTTTACAAGTTATAGTTTTAAGAACAGCACAAGAAACACTAAATTTTCGGTCGGTGTGTACTAATGAGTGAATTTTTAGATCAATCATTCTATTTGACATAGAACAACTTTGAGAGATACCGGAAATTTGAATTTTCTGGTCATAAGTTTTGAGATTGAGTTTTTTAACTAAATCTTCAGTTACAAATGATGTTTGACTTGCTGAGTCTGTCAAACAACGAGCTATAATTGTCTGGTTGTGTGAATTATACAATTTGACACATGCCGTAGCTAGAAGCACTTCATTATTAGAGGACTGTACTGAAAGAGAAGACAAATTTTGAGCAGAAGAATCAACCTCTTCTCGCACTGGAATGTATGGTTGAGCACTAGTGGATAAATGGGAAGATGCTTGCGTCGAACTAGTTGATCTGGATGGTTCATCATGAGATCTGGAATGGGAAAATGAATTTCGAGATGAATTCTTATTGAAATGCAATAAACTATGATGAGACCTTTGATAATTGGAACATTTGCGTTGACTAGAACATGACTGAACAGTATGGCCTAATGAAAGACAATTCAAACAGGCATTTTTTGCTTTAGCAGCAGCATGACGATCGTTTGGAGATAAATTCAGGAACCTTTTACAGGAATATATTTTGTGCTCATTGGTACCACAGATGAAACATTTGAAGAATTTAGTTTTATCTGAAGTATCAACATGATAAGAACTACGAGAAGTATTATTATTTTGTGCGAAGAATTTAATTTTGAATTTGAGTTGACTCACTCAAATTTTCGAGAACCTTATATTTTCTTTCTAAAAACTGTATAAATTCTGGGAGCGTTGGAAAATCGCGAACATTTCTTTCCCCTTCAAATTCTTTTCTTAAACCAAAATCTAGCTTCTGTGTGAAAATTTGAATAAGGATCAAGTCAGTAAGTTTTTCTGATAAATTATAGGTGTTTAAAGCTGCCAAATTTGTTTTAATTTGTGAAATAAAGTTTCTCAGATTGTTATCATTACCTTTTGTTTAGGATGGAACATTCAGTAAATTTCTTATATATGCGTTAACAATTAGGTATTTATTATCGAATCTATCCCTCAACGTATTAATAGCTATGGGAAAGTTCAACCCGATCACTTCCAAATTTTCTATGAGTTGTAATGGCTCCCCTGTTAGAGCAGATTTCAGATACATTAATTTTTGAACATTAGATAATTTTTGATTATTTGTTATCAGTGCAGTAAATAGTTCGAAGAAGCTTGGCCAGTGTTTGATATCGCCCGAGAAATTTGGAATAGAAATTTCAGGTAACTTTATACTTGAATGAGATATTGTAGACCGATTATCAGTTGAAGAATTGGATTGTTGAGTGTCCTCAGACTGATTAACAATTTTAGTTACAAAAGAAATCAAATCAAAATATTTATCTTCCATAATTTCTCTGTCTTGATGACGTGATTCATAATTCATAACCTCTAATTCAGTTTGAAAATTGTCATAGTCTTTGAAAATTTGCATTAGTTGTTCCAAACGTAATTTACATTGAACAATATCAAGAGGTTTATCTTGTTTGAACCAATTTTCCATTCTAGTCATATTGGCTTTAACTATACCTCTGTTTTTAATCAGAGTTCTCACTTCATCATCGACTTCACTCGATTTTGAATTATCTTCAGACATTGTAATTGTTATAAGCACAGTAGGAAACAAAGCTCAATGAAAATGAGACGAAATTTGCACGATGATAGTGCTACTTATCGAAAATCCAGCGATGAACTCGCTCAGTAGAAGTATTAAACAACCAGCTGTCACCCGATTCCTCTGTCTTCTGGGGGTGATTAAAATCCAACCATGAAACAGCAAACGTCTTCACTACTCCTCGGGATGGGAATTGAAATCAACCTTCACTCTCAAATACGGCTCGAATTGGACCAATTTTGTCTCCATTCAATAAGATGAACACATAAATATTTGTGTTTCTGGTTTTTATTAGGGAACGAACAATTGAACAATACTGTAGGTCGGTCCTGGTCACTCAACGAATATTCTTTTTAGAATTGATTATTTTAGGATAGAAATTGAAAAGCTTCTGATGAATTGACTGATGTATTTTTTCGACTGTCTTTTTATATTAACGAATCACCCTAGAAACTAATATGACATGGACACGCACGCTATTTTTATGAAAATTAAACATCTCTGAAGAGAAGCCCTTGGTCAAACTGCTTCTTTTTCTTGTGTTCTTTTTGAATTATGGAATGAATGAAACCAATTTTCATGCCAGGGGGGGATATACTTTATGGCAACTCATGTTTTTGATAACGAAACGGATCTGGAATTGAAAAATTTGAAAATATTCGCGACATTTTTATGCACAAATGAGGGAAGTGTGTCTTTTTTAATACACCCCACTGCGCTACTCGTTAAATTTAACGAGAGAATCAAAGATTCGGTTTGTTACTCCGAATCAATATTCATAAGACTCGGTTATTTTATATATTAGTAGTAGTAGTAGTACCTACGAGTTCGGGGAAACACCGATCTAGAAGACCAACGGCTGAGCTGGAGGACCTCGTGTACAAAACACTCTAACGTTGATACTATCTGCTTGTTGTCTTAGAGAAAAAGGGCGAGAGGAGATACCTCGCGTGCTGAGCAGGCCAAATTCGAAACTGTACCGGTCCCATAAACCGGTGTTTCGTACAGTGGGTTAACCACGAATTCGTCACCAGCGAGTCGAACCCTATCGTTTGAGACCATTTTCGGCTCTGAATTCTTAAATTACAGACATTTGGGCAAAATGATATAGCACTCGTTTAAGTAAAACGAGCGCTCAAAAAGGGAACCATTTCGTTGTGAAGTAAAAGCTATATATTCATACATTGAAAACCTCATTCTATACAGGAATGTTATTCCATCACTGTTCAGACATGTAAAAGTCCGATTTCTGAACGAACGTCACGTTTCCATATCTACAAACAGATTAAGAAATGATTGAACTCTCTGCCACGACTGCCAATACCGTATTTCCGCGTTTTCAATAATTCCATTCGAAAATTCACCTTTGATCGTGAAAATTCTCTGAAGTTAAGGCCCCTTCGGTCAAATTGTCTCTTCTTCTTGTGTTCTTTTTGAATTATGAAATGAATGAAACCAATTTTCATGCCGGGAGCGAATACAATTTATGATGGCAACTCATGTTTTTGATGACGAAACGGAACTGGAATTGGGAAATTCGAAAATATTCGCGAATGTTTTATTTCGAATAGAGAAAAGGCGACATTTTCATGCATAAATGAGAGAGAGTGTTCCTTTTCTTTTTTAATACACCCCACTGTGCTTCTCGTTAAATTTAACGAGGGACTCGCGGATTCGGTTTATTACTCCGAATCAATATTCATAAGACTCGGTTATTTTATGTATTTCCATTATTTTGGCAATCGTTAGTGATCCTTTTGTTGTTATTGATACTTCCTCAAGCATTTTAGGTCAGTAAACCAGATGTCCCAAAGAAAGTAATTGAGTGAGTTGCTTTTGAGCTCTCGTTCTCTGATGGATGACTAAGACAATCAACTCGAAATTTTATATGGGATTTGAGATTGACACCAAATATATAAATGCAGAATCTCAGCATAATCAAAATTATATTCAGGAAACTATTCAAAAAATGAATGATGTAAAAATAAATAATAACATAAATTTAATTCCATGGTTCTAAAGATGCGACCCTATTGAAATCTGAAATCTTCATCATTCAGTATATCAGTCTCGATTTACAAAATGAATTTCACTTAGATCAGATTTCCTGTTATGGAAATATAAAGATTCCTCTTTTCAATTTTCCAATTGAATTATCTATGATTCTGTTAATACTATGGTCAGAAAATTTTGCATAAACTTTCAGTATATCAATCTCCATGCACAAAATGAATTTCACTCTAATCAGATTCCTTTTCATGAAATAAAGTTTCTTCTTTTCAATATTTCAATTGGATTTTCTATGGTTCTGTTCACACTATCGCCATAAAATTTTGTACGAAGCTTTATTATGAGCATTCAGCATATGGCCGCAAAATTTCATTTCGATGGGTTTCGTTTAGTCTGAGATATTATGAACAAAAATTCTGAATGGCCATATTTTATTGGAACACCTTGTACGATTTGGCTGGTTAACGGACTAACCCGAGTCATTCGGGAACCGAACTCACCTTAGAAATCTCAAGTCTCTGCGAGAATTCCTTCGAAAGTTATTCTGCTAACGGCCGGACGGCCCCACGGACAGAATTGAACTTAACCACTTAACCCTATCGTTTGAGACCATTTTCGGCTCAGAATTCGAAAATTACAGACCTTTGGGCGAAACCGTATAGCACACGTTTGAGTAAAACGGGCGCTCAAAAATTTTGTGAAACTGTACCAGGGCCCATATTCTGGACAAGTGATTTTTCTATACGAATACGAACTTCATCAGTGGCGCAGCCAGGATTTTGTTTTGGGGGGGAGTAAACTGAACAATTTTTGATGATACAACAAATAACGAAAGTTGCAAAAAAAATTAAGAAGAAAGAAATAACGAAAAACTTAATCTTTGGGGGGGCTGCAGACCCAAGGCCCTCCCCTCTGGCTGCTCCAGTGAACTTCATTACCCTAAGAAATGCACACCACGCAATAAACTGTGTATTCGAATTGAAAGATCACTGTTCGAGAACACAAGCCCTGACCATGTATCTCAGAGAATAACCACGCTAAATTGGACTGTAACTATTTTCTTGATATAATATTCTCATCTGTTTAAACCTCACGACCAAGATAGGGTAAACATCCTCCTCCCTCACGAACTTCTCCTTTAATCTTGATGCGGTTGCTCAAGGATTAGGTATGGTCCTTTTTAGTATGTAAATAAAGGGCACCAACCCACCGAAACTCTGATGGTCCTACCTCATCTCCATACTTAATTATTATCAATGGAATCGAGCTGATTAATTAACCGAAAGGTATACTATTAAGTGAAGGGGGAACTGAGTAGATAATCCTGTAAATGCCACCAGATTTTATCGGGTCTTGTTTTCTGGAGTGTTTGTTTTGTGGCCGAGAGAATCGACAATAACAATAGTGAGTTTAAAAGTTTCCTGCAAGCTGATTCAAATTATGTTATTTATTATCAATTATCACGTGACTGCGAAAGCCAATCAGAGGTAGTTGACATCACTGTCCGATATTGTCATTGCAAATTCGAATGTTCTGTGCTCAGATCAACAAAATACATTCATAGTGTTTAGTTGATCTGAGGTATATAAAGATATATATATAGTATATCTTTTCTTTGATTCGAACTTACGAAGTTGAAAACTGAAACCACCTCGGTGGCTGTACCTACGAAGCTGGAGGTCCGGGTTCGAATCCTGGTGCGGGTATGGATGTTTGTGTATGTTCTAGTTTGTCTTACAATAAAAATTGTCCTGAAAAAAGTATGATGAGTATGGGAATGAGTGCTAAGTGTTGAAATGTTCAATGTCTACATGTCCTAAAGATGCCAAGGACATGGGCAAAAGAAGATGAATGAATGAATGTTGAAGGATGAAAGCTGAAAGAGAACAGATTATTCGTTACAAGAACGACAATCTTCAATTTTCTTAATAATGGAGACAGTATGCATCAAAGGTAATAATTAATTAATAAACGAAGATTGATTCCCTGATGGTCGCAGGTTTTTTGGCCGAAAACAAGGATGTTTGTGCAGCGGAGCTTAGAAACGTGAAAATGTCTTTGTAAGTATCAAACTTTTTACTCATATTCATTATTACGGAAAAAACACCTCATACAGCATTTATAGACCGTTGTATTCATTTTGAATGCTTCGATTGAACTTTTTCACAAGGAATCAGGCAAAATCAGTTCGCTTTGGTAGAAGTCTGAGTTTGTTTATCGGATTATTGACGTACCTAATAATCATAACATGACAAAATTGAGCATTTCCGGGGAAATTTTGAATTCTCTTTCTATTTGCGTATTTTTGATTGGCAATTACTATATTTTTAAGAGAAAAGTAATTTTTGCGTGTTTGTATAGGGTTTATTTTTAAAATGGAATACATTCCAAAAAATAGCCAACATCCTTATTCTTGATAGTGATTGGTTGAAATTAATAGGAAGGAAATAATCATTATTATTCTACGAAATATTCCGGCAATTTCATACTGAATTATTTTGATTCTTTCAGTCGATCCTGATATCATTGAAAATACATAATAATATAGTCTGCCTATCAAAATCTGTTGTTGATAAATATTGATTGATTGATTTGAAAATGAATAACTGAACTGATATATAAACACTCAAATTCAATAGATTAATCTCATAAAGTTTCGAAAGTCAGTTCGTCACAAACCCTTCCAAATATCTACCATTTGCTAGATTTATCATTTTTCGTTCTTATCGCTAAAGTTCCCCAACTGAAGTATATACGTCACGTCACATGTACAATATTATACTCGTATTTCAACCGAACAGTTGATAAAACTTTGGAGAGGGTCTCGTATATGGACTTGCATGAGTTGTTAAGGAGGAACTTCGAAATTCTAGAACTGCTAGCATCGTGGAGACTTGACAAGGCCAATCTTAGGAAAGCTCCATACTATGCTATCTAGGTATAGGACAGTTGTTCTTCGGAAGATCAAGTTTCTCATGATTTATTTCGCTTCAGTGTAACCTTAATTGTCCTTCATTGCAGTATACAGGGTGTCCCATTACTCGACGTCAACCCGGAACCGGGTGAAAAGGCAAGTAATGCTGGTTATCAGAAAAATATAAAAAAAAATCTAAGTTGCATGATTTTAAAATAATGCGCATTTAAAAAACACGCAAAATTCCACACCCTGTGACAGTCTTTTCGCTCCTGTTGCCACAAATATCAACTTTTTCCAACTTTTTTCTTTGCTGTGTAACCTTGAATGATGCTTGTCTAAACTGTAATCAAAATTTTGGTACCAGCTGATCTAGGTTTCATAAAAATAGGGCCTACTTCTCAGAAAAAAAATTCGAAATAAACAATTGCCTAGCTTCAACTGGATCGGACGTTCTGGTCCAATCTCGTGGCCGGCCCGTTCACCGGACTTGAACCCATTGGACTCTATTACTGGGAAGCAGTTAACGAAAAAGTGTATTCAAAGGCAATCGAAAATAAATTTGAACTACGGCAGCTACAATTAAACAAGTATTATATCAGAAAAATATAAAAAAAAATCTAAGTTGCATGATTTTAAAATAATGCGCATTTAAAAAAACACGCAAAATTCCACACCCTGTGACAGTCTTTTCGCTCCTGTTGCCACAAATATCAACTTTTTCCAACTTTTTTCTTTGCTGTGTAACCTTGAATAATGCTTGTCTAAACTGTAATTAAAATTTTGATACCAGCTGATCTAGGTTTCATAAAAATAGGGTTTACTTCTCAGAAAAAAAATTCGAAATAAACAATTGCCTAGTTTCAACTGACTGTATTGAAAAAAAATGTACTACGTAGGTTTGGCATGTTTTTTCAAAAGTTGGCGCATTTAGTGAGGATTCCGAAATGGTATAATACTTGTTTAATTGTAGCTGCCGTAGTTCAAATTTATTTTCGATTGCCTTTGAATACACTTTTTCGTTAACTGCTTCCCAGTAATAGAGTCCAATGGATTCAAGTCCGGTGAATGGGCCGGCCACGAGATTGGACCAGAACGTCCGATCCATCTTCCGGGAAAAAATGTTACCGGAAAAAAAAATTTTCAGAGAAATTTCTCAGGAAAAATTTTTTTCTCTGGAAATTTTTTTTTCTGATAACATTTTTTCCCGGAAGATGGATCGGACTTTCTGGTCCAATCTCGTGGCCGGCCCGTTCACCGGACTTGAATCAATTGGACTCTATTACTGGGAAGCAGTTAACGAAAAAGTGTATTCAAAGGCAATCGAAAATAAATTTGAACTACGGCAGCTACAATTAAACAAGTATTATACCATTTCGGAATCCTCACTAAATGCGCCAACTTTTGAAAAAACATGCCAAACCTACGTAGTAATTTTTTTTCAATACAGTCAGTTGAAACTAGGCAATTGTTTATTTCGATTTTTTTTTCTGAGAAGTAAACCCTATTTTCATGAAACCTAGATCAGCTGGTATCAAAATTTTAATTACAGTTTAGACAAGCATTATTCAAGGTTACACAGCAAAGAAAAAAGTTGGAAAAAGTTGATATTTGTGGCAACAGGAGCGAAAAGACTGTCACAGGGTGTGGAATTTTGCGTGTTTTTTTAAATGCGCATTATTTTAAAATCATGCAACTTAGATTTTTTTTTATATTTTTCTGATAACCAGCATTACTTGCCTTGTCAGCCGGTTCCGGGTTGACGTCGAGTAATGGGACACCCTGTATTTTGAAAACAGTTTTCTGGGACCTCATGCAATCTGTCTTTATTCTTAATTTCAGATAAATCAATTAGGTCATCCAGGAAATACGGAAATTTTAACCACCGGCAGGTGGTTAAAATTTTCATTCGAATTTCAAAAACTCAAAATCTAGAACTCCTTGATAATATACAGGCTACTTTCAAAGTGGCCAAACTTCAAGGGAGGATTATATGAGTGAATTGCAACAAAAGATGTCATATATGGTCGAAATGTTAACGGTTATTCTTCAGTTTATCAATTCTTGATTTCACGAAATATTTCGAGTTTTTTCCACTTAAATGATCATTATTTAGTTTTTCTTGTAGTATCATTAAATGTGACCACGTATTTGGTAAGGGCAATAAATTTGTTACAAGATAAGAGAGTCTGTGTGCAGAAAAAACAGTTGTTGCGGGCTTCGTAAAGAGATGAATATCCCTTTTCTTGAGTTAACAAAATTAGTCTTAATTTTCCAATGTTTTTTTCGAAAAAATATTGATAATTATGCAAAGGTTCCTTTTCAGTAAAAAATAAAATCAACTTTTGTGCAAGCCGCTCATCCTCCGCCATAATATCATATCTATTCCGAATCTAAATTTTGAAGCTCTTCATGATGAATTTCTATGTAATTTCATGAATATCATCAATTCATCTTGAATCAAAATATTGATGACAAAAATGACCATCCTTCGTCAATACACTTGACACATGAATGTTCAACTCTGCAAAGTTCAGATCGTGTCTGACGAGTTCTGCACAACACAATTTTATTCTGTGCGAGTCTGAAAGCGAATTGAATATACTTTCTCTTTCTAAGTATTCTAGGCATGAAAATCTAAAGGCGTAGGATCGTATCTTCTAATTGATTTTTGTTTCGCAATAAATTCATTCAATAGATCTAGACATTACGATCATTATGTGCTAGGCAGCCTCTCATTTGAAACCACACATTTGATCTGTTAGACGGGTGCATTTCATCCAATATGTGTGTCACGTTGCTTTGTATTAATTCTTCAGCATTGAAGTGATCGGTAAATATAACTGGTTTGAATAGTTCTCCTCTCATGACTGCCAACATCACGTTTATAATCAACTGATGTTGGAAATCACATATGATTTCGTGACAGTGGCCTCATCGGTCCATATGGCCTCCACTCTCCTCAATCACTATCATCACTATCATTCGAAAGTACACTAAATGAGGTATTTTTTACTGGAAAAAAAACGTATTGTTAATATTTCATCGAAAAAAACATTGAAAAATTGGACTAATTTGCTCAACTTTAGAATCGAGATATTCACCTCCTTACCACGCCCGCAATATGAGTTTTTTCTGCATTCATACTCTCTTATCTTGTAGCAAATTCATTGCGCTTTCCGAATATATGGTCAAATTTGACGAGACTACAAGGAAAACTGAATAATGATTATTTTAGAAGAAAAACCCGAAATATTTCGTGAAATCAAGAAATGTTAAACTGATATATAACATTTTTTGTTGCAAATCGTTCGTTCAATCGCCCCCTGAAGTTTGGCCACTTTAAAAGTAGACACCCTGTATATGGGGTCTTTTGGAATCCTCCTGTTGAATGTTTTCATCTTATCCGGGACACCCTGTATAAGTTAACATAGCTCTGACGTGAAGAAGGAAGTATAGCTTTGTCAAAATCACACCCAGGTCGTTGCTTCAACATCCTTCATAACATCAAGAAATGTGGTAAATCTGAACAGTCCACTGTGGCTGAAGACTTATTGCTCTGCAACGTGCATTTCACCCAAAGCATCTGTCTCATATTTGACTTCCAACAATCCATCTTCCTCCAGATAACATCTTGCCCATAACGATTTTGTTCTAGGATGATAAATCATGTCTAGGGATAGATACTGACAGGTGATTGGAGAGTCATGAAAATTGATGCGATATCTCAATCATGCCTTACTTAGTAATTTTTTATGTCGAATTAGATCAAGCAGTATCTAGCTTTTCTGATGCTAGATCATAGAAAATTGGATAGGTATCTTGGCCAATTAATAAAATTGAGAAATTGTATAGTTTATTGAAGAATTTTTGGCAATTCAATTGAAAACATTGAAGAAAGCTCTGAGCAGATGCTTTTGGGCGCTCGTTCATTGGTATAGCAATGAGGCTGTTACCTCAAAATTTTTATAGCACTTGAGATTGCAACTAAATATTTCCATATGAATGCAAAATCTCAGCACGATCGGTATAATACACTACTGGAAAAAATTGAAGGATAAAAAAAAATTTTTTTCGACATGCCGTAACTTTGGGAGGAATGGTCGTACAAGGATTTTGAAAAAAGGAAATTGTAGCTCCAAGTGTCTAGTTTTTGGATTATAACAAAAATTTTAAGTTTCAGTGGTTTTCGAGTAATGATAGAAAAATCAGCCACAGAAAAATTCTCAAAATTTTACCACTTTTTTTCCTTGTCTACGAGCGTGGAAATTTCATTTTTGCATAATAGTTATAATGATAGAATACTTTGTTAATTCAGCTTTAATTTATTTTTTTATTGACCTCAATACGTCCACTTCTCGCCGAGATATAGGTCTTCAAATGGGAAGGATCCATGTTTTATCCGTTATTAAATTAATAAAAATTTTATTTGTAAGTTTATTTTTTTTTCTTTTCGTGGAATTTATGTACTATCTGCAAATAAAATGAGGAAAAAGCTCGAGAAAATTCTTTTTTGCCTTTTTTGAAGATTATGAGCATCTTAGAGCAAAAAACGTGATCCTTATTTTTTTTCAAAAATTCAATCGAGTCAAACAAAAAAACGGCTGGCTGGATTGAATTGACTCTTCGAAAGGATTTTATCAACATATTGAACTGTGAAAGTCACACTTAACATTATTGGTTTTCTTAACATTTTCGATCCAGCGGTAGATTTTCCAAGAAACCGCCAAAAGCCCTTTTTTTGTTAAATTTTTATATTGATGCGACATGAAGAAAAAAAATTTCTATGAATAAGCAATGGTTGTTCATTAATCGGAGTTCATTTAAGGTCTTGAAACTCTCTTTCAATTTTCTGTGCGATCATTGGTTGCTGATAAATCGATAATCAAAGACAAATGGATCCTTTTCCATTTGAAGACCGATATCTCGGCGAGAAGTGGACGTATTGAGGTCAATGAAGAAATGAATTGAAGCTGAATTAACAAATTATCCCATCATTATAACGATTATGCAAAAATAAAATTTCCACGCTCGTAGACAAGAAAAAAAAACGTGGTAAAATTTCGAGAATTTTTTTGTTGCTGATTTTTCTATCATTACTCGAAAACAACTGAAACTTAAAATTTTTGAAGTTCAACTCCAAAAACTAGATACTTGGAGCTACAATTTCCTTTTTTTAAATTCTTTGTACGACCATTCCTCTCAAAGTTACGGCATGTTGAAAATGGCCGAAAAAATTGGATTTTTTTTTGATCCTTTAATTTTTTCCAGTAGTGTATTTCGAAAATTGAACTGAATTGAAATACATAGGTAAAAACTTGACAATAATTAAGAAAATGGATATCTATGCTTCTGTTGATGCGATCCTCCTGCAATTTTGCATATGAAATCGGATATCTTGTGATGAAAATATGAAGATTAATTCTCTCGATATTTCAATTGAATTTTTTATGGTTCTGTTAATACTACCTATAGTCACGAAGTTTCGCAAGAGGCTTACTATGAGCATCTTACATGTGACCGCAAGATTACATTTTGATTGGTTTTGTTTTGTCTGAGGTGTTGAGGAAAAAAAGTTGAAAGGCCATATTTTATGGAACAACCTGTGAGATTTGGCTGGTTAACGAACTTAACTGAGGCATTTGGGAACTGAACTCACCCAGAAAATCTCAAGTATCTGGAACAATCCCTTCGAATGCTATCGTGCTTACGATCTGCCAGACAGAATTGAATTTGGCCACGTATTCGTCATCAGGGAGTCGAACCTTATCGTTTGAGACCATTTTCGGCCCAAAATTATAAAATTATAGACAATTGGACAAAATGATATAGCACTATTTCAAGTAGAACGAGCGCTTAGAAAGCATAATTGGGGTGACTCATTACACATAAATACAGGGTGTTCCTAAATTGAACGTACAAACAAAAAGGGAAGATTCCTTAAGTAAGTTTAAGAAAAAAAAGTCCTATAAACATGGGGTCGTAAACGTTTCGTTTTCGAGATACAGAGTGTTGAAGTTGGAAATTTTTTCAAGTTTTTTTCTCATAGTATCTACACTTCACAAGATATTCAACTGAAATTTGGCATAGATATTACATTTGAGAGTTCTCACCACGTGACATGGCAATTTCGATAAAAGATCTACAGGGTGATATTTTTTCTGGAACACTACCACCTGTTCTTCTGCAGAACTTTTTTTTGGTGAGCAACTGTTAATTTGAAAAAATGTAAAAAGAAGCTTTGTTTTTATACTAAACTTTTCGGTCTCTTGTAGTTCTGTTGTATCTACCAACGGTTTCGCGAAAAATTTTGAACGATTTTCTCGAAATCCTCGTAAAAATCCAAATTATGATGGGAAGGCCACTTTGTAAGCTGTGGTGAATGAATTCAGTGTCAGTTTTTATGGAAATTTTCTTGATCTGTAGCGATGATTCATAAAGATTCGATAAAGTCTTATAATCAACACATGTTTTTGATTAAAACTTTAACACCCTGTATCTCGAAAACGAAACTTTTGTGACCCCATGTTTATGGGACTTTTTTTTCTTAAACTCACTTGAGGAATCTCCCCTTTTCGTTTGTACGTTCAATTTAGGAACACCCTGTATATCCTGCTATCGTTGAAAAATGTCAGTAAAAATGAGACATGATATCGGATGAATAGTGGCGGCAAGCGAAATGTGAACGACTCTACACTACATATTTGGCTCTTCTTAGTTGATTGAGTCAGGTTTTGGCATGGAATAGTTGTATTCCGTTGATTTGTTTTGACGTTTGTTGTCAACTACTGCGAGATATAACATCACATGGGCCGGCTCCTGTGGTCTAGTGACTCCTGACAGTGGTGCCGGTGGTACTGGGTTCGAATCACGGTTGAGGCATAGAGGTGTCTTTACGTCTTTACGTTAAGAATAAAAGTATTGATGTACCTACTGTGTAGTATGAATGAACTATATGTTAACGATGAAGATAAATATTGAGGTTGGATTCATAGTCTTGTATGAGCTTAGGCCAATAAAAGAAAATGATAACCATAAAACCATACATACACTCCGTTCACATATTATTAAGCAAAAAGTAGTCCATGGAAATTTGGCATATTCCACTATGCACATTGAAATTTCTGTTTATGTTGTTTATCTTCTTGTCTTAGAATATATATTTTTTTTAAGTTTGAGCATTTGATAGGCCCATTTGCATATTACTCACTTATCTATTCTTATACTATCCAAGAAGTCTATAATTAAAGTTACCATATATCCTTCCAATTGTGTATTTTGACTGAATACTTTAATTGTTGTTTTATTATTGATTTTTTTGTTTCAGGTAAGTTCAAGAGCTGCGAAGTGGTAACTTCTTTTTGGTAAGGAAATGAACCCCATTATTGGGTTAATATCAATTTCAACACTCGTGCTTTAAAAAACTGTCCTTCGCCGCTCCTTTTTCGAATTCCGCATTCGTGTTTAAATAGGAGCCCGTTCTATAATTTATTTTGAAAAATACCATTTGTAATGATAATAGTATATTACTCCATTCGGATATTATTGAGCACAAAGTAGGCCATGGAAATTTGGCATATTTCACTTTGTATATTAAAATTTTTAATTAGGTTGTTTAGGTATTTTCTGATCAGATTGATACACAATGTTGTGAATATCACGAGAAAGTTGCATAAACCGCGGATTTCTTACAATGTCAATTTACATCTGAAAATTGACAAATTGAAAACACAATTCGGACAGTTCTTAATACCTAACGACAGAATATTGAAATTTTACATTACAGATTTACTACTTGAATTGAATGAAAACATCATTGTTTGAACAATGGAAATTGATGGTATTGTAAATGTATTAAGGAATTATCATTTTCATCATTCAATAGAAATGCGAATGAACAAAATTGAGTCCAATGAAAAAAGTTCAGGAGCGAACATTATGTGACGAACAGAAAATTGTATGCTAAAAACGAATCAAGATATACAGCGTGTTTGATCATCCCTTAGCGATAATTTATCGACAAAAACACCCACATTGGAAAAATTACCCCCTCAGTTTTGGGGTAGCCCCCATTTTAAATTTACTTTTTAATTTTCGTGGACCCTTCCAAATAGTATCGATTTCTTTGGACATAAAGGTCCTACAGATTAAAAAAAAAATGTTTTTTGAATGAGAATACTACAACCTTTCATTAAAGTAGAACAATATAAAAACATTCCACTTGAAAATGTCATAAAAAAATTCTTAAAAAAAATTTTGTAAAAAAATTTACTGTTTTTCTTAATGAATCCGCAATAACACAAGGAATAGGGCATTGAAGTATAATTTTTTTCAATGATTCAACACGCAAGGACATTAGCTACAAAACAGCATCTACATCATTTCTGCAAGTTTTATAATTCGAGAGTTATTGCCGTTCAAACATGACCACTACGCGAGCGCACAAAACATTTTTTTGCTTCAACAGGTCATCATGAGGGCCACTGCCGGTCTAAAACGCAGAGGCAGTCATTTTGAGCAATTTTTATGATTATTCTGTTTGTTTAATCATTAAAAATTATCGAAAGTAAAGTACTGAGTTTTATTTTATTTTATCAATTATCATAAGGGTCATGTTCGAACAGCAATTACTTTCTAATTATGTAACTTACAGAAATTATGTTGGTGTCGTTTTGTAGCTAATATCCTTGCGTGTTAGCTCATTGAAAAAAAATTATACTTCAATGTGCTAGTCCTTGTACTATTTCGGATTAACTAAGAAAATCAGTACGTTTTCATCCTGAAATTTTTTTAAAGAATTTTTTCGGCATGTCTGAGTTGAATGTTTTCATATTGTTCCACTTTAATAAAAGGTGGTAGTATCATATTTCAAAAACATTTTTTTCACATCTGTAGGACCTTTATGTCCAAAGAAATCGATTTTATTTAGAAGGGTCAACTAACATGAAAAATTAAATTTAAAATGGGGGCCACTCCAAAACTGAGGGGGTAAACTCCCCAATGTGGGTGTTTTTATCGATCAAAGTCGTGACCAAACACACTGTATATGGAGTAATAAATGGTGGATGTTCTGCTCGCACATCTTCATGAAATCTTCTAGAAAATCAGTAATTATTTTTTTTGTTGATAACGTGTATATATTGACTTGAAAATATCCAATTGATGAAAAGGTTGAAAAGATTAATATTAGTTTATCCTCTTGAAATAATCTTCGGCATTTTCAGAATTCTATCTGCGGCAGAATATTTTATAAGTATATGAATTATAAACAATAGTATAACCTCGATTTGTTTTTCAGCAAACCAGAGTTCTATGATCTGAGGCCGGGTACATGCGACTCGTACTTTATTTTCCCTTATGACAGTGCATACTATCGATTGAAATATAATCTGGTAGGATTTTGCATTGTTGAAAAAAACACCCAATTCTGAAGATTTTTCAAGTTTGTCTGAAGAAGGTGTCTGATATAGACACCGAAACGTTACATTATCCTTTTCACGTATTTCCTTTTTTAGTTTTACTGTTAGGCAACATCTTTTCAAAACCATTTTGCTCGTGACAAATAAGAGCAAAAACAAACAAAAATCGCTGGAGCACTTCTTCTTGATTAAGATTTTTTTTAATTAATTCTGTTTCAGAGACTGGGTTCACTCCCATGAAGTTTTTTAGAAATACAGTAAATACTGTTAACCTAAGATAAATAAACAAAAACCTACTTTGTGCTCAATAATATGTGAACGGAGTATATTCATAGTTAAGGAAGCCCAATTTAAAATACAGAAAAAGTCATTTACATTTCGCTTGCCGCCACTGCGCTTTCTCAAACCCTTCCAAATATCTACTCTTTGCTTGATTTATCATTTTTCATTCTTATCGCTAAAGTTCTCCAACTAAAGTATATATGTCACGTCACATATGTACAATATACTCGTATTTCATCCGAACAGCTGATAAAACTTTGGAGAGGGTTTCGTATATGGACTTGCATGAGTTGTTAAGGAGGAACTTCGAAATTCTAGAACTTCTTGCATCGTCGAGACTTGATAAGGTCAATTTCAGGAAAGCTCCATACTGTGCTATCTAGGTATAGGACAGTTGTTCTTCGGAAGATCAAGTTTCTCATAATTTAATTCGCTTGGGTGTAATCTTTTCGTTAATTTTCCTTCATTGATGTCACCTATTATACATTGTTTTATTACAGGTAACGAGAGTTTCAAAATAAGATAATCCTTGTATGTACCGGGTATTCTAAATTCGTTGTCTAGTGAGGGGATCTCAGAAACCCGATGATCAAACAAAATGCGACAAACAAAAATTTATTACTCTAAGGAGAACGAGCGCTTAAAAAGAAGCGAAATAAATGAATTTCATTTGAATCAGATATCTCGTTATAAAAATATAATGATTTTTCTTCTCCACACTGCGATTGATTTTCTATGGTTTTGTTAACACTATGGCCACAATATTTTCCATGAGTCTATTAAGAGCATATTACACGTGGCCGTAAAATAATTTCGATTTGGTCTGATTATTGAGGAATAAAAATTTACAATAGCCATATTTTATGTAACACCCTCTACGTTTTGGCTGGTTAACGAACATAACCGCGGCATTTGGGAACCAAACTCACCCTGAAAATCTCAATTCTCCAGGACAATCCCTTCGAAAGTTATCGTGCTCACGGCCGGACGGCTCCACGAACAGAATTCAATTTGACCACGAATTCGTCATCAGGTAGTCGAACCCTACGGTTTGAGATTATTTTCGGCTCAAAATTCAAAACGAGTGCTATACTTGCTTAAGTAGAACGAGCGCTCGAAAACGGATTATAAGTATGATTTCTTTATGGTCCATTATTTCTTGAATGACTTTTCTGGTAATCTCTGAAAATGCCCGTGTAGGTTTCGTAAAATATAAGAACAGATTTTAGTGTGATCATCAACCTTCAATTCGAAGAAGAATTATTGATCTCGCAGTGTCTGTAATACTTGAAATTCTAAAATATTCAGGAGAAGTGTGACAATTTATTGACGATGAAAAAACTGTTATTCGATTTCTTGTTATTACTGCTTTGACAAACAAACACCTATTGTTTTATTCAACACATATTCCATGTTTTCATTGAACGGAACCAAATTGTGTGAATACATTACAAGAAAAACCACATGCTTTAGATGAAGGGTTCAATCAAGTACATTATATGTTGAATAAATAATACAATACTTGGAGCATAGAAAACAAAGCATTGGAATCGATATACTCTAATACTAGCTGTTTCATTATTTAATAGGTGACAATCAATCACTTTCAGCTGTAACAGTGGTTAGGGAAATGGGAATTATTGAGATGTTCCTTGTGTATAAATAATAATCGATATACAATGTGTCCGTTAAGTATGGAACGAATTCATTTTTAGCTGAACAGAACTTTTTAAGGAATAATCCATAAACACGCCAATGTTTGAGCATTCGTTCTACTTAAACGAGTGCTTTATCGTTTTGCTCAAATGTCTGTAATTTTCTAATTTTGAGCCGAAAAGGGTCTCAACTGATAGGGTTAGACCCCCTGATGACGAATTCGTGGTCAAATTCAATTCGGTCTGAGGGGCTGTCCGGCCGTCCTTAAGCACAATAACTTTCGAAAGGCTTATCGATTCTCAAATGGCTCGGTTGGTTCTTTAACCAGCCAAATCATACAGGGTGTTCCATTAAATATGGCCATTCAAAATTTTTGTTCTTCAATATCTCAGAAACAACGAAACAAGATGCTCATAACAAGACTCATGCAAAATTTTGTGGTCAAAGTTTCAACATAACCATAGAAACTTCAATTGGAATATTGAAAAGAAGTAATTTCACTTTTCCATAAGAAGATATTTGATTCGAGTAAAATTCATTTTGTGAATGGAGATAGGTATACTGAAAGTTCATTCAAAACTTCGTGGATATAGTGTTAACAGAACCATAAAAAATTCAATTGGAAAACTGCAAGGAAGAATCTTTATATTTCCATAACAGAATATCCGATTCGAGTGGAATGTTTTTTGTGAATGTTAACTGATAAACTGAATTTCAATGCAAAATTTTGTGGCCATAGTGTTAACAGAACCGTAGAAAATTCAGTTGGAATATTAAAAGATGCATGTTTATATTTCCATAACAGGATATCCGATTCGAGTGGAATTTATTTTGTGAATCAAGACTGCATGCAAAATTTCAAGAGGCTCGCAACATCAGAACCATACAATTGATTTTTTTAATTATTCCCGTTTTTGAATAATTTCTAGAATATTTTTCCGATCATGCTGAGATTTTGCATTTATACAGTGTGTTTGGTCATGACTTAGCGATAATTTAAGGTCAATTGATACACTGAATGTTCAACCAAAATTTCGTGGTCATAGTGTCAACAGAACCATAAAAAATTCAACTGGAAAATTGAAAGGAAGAATCTCCATATTTCAATAACAGGAGATCCGATTCGAAAGGAATTTCTTTGTGAATGTAAACTGATATACTGAATTTTCATGCAGAATTTTCTGGCCGTAGTGTTAACAGAACTTCCAAAATTTCCATAACAGAATTTTCCGATTCATTTTGTGAATGGAAACTGACATACTGAATGTTCATGCAATATTTCAAGAGGATCGCATCATCAGAACCATAGAATCTGATTTTTCTAATAAATTTTTTCACATATTTAAAATCCAAACTTTTCGAATAATTTTCAGGATATTATTCTGATTGTGTTGAGATTCTGCATTTCTTTATAAGGTACTAGCAGACCCAACAGACGTTGTTCTGTATACACAAAAATTCATTCAATTCGATCGAGCCGTTTAGTTGCAGAGTAGATGAATAACCTGAATAACGACTTCAGCGCCATCTGTTGATCTGATGTGTGGTCATAAACATACGGGCATAGGCAATCCAAAATACATTCATACAAAACATCTCTCACACTTCGGTACCTTCTCCTAGCCGCCTTGTGCCTACCTCGGAGACATTTTGATGCGATTTCATCTTCAACCTGCCATATCTTTTGATGTATTCATCATGGCTGATTTTGGTACTCATATTTATTATCATTGAAGTTATAGTAGGTTTCCTCAAATTTCTCGGGTGAAAAGTATAGCCTATGTTACTCAGGGATAGTGTAGCATTCTGAGGGTGAAATAATTATTGAAATCTCTAGTAGCTTATGAGTAAACTCGTATCAAACCCTCAAACGCACAAACATACAAATCTGTCCTCTTTATAATATAGGTATAAGTATAATATTAGTAAAGATATAGATCAATTCTCTACAAACGCCCTATTGACCACTTTTTTCTATAACCTATCGTTCTGAAAATATCTCGAATAAAGTTGGGAGGAGATGAAAAATTACATTTTTCTCCAACCATCAAAAAATGTTGACATTTTTGTACTCTTTTCAGGTGCAAAAGTCATAGATTTTCTTACCGTACAAAAATTCACTCGTTACTTAGCAACACTTTTAATCCTAGGATTAAAAACGCTACGTTTAATCCTTGTACATGCATTTGAAGTCTACTTGACAATCACTGTCATGATTCTGTGTTCAAATTCATAACCAAATTATGAACGATTTTTCACTAAAACCAATTTTATTGTAATTTTGACTTGGTTGGAGAAAAAATAGTATATATTATTCGGATTAAAAGTGCCTATTTTAACTCGCAATTTTGCATTCGCTCGGCTGCGCCTCGCAACTGCAAATATTGCTCGTAAAAAAAGATGCACTTTTAATCCTTATAATATAATATACTATTTTTCATCTTCTAATGAAAATAAATCGGTCTGTGCTCATTCGATCAGGACGATTGATACCTCATTTTATAGGTTAATTAATTCTCTACAAACGCTCTATTGACCACTTTTTTCTAAAACCTACCGTTTTGAGCAGAATCCGTACCAACTTAAGACACCGGGATCTGAATAAGATCAGTTTTCAGAATATGAAGGAAAAAATGAACAAAAAACTTTCCAAATTCACGAATTATAAATGACATTCATAGAAATTTCCTGAATATGATAAAAATATTTTCATTTATTCGAAGTTTTTAAATGAAACTTGAATAATTTATTCTCTATTAACAAATACTCGTAAATACTTAGCACTAACATCCATATTTATACAACTTCATTCATATATTCCAGGATCAACAAACAAAGACATCGAAGAAATTTCATTCAAAATAGTTAGTTGATTGCATTTTCAATGAAACTTGCGATTAATTGCATTATTCCAATCATTCCCTCGAGTTCTAACACTTCAATCCCGCAAATGCAATGGAAATTCTCCGCTGTGACGTCACATCTCGATGGGCGTCGCCATACCAGTGTTTGTGTATATCGTGCTCGGAGACGTAATTCGATTTTGGTGCGATTTCATCTTCAACCTGCCATATCTTTTGATGTATTCATCAAAATTGAATGATGTAAAAGGCAATTTCGTTCTATATTAAATACTGGACGTATTTAATTGGATAAAGATCAATAGCGTATTCATAAAAAAATACTCCCAAAAAATGCATAATTTTGAGAAACATTCGGATACCTTTAAAAGGTGATACCGAGTAAACCTTGAAAGATAGATATATGCTATCGCGGACTTTTTTGTAGAACTATTGAAGAGGTACATTTCCGTCATACATTGTTTCCATGTACGTCTTACGGTTTTCGCAGCGCACCTAAAATAGCTGATTTTGGTACTCATATTTATTATCATTGAAGTTATAGTAGGTTTCCCCAATTTTCTCGGATGAAAAGTATAGCCTATGTTACTCAAGGATAATGTAGCATTCTAAGGGTGAAAGAATTATTGAAATCGGTCCAGTAGCTTATGAGTGATATCATATCAACGCCACAAACACACAAACACACAAACACACAAACATACAAATCTTTCCTCTTTATAATATTAGTATAGATCAATATCAAGTCCCATATAAAGTTTGAGATAATAATCTTATTGCCCCTCTAATGAACGAGAGCTCAAAAGCTCCTGCTCAGGGCTTTTCATAATGTTTTAATAAGGACTTGACAACTTTGAATTGAACTCTCATTGTCCATTCATGCAGTACACTCAAAAGTTTCATCATGTACACGAACGAGCAACGCCTGCAAATTGTAGAAAATTTCCTACCGAAATTCGGAGTCGGTTACCGCAACCTCGAACGGGTTGACTCCAATTTTCGGCCATAATTTTCGCTTAAGTAAACAAAGAATAACAAGTTTAGGGCAAATATTTGAGTCGACATATTAATTGGGTTATGTTGCTGTCGTTCAAGCGTCCGTAGCCAACGATCCAAATGGGTAAAATTTTCAGAGTTCCCAAGTATTGGTCAGCGATCAGACCACATTATGGCATATTTTGTGTGGGGATTTTGGTTTACACTTATTCAAGATTGAGCTGACTCAAGAATTGAAACCGAAAGACTATTTAAAACAACGCTCGTTAAGATAAAGAATAAATGACAAACAAAAAAATTCTTTGCCTTTAAGGAGGCTAACCTAACAAATTTTTGAAACATAGAAAATAGTAATCATCGAAATGAATACAATCTTCAATTTATAGGCTCACAGAACCTTCTTCAGGCGGACTGGGATGATTATTCAAGATGTTGTCAATGAGGGAAGAGACAGACAGGTTTCGGCCTCATTTGGCCTCGTCAGTGTCCCATATCCATCAGAGACAACATCCTATTGAGAAACTTCTTCATTTAAGACTACTAGTAAGAAGCTATCGAGTAGCAACTAACAGATGGTGGCATCTAGTAGTGTCACATGAGAAGTTCAATCATTACAGATCGCATGCTGAAAGCACTGATTACTTCCTCTTCACTCTTTGAGATGTTAGCAGTGGCCCTACATCAGAGCCTCAATGCAAGTTTCTCCGAGTGATGGAAACACCCAATATTTTTGACTACTGTGAAGCCAAGTGATTTTAAGATAAAGAAAAAATGACAAACAAAAAAAATTCTTTGCCTTTAAGGAGACTAACCTAACAAATTTTTGAAACATAGATAAATGATAGTCCTATCATCATTCCTATATATTCACTTATAATGATAAATGAAAGGATTGTGTGATGATTTAGTGTACAACTTGTAACACCTTTCAGCTATCAAAGGTAACATGTAAGTATAATAAGAAATAGCTACCTACTTTCGAAATGCAAAACAACCTACTTCTGCAATAAACACATTTCAATTTATGATAATGCTTTTTCACTGGATAAATCATTCCTATCATAGTATTGGAGTCTGTAAAAGGAAAAACCATAACTGTAAACTCAATAAATAAGCATACTTCTCACAAGAAATGTGTATTGAAACAGTACACAAATTCACATTCGAATTAACTGTTCTTTTAGCCCGCTTAATTTGGCACCTATTTTTTTTAACCCATCTTTCGAAGCAGGGATATTCATTGAAACGTAATTCATATTTTCTGTAATTAATCGGAACATTTATGTAAACTCCTCACACCCGCGTAAAGATTGAAAATAAATAATAAAGATTCACGACTTCGTTTGAATATTTGACAATTCAAATTTTCGAGGACCTCACGCAACACTAGCGCCTCTAGCGGCAAACTCATACGCGTTAGCCTTCATTAAGATGGAACCTCTCATTGTTTAATTAAGTCAACAGATAAAACAATCATCTTTATTCGAATGAAATCGAAATGAACATGTTCCAGGTTTAAAACTTCCATTTTCATTAATATTTGGGTCCACAAGTTCTTCTAGTTCTTGACTATAAAGTATTTCATCCGAAATTAATTTCAATTAGGCGCATATATCTCATAAGCGTCCGTTACATAGTCCATTAGAGGATGGCAAAACTGTGTTCTAGGTCTCCATGCGTTCGGACTAATTGAAAATGAATCTCCGGCAGTAAATTACAATTACAAACATGAAGTAGATAGTTCGCTGATCAAATATTCAATATTTGTTCATGAACGTTGCTGTATAGACTTACAACTCCCCTGTTACCAGAATTATCATTGCTACAAGCGCCATCGACAAAGTAATAGTACAGCATGGGGATTATACAGGATGTTTCACGAATGATTGTTCAGGCTTTCAAGGAAGATGCAGGACATTTTGTCTGTGAATCAGTGTTAGAAATATGTCCTAACAATATTCGTTTAAGAGATGTTTTATGTATTTCTACAAAAATTCTCGATTGGCATAACGTCGTCAAATATCATTTGTACCGCATGGAAAAGTCAACAGGTGATATTTGCAAGCTTAGTGGATCTGAAGCAGAAACAGCTGAACATGTGTTATGCAATTGTCCATAGCTAACTGGCATAAAAACAATCAGGTCCTGGATCCCCAAGAGGTAACAGCCAAGCCTTTCAGGAAGGTTGTTGGCTTTATCAACGCCACTAAACACCTCCCTGGGCTTACATGAGTATGAGTGAATAAGGAAGATCACAAAAGACCTATATGATCGCTGGTTTCGGAAGCCAGAACAACAACAATTCAAATAATAATAATAAAAGTCATGACAATGTTTACACTCGTCACATATAATGAACACAAAAGTGATAGCTGCCCAGAAAACGGGCTATCTAAAACAGAATTCCGTAATGAAATCGTCGATATTATTTCCTGGCCCTGTTTATTTCAAATTCACTCCAATTATCGGTTTTCCTGGGTTAAATCGTCGTCCGTTAACGCCCATTGGAAACAGACAATCCAAGGGTATGAAGAAGAAATACAGTGCTTTACATGCCACCGAACGCTTTGTATGTTATTCGAACAGATTCTGTTTTACCTACCGACCGTTCAGTGAATAATGAATTGGCATTCTAATTTAGCATCATCTATCAATGAGCTTTTCTGGTAACCACAATGGTAGTTCGAATGACTTTGGTTCGTTTAATCTAACTAATTAAATCAGGTTTTACAAAGGAGGCTCTGATCGATTGCGAGTTGATACCGCACTTTGGAATGATTAATGGATGACTGTTTTAATTGTAACTGAAGAGAAGGCTTTTGCAATAGTATTATGAGAATTTCAACTCTTTGAGATCTTTGAATGATAATTCAAGGCATAAATGAATTCTTTTTCCACAACTAATTTATTTATAATCTGCCCATTATACCTCTGTTTGCTCAGCCATAATAATACTCATTAATCACTCTAGTGAATAACGAATCATTATTCAGTTAATAATGAGTCATAATTCACAGCTTTTGGATGCTTCATGGATTTAGATATAATATTATAACTGTTACAAATTTGGGTGGAATACATTTTCAATCGGAGGCCAAAATATATGATGTACCTACTTTTATCATACGAATTATACAATAACAAGTTCATCAGATAATTGATCATGGGTCAACTTGACTTTATCGACCAGTAATAGAAGGGACATATTACGAATGGCAAATGTTAAAAATATTCAGTATATTTGATGCCCTTAAAATATCGCAGAGTCACGTATATGTATATTTAGTATCAATCTAAGTCACATGCAGAATTTTGAGGTAATAGCCTCGTTGCTCCACCAATAAACTAGCGCCTGCTCAGAGCCTTTTGATTTTTTTGTTTTTCAGTTAGGTTTTCGAGAAAAAAAATTATTGAAACCACCGAAATAAGCAAGTGAATTTAAACGTTCAGAATTTAATTGGTCGGATGTTTAATCTGTATTTATGAGCCGAAGATGATCTCAAACGATGGGGTTCGACTCCCTGATGACGAATCCGTGGTCAAATTCAATTTTTTTCGTCCAACAGACTTGTTCAGTGTTTCGTACTCGAGTGTATCGAATATTTTTTTGTTGTTTCAATTCGAATGGGTTTGAAATATATGACCTTTTAATTTTTTTCGGTATTTTATTAGGTAAATTCTAATATATCAGGCCAACGCAACGAGCTGTGTTCACTATATGTTTTGAGATACGCATGTGCGTAGGAGTTAAAACGCACATGCAAAAGACAGTATGATTCGAATCACTCTCGTCGAATTATCGCTTTTTCCGCATATTTTTCAAGTTTTCGTTAATTCCACAAAAATCTCGACCAAAACGCCCTTGGATACTTTTGTGCTGTTACCAAATAGCCAAAGATGCACAAGAACAACTCGCAGTGACATTGGCCATCAGAAGAAGGACCCTTCAAGAAGCAGCACCATAAATCACAAGGATGAGTGAGTGTGATTCGAAGGTCATTTCTTTCTATTTCATTTTTAATTAAAAATTTAATAGCTTCATTCTGAAGGGTCCTATATCTCGCAATATTCACGACTAATTTTGGAAGCAAGGAGGACATCAGTCCATTTAACATCTCTGGAACTCTGGAAGCGGACACATTCATGAATTTGAGCTAATTTGTGGGTGTAGTTTCGACTGATGAGATTAAATTATTGACCTTTTCATTTGTCACTACTATAATTGATGTATAAGTTGATTTCGCTTCATAATTGTAGTATTACATCCACCAGCTGGGAGCCATCTTCCAGAAATGGAGTATTCAGAAAAAACTTCCTTCGGAACTTTGAAACTGGCCAGGTCCAAAATGTTTTTTTTTTTTTTGTCACTGGATTTCTAACAGGACAGGGGAAATAAAATGAGAATTGGCTTAACAGAAACTCAAAGTGTAGAGGAGGAGGAGGAAACTCCATGTTATACAGGGTGTTACATAATAGTATGTCACAACTTAAAGGGGTGAATCTACATGTAATTTTGAGAAAAAAGTTTATATTAACATGGGTCCGTAAAAGCTTCGTTACGGAGCTACAGGGTATTCAAATTTTCGAAAAAAAATTGTTTTTTCATAACTCCTGCAGTTTTCGAGATATTCAATACACAGTAGAAAGTATTTTATGCAAAGATAATAATTTTTCACATGCCGTACATTTTCGTTAGTTCAAAGGGAAAAAAAGAAAAAATCCATTTATTTGTACTAATTTTCATAGTATTTTCGTGATTTTAGGTTCCTAGTTAGAAACTATGTTGAATATGGGTTTGTATACTATCCATTTATACCAAAATAAAGACATATTGTCATATTGATAATTCCAAAAAACAACATATTTTTGAGAAGTACTCATGACACTGAAGTTTGCAGTACAAAATCATGCCACAAGGGGGTCTGCTAACTTCAGTGTCATGAGTACTTCTCAAAAATATGTTGTTTTTTGGAATTATCAGTGACAATAGGTCTATATTTTGGTATAAATGGATAGTATACAAACCCATATTCAACATAGTTTCTAACTAGGAACCTATTATAGAATCACGAAAATACTATGAAAATTAGTACAAATAAATGGATTTTTTCTTTTTTTCCCCTTTGAACTAACGAAAATGTACGGCATGTGAAAAATTATTATCTTTGCATAAAATACTTTCAAAATAGATGTATTTCATATTGTGTCAAATCACCCCCTGGACTACAGAAAGAGAGGGGATTGCAGCCCTAGATTTTTTCCCCTTGTCGCATGATTTTTGTACGGCGTTGCGGAATAATGGATTAGAAGCAGTATTGAAATAGTATGACACAGATGCCGTACAAAATCAAATGACCAAATTTACCCTGGTAATTGTCGGAAAATTGAAAAAAAATTTTCTACTTTGTGGCTCCACATTTTTTTACGGCGCTACGCGTTTTCTTATTATTTTCACGGATCTATCGATGGTAAGAATACCGTATAAAAATATGTGACCAAAACGTACCCACCCTACCTGTAGTTTCGAATTCTCACCTGCACTCAGTTGGACAGTTTACAAGTGGTGCTGAATCTTATTATTTTATGCTCTCATATCGTTCCAGATAGGTCACCTGGTGGTTCAAATGACCCATAATTTTTTCAACACGGACCTGTAGTCTAAATGCCTTTTCACTGGATTTCTAACAGAACAGGGAAAATATAATGAGAATTGGCTCAACAGAAATTCCAAGTGTAGATTCTCTAGGGAGGAGGAAACTCCTGTTCCCTTAGTTACAGAATGCCTCGCCATTGCGAGCATGCCAATAAAACTAAAGTAATCAAATAATCAAAAGTATTCGGGTTATATGTCTTCGAAGCGTATGTCAAAAGTTGAAAGATAATTTCATAACTAAGCAAGGAGCGAACGAGCAGCTGGGAAACTTCATTAAATACGGAAGTATAGAGGCTATTTGTGGAAATAGCACAGGTGGAGTTCCTGCTTACACCAGTAATTAAGATCTATTAGAAAAGTTTCCTGAGAAATAATTCAGCAGAGTATTAATGAGTTGGCACAAATATTCCATGTGGATATTAATGGACTTTCTCGAATTAGTGCGCAAGAGTAATGCCCCCAATATAATTCTGAAAATGAGATGAAAACACCTGTTGCTATGAAACAGGAATCCATTGAATCTGGACGATTTTTATATTGGTTTTCTACGAAATGACTTATCCGCATTTTCAACAAATTGAAGCTGAAGGATCCATAGACTAACTAAACGGAGAATAGATGAGACACTAGTAGAACAAGCTTCAACGCCATCTGTTTTTGTACAACATTACTAATTCGCTAAAAAAGCTCAATTGAAAAAGGAATCTGTATCGTTAAGTTGTCTCAAAAAGAATTCTGTACTGCACCTTTTGAATAGGTAGCTACACCCGTATACAAGAGGCAAAAAGTTTTTTGAAATTCAATTTCCAAAAGGATATCAGAAATGGATTCGTGCAAGTTATCGATGAGTGAGGAACTTTATTCTCATGAAAATAATACCTGCAACGAACTTTCATCTGATTTTCTTTTGGAATCGAGAAATGAGGATCAATAATCAAATTCTGAATAGAATAAAAATTTATTAACTGAAATAGGTATCACCAATTGAAAATACAGATTTATTTCATAAATATCTAATCGATAAACTAATTATTGCATTGAAAACATTTTCAAATACTAACAATAATGAATTCAATAATACAAAATATGTGTATTTACCTACTAAACCTACTCAATACATGAAAAACTTTTTGAAAACTACGAGTATCTTAATTCTTATAGGTAACAGAATATACATATATATTTTATAATTATAATACCTTTTTGCATCTCGATTTTCACATCCAATAACACAACACATCTTCACTCTTGCAGGCATATCGAAATTCATGATATTTCAAAAAAAACGTGTCAAACCACTCCTTGTGTCAGTTGACAATTCAAAGGTTTTTTGATAATAACGATTTTACATACTTACTATTTTCTCGATAGGATTTCCATGAATGTAACGATATCTAACTATCAAATTGAAAATAATTTTTTCGTGCATTAGTCTCCTCCTCCGACAGATGGCGCGGAATATACGAGTGGCTCATCTAATTTTTTAGTTTGTCTATGATGGCAACTCTATACTATCCTATCTCTATGACTTCAACGCACTAACTGTGAATCAAAGTGAAATGAATTCTCGAAAGTTTAACCAGGAAATATTCCGAGTTCCTATTGTATTTCTGCCATGACCTTCCACCTTCCGGAAATTCCTTAGGTCTGAAATTTTCTCCTCCAATTCTTTTCGAGCCAAAGCAGGAATTATGGGCAACTTCCCGTGCAATATTCCTGGGCCGAAGATTATTTCCCTTCAATTTCCTTGCTGTAAGCGATTCTGTTGTATTGGGTGTTAGCGAAATAATCGAATACGTTCCATTTTTCATTTCCATTTTTTGTTTGTGTTATCTACATACCAATAACGCTAAATTATCACATCGATACGTGACAGTGGAAAGTTAACATTATGCCTTCAATATAAAAAAGATTATAGTGTTATAACTCAAATAAATTAGCAAATAAGTAGTTCCAGTACCTATGAAGAAATGTAGTTTCTCCATGTGTGGGACCACGGAATTTAGAAGGCACTCTTGTCATGTAATCGGCGTTCGTCGGCGTGCAAATCAGAGAGCAGGATTTTATCTGAGGGCATCGTTGCTGGGGATAATAAGGTACCATATGTTTAGTGCTGCTTTATATCAAAGATCATAGTTAGATATAAATACTTATACTTGTTTATACTTAAAAGAGCTTATAATACCGTAGTTGAAAGGTGATGAATTGAAAACACCATATTATTTCCTGAAATGCAAAAAATGATACTTACGTGAATAATATGTCAACTAGAGTCCGCTGCACTGATGAAGACCAACAAGCCAGAAACAGCAGTCTGCGGATTCTCTGGGTGACAAAATCTCGATGCAGATCCATGGATGACATGCATGAATAGTTCAGGAGTCTGAGTTTGATATTTGTTGAATTTTTATTTTATCGACGAATGTTATTATCTACTCAGTTCATTTCTTTAAAAGGTAACAAATAATATATTTTTCGTTGTTTGGTTTTCTTGTGCTTTTCAATCTATTAATTGTTGATTGAGGTTTCTTGGGTTTTTTTAACACTACAGTTCTTGACCAGTAAATAGTTATTCACTTTCCATGAAATATACCTATTTACTCCAACATTTGTTACGAAACATATGTTGGAGTAAATATATGTCATGAAAAGTAAATAACCATTTACTAGTCAAGATCTGTAGTGCTAAAAAAACTCAAGAAACCTCAATCAATAAATAATATATTTATTGATCCCTTCAGACATACAGAATGAATAGGACAATAGGATAAGTCAACTGAAAGGAGAAAGAAAAATAAAATTTCTGAAACTTATTCTAAATGACATCCTTGGATCCTTGATCATTGTCATCAACAAGCTCTCATGACATTTGTTATGTAAAAAAACATTCTTTTATATATAATTCCATTAAGCAACTCAACAGGGTGAGGCAGATGATTGAACAGTTATGGCCTGACATAATGTGGAAGTTTCATATTTGGTTGTTGCTTTGGATAGAAATAACACCCTTTTAGAATCGACAGAATTACCGCACAACAGAATATACTAGTTCATATAACTATATACAAGCTGTAGTAAACAGCTATAAACAAGTGAAATGGCAATGATTCTGAATCATACTAATCGCATTGAAGGAACCACACAATTTTTACACACAGCATAAATTTGATAATTCCACCTCAAAGAATTTTCCAGATGAATACCTATAGAAACATTAATACGGGCATTATCTATCTATCTAATTGAACGGAGAGAAATACTTTTTATTAATGGTTTTACGTTTTTCATTTAATTTTCAGTTTATTTTCTTTAGGCACTCTCGGATTTGAGTCTGAATTTGTGAAAGTACTGTTATTGCCATAGCGAAATTTTGAGAAAAATTTTTTTTACTGAAAACCCTGTATCTTCAACAAAACTTTAGCAATTGTGATAAATAAAGAATTTTTTCACCGACCGCGGAGTAAAAGGTGCTTTTAATGTGTACGAAATTGAGCATTAATGACCCATTTCAATGCTCAATTTTTTAGCCATTTTAATGCGCAATCCTCATGGCAACCGTATACAAAGTATTCAGAAGCACTACGAGAAATGTCAAAACCCTACTGGAACATAGAAACATAGAAATTCCATTACGTCAAATGTGTCATTGAGAATGTATTTTAATCAAGGATTTATATCTTATTCATGTTGAGATCCTCGGAAAAATCTTGTAACAAACTCGGTTATTAATCGAGCGACTAATGGTCTCGAACTATTAACGCCTTCGCTCCGCTCACGCATTAAAATATCTTAACCATTAGTTGCTGTCTTTAATAACCTAGTTTATTGAATAACTATAATTTTCAAAAAGAGATGTGTCTCTTGTGAAGAAATCACAGGTATAACAGTTGAAACACGTCACATAGTGGTTATGCAGTCGAGGTAAAAAAAGATTTCTGTTCACCTTGTATAAGATAACGTACGCCAAGTTGTTTTTCAATTCGATGATTGATTCCAGATGAACATCCCTGCAATTGAGAGAAAAATTCCATCAAATCGGACTCAGAAGAACACATTTATGAATCAACAAACTTCATCGATTCATTGAGTGGATCGATTATTTTGACAATGAAATCAAGAGGTAACAAAAGAATACCCAGAACAAAACGAAAATCCCTAGCTGAGATTAGCGCAAAACGAAATAGCATACTATTTAAACCATGAAGTAGTGACAAAAGCGATGCAAATATTTCATCAGACCGCTGTTCATCTGCAGTCAAAATACCATTTCACCGAAATAACAATCGAAATCAATATTTTAAATCAGTGAGATTTCAAATGGAATGGATTTAGATTGATTTCAGTAAATTCTCATTTTGTTCACTGAAGCGCATCGCTGATTGATTGAGTTTAAAAACAATTTTTTTACATTCAGGTATGATCAATTCAGCAATTTTAGCACACTCCGAAATAAATAAACGGAATGGGAATTTCTATTGAGGTTAATACAACTTTTCCTATACAGAATGTTATCGGATGAGTATAGCAAACTTCAGGGTGTTATAGCTCTTCCAAAAATATGAAGGGAAGGCTTTATTGACTAACCCTTCGGAATTCAGAAGATTTTTGAAAAATATTAACCATATTCTTGAGTGCCCGAATGTCTGCAATTTTCTAATTTTGAGCCGAACGTGGTTTCAAACGAAAGGGTTTGACTCCCTGATGAAGAATACGTGGTCAAACTCTATTATATTCGTAGACCCGGCCGTTAGCACGATAACTTTCGAAGGGATTGTCCCAGAGACTTGAAATTTTCAGGGTGAGTTTTGTTTCCAAATGCTTCGGTTAATTTCGTCAACCATCCAAATCCTATAGGATATTCCATAAAATATGGCCATTCAAAAATGGTTCCTTAATATCTCAGACAAAACGAAACCAATCGAAATGAAATGATACGGCGAAATGCAAGATGCTCATAATAAGCCTCATACAGAATTTCGTGGACATAGGTAGTTTTTGTAGAACCTTAAGAAAATCAATCGGAATATTGAAAAGAAGAATCCTTATATTTCCATAACAGGATATCCGATTCGAGTGAAATTTCTTCTGTGAATAAAAACCGATATATCTACTAAAGGACCCCGCACATTTTGTATGGGAATTGGCTCCCGGTGGATTTGGCTGAAAATTCGATATGATGTTCTACTAATCATTCTGATCAAATGTCTAAACATTCACGAAGCTGAAAAATGCATACTTCTAGTGCCCGTACTCATAGTCGATGCTCCGTCAGTTCTCGTACTCAAGCAGTTCTCAAGCATTCATTTTCATCTCATAGTACTCAAGCAATACTTCGTCGATGCTCCGCTACCGATCAACCTTGAGACGTGCTCGGATGTCGAACTGTCATACAAATTATTCAATATTCAAATTTCAATATAAATTACGGATCTCCATGGCAACTCAGCAGTGATACCACAGAAAAAAGTGAAAATAACTAGATTCCGGCGATGTTCGAATTCTCCGCCGAGTTTTGCCGAAGGTTTGCTTATGAAATACGATCGTCGCTAAGCATGCTAGTTCGTCTCCGCCGAGAACGGCTTGAGTATGAGATTGAGATCTGACGGAGCATCGACTATGAGTACGGGCATAAGAGTTTTTAGTGATTTTTTGTATCCATTATGGCTTACGTATGGGAATTGGCTCCCGGTGGATTTGGCTGAAAATTTGATATGATGTTCTACCGATCCTTCTGATCAAATGTCTCCACAGTCACGAAGCAGAAAAATGCATACTTCTAGGAGTTTTAGCGATTTTTTGTATCCATTATGGCCTACGTATCACCGTTCACACAGAAATGTTTGAAAATATTTCGAATTGACAGAATCTGCTTTCAATAATCACGAAATATTCTCAAACATTTCTGTGTGAACGGTAATACGTAAGCCATAATGGATACAATAAATCGCATAAAACTCCTAGAAGTATGCATTTTTCAGCTTCGTGACTGTAGAGACATTTGATCAGAAGGATTAGTAGAACATCATATCAAATTTTCAGCCAAATCCACCGGGAGCCAATTCCCATAATACGTAAGCCATAATGGATACAAAAAATCGCTAAAAACTCCTAGAAGTATGCATTTTTCAGCTTCGTGACTGTAGAGACATTTGATCAGAAGGATTAGTAGAACATCATATCAAATTTTCAGCCAAATCCACCGGGAGCCAATTCTCATACAAAATGTGCGGGGTCCTTTTCATGCAAAATGCATAGAAATTTCAATTCAAATTTGAAAGAAGAATCTTATCTTTTCGTAACAGAATATCCGATTCGATTGGAATTCATTTTTTTAATTAAAACTGATATACTGAATGTTTCAAGAGTATCATATCATCAGAACCATAGAATTGTCAGAATAAAATTCCGATTGTGCTGAGATTCTGCATTTACATATTTGGTATCAATCTCAAGTCACATAATATAAAAATTTGAGGTAATAGTCTTATTGCCCCACCATGAAACGAGCGCTCAAAAGTTCCTGTTCAGGACTTTCCTTCAATTTTTTGAATAATTGAATTAATTTCTGTTGTTGAAATATTTGAAAAAAGAGCCTTTTTGAGCTCATTCATACTGGTTCAAATCAAAGACGCATAAAAACAGAAACTTCAAACAGAGTAGGGTATGCTCACGTCAAATAGCTTGAAGGTCATATAAATAGATATAGTTGCCTTCTGACCTCCTTCTATAAATATCTAATCGACAACTTATAGAATAGAATAGAATTTGCCTATTAAAATCACAAATAAATTAAATTAACCTTCAATATCTTACAAGGTGCTTCAAAGTTGAAACATTTAAAGTATGTTGATATAATTAATATAATTCACCAAGTCATAAAAATAAGTCACAATAAAATTTGAATAACAGTAAAATTACAATTACAATGGCAACCAGCTAACGGTAACAAGTGTAAAAAAACTGAAAATGCTTTTATTGAATAATATAATTTTTTTGGGCTGAAGGACTCCGGTCGATGGCCATTTGACTTGTTCAATAAATCACTGTTATTATTATTATAAATTTTTAGTTAAAAAAACTTTCATTTTATGTTGGGAGAAATCTTATCCAGCTTTGAGGAAGTTTATTCAAAAAGTTGAAGCTATCTTGTTCTTGTAATACGGTGTTGTGGAAGTACCTATTTATTTCGGTCCCCAGTGACATAATCTGATTGATGGTACTAATTTAATGGACCCATATCATAAAATAAATATCCTAGAAATTAAACAAAATTATCCCAACCGACCAGGAATGCCTCTAGCCAATGCATATCGAATAACTGTGTACCACAGAAATAATCCAACGCTGAAGCAATCAGTTCGACCATCGAACACGGCTTTGACATTCGCTATATTGGCATAACGACGAACCCAAATATTCCCTTTCTCAGGGTTACATCGCTTCGATCTGATAAAACGGAACCAAAACGTCTGTTCTATGTACACTCCGTCGAACAATGGGATTCAGGAAACGATATTCGAATGAAACTTCGGCCTCTATCACGACAAATGTACCGTACGCCCACCAGACGTTATCTATCACTTAATGGAGATCTGAAGACAATACAGGGTGTTTCAAAAAGAGGTGATTGCCTCTATAGGGTAGATATAAAAACAAAAAATAATTAGGGTTTGTTTAGTAAAAAATATTCGTAGCGCCATCTGTATTCAAAATGAAAAGCGTTATTTACACGGTTCGTACCAAATCCAAATAGTATTGAACATAAATTTTTAAATATTATATTTACTAAGCAAAATTTTATCTTATATTTAGTTACTAGCAGACCCAACAGACGTTGTTCTGTATACACAAAAATTCATTCAATTCGATCGAGCCGTTTAGTTGCAGAGTAGATGAATAACCTGAATAACGACTTCAGCGCCATCTGTTGATCTGATGTGTGGTCATAAACATACGGGCATAGGCAATCCAAGATACATTCATACAAAACATCTCTCACACTTCGGTACCTTCTCCTAGCCGCCTTGTGCCTACCTCGGAGACATTTTGATGCGATTTCATCTTCAACCTGCCATATCTTTTGATGTATTCATCATGGCTGATTTTGGTACTCATATTTATTATCATTGAAGTTATAGTAGGTTTCCTCAAATTTCTCGGGTGAAAAGTATAGCCTATGTTACTCAGGGATAGTGTAGCATTCTGAGGGTGAAATAATTATTGAAATCTCTAGTAGCTTATGAGTAAACTCGTATCAAACCCTCAAACGCACAAACATACAAATCTGTCCTCTTTATAATATAGGTATAAGTATAATATTAGTAAAGATATAGATCAATTCTCTACAAACGCCCTATTGACTACTTTTTTCTATAACCTATCGTTCTGAAAATATCTCGAATAAAGTTGGGAGGAGATGAAAAATTACATTTTTCTCCAACCATCAAAAAATGTTGACATTTTTGTACTCTTTTCAAGTGCAAAAGTCATAGATTTTCTTACCGTACAAAAATTCACTCGTTACTTAGCAACACTTTTAATCCTAGGATTAAAAACGGTACTTTTAATCCTTGTAAATGCATTTGAAGTCTACTTGACAATCACTGTCATGATTCTGTGTTCAAATTCATAACCAAATTATGAACGATTTTTCACTAAAACCAATTTTATTGTAATTTTGACTTGGTTGGAGAAAAAATAGTATATATTATTCGGATTAAAAGTGCCTATTTTAACTCGCAATTTTGCATTCGCTCGGCTGCGCCTCGCAACTGCAAATATTGCTCGTAAAAAAAAGATGCACTTTTAATCCTTATAATATAATATACTATTTTTCATCTTCTAATGAAAATAAATCGGTCTGTGCTCATTCGATCAGGACGATTGATACCTCATTTTATAGGTTAATTAATTCTCTACAAACGCTCTATTGACCACTTTTTTCTAAAACCTACCGTTTTGAGCAGAATCCGTACCAACTTAAGACACCGGGATCTGAATAAGATCAGTTTTCAGAATATGAAGAAAAAAATGAACAAAAAACTTTCCAAATTCACGAATTATAAATGACATTCATAGAAATTTCCTGAATATGATAAAAATATTTTCATTTATTCGAAGTTTTTAAATGAAACTTGAATAATTTATTCTCTATTAACAAATACTCGTAAATACTTAGCACTAACATCCATATTTATACAACTTCATTCATATATTCCAGGATCAACAAACAAAGACATCGAAGAAATTTCATTTAAAATAGTTAGTTGATTGCATTTTCAAGGAAACTTGCGATTAATTGCATTATTCCAATCATTCCCTCGAGTTCTAACACTTCAATCCCGCAAATGCAATGGAAATTCTCCGCTGTGACGTCACATCTCGCTCTCGCCATACCAGTGTTTGTGTATATCGTGCTCGGAGACGTAATTCGATTTTGGTGCGATTTCATCTTCAACCTGCCATATCTTTTGATGTATTCATCATAATTGAATGATGTAAAAGGCAATTTCGTTCTATATTAAATACTGGGTATGAAGGACATATTTAATTGGATAAAGATCAACAGCGTATTCATAAAAAATACTCCCAACTAATGCATAATTTTGAGAAACGTTCGGATACCTTTAAAAGGTGATACCGAGTAAACCTTGAAAGATAGATATATGCTATCGCGGACTTTTTTGTAGAACTATAGAAGAGGTACATTTCCGTCATACATTGTTTCCATGTACGTCTTACGGTTTTCGCAGCGCACCTGAAAATAGCTGATTTTGGTACTCATATTTATTATCATTGAAGTTATAGTAGGTTTCCCCAATTTTCTCGGATGAAAAGTATAGCCTATGTTACTCAAGGATAATGTAGCATTCTAAGGGTGAAAGAATTATTGAAATCGGTCCAGTAGCTTATGAGTGATGTCATATCAACGCCACAAACACACAAACATACAAATCTTTCCTCTTTATAATATTAGTATAGATGTACAAAGAGCCTTATAAAGGGTGTTTCCTAAACATGCTGCAAAAATTCAGGGGATTATTCCTTGGACTATTCTAAGAATATTTTGTCCTTTGATGATTTTTGAAAAACCTCTTTGTTTCGAAGATACAGGGGAAACAAAATTTTAGATAATAAAATTTTATTATGAAAAATTACATGAAAATTTAACTCAACCTACAAAAACTGTTGAAAATGACTACCAGAGGGGCAAACCGCTGAGGAAATTCTGTACACCAGACATCCCCTCAGTGAGAGACATCCCCAGATATCCCCAAACATCCCTCAGACATCCCCAGACATCCTCAGATATCCCCGGACATCCCCGGATATCCCCAGACTTCCCGAGACATCCTTAGAATTCCTAGGATATCCTCGATTACTTAAAAGTTTATATCGGTTTAATGCGTGATAAAAAACAGTTTGCAGCACTATGTGGTGTCCCGAAATCTAATTGAAAAAAAAACTTTTGTTTAATCTACTCTAGAACATAGCATAACACTATGAACATATATTATTTAGTGGTTTCGATACAGACCAGAAGTGAGTTCTCTGAAGATGAATTATATTCTTATTCAAAATGTATAATTCAATGAAAATCCCTCGATATTTCTGAACTACCGAAAAAAGAATCTGATTAGTCAGTGGCAGATCAGGGGTTCGAGTTTGGTGGGGGGGGGGGCACACCGGGTAAACTTCAAAATACACTCCAGTTGAAAGGAAAAATTTTGGAGTGTGGTTGAAAATTCATTGAAAATTAGGAGCGAGCGGGGGGTGGAGTTATTGGTCCTGGGAGAGGGCAAGCCCTCCCCCCTAAATCCGCCACTGATCAGTGGCTTTTAAAACCCAGCTAAGCCGTTAGTGAAATGTTTAATTTCTGCTTGTATGATTTTCGATATCAAGAATGGAATTTTTTTATGATATACCCATAGAAAATATATGATATCTTTTATTTACATAATATATTTTTATTTCTTGAGGTGAAGAATTCAAACTAATCTGCAGGATAAATTCCAATAATAATTTTTCACTTTTCATTAACAGTTTCGTCATTTTTTCCTTTTCTTGTTTGATAATTATCTGTTTAAAATATATCATACTTGAATTGATCCTTAATGTGACTTATAATACCACTATGCAAAAAAATTAACGCACATTCTGAAAATCTCAATTTTAATGAAACTCAACTCTACATTAACTTTATAACTTATTTTTCATGTTCTCTCGGAAAGGTTTTGAACGAAACAAAACACATTAAATGGAAGAAGGATTTCACTGAATCTAATGTGAAGGAAGAAAAATGAACAATTTTCAAAATACTGGAATGCTGATAAGTGATTCAATACTTGGTATTTCTACCCCTAGCGTTTATTACAGTTCGGCAACTTCGGTTCATACTCAAAATGAGTGATCTTTAAATATTTTGATCTAATCCTTTCCAGATTTCTCTGAGTTGGATTCCTAAGTCATTAAGAGTAGGTAGCGGGTTGATTTTCTGAACTTCTCAGTCTTCTATTGAGGTTGTCCCAAACCTGCTCAATCGGATTGAGATCTCGACCTCTTGCTGGCCATTCCAGAGACTTCAACCTCTTCAAGGTACCTCTGAACGATGCGAGCAGGATGGGGTCTGGCATTATTATCGTCCATAAAAATGAAATTTTTACCAACGTATGGGTCAAATGGCGCTACATGCTTTTCAAGAATGTTCCTTATATACCTATCATCATTCATAGCTCCATTATCACCGACCACTAGGTCTGTGCGAGCACGCCATACCATAATCGATCCTCTCCCGAAACCAGTAGTATTCAGGAAATTGCACTGAGCATATCTTTCATGTAGACGTCTGTATACAAGGGAACGTCGATCACAATGGTAGAGGCAAAATCTAGACTCATCTGTGAAGATAAATCTTTCCCAATCAGCCTTTTTCCAATGGAGATGCTCTCTCGTAAAATCCAAACGCGCCCTTCGATGGGCTGGGGTAAAAGCTGGGCCTCTTGCCGCGACACGAGGCCTTAAATCATATTCTCTGAGGCGATTCTTATTGTCTGAGTGCCAATTTGCACCCCAAGAGTTTGCTCAAGCTGATTTTGAAGGAGGCGAGCTGTTGCAAACCGTTGTCTCAAGAAACTCTGAAGTACCGTTCCTGAATGGCAGTTGTTACCCGTGGTCTACCCTGTCCTAGTCTTCGGACATTCATACCCGTCTCCCTGAATCTCTGCAACATTCTGGACACATTTGTATGGGAAATTCCAAACCTTTCTGCAATTCTTGTGTATGTCCAAACTTCTTCTCGCAAAACTACCGCTTGGGCACATTCTTCTTGGGTCAAATTGCGTGTTTCGCGTTGCATAGCTATCGAGTGTATAAAATCAAACGAAAGAAAAACTATTGATCACTAGAATTGATCGAGAAAAACTGATATCAGAATGGAGCCAATACATTCAAAATCTGATAATCTCATCTTTTTTTATTCCTGCTGTAAAAAAACATCTGTATTGAAGAAAAACGTTGAAAGTGCATAATTCTGATGAAAAAAATTATTATTGAGAACACCTTCAATTGAAGAATAAATTTGTGATCTCCATAATGTGCGTTAATTTTTTTGCGCGGTGTATTTCATCTAGATGAAGAGTTTTGATGAATTTTGAAAAAAATGGTTCACATTCGTAAAAACACTTACATTTAGGTACCTTTATATTCAAGGTCCTTTCTCTTGACGCAAAATATAACATTTTGTGAACACCTTGTGTACTACCACTATGATTCGATGAAATTCTAAAGGGCAACGGATCCTGTTCTTGTTATCCCTCAACTCGACCCTCAATGAAAATATATAAATATAAGGCATGTTGAAAAAACGAGACGATCATAACTATTATTTATTTAAATATACAGGGTGCCCGGCGCGGCTGCTCTTGACGGTTTCATGTTTGTTTCTGATCACTATTTATGATAAGGAATCTATCCCTCTAAAATTCCATAAAATTTGGAGCATTTGGTTTATTATTATTTTTTAATTGTTTGTGTTTCAGTAACTTGGTTGAAAACCCTATACAAGTTTTCATAAAATGCCGAAACCTAAGAAGAATATGTTTCAACCCATATCTATATTTCTTTACAAATTCTTAATCGCTCTGTATCGAGTGAGCAGATATGAAAACTCTTGTGAAAATGAGTTTCAGGGTGTTCACCATACCCAAATAAGAATAGTTTATATCGATTGAAATATATTCTGGGAGGATTCTGCATTCCTTAAAAACTTTATAGTTTTTCATTCCCAGTCTCTGAAACAGAAATAATTAAAAACATTTCAATTAAGATGAAGTGCTCCAGCGAGAATCTTTGCACTCATTAGTCAGGAGCAAATTGGTCTTGAAAAAATTGTTGCCTAACAGTAAAACTGAAACGGGAAATAAATGAAAAGGATAATGTAACTTTTCGGTGTCTACATCAGACACCTTCTCCAGACCATAGGCATATAAAAGGATGGACAGGGCATCACGTGACTTTCATATTGAGTTTTGTACCCCCAACATGAGAGAGAGATACTGTGAAGGATGGAGTAATATTAGTGTAGAGCATAGACTAAACTAAAGTAATATCATTCCATCCTTCACAGTATCTCTCTTTCGTGATGTTGGAAAAATCACAGAATATAAAAATATCTAATGCGTAGATATCAACGATCCAATGTTTTTATTATATGTTCTATGCTTCGCACTAATAGTATTTCATCCGTTTCTGAAGTCAATATTCTCTCTTACACGTCTATGCTCCAGACAAACCTGTAAAATCTTCAGAATTGAATGTTTTTTCATTTGCGATCTGATTGACATTCAAAGTTTTCAATAAAAAGAGATTTTGATTTATTCAATTTTGAAATTTCTGATGTCATTTCTTTCTTCAATGAATCAATCCAAATACGATCTATTCCAGCAGAACAGTTCGCCAAATTACCTACTTCATCTAACAAAATACATGTGGATTTCTTAATTTTCCTTTTATTATTATCAGGTTTCGTCATTAAGATCTTTGTGTTGTTCCAGTTCATCATATGATCTTCGCTATTTGAACATACATGATCAGCAGTTTGTGATCTTGTAATGTCTCTATTTTTGATGTTGTTCTTATGTTCCCGTTTTCTTATCTCTAAAGGTCTTAATGTCTCTCCTGTATAATATTTTACACATATACAGGGAATTTTGTAAACACAATATTTTGATTTTGTGTCTCATTCATTGGTTTCGTTCTGGTTAGAATGGATCTCAAATCACTTTGTGTTTTGAAAACAGTTCTTATGTTGAATTTGGAACCAATTCTTGTTATTGTCTCTGAAAGGCCAGGAATATAAGGAATGATGTTCAACAAATTTGGTTGTTCTTGACGGTTTTCTGTTTGTACCTGACCATTAGAATTTTGATTAGATAAATAATTTATGTTTGTGCAACACTTTCGTGATATTAATGTCCGTATTCTGCTTTTCATCTGTAAGCTACGAGATCGTAGCGTACGACTGATCTTTCAGATTCCTTAGGATAGTTACAAGAAAATTTTCAGAATTGCATAATTCTGCAATTGTTCTCGTAACTATCGTAGGGAACCTGACAGATCAATCGTACGCTACGATCTCGTAGCTTACAGATGAAAAGAATAAAACAAGATTAGCAGTGAAAAACCTAACTCCACAATTTTTCGTATTTCAATTGATATTTATAACGAATAATGTATCTATAGATCCCCTTTATTTCGTCGGTATGTGAATAAAAAGCAGCCTGACATCTCTAGATAAACATCAGACTTCCCTAGACATCCCAAAGACATCCTCGGACATCCCCCGATTTCCTGAGACATCCCCTGATTTCCTGAGATATCCCAAAAACATTCCGGGACATCCTCCGATTTCCTAAGACATCCCCGGATATCCTGGGACATCCCAGGGACATCTCCAATCTTGTACACCAGACATCCCCAGCGGTTTCCCCCTCGTGACCACCTCTAGCTAAAAAAACGAATGCAAATGAAAACCGTGTTTAATCTGAATTCCTTTACCATCTGAACTTATCAATTTTAAGTCAAAAAACTGGCCGTTTTTAGCAATTGGAATGTTGTTAAACAAATTTAAAAATAAATTGTACCTACTTAGTAAACACAGTGCGGTACGCATTTTTATTTAAACAATTATTAATTTTAAAAATATGAAAAATTTTGTTCGCCCTGTATCTTCGAAACAAAGAGGTTTTTCAAAAATCATCAAAGGACAAAACATGCTTAAAATAGTCCAAGGAACAACCCCCTGAATTTTTGCTGCATGTTTAGGAAACACCCTGTATATTGACGTCAATAAATATTATATATTTTCAGATTAATCAGACCTGCGGCTATCTGAAAATACCCCATGTATCTAATGCGATTTTTTGTAAGTTTCGAGTTCTGATTTTTTGAGTATTTTTCAATGTTTTTGCCAGCTAGGTTTGAAAAATTCATATCTTTCTATGCAGTGAGTATTTTGCAGTTTTATTTTTTAACATAGTCGTCCTAAATGTTGCTTCAACAAAAATATTCAGCTTCCTGAAATCACTGCAAGCGACCAAAAAAAGGCTTGAAAGCTAGAACTTCAGGTTTCAGTAGGTTGTACTGGAATATTCATTCTCTATTCACTATTCAGAAAAACAAAAAAGGTGTTATTAAGCTTTTGGCTAAGTTCGAAAAACACAGACATTTGGGGAAACGATGTAGCATTCTTTTGAAAAAAAGGATCCACATTATTTGTTCCAATAGAGTTTTGACATAACTCGTAGTGCTTCTAAATACTTTGTTTATGTTCGCCATGAGGATTGCACATTGAAATAGCATGAATTAAGCATAAAATCCTTCAATAATTATCAATTTCGTGAATATTAATAGTTATTCAATAAACTAGGTTATTAAAGACAGCGACTAATGGTCAAGATATTTTAATGCGCGGGCGGAGCGAACGCGTTAATAGTTCGAGACCATTAGTCCATCGATTAATAACCGAGTTTATTACAAGATTTTTCCGACGATCTCAACATGAGTAGTGCATAAATTCTTGATTAAAATACATTCTCAATTCGCACAAGACATACATTTGACGGAATGGAATTTCTATTTTTCTATGTTCCAGTAGCGTTTTGACATTTCTCGTAGTGCTTCTGAATACTTTATGTACGGTTGCCATGAGGATTGCACATTAAAATGGCTAAAAAATTGAGCATTAAAATGGGTCATTAATGCTCAATTTCGTACACATTAAAAGCAGCTTTTATTTAGAGGTCGGCGGAAAAATCATTTTTTATTTCGGGGTCGACGAAAGAGTTGATTTGATGCATAACAAATGGGGGAGGTACTCTATCGTAATATTCGAATGAAGTTGCTCTATAACCAAGAGAGCTCGAAAAACCAGGTCATATTCTCGTTGCGTTGCTTATTTCATCACATTCCTCATGAAATATTTCGAAGGAAAACCTCACTTCTGATATCCACCGTTTCTATTCTGCAATGTAGCAAAATATCATGTTCTAATTAATAAACTTCTGGGTAAACTTTTGGATAACAACGAACCAGATCTAGTTTATCGCGTTCGTTAAATATCGATATTCGAAGATAGGCCTCTAGGGTAATCTGTTAGTTCTGATATAAAATGATGAATGGCTTGTTCAACATTGTGTTCACTCGGTAGGAAATTTAGTTGTAATAGATATTAAATATCAGCAGTTAAGTCTATCAATCATTCGATTAAACATGAAGACTTAATCGAGAAATTATTATTGGTGAATTTGGTACAGTATTGTATGGTTTATTTATAGGTACATTTGGGAAATAAATGTAAAATATCTATATGAGCTTGTGCAGAATATTGTAGATCATGATAATAATAATTCAAGAAAACCCTGGGCTGGAGCTTTTGAGCGCTCATTCATTGGTGGAGCAATCAAGCTATTACCTCAAAATTTTGTAGAGTTTGAGATTAATACTAAATATATGGATGCAAAAACTCGATCGAAATAATTTTCTGGAAAAAATAAAATATAAAATATATATAAAACCTTTTTTTGTCAATATTTCAATTGAATTTTCTATGGCTCTGTTTACACTATAACAATATTCTGCATGAAGCTAACTATGAATATTTTTTATGTGGCCGCATAATCACATTTCGACTGGTTTCGTTTTGTCTGAGATATTGAAGACCAAAAATTTTGAATGCTATTTCATGAAACCCCCTGTACGATGTGGCTGATTAAAGAACTTTACCGAGGCATTTGGAAACCGAACTCAACCTGAAAATTACAAATGTCTAGGACAATCTCTTCGAGAGTTAACGTGCTCACTGACATAATTGGATTTGATCATGAATTCGTCCTCAAGGAGTCGAATCCTATCATTTGAGACCATTTTCGGACCAGAACTGGAAAATAACAGACATTTGGATAAAACAATAAAGCACTGGTTTAAGTACAACGAGCGCTCAAAAATTGACGCGTTTACGGATTATGTTTCATAATAAACTGGAGACACACATATAATCGTGTAGAGGACACCGCGAGAATCTTTTTTGCCTATAATCACATATAGACAGAATATTCCTTTTTTCGAACTATATGCGAGAGGTACAGTTTGTTTAACGTTATTTTTGGTCAGTTATGTATAACACCTAAGTCTTATCTCAGTCTTTTTGCGATCCTCAATTCCAAAAAAAATTACAAAATGGCGGAAAATCTGATTTTTCCGGTTGTCGAGTCAAATTGAATTTTATTTTTTGATTGAACACAATCATCAAAGAATCAGCAAAGAAAAAAATTCACCCGAAATGTATGAAACTTCTCACAATTATACTGCTTATTACACTTATCACGAATATGAAAAAATAGTTCAATCGTGAAAAATTTCATTCATTTCGGGTGAAGTTTTTTTATCGCTGCAAGCATGTAGAAAAAAGTTGTGTTCAATTTATTCATTTTGTGAATGAAGATTGATGTAGGTACTGGATTTTCATGCAGAAGTCAAAGAGAATCGCATCATCTGAACCATAAAATGAAAATTTTTAATCATTATTTGTTTACATCATCATTTTTGAATTATTTCCATAATATAATTTCAATCGTGCTGAGATTCTGCATCAATATCCTTTACATGAGTCTCGAGTCCTATACAAAATTTCAAGGTAACAGCACCGTTGCTCCACCAATGAACGATTGCTCAAAAGAACCTGCCCAAGGTTTCTAATTTCTTCTTTGGATCGATTAATATCGGTGAATTCGACAAAATTTTCAATTAAGACCAATCGATTCTTAAAAAAATACTTCTCAAAAAACCGTTTAGCTTCTTCAGTGTCAAAAATTCATTTGTAATTACTGCGTTAAGACTTCTAATGTCTCTGAATACACTAACTTTAAATAAAACAACAATTGTGGGGACTAGAAAGGATCAATGTTGGTCCAACCATAAAACCCTTCGATATTCAAGTGCCGGCCCTAAATTCTACAAAACGCTTGATTTACTCCGAACAAAACTTTCTTCAGGGCACTTTGTTCTTCAGTCGATTCTTCACAAAAAAACAGTTGTGCTTCTTTAGAGTAAACGATTTAATTTGTAATTACTGAATTAGGACTTCTGATGTTTCCGAATACACTCACCTTAAATAACCACCACAATTATGGCGACTAGACAGGATCAATATTGGTCAAACCATCAAACACTTCGATATTCAAGTGCAGGCCCTGAATTAAACAAAACGCTCGATTCACAGCAAACAGGACTCTCTCCAGGACACTTCGTTCTTCAGTCGATTCTTCACAAAAAAATTCTTGGAAAAACCGTCTTGCTTCTTTAGAGTCAACGATTTAATTTGTAATTACTCAATTAAGACTTCTGGTGTCTTTGAATACACTTACCTTAAATAACCACAACCATTATGGCGACTATAAAGGATCAATATTGGTCCAGCCATCAAACCCTTCGATATTCAAGTGCAGGCCCTGAATTCAACAAAACGCTTGATTTACAGGGAACAGGACTCTCTCCAGGACACTTTGTCCTTCATACAGGTCCATCAAGCCGTTTTCTCTTGTATCCCGATCCATGCCCGGCTTGGAATTTCGCGGACACGACTTTCAATTAAGTGAATTGTTATAACGGGTTCCACTCACCCATAGGGCGTTTATTCAAGGACTCCTGCCTGCCTTTTGAACGGAGCTTGGGGTCCTGAATTGGACGAATTGAATCGCACTAACATTTATAATGCTTGGTTCCACATCGGAAAATTCCGCGAAAATGCCTAGCCAAAGATAAATACCGATTGGTTCGGGCTTTCACAGAAATTGTCCACATTTCCCCCGTTTAAAATGTTTTCGATGTTTTAAGAATGGCTGGTACAGGCTGGGAGGTTTTTTACATTCCGATGCCACAAAAATATACAGGCTGGCCTACGGTCGATAGTATAATATGAGAACGAATCAAATATAAACGAGACTTTTCGCTTTTCAGGCAAAATAGTGGAGGAAGAAAGTTCCTGATTTTTTAGTTGTTGGTAAGGTTTGTTAGGTGTCCACTATGACGTTTTTTGAGCAAGAGGTACCTACGTCAATTGCGCAACGTGTTCTAATCAAGTTTCTCGAAGTAGAAGGCGTAAAACTGGCCAAAATCTTAAGGAGATTCGGTGCGATTCTGTTCCCATATTGCTATGTAACTTGTTATCCAAGCATTATTGCTATCTCCCAAATTCATAGCAATATGTCTACAGTATTGTGTATTATTTTTCGACTGTTATAGCAACGTTGGTTATGAATTTTTTCTCCAGAACCGGCAATCCAAGAGCTGGGAACACTGTAATATATGATATTCGAACTACTATTTTGAAGTTTTGTAATGGCATTTCTGTGTTTTCAAAGACTTGTAATGAGAATTTCAGAAATGTTGCGGAATAGGAAAACCAAGAAAATTCAAATGGAAGTATTGATAAGCTTCCTTGAATATAATATAATTAAAGTGAAAGGAAAAACCCACCCATCAGAAATATACAGAAGGAGAATATCAAGTGCGTCGAACTCACAAATTTTGTGAATGCCAGTGTAAAATGCGACAAGAAAAGATTGATTGCTTCCTCTGAATGAGATGTCGAATACCTTAAACATCGGAAAAACGAAATACATGGCCTTTAGTTCATATACTACTGGTCTGCCGAATTTGGGTAATCTTGTGATTGACAGTGATACATCATTGAAACAAGGAGCATTAAATATTTGGGAATAACTATTGACCAACAACTGAAATGGGTTACACGAATAAAAAATCTTGTTGATAAATTGAGACGTCTACTATTCAAATTCAAATACTTACGTGAATATATGAGTAATATTAGATATTTGAAGATATTCTATCGGGCTTTGGTTCAATCTAACTATGACATCATTGGATGGGGTGATACTTATAAAAACCACATAAAACCATTGGAAAATATCCAGAAAGGAATCTTGAAAATAATTAATCGAAAACTACTTACTTAATATACCAACGATTTATTTGCTTTTCCACCGGTACCGGGTTTTTCACTATAATTTGACCCCTCCTTTAATTTTATTTCTAAGAGAGATGCAGAAAATTGTTATATAGAAAAATTTCACGAAATCGACTGAGGTTTCACAATATGAATTCACATAATAGAATATATACAGGGTGACCAACATATTGTTGGCAACTTTATTTTTTCAAATGGAACACCCTGTATATTTTTCCATGTTTGGCTAGCTCTTTTTCCCCTGATTTTGAATATGTAATATATGTTGGTCTATCTCTTTTATTCTTAGAACCACATAGTTTCAAATTTTAAAAACCACCTGGCAAGATCTGTGTGGCAAAGTGCGTTTACTGAAAATGCTCATTTTTCTTCCTTATTTTGGTAGGCTATTTCTTCCTGATCTCGAATATAAATGCGTATTTGGATGTGTCTCTTCAATTTTCAGAGTTTCAAAGTTTTGAAATGATGACACCGAATAGAAAAATATGTGAAATCCCTACAAAATTCTCAATATCCAAACAATCTACTGAGAAGTAATATTTTAGAATGAATACTTAACAATTATGTAACCAATGAAAAATGATAAAATATGGTAGTTTGGTAAGAATAACATCAACTGAAGAAATTGCTAGAAATGACCACCTTCATTCAATACACATAGTTTAGTTGTTCAGACTATTTTTGATAGCATTATTATGGCTCTGATTCAAGTCAGAAATTAAAGCTTTAAAATTTTGAATCATTACAATATTATCATTATTTGTGCGTTGACGGGATTAGTTCCGAATTATGGTTTTAATATTGGTTGGTTTTATATCATTAATATTATTCTTCGCTCTCATTGATTATCATTATTGCTGAAGTAATTTTTTTCCTTCAGGAATGGCTCTAGAAACGTGTCCAACGGTATTAAATCGGGACTATTTGCTGGCCATGAAATGGGTGCGCCATTGCCAATCCAAAGATCAAATTGGCCACTTAAATATTCACGAACTTGCAAAACGCTATGCCAGATGGTTCTTGAAATTTGAAACTCTGTGGTTCTCAGAATGAGAAAGATAGACCAAAATATGTTACATATTCGAAATCAGGGGGAAAAGAGCTAACCAAAAATGGAAAAATATACAGGGTGTTCCATTTGAAAAAATGAAGTTGTCATAAATATGTTGGCCAGCCTTTATATATTTCAGTTGGTGGAGTCATATCAAAAAACCTCAGTTGATTTCGTGAAACTACTTTACGAAAAATTTTTTGTATCTCCTTCAGTAACAAAGTTAAAGGGGGGGTCAAATTATAGTGAAAAACCCGGTACATGATGTATATGCTATTAAAATTCTTTTTAACATCGTGTCTAAAAAAATATTTCTAAGAACATTGCCACATGATTACAAAACTTGGAATAAGGATAATCCTTAGCAAACACCCAGATGCAGCAAGACTATAGGACAACGAAGCTTCAGCTATCTTGCACCTAAAATTTTCAACATAAGTAATTCCTGAAGACTTGAAAAAAAGAATATAAAAGCATTCAAAAGAAGAATCAAGGCATGGATGAATATCAAAACAAGGTCATTACTCAATAACTTAATAACAACAATTAAAGATAAAGACCGCTGCATAGTAAATATCCCAAGCCTAACGAATTTGACATACTCTACTGGACCTTTTTATTGTATACTTACCGATTGTGAAATATAATATGATAACTAGTGCGAAATTGATAAGTGTGACTACTAACTAACTGTTCAATCTCATTGTCCTGTTTACCCGAGTGTGCTGCTTGCTTCAAGTTTCTTTTTTTCTTTCTTCTTGGGACAATTTCAGAATATTTGTACTTTCAATATTACGTACAGATTATAATACCTTTTTTATCTCTGTGGTATAACTTGATTATTTCTTCAAATAAACTTTGTTATTATTATTATATCACAACAGAATATTCTATAATCTTCAATGCTTTCAGGAAACAACATTAAATAGCGAACCGAAATACTACCCCCTCCCACCATAAGTTTTCCATTCTAAACCTTCAACGCAAAGTTGAAAATTTTTCTCAACTTTCTCCTGTCTCCAAAATATTTGATTTCAGACCGTCCCTGGAATCAATGTCAATCAAGTTGACGTGAGCTGATATGAAACTTCTTCTCCAGTAACAAAAAAATCCTATTATCTCTACGGATACGTATGTTAGTAGAACGTGAGTAAAATCAACTCGAATTCGGAAACATATTCTTATTCGATTCTTTTCCTCCCCAGTCTGAAAAAAAGTATCATAGAGCCCGAATGTTCCCGATAGGGGTAGTTTAAATTGATCCAGAATGGCACTCCGAGAAAAGGAATTGAATCCCCCGAACGCACCCATGTCGGTCGCATGGAAAAATATGGTATGCGATTACTAAAAGTCGATAATTAGATTTAGAGAGTTGGAACTGGTCCAAATTTTTTCTGGATTGGCTAATTCAATTCTAACCTATATTTCACGATTCAATACGCTCGTTTTCATGGATAATAGAATATCTCGGAAATGGTCCATATATTTGGAGGAAATTTAGGATGTAGATACCTATACGAGATTTGTTCTAAAGAAAAAAAAATCGAAAAGTATTGATTCAACCATCAATATCCATTTTGTGACCTGAAAAGTAATCCTCTTAGATAAAATTGACATTCATTCATTTATCTTCTTTTCACAATGCCCTTGGTAACTGAGACCATCGAGGCAACGAACATATCATTATTTAGTTTTTCCTATTCAACACATAAATCAATTTCAAGCGAATAGCCAATAATAACTGCGGTTATCTTTGGTTCAGCCCTTGGTTATTCTCATTTTTTCCTAGAACAAATAAATGGCTCTCGTCGCTTAAATGCGGTTTCTGGTTATTTGTCAATTGTCAATATAGGTTAGGTTAGTGACCCTGGTGAATAAGGTGGTTGCAGCATGATTACGGTGTTTTTTTGCCGAAAAATCACGAAAAAGAATTGATGTGACAGCTTCACTTTCGGAACAAAATTCGCTAGCACACTAGCACCCGTTTCATGCCCAAAACAGTCGTGAATATTGCAAAATTGATATGCAAACATCCTTTGCAATTTCCCTAATAATGATCTTACAATTTTTCAGAAAATTTTTCCTCACTATTTCGATGTTGTCTTCGCTTGTTAACGTGGTAACAACTCCAGGATGTTTTTGGACTAAATGCGTTTTGAAAAGTTGCTCCTCATATCTCAAATTCCAAAATATTATTCTGATCCTGCTGAGATTTGGCTCCTATATAATCAGTATCAATCTCAAGTAGTATACAAACCTTCGAGGTAATAACCTCATTGCTCCATCAATAAACGAGCGCCCACAACAAGCACATGCTCAGGGCTTTCTTAATCTTTTCAAAGCAGAATTGAACTACTAATCCACATAAATGATGAACATAATGTGTAACAACATAAAAAAACTATTGCACACAACCTGCGAAAATTCAAAATTCACATTTTCTTTTGAAGAAACCTCTTATATCTAGGAGTTCCAGTGATTTTTTTCCCCATTCTCCAATCTCAAACCCCAGAAACCTAGAAAAGAACGAATAGTAAGATATTTCGTACTCCCAACAAAATGCAACCAGAGATCTGCATCGAAAAAATACCTATAATACCGCAAAACTGAAATATCATGTTTAGAAGCACAGAAACCGTGCAATTCCAAGAGAAAAGAAATTCCTCCTTGGGGATAATATTCAAGTAGCGTTATCTGAAAAGATGCTGCTGAACACCTCCAACATTATTATTCTCCTTTCTTTTATCCAGCTTCGTAGTTTAAATTCGAAAAATGAACGCATTGAATATCGAATAATGGTCCGCTTAAATTCACTTTTCGACTGCGAACCTTCAAGGAATTGTTCTCTCTGAGGTGAATTGCCATTGCAAATATTCGGAATCAGCATAATACGGGAATGTTTGATACCCTTGTTGTCGTTTTAGGAATATTTAGTAGCTTTGGCTAAAAGTTTGCATAGCTCGAAAGAAAGGTATTTGTACCGGGTGTCCTAAATACGTATGTGTGTGAAGAGAAAAAACTATAATTTCTGAAATATTTTGTTTATAACTTTGAATATTCTTACAACTCAGATGAACTTTCGAGAAAATTAGAAAGCCCCAACTCAGTACCAACTCAATACATTTATAGCGTAAACCATTTCAACCGTTGAAAACCAATTTCTCGTAAAATGCTAGGCTTATTCGTACTTAACATTTCGTGGAATATCTCAAAAACCGAATGAAATAAAAGAAAAATGTCATCGGAACAAAACAGCACAAACCTAGTACAATTCAGCACAACAAAATTTTTTTCGAAAATCAAAAAGTGCTGGGCCAATTTCACACACACTGTTGCCAAGTATATTGGTTTTTCCTCCACCCTATTGTTTTTTCTTATTTTTCCCCATATAAGAAGATTACTGATGATTTTTCTGAAACTTTCATCAGCACGAGTTGGCACAAATAGAGTACAATCATATAAAACAATTTTCGTCGACAAAAAATAAAAGTGCTGGCTCGTATATAGAATATATGATTTGAACCGTTTCGTTGGTTAATAATAAATGTTTATTGTTATGAAAGTCTTCTCGATTATAAGAAACACAATCGTATCTATGCCTCTAAATCAAGGCATAATGTCACAATACAGAAAAAAATTAATGGAAAAGAATTAACATAAAACTACAACAAAAAGGTAAGAAATAAAAAAACAGTATTCAGAGAAAACTTTCAGAATTAAATTATTTTTTGAATATTTTTCGGCATAATAAAAAAGGTATGTTCCTGGAAAAAAAATTGATAGCGCCGCGACACCCGGCACCTTAATTCTTTCTCCGACTTTTAAGCACATCTCAAGTCAACATTGACTTGTACCAAATACCGTCAGAAGAATGAAAAAATATTCATCACTTTTCGAGAAGAATTAGGTTACCAAGATAAGTGAATCACCCTGTACAAACCTCAAAAATTTTTGCAAGAGTTTGCGAGTCATTCAAGTAGAGAATGAAAAGTCATTCCAAATGATTCCATCGAATTTCTATTATCTATTATTATCATTCAACGCAGTTAGGCTTCTAAACAACATCCTTTTCTTAAATTCACTTTTCGGCCGCGAACCTTCAAGGAATTGTTTTCTCTGAGGTAAATTGCGATTGCAAATATTCGAAATCAGCATAATACGGAAATGTTTGATACCTACCCTTGTTGTCATTTAAGGAATATTGTTTCATAACAGGCATTCCGAAGATGTTCTGATGAATAGTTTTGGCTGCGAGTTAGCGAGTTTGCATAATTTGAAAAAGGGGATGGGGGTTGAATTGGTTTGGAAGTGAGGGGTGCTTAAGAGGGCCTTCAATGGAATTAGTGCCAGAATTTCAGATCTTATAGAGGTTATTTAAGGTAAGTAACTGCTTGTGAAGTGGGTGGATTCAATCATTAGTTGTTTCATTTATTGTTCCAGAACTTGAGTTGATATCTCTAGAAAAAATTGAGAAAAGCCCTCAGCAGGTGCTTTTTAGCACTTGTTCATTGGTGGAGCAATGAGTCTACATTTGGTAGAGGACTAGGAATTGATACCAAATAGATGAATACAAAATATCAGCAAGATCAGAATCTTATCTCTTAAAATCTTGAACATACACTATATCATCTTGATTCACAAAATGAATTTCACTCGACTCAGATATCCTGTTATAGAAATAAATAAATTCTTCTTTCAATATCTCTATTGTATTTTCCAAGGTTCTGTTGACATTATGGCCACAAAATTTTGCATGAAAATTCGGTATATCAGTCTTCATTCATGAAAAAAATTTCATTCGTATCGGATATCCTGTTATGGAAATATAAATATTCTTCTTTTCAATATTCCATTTGAATTTTTTATGGTTTGGATAATACTACGGTTACTAAACGAGCATTCAGTATATCAGTCTTCATTCAAAAAACCAATTTCACTCAAATCAAATATTTTTTATGGAAATACGAAGTTTCTTCTTTTCAATATTCCAATTGCATTCTCTATGGTACTGGTAACACTATAGCCACAAAATGGCGTATTATGAGAACCCTGAATGTGGCCGCGAAATTTCATATCGATTGGTTTCGTTTTGAATATTTTATGGAAAACCCTGTATAAATTGGCTGGTTAACGAACTTAACTCACCTCGAAAATCGCAAGTATCTGCGACAATCCCTTCGAAAATCGAACCCTATAGAGGATTTTCGAAAATTACAGACTTTCGAGCATAACGGTATAGCACTAGTTTGAGTAAAACGCGTGCTCCAAATGAATTCTAGAATGCTTTGATATCTAATCAAAACACCATTCGTCGGAACGTCTAATAAACTGTAAACGTCAAAACTAAACCCATAATGTCAACAATTCTGAAGAATCCTCCTAAATCAGACGATAAAAATATTTCAGGAGATGGGGATGGCATCAAGAACACCCTCTCTATACGACACCCAGTGCCATCATCTAGAAAATTCACCCCTACGACAAGAAAAACCAAAGACATGAAATCGAAACTTGAATTGGCCCTAAAGGATATGAAGTCACCGCATAAAAAGCAAGCTTTACGGGCAAAACTCAGAACTGAATGCTCCTCTGTAGACACACCGATCAGAATACCAAACAGGATGTGTTTGAAGTCTGCCGAAAACAGTGATAAAATAGGAATTTATTGTTCGCCAAGAGAAGCTCCACTTAGAGAGAAATTTAAGGAAGGTGCAGCGCGGCTAGTTCTCAGGTATTTATTGCTCAATTCGTGGCGGAAATCCAGATCACGTTGCTGCGATTTTTCCACCATGCTTGCCCTCAAAGAAGACAAAATAAATCAGCTGCATATGCAGATAGACGTTTTGCAAGACCTCAGAAAATCAGAATCATCCAAACGTGAGAAAATGTCTCTTGAATATCACGAGATACAAAGGGATTTCGAAAATATTGCCCAAGACAATTTCACGTTAAAAAGTTACATCGAAAGTTTGGAAAACGAAAAATTGCACATGATACACCAGTTGAAAGAACTGAATGAAAAAACTGAAATTTGCCAGAGAGAAATCTTGGAGAAAAACAACAACCTAAACTCACTGTCAGATAAATTCCAGAAGGAAAGGGAAAAACTAAGAAGAATATCAATGGAGAAAAAAAGCTCACAAGAACAAAATTACAAATTAGAAAACATAATCAATATCCAAAAGGAAAACTTGGAAAACCTGAAATCTTCAGTTGATACTCTTCAAAAAGCGAAACTCGAATTGAATTCTCAACTGGAAATTTCCCAAGAATGCTGTAAACAACATGCCGAAAAAATACGTGTACTTACTCTAGAAAGCGCAAGAAATAAATCTAAGGTTTCTGCCTGCGAAACAGAGAAAGCTGAGTTAATTGGGGAAATTCAAAGCCTTGAAAAACAGTTAGATTCTGCTCTGACAGAAAGTAGCGATTTGAAAGATATGAACACGTCTCTACAGATGGAGATAAAAAATCTAACGTTGAAAATCGAAGAAGATAGAAAATTTTTATGGAATATTATGAGAAAGGGTATGGTTTCGACGTATAGTGCTTTGAAATATTTAGGAGAGAAAATAACCCCAGCCTTACAGGCTAATTTTACTTATTAATAAGTATTCTATTTCTACAATTTTTTGCTATTCAACTTTTCTTATTTCTTATTTAATGTTTAAATTATATTATATGTATAATGAATTGAAAATATATAACCTGATAATGACATATTCCTCTTTTTTCTCACTCATTATTGCTCTTCAACTTTTAATTTTTGATTTGATGTTCACAGTCATTTGAAAACAGCGATAAGTAGTTATTGAATCAACTAGGTTATTAAAGGAAGCGACTAATGTTCATGATATTTCAACGCGTGAGCGGAGCGAAAAGTTCGATACTTTTGGTCGCTCGATTTATAATCCAGTTTATCACGGGATTTTTCCGACGATCTCAATATGTATTGTGTATGAATTCTTGATTGAAAAACATTCATATTTTGCACAGGACTTACATTTCACTTAATAAAATTTCTATGTATCTATATTCCAGAACCGCCTCGGTGGCTGCAAGGGTATGGCGTGTGCCTACAAGTACTTGCGAAGCTGTAGGTCTGGGTTCGAATCCCGGTGTGGGTATGGATGTTTGTGTATGTTCTAGTTTGTCTTTACAACAAAAATTGTCTCGAAAATTAATGTGGTATGATTGAGTGAGTGAAATAAAAAATTGTCGATACTGGATCTGTGTACATGACCTCAGAGTCGGGCACAATAAAGAGAAGATGAATGAATGAATGAATCTATATTCCAGTATAGTTTTTACATTCATCGTAGTGCTTCTGAATACTTCGTGAACGGTTGCCATGAGCCCCATGAGGATTTCCGAAACGAAAAAATTCGTGTGCCTATTCTAGAAAACGCAAGAAATAAGTCGGAGGTTTCTGCCAACGAAATTGAGAAAGCTGAGTTAATTGGGAAATTCACAGCCTTGAGAAGCAGTTATAGTAGAGCACTAGAAATATAGGTATGCCAGACTGGGTCCAACCATAGACTCGAAAATTACAGATGGTAATGTCAATTTCTCAGTTATTGTGCTCTATTGTTAGTTGCGTGCTTTTTTTGAAGAATAGTTAATAGAAAGTATTGATTTTTCATTCAAAACAATAAAGTTGGAGACTAGACAGGTAAGCATAAGCATTTATTCGATTACAGATTTCATTTCATTCGAATTGTTCTGTAATTTTCGGGTCTGTGGTTGGACCCAGCATGGCTGTCTGGTATACTCCCCTTTTCAGAGCCTTAGTTATAGGTTCTGCTCTGACAGAGTGTGGCGATTGGAAAGATATGAACGCATATTTTCGAATGGAGATACAAAGTAGTGGTATGGATTGAATTTGAATTATTTGCCAGGTGCATAAATTAGTTATTTATAATTTAAGGGAAAAAAGTATTTGATTTAAGCGCGAGATCTAAAATCTAGTATTTTTTCCGTGTATAATACAATATTTTTTTCTGTGATAAGAAAAACGACCATTTAATAGTGAAAGAAATATAACCTTTCACGAAATCACTTTTTTGCCAAAAAAAGTACTCACTTTTTTCCTGGATACATAGACACTCACTTTTTTGACAGGGAAAAAATAATTTCGTAAAAAATCATATTTTGTGACCTATCAAGAGATATAAAATTTCACTTTTTTCCCGTCCATGGATGCTCTGTTTGATATTACCACTATGCATGTTCTTTGTGCGTTGACGGGACTAGTTCCAGGTTGGTAGTTGGGTTTAGTATTGGTTGATTTTAAATCAATAAGTATTATTCTCCGCTTTCATTGTTTATATTATGCCCGCGTTACTCTTTAACGCAAGAATTTTCATTTATAACCTGTGAAAAAAGTGAATTACTCACTTTTGTCCCTGGAAAAAAAGGTAATTTCGTGAAAATTTTTATTTTTGTCATCATAGTCGTTTTTCCTGTCACAGAAAGAATAGTTTATTATACACGGGAAAATATTAGATTTTAGCTCTCGGTTTTTTGTATCCCTCCGCTCCGCTTCGGGAGACAATATAACCTTGAGCTGGAATCTCATTCTTTTTTTCCTTGTATAATAAATAACTATTTCTCTAACCATCAAAAAATTTTGACATTTTTGTACTTTTTCAGGTGCAAAAGCCATCAATTCCCCTACCGTACAAAAATTTGCTCGTTGTTTAGCAACACTTTCAATCATAGAATTAAAAACGCTTCTTTAAATCCTAGGACTAAAAGTATTTGCGTTTGAGCTTTCTAAATGAAATTTGAAGAAAAAAACATTGTCTCTTGCAAACTAAACTAATTGGGCAACTTGTATACAGGGTGTTTCATCATAAACTGGACAAACATATATTTTCGTGTAGAGGACATCGGGAGAATCATTTTTGCCTCATACAATATATCCCGTTTTCGAAGCATAAGCGAGATACAGGGTGTCAAACGTCATTTTTGAGCAAGATTCTAATGAGTGTGGTCAGTTATGTATAACACTTAACACGTTGAGCGCCACGTGCACACCGGTGGACATTTGGAATTTTCAAAGCAGGACCAAGTGTTCACTGGTGGTCATTGTTGATTTTCATCGATCGGACAGCATGACCATCCGTGGTCACATTATGTATTTTATTTGGGGACCGCGTGCTCATCGGAGGCTACGTTTTCTTTCATTATAACATAAGGAATGTAAGGTTTGGTCCCAGGGTGTGAGCATATTTCACTTGGACTTTGTAGTTTGGTCCAGCAATGTGTACTAATTACTGGATATGTGACCACGGGTGGTCATGCTGTCCGATCGATGAAAATCAACAATAACCACCAGTGAACACTTGGTCCTGCTTTGAAAATTCAAAATGTCCACCGGTGTGCACGTGGCGCTCAACGTGTTAAAGTAACGGTTTTTGGTCAAATCTCAGTATTTTTGGGTCATCTATTCAGAAAAGCTGACGAACTCCGAAAAAAAAATTACAAATGGCGGAAGACCTGCAATGTTCCAAATTTTTTTTAGCGGTTGTCAAATTGACTTTTATTTTCTGAACGAACACAGTTTTCTAAGAATTTCTGTGAAAATTTTTTTTCAAAAATCGAACACAAATGTCTACAGCGATGAAAAAAATTCACTCGAAATGGATGAAATTTTGTACAATTGTACCGGGTTTTTCACTATAATTTGACCCCCCCCTTCAACTTCGTTACTGAAGGAGATACAAAAAAATGTTTTGTATAAAAGTTTCACGAAATCAACTGAGGTTTTTTGATATGAGTCCAGAAACTGAAACATATACAGGGTGGCCAACATATTGATGGCAACTTCATTTTTTCAAATGGAATACCCTGTATATTTTTCCATGTTTGGCTAGCTCTTTTCCTCCTGATTTCGAATATGTAACATATATTGGTCTATCTCTTTTATTCTGAGAATCACAGAGTTTCAAATTTTAAGAACCACCTGCCAAAATCTGTAATCATTTTACTAGTAGCAGAGTGCGTTTACTGAAAATGCTCATTTTTGGAGTTATAATAACGTCAATGGGAAGATATACAGAGTGAACAACATTGAATGCAACAATATTTTTTTAAATGGGACACCCTGTCCTGTATATTCTTTCTTTTTTTGATAGGCTATTCGCTCCTGATCTTGAATATAAATGCGTATGTGGATGTTTCTCTTCAATTTTCAAAGTTTTGAAATGATGATACCACATAAAAAATATGTGAAATACCTACGGAATTCATTATATCCAAACAATCTACTTTAAAGTATTATTTTAGAATGAATACTTAACAATTACTTAACCAATGAAAAATGATAAACTATGGAAGTAAAATGATCACCTTCATTCAATACACCTAGTTCATTTGGTTGTCTCAAGTTGTTCAAACTATTTTTGATAGCATTATTATGGCTCTGATTCAAGTCAGAAATTAAAGCTTCAAAATTTCTTTCTAATCTTTACAATATTATCATTATTATTTGTGCGTTGACGGTATTAGTTCCGAATTTTGGGTTTAATATTGGTTGATTTTATATCATTAATATTATAGTCCTCTTTCATTGATTATTATCATTAATGCTGAAGTAATTTTTTCCTTCAGGAACGACTATAAAAACGTGTCCAACGGTGTTAAATCGGGACTATTTGGTGGCCATAAAATAGGTGAGCCATTACCAATCCAAAGACCAAATTGTTCACTTAAATATTCACGAATTTCCAAAACGCTATGCCAGATGGTTATTGAAATTTGAAGCTCTGTGGTGCTCAGAATAAGAAAGATAGACCAATATATATTACATATTCGAAATCAGGGGAAAAAAAGCTAACCAAATATGAAAAAATATATAGGGTGTTCCATTTGAAAAAATGAAGTTGCTATCAATATGTTGGCCATCCTGTATATATTTCAGATTGTGGAGTCATATCAAAAAACCTCAGTTGATTGCGTGAAACTTTTATACGAAACATTTTTTTGTATTTCCTTCAGTAACAAAGTTAAAGAGGGGGTCAAATTATATTGAAAAACCCGGTACTTTTTGAATTATCAATCACGAATATGAAAACAGAATTGTAAAATATCGAACGGTTTCGTTACTACAGTCATTCAAATGTTTCGTTCAGACCTCTGAAATAATGAAAAAAAATTAGTATTGAGTTCTAGAGTCAAAATAATTAAATTATTGGCATGTCCAAACATTCTAGATGAATTTATACAAAAAAAAATCAGTGAAACTTAGTTGGGACTCGAACCGACGTAGGTATTAAATAGGGAAATGGCACTGTTCTAAGGATATAGATATTCGTTGCCAGGCAACGGTAGTTCATAGTTCATAGAGTTGGACATTTATTTGAATTTCAGTGAATATAATTCAGCCTGTAGTCAAACTCTATGAACTACGAACTACCGTTGCCTGGCAACGAATATTATTATCCTTAGAACAGTGCCATTTCCCTATTTAATACCTACGTCGGTTCGAGTCCCAAGTTTCACTGATTTTTTTTGTATACATTCGTCTAGAATGTTTGGACATGTCAATAATTTAATTATTTTGACTCTAGAACTCGAAACAAATTTTTTTTCATTATTTCAGAGGTCTGAACGAAACATTTGAATGACTGTAGTAACGAAACCGTTCAATATTTTACGATTCCGTTTTCATATTCGTGATTGATAATTCAAGAAGTACAATTGTACAAAATTTCATCCATTTCGAGTGATTTTTTTTCATCGCTGTAGACATGTAAAAAAAAATTTGTGTTCGATTTTTGAAAAAAAATTTTCACAGAAATTCTTAGAAAATTGTGTTCATTCAGAAAGTAAAAGTCAATTTGACAACCGCCAAAAAAAATTTGGAACATTGCAGGTCTTCCGCCATTTTGTAATTTTTTTTTCGGAGTTCGTCAACTTTTCTGAATAAAGGACCCAAAAATACTGAGATTTGGCCAAAAACCGTTACTTTAAGTGTTATACATAACTGACCACACTCATACGAATCTTGCTCAAAATTGACGTTTGACACCCTGTATCTCGCTTATGCTTGGAAAACGGGATATATTGTATAAGGCAAAAATGATTCTCCCGATGTCCTCTACACGAAAATATATGTTTGTCCAGTTTATGATGAAACACCCTGTATATACGTATAGGTATTTATTTGTTATTTATAATTTATAGTAATGTACAATTGGAACAATTATTGACCAAACTAAAAGCACCACTGAAATTATCACTAACAAAATATTCTCAGTGACTGTTGATGATACATTCGAGGAAATATCTGAACAGGTACTTGTACCTTCTTTGTCAGGTTGCAATATTTTTCTGGCAGTATTCTCTTTGTTGATACGTGATTCTTCAATACATCCTTCTGCTACCATACTCGATTTCCAATCTCCATGTCTTTTAAGACAAGTGACCTAGGTCACCGCCACCATGAATAAGAAGTGTAGCAGATGTTCTTCTTTGCGAATGTCCAGTATACTCCTTCCAATTTTCTAACTTCAAAAATTTTGCGGCACGGCACTAATTTTGTGAATATCTACTAACAACCATTAATTGACACTTCCCATCAACATACTTCGAAAATAAACGACATTCTTGTATATTTGATGGTCGTAGTGTAACATAGTTTCGAAATAAACCGAAATAGTTATCGCCTTTAATGGTAAACAAACGAGGTTTCTTGTTTTTTGTCTGCAAAATTTTTACGACCAGGGCCGAGTCCATATCTTCAATGTCATCAATTTTCATATGAACTAGTTCGTCACAACGCATAACACCTGCAATTCCTAATACTAGAACAACTTTTATCATCAAATATATATTGTCAGGTGCCATATCCAGGAACCAAAGCACTTCCTCTTTTGTTAAAACCCTAGACTTTCCAGGTATATATCCATCACTTTGCTTCTTCAGCAATGCTCATTATTTTGAATATTTAGCAATATCCACATCATTTTTGATATCCAGTGTCAGTGTGGAATCTGGATTGCAACATTGAATACTGTGACCAAAGAGTGGGATGGCTTGAGGGTCTTCCTTAAATTGGAGAAACACACCATAAGAACACTCTCCGCATTGTTTCGCACATTTTTTACTTTTCATCAATCCATGAATCGCTGGTATGCAAGTTCATAAACTTGGCGAAATTTGGGTGGCAAAAGATTTAGATATACTGCTTCGGCACTTTCCAGTATATCCGCAGGTATATTATCATCGTGTTTGGGATTCATTTTGAAAGCAGCTTAAAAACTACACCAAAAGTATATGGTTGGTATACTCCGTTCACGGAAGGTTGAGCACATAGTAGGCGTTTCTTTATTTATCTGAAGTGGGCAGTATTTGCTGTCATAACGTAAAATAAATTCAATGTTGCCGAATGTACCCAGCCTCGTCCGACGAGCTTGCGAGTTATCAGACGACTCTATGCAATATTGACAACATTGCGTATCAATCTGACAAGAAAATAAACATCATAACCTAAAATTTTAATATACACAGTGGAATATGTCAAATTATCGTGGCCAACCGACGGCTCACCCTTTCGTGAACGGACTATACTTTTACTGACGTCTACTTGACAATCCAGCTTTACCAACAATACCAGATATCCATGACTACCGACTTGCTATCGCTGTTATAATTTATTACCGAATGATTGACGATTTTTGGATAAAACTGAATTTATTTTAATTTCGACTTGGTTGGAGAAAAAATAGTATATATCATACGGACTGAAAGCACGCATTCTTTTTTCAATGTTAACCTTACAAAAAGCGACGAAAAAAAACAAATCCATAATCTTTTGTGCTCCACAAAAAGAAAATCTCATCAAATGTAGTTTCAGAAGAACAATAAATTATTGTGTTTTCCCGATAATTCCCTATAACGTCATTCCTAACAGGATATGCGTGTTTTCCATTTCCCTTTCATAATCATTCGATTTATTTCACCTTCTTTATATCCGGAAAAACAATTATGTCAAAAATATACCAAAAGCGTTTGTCAGCAAAGAGAACGATTGAAAAAAGGAAAAAGTCAATCGAGAAATATTTTATCCTTGACGTTTGTTTGTGTTACAATATCCTGTTTTGTTGGAAAACAGGAAATCGACATTTTAGGGCAGTTTTGTTTCGATCCTGAAAAATGGCGGGATTAATTGATAATCTACGGAACCAATGGGTATGGTCTGTATACCGCCAAGAATTTCATAGCGTTAATTTACGATTTTTAATATTTCAGTTGACCAGCTTTTTCTTATACAAGGTGAGTCAAATTTATGGAACAAATTCATTTTCTGAGCAGAAAAATATTGGGCAACAAAATCCTGAAGTGGGTCAATTTCTGTTTTTCTTCTACCAAAGTTTTATGCATTTTTGTTGCATTCTGTACCATCCCCTTCAACCCTCTAAATTTGCTGGTTACTTGTCATTCTTGTCAACATAATTCGAAATTTTCATCGACAGAAGTTTGGAGGTTAACTGACAGCACAAAACGCATTTACGAGTAGATCAGAAATTCACTTTTCAATTATTTTTTTATCACCAAAAACATTCAAAAATATACATATAGTCCGTTCACGAAAAGTTGAGCACATAGTAGGCGTTTCTTTATTTATCTGTAAGTAAAATTAAGTCAATGTTGCCGAATGTACTCGACCTCGTTCGACGAGCTTACGAGTTTTCAGAGAACTCTATGCAATATTGACAACATTGCGTATCAATCTGACATGAAAATAAAGAACATAACCTAGAATTTTAATATACACAGTGGAATATGCCAATTTCCATGGCCAACCGACGGCTCAACCTTTCGTGAACGGAGTATAACCAATAAGTAAACACAATAATGAAAAATTAAATGTCAAATGTGAGGGACAATTTAACGTGATTACCGAAATCACCAGAATGGAAGTACGGTTGATCTGGTGACATATAATTCACCGAAATTGCAGAAATTGGTCACCGCTTTTTCCTGAATTTGATACACAGGGTGTCTACATTCAAAGTGGGCAAACTTCGAGTTGTGATTATACAAGTGGTTTGCAACAAAAAATGTCATATAACACATGGTCGAAATGTGGACGGTTGTTCTTCAATTTATCATTTCTTGATTTCCCAAAATATTTCGAGTTTTTTCTCTAAAATGATCATTATACAGTTTTACTTGTAGTCTCATTAAACTTGACCACATAATCGGGAAGGGTAATAAATTTGCTACAAGATGAGAGATTGTGTGTGCAGAAAACACTCTTATTGCAGGCGTGGTAAGGAGATTCTGAAGTTACATTTTTTGGATTTTTTTTGCGACAGTGGAACAAAGGAAAGTATGCTGATACTGTTTCTTGTATAAATTATGAGGAAATTTTTTACAGGGTGTCTGAAACAGTGCTTCAAATTGGCCCTAAATTGAACTATGAAATCTCATTATTTTTCGAATGGTAATCCTATAATTCTGTAATTCCAATCGATTGCTCTTCAATCAATATACCAAATATTAAATGTCCTTGAACTCAGTACGTTTATTAGCCGTTATCGAATAAAATTCTAATTTCACTGCTGAATGAAAGAAACGCTTGAAAAAATCACCCCTTATAATCAGTCAATGCAGTTAGGCTTCTAAATAACACTCGATAAAAGTTAATATTTGAATAAACTGCTCCGTGGGGCATATTGAATTATTTTTTGACCTTCATAATCTTAACGAAGGAGCAGTAAGAACAAAAGGTAATATCATCCATAAAATATCCCAGTCACTTTTTGAACGAATTTACAGATCGTTATGAAAAAAAAGTTGATTCCAAGTTTTCTTTGAATTAAAAATCCAATGAAGAAGCTATGGAAAATTCGAGGTAATTAATTGGGTACAATCAAAAGGCCAAATCGAATCTTTTATTTGGAAATCAATCCGCTAAGCATTCGTCTTAATTAACGAACTTTTTCATAAAAAACATCCGATGGAAAAACAGCTTTCTCCTGAAATACTTGTTATTTATTTGGCCTCTGGTCTTAATCGAGATGCGTTCTGTTAAGTGGATATTCCTCTTTTTTATAACTTTCAATAATCTCAATTTCGTTCTCGTATTCCAAAGAAAAAATTCAAGAAAGCCCTGAGCAGGTGCTTTTGAGCGCTCGTTCATTGGTGGACCAATGAGGATATCACATCAAAATTTTTTATGAAACTTGAGTTTGATACTAAATATTTTTTATTCTATGGTTCTGATGATAGGATTCTCTTGAAATTGCATTGCATGAACATCAAATATATCAATCTTCATTAACAAATTAAATTTCACTGAAATTGGATATCTTGTTATGGAAATATAAAGATTTTTCTTTTCAATATTCCAATTAAATTTTTTATGGTTCTGTTGACACTATGGTCACAAAATTTCACATGAGGCTTACTATGAGCATTCTGCTTGTGGCCGAAGATTTGCATTTTGATTGGTTTTTTTCTGTCTGAGATATTGATATAACTATAAAACACAATGTATGATTTGGCTGGGTAACGAACTTAACAGCGGCCTTTGGGAACCGAACACAACTATTTAAAGTAATTATGATAATCCCCTCGAAAATAATCGTGCTAACGTCCTGACGGCCCCGCGGACAGAGTTGAGTGTCATCACAAACTCTTCATCAGGAAGTCGAACCTTATCGTATGAGACCATCTTCACCTCAGAATTCGAAAATTGCAGAAATTTGGGCAAAACGATATAGCACCATAGACATAGAAAAGAATGGACAGGGCGTCACGTGACTTTTGCACTAAGTTTCGTGATCTCAACATAAGAGAGAGAGATACTGTGAAGGATGGAGTAATATTAGTGTGGTGCATAGACTAAACTAAACTAATATTGCTCCATCCTTCACAGTATCTCTTTCATAATGTTGGGAAACTGACAGAACATAAAAATATCTAATGCGATACAATGTTTTAATTATATGTTCTGTGCACCACACTAATATTACTTTATCCTATTCTGAAGTCAATGTTCTCTCTCACACGTCCTGTCCATTCTTTTATAAGTCTATGTATAGCACTCGTTTAATTGTAACGAGCGCTCAAAAAGGAATGGCAATTTCATTTTACTCTAATTATTATTTATTTTAGATAGCTTTCGAATGATCTGAAAAATACAAAATTACCGAATGCTAAAAAAAGTCTCCACAGTTTTCGAAATTTCTTTCCATAGTCATTCTCGCTACAATTTGGATAACGATTGTTAAAGGTCCTACAGGTAATTTAAATAATTTTTTGGCGTTTTTTCTACGTGAACATTGAAACAACCTGAATTATATCGATTGAAATATATTCTAGGAGGATTCTGCATTTCTAAGAAACTTTATTATAGGTTTTCACTGCCAGTCTCCTTAAAAGAAATATTTGAAAAATAATTAATTAAGCTGAAGTGGTCCACCGAAAATCTTTGCGCTTATTTGTCCGGAGCAGATTGGTTTTAAAAAAATTGATGCCTAACAGTAAAACTGAAGAAGGAAATAAATGAAAAGGATAATGAAACGCTTCGATGTCTATAGCAGACTCCTTCAGACGAACTTGGTCCAACAGAACAATTAGCCAAACTATCTACTTCATCTAATGGGTCGATTACATTGATAATAAATAATTAGTGTAAAAGAAGATTGCCATTCATTTCAATTTTGAATCTAATGCTATAAATCAAATATGGATTGCCATTTGAAAAACAAGAAATATGAACATGCGTAACTTGTATGATGCTGTTTATAAAAGAAATTGTTCTGTAGAATTCAGCTACGTTAACGCTATGATAAAAATATAGGTAGAATATCAATCAAATTAATCGAATCACCACCGCATTATAAAATGTTTGCGTTCCCACGGATAGAATTGAATTTGAGCACGAATTCGACATCCGGGAGTCTAACCTTATCGTTTGAAAACATTTTCGGCTCAAAATTCGAAAATTACAGATATTTGGGCAGAACTGAAGTTTTTCACCTCTTATCCTAAGGAGATATACCCAACAGTAAGAATTTAATTTATTAAAAGGATGGTCATTTTTTGCGTACTCTTTATAGACTTTTTAACTGTACTATAACAAAAAAATATTTTTCTTAGTGTTGCGCAGAATGTTGTCATTTTGCCGAATAATTGTTACGTGATAATTCTAGCGAACATCACGATTCAGAATACTGTAATTATTCAGGAGAAGAATTGAACTGAACCAAAAAATTTATATTATTCTCCTGTATGAACAAGAGTTTTCTACTCCATATGAGAACCTTTTAAAAATATTCTACACAAATTCATTCCCTTCAAATAAAACATTTTCTATCTGGTTAAATTCCTTCCAGTTATATCTGTGGTTTATTGAACAGAATCGAGAATTTAATGCTTTTTGATAGAATATTTTTTCGACGAATATTAGGCCTTAAAATCCTCTTCTCTCTGGAACTCATAAAAATTGATGATCCATTTGTTTGAGTGCCTTCGATATTAGGAGAACGAGCCAAAGCATAAACCTATTTTATGTTGATTGTTCTTCCATTATATCTTTATGATCTCTCCATTTAGTTTCACGTGAATTCAGTAAAAAATTATTGTCGTCAATTGAATCGTTATCTCATTCTTAACCATTCTTTTTCAGAAATTTACACGTTCGTTTTATTTCATCATACTTGAGATGAAATCCTTTTCCTTTTATAATGTCAATTGAATACACTGGAACTGTTCTGCTGATATTTTATGCTTAACTAGCTGACCCGTGCCCACTCCGTTGGTCTTAATGTTTATAATCCTTTTTTAGTACAGAGTGTAATGTTTTGATTTCTAATTGCCAAAAAGGAGGGTTATACGTAGGTATAGTGTGTATATGCATACTAATACAAAATTCGAAAGTAACTATGTCCAAAAGAAAAAACATTTGACGATTGTATTGTCCCGTAACTCTTTCGTAAGCAGTCTTCTCTCATTACACATGTTGGTTGGGCTCAAGTTTCTTGATAGCATGATAGGAATGCCATCTTTCGTGGTGAAGTAAGCCAGAAGGGTTCAAAAAATTTAAAAATCCTTGGGGATAGTGCACTGTATACTGAATACTACACACCGTATCAATAGACTTATAGTGTTTGACCTGACCGGAAATTTTCTCTAAAATGAGTTTATTTATTTCATTTACTGTATCGTTTCTGGGTGACAATATTGCCCTAGAACAAAGCCAATGATAATCTCTCTCTAATAAATTTCCAAGACCTGGATATATTGCATCAATATGTTCCAACCTGTGCAAAATGTATCCTAATGTCTCGTCAAGTTTAACGTCATTGCTGTTGGTGTTAGAAGAGACAATTTCTCCTTCGCTAAGATTGATCAGTTTACGTGGAAAGTCGTCATCGTCGTTATCGCTCAAATGAGCTCTCATGTTTGTTCGTAAATTGAGAGATGCAACCGAACTCCATAAGTGAGATGATTTTAAGTATGCTCTGATGACATCAGCGCGTGTTCCTTTTGTTACTACAGGCAGTGTTTGCCGGAAATCGCCCGCGAAAACAAAAGTAACGCCTCCCATTACAGCATCAGAGTTTCTGAGGTCTTTGAGCGTTCGGTTTACTGCTTCAACATGAGCTCTATGACTCATGGTACATTCGTCTCATATAATTGAAGATGTTTCTCGTGAAAGTTTCCCGAGTGGCCCATTTTTATGTATAGAAGAAACTGACTGTTGCTCTAGTTAGACTGTCAGAGGTAGCTTAAAGGTGGAGTGTGCTGTTTTGCCATCATTTAACAGGCAATCCCCGAAGAGGCAACGGCTAGTCCATTTCTCCCGGATGGTCTTACTTTTGCCAATACCAAATTTGCAAGAAACGTTTTGCCAGTGCCTTCCGGGGCGCCAAGAAAGAAAGTTAAACCTCTGTTAACTGTTATTAAGCACACTGTAAATTTAGTGCATCACAAGCTTCTCTCTGGTCTTTGACTAATTTCGGTACTTTTTCATGAATAAAAACTGACTCATTGGTATCGTACGAACGTATCAGTAGTATGCCCATTCCATTGATATGTGGCCGAATGTCGAGAGTGTACTAATTACGTTTCGAAAAAGTAAGGAACCGACCACGCGGCCACAGATAACGCGACTGAGACGCGATCAGATGTAACAGGCCACGCCCCCTCCTCCCGAAGCGATTACGAACGCGAACCGATTTGAACCCGAAGCCATCGCGCGCCGTCCGCTGCTTTGGCTTTCATACGTCTTTTCTCCGATTCACTTTGCAAAACGGACTACGACATGAAAGCCTTCTTATTTTTCGGTTTTTATATAGCCTATGACACTCAGCAATAATGTGGCTTTCTATTGGTGAAAGAATTTTCAAAATCGGTTCAGTAGATCCCGAGATTAGCCCTCACAATTCAACAAATATACAGACACACAAACTTCACCTCTTTATAATATTAGTAAAGACTAGTATAGATATTGATTTATACTCTGTTCGGATATCATTGAGCACAAAGTAGACCATGGAAATTTGGTATATTCCACTGTGTATATTTAAATTTTAGGTTATGTTGTTCATTTTTCTGTCAGTTTGTTATGCAATGTTGTCAATATCACGAAAAAGTTGCCTAAATTTCGGATTTCTCACAATGTCAATGCACATCTGAAAATTGACGAATTGATAACGCAATTCAGACAGTTCTAAACACCTAACGACAGAAGATTGAAATTTTACATTAGCGATTTACTACTTGAATTGAAAGGAAATAAATGAATCTCGAGCACTAAACCCTTATTTTTTGAGGAATACGCGTGTTTACTAAGCACATGGAAAAGTAATTGGTTTACACGAGCACTGAGCTCTTTTCAAAATGACAATTGGTATTTTTCATCCAAATGTCTCTTAGTATGGAATTTTGATTTTGGTGTCTTGATTTTTACTTTCAAGTGTTATCGAGTTTTGAACTGAGCATAATTGAAATTCAGCGATTCCAGCATTGTCGTTTAATAGTTATTTAATCAACTAGGTTATTGAAGAGAGCTATCTAAATAAAGATCAACATATTTTAACGCGTTCGCTCGGCTCACGCGTTGATAGTTCGAGACCATTAGTCGCTAAATTAATAAGAATAACCGAGCTGATTACAAGATTTTTCCGCCGACATTAATATGAATTGTGTATAAATTCTTGGTTGAAATACATTCTTATTTTGCAGTTGACAAAATAGAAATTTCTATCTTTTCTATGTTCCAGTAGAGTTTTGAAATAACTGTATTGCTTCTGAAAGCTTTGTGTTCGGTTGCCCATGAAAAGTGCAAATTGAAATCAATTGAAAATTAAAATGGGCCATTCATTTTCAATTTCGTACACATTAAAATCCCCCTTTCAGGTCGGCGGAAAATTAAATTTTCGATTTAAAATTCCGAAATCAAAGACAGGTAACCATGAAGACATACCAAAAAGAAGTTACAGAGAAGTAGTCAACAAATTAGATGGAAATGTTTCTTATGGTTTTCTGAACTCTATTTGGCATTCATTCAGTTAACAAACTGTTACTGGAATGTTCTCCAATAAATTACTTGAAATCATGAAAATAAATACCTGAATCGTATGTTAAAAGGCCGCGTTGCTCCATAGAATTTCTCTAAAAAAATTTTGCCATAACATCCTAACAATTTGTTCTCCGTGTCAAAATAATGGAAACATAAAAAGAGAAAGTCCATAACATATAGCGAAATCGTTTTTTTTAACACCAGAGTTGTGATGCAAGAAAAAATCAACAAAATATGTATCTATGGAAGTGGAGCGAAAAAAAATAATATTTTAGTTCATTGTCTATTCTAATCACTCGTCTGTCATTTCCATGTTCCAACAAGTCCATGAAGGGCTTAGTGCTTGGTTATTTCCTGAAAGTGCTTGGGAGCATTTTTTGTAATTACTAAAAATAATGACTTTCAAAAAATTCGCGAAGCACCAAGCACTGGTTCAATCGAAATCTCGCGAGCGCAGTGCTTACGAGCACTAAGCACAAGGCACCGCTCTGGGCAGAATATTTTATAAGCATATACATCATGAACAGTAGTATAATCAATTTTATAAAATTGTCATTATGTTGAATAAATATAACTTAATACAATAATATCCACTCTGTATTTCATGTTCTTTGGAGTATTAGAATGAATTGAAGATATAATATTCGATAAAGCTAACGTTATTACCATTCATATGAATAGACTATGTGCACCTACAAATATAATGATGTTTTTAACGTCAAACATTTTTATTACAATATTAATACAGCAAATATCTTCAGCTAGCAGTAATTGGATGTAGGTATATCGAGTAAATATTTCATTATCATACGTTGGGTCGTATTGAATTAATGATGGCCCTACTGGAAATATTGCCAATTAATAGGGAATGTTCGAACATGGTGGATTAACAACTTTCATGTCATAACTGATTATGTCTGGGTTATTTAGCGCGTTCGATGAAATAATTTACACCTAATACAAAACTCTCTACTTCTTGGTTTTTCTGATGTTTGTTGAAATTTCAAATAATTTTTCAATTGGTCATATCTTGAACTTTGTTAATCTTGTTCAGCACAAATGTCTGTGATTTTCGAATTCTGAATCGAAAATGGTCTTCAACGATAGGGTTCGACTACCTGATGACGAATCCGTGTTAAAATTCAATTCAGTCCGTGGGGCCGTAAACACGATAGCTCAGGGTTTTTCTTGATTTTTTATCGTTAGTTCTCCTCAATATCGAAAAAAGTTATGCGTACCCTTTTGAAGAAATTTTCAATAACGTTATCAAAAACATTTTTTCATTTTTGTTGAAAATAAATCTGTCTCGGTTCATCCATTTGAAATGATTGATACCTCATTTTATAGGTGAATTAGTTATCTGAAAATGTTTTATTGGCCACTTTCTTCTTAAACCGACCGTTTTCGATATTTTTCGAATGAAAGTAGCAAATAAAAAAATAAATTTTTTCATGTTTCGTTGGAAAAAAATCGGTCTGTGTACATCCGATTGAAATGATTGTTACCGTTAATTAATTCTACAAATACCTTAATGTCCACTTTCTTTTATGACCCACCGTTTTTTAAATATTTATTAATAAACTTGGTTGCAGATGGAAAAAATTTGTTCATCTTTCGTCGAAAATAAATCGGTCTCTGTTGATCCGATTGATCCGAATGATTAATACCTCATTTTATAGCTGAATAAATTCTTTACAATTGATCTATCGACCACTTTCTTCTATAACCTACCGTTTTCAAAATTTTTCGAATAAACTTGTTGCAGATGGAAAATAAAACTGTTTCATCTTTCGTTGGAAATAAATCGGTCTCTGTCCATCCGATAAGAATGATTGATACCTCATTTTATAGGTAAATGGAAAAAAAAATTTTTTTCATCTTCCTTCGAAAATAAATTGCTCCCTGTTCATCCGAAAAGAATGACTGACTCCTCATTTTATAGGTTAGTCAATTCTCTAAATACGCCATTTTGACCACTTACTTCTATAATCCACTCTACATGGTATTTCATTGATACAGCGTCTAATTCTAGCTTTCATTACTTTCACGAATGCAAGACATGTGTCTTCAGATCTTCAATCCATAAAACTTTAAAATTTTCAGTTTATCGTGAGAAAATAGATATATTACCTGAAAACAGTTAACAAACGAAGAGAAAAGCTTTAAGCTCAAACCAGAAATATTTTTCTCATATGAATGACGAAGAATGTATAACGCTTCAAATTCAAATAACTGTCAAGTACCGAATACTCTGCCAAAAAGCAGGGTACATGGAGCTTACTCCGAGAAAGTTTCTGAACGATCGGAAATACATACTCTGACAGGCTAAAGTGAGTTTCTGAACGCTTTGGAGTAAGCTGAAGATTCTCGGAGTTTGGGAACGCAGCCCAGGAGGCGTTGTTCTATCGTGGTGCTCTGATTTTTGAGCGCTCGTTCTAAAGGGTTATCCATTTTGTGGTTTCAAAAGTAAACGTAAATAAAACACATAAAAAATATTTTTTCTACAAGCGTGCACTTTCATTCTCTTTCCCGCACGTATTTCAATTCGTAAAGAGTCACATTGCCAAACAGTGTGGGAAAAACCCCTGCTATTCCATTACCGCACGCAAATGCGTGTGGTAATGGATTAGCAAGGGTTTTTCTCGCACGCTTTTTCTAAAGAATAAACTTAATAATGATATATCTCTATGCCACCGACGACGTTACTATGGAAACGGCATATGAATAAGAATTAATACTTGTCAGAGACTTTTGTCATTCATGTGTATTTAGAATGATCAATTCACATTTGATCTGTATGTTGAAATCGATCTCGTATAAGCGCTTGTAGAAAAAATATTGTTCCTAACTCGTGCGGAAAGTGTATTTCCCGCTCTCAACTGCTTACCCAAACTCCGCTTCGCGTCGTTTGGGTAACGGCAGTTTCGTGCGGGAAAATATCACTTTCCGCACTTGTTAGGAAAATAACTATTTTGTACAACTGTCAAAAAAACTTGACTTTTCTTCATCACTATGGATGCGTAAAATATTACTTTTTTTCACCGTTAAAAAAAGTCTTTTTTTCACCGTTAAAAAAAGTATTTTTTTCACTGCTGATAACTAAAATTGGAACTTAAAAATAATGAATATTTTAATTAGGTACAACTAATTTCACAAAATTATGATTGTATCTGTACCTTATGAAGTAAATTAGTTTCGTCATCAGCATCTCTGAGAAATTTATTGATATTATCCATAACACTTTAGATTTCTTTCCTCGGTATCCGACGCTGTTGTTCTTAATAAGCGGGACCGATTTTGAAAAATTCCTTTTATCAATATTTTCCTTGACATTCGATGTTTTTTTTAACATTGAGCTTGGAACTTGGAAGGTTTAAAAATTTTTTATTTTTCCTCGAAATAGCATATGAGTACATTTTCAGAAACCTTTTTTACGTTGTTCTTGTTGCCCCATTCTCGAAATTGGTTATTCGTTTTCTCATATTATCGGCTTTGATTTGGCTGGTAACATATAAGATACAATTGTATTTGCTTCTTCAGTCATATCTGCGGGGGTATCACTACCACTATCATGTTCAACTTCCATCTTCTTTAAAATAATTCGAAATTGAAGCAACTACGAGCAAATACTGTCAAAGATTCAAACAATTTCAATAAACTGTTTCTATAGTTACGACACAGAAAGATCACTGGATTCATTTAAATATTGTACTGAAAGCATTATCTTCAATGATTATATGTATTTCAGACGATGTAAATTCACATTCACAGTTGTACAAAAAATGTTGTTTGTATTTCGTGCGTATAAAATTCGTGTTTTCATGGCACATTCGAGTGAATTTTTGGCCTCGACCTGCGGTCTCGGCCAAAATTGACACTCTCATGTGCCATGAAAAAAACACTCATTTTACGCACTTAATACAAAAATAACTATTTTATCATGATATTTCTTTTTTATTATAAAGTTTGAATGTTGACATTTGTGTGAAACACTACATCATTTAAATGACAACCACCCGAATTGTTGCAAGCATCGATTCTTTTGAGGTAATTTTCAACCACTTTTTGTCACATATTGGGCAGTATCTCAGCCATAACTTGACGAATATTGGTTTTTAACTACTCAAGAGTTAAAGGTTTATCTGCATAAACACGGTCTTTCGCGTAGCCCCACAAAAAAAGTCAAGCAGTGTCAAATCGCATGATCTTGGTGGCCAGTTGATATCGCCGTCCACCGCCGGTTGTTCAAGCACCCATTCGACGTATCCACGATATTGATGTGAATGGTCGGCTGACTTCAGTTGGTAAGTGAGCTGAATTTTATATGGGTGTAGTTGTAGATCTTAATGCAAAATGTGCCATAACAGTCCTAATTCCTGAGAATGACGAGAAATCGACAGATTCGGGTCTTCGGCAACACTTGCACTTACAGTAGCGATATTTTCAGTGGTACGAGCAAAACGATGATGCACAGGGCTTACAATATCTGTAACCGATCCAGTCTCTTCAAATTTTTTCACAATTTTACCAATTGCTTGTGTAGTTGGACGATTATGTAAACCAAAATCTGCTCTTAAAACACGATATGTGGCTGTGGCAGAATCGCCATTTTTGTATTAGGTTTTTACAATTTTCATGCGTTGTGCGATAGTCAAGCGATCCATTTTCATAAATGTCAGACTTTCAACTGAACAAAAATTTTTTTTTTTAAAAACTTCGTTTGACAGATGTCGAATTCCAGCCCTATACTTTTGAAACCGCGAAATGGATAACCCGTTACTTAAGCGAGTGCTATATCGTTTTCCCTCAAATGTCTGTATGTAATTTCCGATTTTTCAGCCAAAAATCAAACGATTGTCGAGTTTTTACATAGGTATTCCAGTTTCAAAATGATTTCCAGAATATTATTCGGATCGTCCTGAGATTTTTCATTCATCTTTTTAGTATCAAACTCAAAGTCTATACGAAATTTTGATGTAATCGCCTTAAACCTCTACCAATGAACGAGGGCTCAAAAGCACCTACTCAGGGCTTTCTTAATTTTTTCATTTGGCGTTCCTGAGATCTGATACCAACAATTTCCATTCTGTGAACTACTGCTGAGAGTTGATTAAAGCTATATTATATATCCCAATTTTCATTCATCAAAGCAACCATCATAATTCCATTTTCCGTAACGTTCGAAAGATCCGCAGATGCGAAGTTGGAGACATAAATATTCAAAACGGTAATTCTGAAGCCGATAAATCTTTGCCAAATATGATTCTGAAGAATCCCGCTCGAAAATGATTTAGATCAGTTCGAGCCATCGTTCCCTCTAATTTGTCATACTTGAAATATCCAATTCTGCGGAATAATTATTGAATTTTCATTTATATGACTAATCGTTTTTTCCGCCTTTACCGCATTCACTTATCTCTTATTTTGTGGCATATCCGTTCATTTCGTTATACATTGTAGAGCAGAATTTTGCAATTAGACAGGGTGAGTCTTTGACTTGTATATATTTTAACCGTTGATTCCTGAGGTCAAAAGGAAAACTTGTTTCCTGTAGCAATTTTTGCGAATTCTTTCCGATGATAAGATACAGGCTGTTGAAAATCGATGAAAAAATTCGATTTTCAGTTATATCTAGCGAACGATCCCATCAAATGAAATGATTTAAGATATATAGTTTTTCATTGATGAAAATAATATCATTCTCATACAGAATTCGATCAACATAATCGAGTTTTCCGAAAATGAACATTATGTTTCGTAAAAATACCAGAAATTCAAGGAACTTACTCTTAAAAGTAAATGGACTATAATTGTCTGAATATTTGGCCATCTCGAAAAATAAAAGTATTCCTTACGTTTTTTCGTATGAAGCGTCCTTTTCGAGTTATTTTTATTTCAAAAATACCAAATGTCTGTAAAATTCCGATAATAGGATACATTTCCTGAATACAACTTTGCTTAAAAGATTGACAGAATTCAAAGTTTTTTGCGCTGATATATCTGATTATGTGAAAATTAGGAATGGATCACTAGAATGATTTATTCGTAATGAGGGTGAGCGGAATATGGAAATGGTCAATTTACATGATTCATGAAAAATATGAACAAACATAGTTTCCATAATACACTCTTATTCCGAGTGTTGCCGTAATTTTAAATAAAGTTTAATTTTAAATAATTTTCAAATACTCATGTCATGTGCACTGGACTACTCCGAAGATCGCCAGTTACAAGGCAGATTCAAGATGTCAAGTGAACACATTGTGAGTGTGATTTTCAATCAATCAGTCAGTTATTAAGAAAATTTATGGAATATTGTGGAAAACGCATAAACGCTACTTTCGCTTGTTGATCGATTTATTTCGAAAACGCCCATTTTATCTCGTCTTATTTTGACGAGAAAAGACTTCTGGTGATAGAAGAAAGAAGATTCCGCTGCAGGAAAATTCCCACCAACACGAGAGCTCTCAGGTGTGTGAAAGAAGGCCTCCCGGTGAGTTTTCTAGTGCACATTGTTTTTTTTTGTTTCTTTCTTATTTTGATCACCAATTTCATTAATTCATTTTTATTATAAATACAGTCCATTTCTCTCTCCAAATTCAGAGTTACCGCAACATTTTTTGGTCATTCGGTAACGCCGGATTTTTGGATCGAATTTCTTTGTTTGAAATATCGCTACTTTTGAAGTTTTGCATATTTGTGCAGAGGAGTATTTGAGAAACGAAATTCATTCATTATTATTATTTCGTTTCAGCCAATATTTCGGAAACACATTTCTTATTCTCGATAGTTTTTTGTCCGCTCCGATAATTATTTTTGAACATACGTTCAGCGTTTCAATACATTGTAGGAGTATTGGAAGCGCGCTCTGTAACGGACGATCTTCAGCATTTGATTGTTTGATTCTGAAACCATGTCGAAAATTAAACGAGCTAGGGCATATCGTACTACGGCAATCGGTGAGATTGAGTCACTTTTAAATTTCGCAGAAAAGACAAGATTGGATAACAGTCTTTTGAATTTGTTCAAGGCTAGGTATTCCGACCTTGACAGAATACGAAATGAATTTCTTTCAGAACACAAAATAGTTGTCGATATTTTGCTTCAGGAGGAAAATGCTGATTTAAAGGGAGAGGAAAACATTCGAGAACAATTTTTCGCTTGTTTTTATGAAATAAAATCCATTTATGATGTTTTAACGGCCGGTGGTTCGGGAAATTTTGGAGGTTTGGATCTCAAACCGAAAACTAATACGAATATTAAACTACCAAAATTGGAATTGAAAAGATTCGCAGGCGATGTAACCCAATTTTCAACATTCATTGGATTGTTTAATTCACTGGTACATAGCAACGATTCATTGAGCAATGATGAAAAATTTAATTACTTAGTTTCAGCCCTTGAGGGACAACCGCTTAAGTTAGTTCAACACTATGAATTTAATGGTAGAAATTATCAATCCGCGTATGATGCTTTATTTAAACGTTATCATAATAAGCGTTGGCTTGCAAAATGTCATTGGCGTCGCATTGAGGGTACCGGAAAGGTTAAGTCTAGGGTTCCGAATGCTTTGAGGAATTTACTGGATACTTTTCAGGAAAATTTATGTGCTTTGAAAAACTTGAATTTTCCAACAAATGAATGGGACTTTATATTATTGATGATGCTGTATGATCGTTTAGACGACGAAATAGTTTCACGATTCGAACATGTGTACGGTTCATCAGATGTTCCTAAGTACAGTGATCTTACTGCCTTTTTAGAACGCGAATGTATAGCTTCCGAGATGATATGTGATATGAAGCCATCAGTTAGCAATGTTCATTCTAGCAATGTCGATAAAAAGCCCTTCAAGACAAATAAAATGAAAAACTTTTTTGTTGAAAACGCAGCCGGTTCATCGAAGAATTCCCATTTTGAATGCGTTATTTGTCAAGCCAGCCATTCTATCTTCAAATGTCCTTCATTTCTCAATATGAAACCGTTTGAACGCTACAACCTCGCTAAAAAGCTTCATTTATGTTTCAACTGTTTATCTAGTTTGCATGATATTCGATCGTGTGGGTCCAAATCCACTTGCCGGCATTGTTCCTTGAAGCATCACACGTTATTGCATTTTAAATTGAAAGAAGAAGTGAGATCTGAAAATGATGTATCACCTGCTACTACTAGTGGTAACTCTAATCCTGAATCGAAATCAGTTGTTAACTTTTCGTGTGCTGGTGTTTTAAATTCTGATAGAACATCATATGTTGTTTTGGCCACGGCTTTAGTGGAAGTTTCTGATTCAAACGGTACTTTTCACAAACTAAGATGTTTAATTGATTCTGGCAGCATGACATCTTTCATAACTAAGCATGCAGCCTCGCGATTGGGTTTAAGATCTGAGAATATTTACCTCGAAGTAACGGGTCTGAACTCTTCTAAATCTTGCACTAGTAAAGACTTAGTTGCTATCACGATAAGACCAGTAGGTCGGAAATCTCCCCTATTGTATACTAGCGCTTCTGTCATCAACCAGATAACAGAAAAATTGCCCACTACGCCTATACCAGCTGTTGTAAATGATGAGTTCAGAAATTTAAAGTTAGCCGACCCCACTTTTCATGTTCCGGGAAATATTGATATTTTGTTTGGAGCTGACATGTTCGCTAAAATTCTTCTTAATGGTCATATTTCTGGTTCAAATGGTATAAACGCTTTCAATACTATATTTGGGTTCATCCTGATCGGAGGGGGAACCGACATTTCATCAAGAAGTGTGAAATCTTTTTTTTGTGACATAGATTGTCAAGCAATTGATAACTCGCTTCCGCAAATTTTAAAAGGTTTTTGGGAGCTTGAATCTGTCCCATCGGTGAATTCCAATTCTCCAGCTGACGATTTATGTGAGAAAATATTCGTCAACACATATAAACGCGACTTTTCTGGCAAATATATAGTTTCTTTACCTTTCGCAACTGACATACCCAGCTTTAGCGGTATGGAAGAAATCGCATTTAAAAGATTCTTTTCATTAGAACGCCGACTCATGAGAAATCCTAGTCTTTATGAAGAGTACTCTGCTTTTATGCGAGAATATTTAGACAGTGGCCACATGGAAATTGTTCCTGAGAGTTCTATGAGCGAAAACCCGTATTATCTTATACATCATTGTGTTTTGAAGCCTTCTAGTGCTCACACGAAATTGCGAGTAGTATTCAACGCGAGCGCAAAGGCTCCTTCGGGATTTTCTCTAAATGATAGTCTTTTTACCGGTCCAAAATTGCAGGCTGATATGGTTTCAATTCTTTTGAAGTTTCGTTTACATTCTTACGTGTTATGTTCCGATATAAAACAAATGTATAGAATGATTTTGGTCAAGTCCGATCAGTTAGATTATCAAAGAATTTTTTGGAGATTTTCTCCTGACGATCCTTTGAGAACATATCGCTTGAAAACGGTCACATACGGAGTTTCATCTGCTCCATTTTTGGCGTTGCGTTGTTTAAAACAGTTGGCGCAAGACGAAGGAAATGAATATCCTTTAGCGGCAAAGGTATTAGTGGAAGATACGTATATTGACGACGTTGTTACTGGTGCCTCTTCACTTGAGGAAGCCAAGATTCTTCAGAATCAATTAATTAATTTGTTTGCAAAAGGAGGTTTTCTTTTAAGAAAATGGTCAAGTAACAATCCTGCATTGTTGGAGGCTCTTCCAGCCTCTATGCGTAGTCTAGATCCACTTGATTTTAACTCTGAAGATAATTTCACTTCTTTCAAAATTTTGGGTTTATTGTGGAATCCACTTGAGGACAAATTCTCCTTTTCTGTTGTACCTCAAACTGACAAAACTTGTACCAAGCGACAACTTCTGTCTCAATTAGCTCGGATTTACGATCCTTTAGGGTTTTTATCGCCGGTAACTTTTCTAGTGAAATATCTTATTCAACGGTTTTGGATGATCGGTCTCACTTGGGATGACGAACCCCCAGATGAGATTTTGCGCGTTTGGAAGCGTTTTAGGTCCCAGATAGAATGTCTGTCTAGATTTAAAATTGAGAGACACCTGTTTTCTTCAGATTTAGTTGGCGTGGAACTTCACGGATTTTGTGATAGTTCAGAAAAGGGTTATTGCGCGGTTTTGTATCTTAAAGCAATAAATAGCGATGGAAATATATCCACGAGCTTCGTTACGTCCAAAAGTAAAATAGCTCCTCTGAAGAAAATTTGTATACCGCGACTGGAGCTGTGTGGTGCGGTTTTGTTGGCCAAGCTAATTAATTTTGTACTTCACCTTTTGTCTCATAAATTCACCTTTTCAAATGTTTTTGCGTGGAGTGATTCGCAAGTAGTTTTAGCATGGCTTCGTTCACCTTCGTATCGTTGGAAAAATTTTGTAGCTAATAGGGTTGCATATATACAAGAGAAAATTCCATCGGTGCATTGGAATTACGTTAGTTCCGAAAACAATCCTGCTGATCTTGGCAGCCGCGGTCTTTTTCCATCAGAAATTGTTGATAATGAATTTTGGTTGAAGGGCCCTACATTTTTAAGAAATCATGAAAGTCATGTTCGTTCGCTGCCTGAAGAACCTTCTGAAGTTTTCATTTCAGATGATGTTACTTGCGAAGAAAGAAATGTTTCTTTGTTGGTTACTCCTCAAGTTGAACATTTTTGTGAACATCTTTTAAAATCATATTCTAACTTTTCGACTGTGCTGCGTATTTGTGCGTATGTTTTACGATTCACCCATAATGCATGTCATCCGCGAGAAAAACGATATGGAACTTTAACTACGCAAGAGCTCCACTCGGCGTTGATAACTTTATCTAAATATACGCAACATGTATTTTTTGGCGATGAAATTTCTAGCAAGAAGTTTTCAAAACCCTTGAGAAAACTTAATGTTTTCAAGGATATCGATGACCTCCTACGAGTGGGTGGTCGCCTGAAATACGCGGATATAAATTATCGTGCCAAACACCCCATACTCTTGCCTAGAAATAGTTTATTGACGAGACATCTCATTGAATACTATCATAAAAAGTATTTTCATGTTGGGCCACGTCAATTGCATTTTTTACTTCTTCAGCAGTTTTGGATATTGTCTCCAAGACGTGCGATAAATTCGGTGTTATCAAGGTGTGTTAAATGTTTCAAAATGAAGCCGGCAGCTTATCAACCCCGTATGGGAAATCTACCCAAATCAAGGTTTTCAACCATAAAAGCATTTTTGCATTCCGGGTGTGACTACGCTGGCCCATTTACTATTGCACCAATGAAAAGATATCGAGGACAGAGAACTTCGAAAGCTTACATTTGCCTTTTTGTATGTCATTCAACGAAAGCCATTCATTTGGAATTGGCTAATGATCTGTCCTCTGAATCTTTTCTGGCTGCTCTTCAGAGATTTATCGCTCGAAGAGGGCGTTGTACAGATTTATATTGTGATAATGGTACTAATTTTGTTGGAGCCAATCGCGAATTAATAACTTTGATGAAAACCGCTGCTGAGAAAGAAGTTATAAAATTCCATTTCAATCCACCGTCCGGGAGTCATTTCGGAGGTTTATTCGAGGCTGCGGTGAAATCGGTCAAAACACATTTTTTCAGAGTAATCGGTGAGCAGATTCTTACGTATGAAGAATTCTATACACTGCTCACTTTAATTGAATCTGTCCTGAATTCCAGGCCTTTATGCGCCATAAGTTCAGATCCCGACGATTTGAATTGCCTTACTCCCGGTCATTTCTTGACGCTGGAACCGCTAACTGCGATACCTATACCAGATATGACTGATCAACCCCTGAATCGGTTATCGCGCTGGCAGCTTTTACAAAACCTTCATCAACATTTTTGGTCCCGATGGAGGAACGAGTACCTTCATACATTGCAACAGCGGGTCAAATGGTGCGATAACTCCACTCCTGCAGTCATGGGGCAACTAGTTCTAATTAAGGCGGATAACGTACCCCCTAATCAATGGCGTCTTGGTCGTATAACGGCGCTATTTCAGGGTAGTGACGGTATTTCACGGGTGGCCCAAGTTAAAATCCGAGATGGGGTCCTAACTCGCCCCTTGGTCAAATTGTGTCCTTTGCCCGTGTGCGATGAAACCTAGCTCTTTTAACATGATGGTATTATCCTACTTTTTTTTTTGTTATATTGATTCTAAATATATATGTATGGGAGTTAAATACTCAAATGTTCTTCTGCATTATAGTTTGCACAACTTCGCTATTTTTTTTCTTTTTTTGTTTGTAAAAACTTTTATGAAAAATGCTTTGGCATTTTTGGGGGCAGGAAATGTTGCCGTAATTTTAAATAAAGTTTAATTTTAAATAATTTTCAAATACTCATGTCATGTGCACTGGACTACTCCGAAGATCGCCAGTTACAAGGCAGATTCAAGATGTCAAGTGAACACATTGTGAGTGTGATTTTCAATCAATCAGTCAGTTATTAAGAAAATTTATGGAATATTGTGGAAAACGCATAAACGCTACTTTCGCTTGTTGATCGATTTATTTCGAAAACGCCCATTTTATCTCGTCTTATTTTGACGAGAAAAGACTTCTGGTGATAGAAGAAAGAAGATTCCGCTGCAGGAAAATTCCCACCAACACGAGAGCTCTCAGGTGTGTGAAAGAAGGCCTCCCGGTGAGTTTTCTAGTGCACATTGTTTTTTTTTGTTTCTTTCTTATTTTGATCACCAATTTCATTAATTCATTTTTATTATAAATACAGTCCATTTCTCTCTCCAAATTCAGAGTTACCGCAACACCGAGTGTCATTTCGTATCAGTGCTGATTGGGTCTCACACCTTAATCAGCTCCTAAAGCTCCTTTTCATTTTCGAGCTAACTCGTATAGTATAAAATAGACGAATTATTCTGGCTTTATTCAATCCGAAATTCAAGTTTTCTCAATATCCCGCTATTAGTATTGTGGAGAATTTATTAACTTCTGCATTAACATAATTATACATTTCATTTAATTTCTGACGTCACTTCAGAATCATAAAATTTACATGTTTATTGTTTGAATTTGAATGTTAAGAGTTCTTTTTCTCTTCTCTAACAACAATTAACATTCTATTAATTTGCTCGAAGAGTTCTGTTTTTACGTTCACAGATAAATAACATCTGTTCTATTTATAAGAAATTCAAGAAAAGTTCTGAACAGGAGCTTCTGAGCTCCCGTATGAATGCAGAATCTTAGCACAATCGGTATTTTATTCTAGAAATTATTCAAAAAATTAAATATGTAAAAAAAATCATTGAAAAAAATAAATTCTATGGTTCTGATGTAGTTGATAGTTGATAGTTTAAAGAGGGGTTACAGTTCACTGCGACCTTAAGGTCTATTGTACCCCCTTACAGAGCTGTTGGCCAAAAACCTTCACAGCTCGCCTTCCAGTTCCAGAGATCTAATGAAATCTAATAACTGTGAAGGCTTCAACGAGGCTAGTTCCTCACTCTTACAAGTTTCTCGTCCAAGGCATTCCTTCCTCAGGCTCGCAATGCCAAGGCATTCCGTGACTAGGTGAATGGGGGTTTCTTCCTCCTCCCCACAGAACCTACACTCGTCAGTCTCCGACAATCCCATCCTCAACAGGTGCTTCCTGAGGCGACAATGTCCTGTAAGAAAGTCAGTGAGGAGGTGTAATTGCTTCTTAGCAAGATCCAGATATCTTTTGGATCCCGCTGTCTCGAAGTTCCGAAGGAACTCAGTGGAATGATCCATCCCTGGGAGATTCCGCCAGAGTTTTTCCCTCTCGGCTTTCTCCTTCTCCAGAAACTCCTTCTTATAGGTACATTTAGATATACCACAGAAGGGTTCTGGGCCAATGAGTGACATTTGAGCGTCCTCTTTGGCAAGTGTATTGGCCTCTTCGTTTCCTTTGGTTCTGATGTAGCAATCCTTCAGAAATTTTGTACGAACATTCAGTATATCAGACTTGATTGATAAAGTAAATTCCACTTGAATCGCTCATTCTGTTATGGAAATAAAGAGGTTCGTCTTTTTAATATTCCAATTGAATTTTCCATGGTTCTCTTAACACTATGGTAGAAAAATTTCGCATGAAAATTCAGTATATCAAACTTCATTCCCAGAAAAAATTTCAATCGAATCGCATGTCCTGTTATGGAAATATAAAGATTTTTCTTTTTAATATTCCAATTGAATTTTCTATGGTTCTGTTAGAACTCTGGCCACGATATTTTGGATGAACATTTAGAATATCGATCTCCATTCGCAAAAAATTTAATCTCTGCATGGCAAAATAATTTTTTTTTCAATATTACAATTGAATTTTCTATGGTTCTGTTCACACTATGGCCACAAAATTTTGCATGAGGCTTGTTATCAGCATATTGCATTTGGCTGTAACATTTCATTGATATTGAAAAAAAAAATTTTGAATGACCATATTTTATGAAACACCCTGTACGATTTGGTAGGTTAACGAACTCTACCGGGCCATTTCGGACCCGAACTCATCCTGAAAATCTCAAGTCTCTAAGACAATCCCTTCGAAAGTGATTGTGCGAACGGACGGCCGGACAGCCCAATGGACAGAATTGAAATGGGCGGCGAATTTGTCATCAGAGAGTCTAACCCTATCGTTTGAGATCATTTTCGGTTCAAAATACGAAAAATATAGACGTATAGCGATATAGCCCTCAAAAATTAAAGGTTTTGTATATGAAAACTCTCGCAGAAGAGGTGATAAAGAATGATCAGCAATAATAATTACATGGGTACTGAAGATTAGAGGAAGCTAGCTGGATTATGCTCAGTAGAAAATGGAATGAAATCAAGAGAAAATATTGAACTTTTGTCGGCAAGAAAAAAATTATAATAACGTTTTCGTTGCATTATGAATAATACTTTTTTCAGCAATGTGAAAGGAAAGAATAAATTTAGCCTTATATTTTTATGATACGTTTAGATCCTCATTTTGAAGATTTGAATGGTACCTATATTTGTATATCTTATTCTCAGAAAAACTTCAGTGTTTCCAGGGGTGTAATAGCGCATTATAAAAATTTAAAATAGCTATATCTTTCACTCTAGGCCGAATCGGAAAAATTGGTAAAGGAATAAAGTTTTTTTCGACTTACGGAATCTACGGTTTAAATATATGTACAAATCAAAGAGTCACCCTATATATCTATATTGTCAATGAAGCAGAACCATACAATCTGTGTGAGATATCATTGCATGATTCTGCTCTATAATATTGGTCAAATGAATGAATACGCCACAGAATTGGAGAAAAGTGAATGCTGTAAAGGTGGAAAAAACGATTAGTCATAAAAATGAAAATTCAATAATTATTCCGCAGAATTGGATATTTCAAGTATGACAAATTAGAGAGAACGATGGCTCGAACTGATCCAAATCATTTTCGAGTGAGGTTCTTCAGAATCAGCCTTGGCAAAGATTTATCGGCTTCAGAATTACCGTTCCGAATATTTATGTCTACAACTTCGTATCTGCAAATCTTCCGAACGCTACGGAAAAGAAATTATGATGGATTCTTCAATGAAAGCAAAGTGGGAGATATAATATACAGGATGTCTGTAAAAATGCGAGGGAGATGATTCCTCGATGAAAATAGCAGGGGTAGTTCAAATATTTTTTTTCGAAATCGACCCCTTCCAAGATACAGCCTTTGGAAGCGATGACGAGTTGACAGTTTTTAATTGTTGTTACAGCTTCTTAAAAACACTGAGTTGAAAAACTATACATAATATGAAGCACACAAAATTGTTTTCGTGGAATAGATTTTCGAAAAATAAAAATCTCTTATGGTTTCCCATCAATTCTGGAGAAAAAAAGTTTATTGCAAAATTTCGATATAGTCGATACTGAAAAAAATGAAATATTTATTCCATGTTGAGGTTAGAATGGCCTATTCGATGCCAGTGAATCATTTCGAAGGTCATTTCTGGAGAGAAGTTATAAAACAAAACCACAAACACTATATTGATTTGTATAAGGCATAATGAATGAATACTATACACAATAAGAGGAATGAATGTTGAAATATAAATCAATCAAATAGTTTTCTTACCTATACATCGCAAAAATATTATAGATATTATCGATTGAAATATAATCTGGGAGGATTCTGCATTTCTAAAAACTTTTTATGCTTCCACTGCCAGTGTCTGAAACAGAAATAATTCAAAAATTTTGAATTAATATAAAGGGCTCCTGCGAAAATCTTTGCACTTATTTGTTAGTAGCAAATTGGTTTGGAAAAAATTGTTGCCTAACAGTAAAACTAAAAAAGGAAATAAATGAAAAGGATGATGGAACGTTTCGGTGTCTATATCAGACACATTCTTCAAATAATTCAATGTCAATTAGACTGCAAACGAAAAAACACACAATACCGAAGATTTCATGATTTTGTCTGAAGAAGGTGTCTGATTTGAATACCGAAACGTTACATTGTCTTTTTCATTCATTGCCTTTTTTAGTTTTACTGTTAAGCAAAAATTTTTTCAAAACCAATTCGCTCCTGACAAATAAGTGCAAAGATTTCCGCTGGAGCACTTCATCCTAATTGAAAATTTTTTAATTATTTCTGACTGGAAGTGAAAACCTAAAAAGTTTTCCAGAAAAAAAATTATAGATATCGTTTTCAGAAATTCAAGTTCGAATATTTATTACTTGATCCAATTTCCATACAATTCCCTAAGGTTAATAGTACCTATATCAGAACAGTTTTGGTGATATCTTGGATCTTGTGGTAAATATTTGCTTCATTTAAACCTCGTAAATATCGGAAGAGGAAGAAAATTCCAGCTGAAACAAACATTAGATCAGCTCTTTTGTGTATATTGCGAGAATATCAAAGAGAGGAGCAAGATAATGAATACAATGAACCAGTTTATATCCTCAACGTATTGATTGCAGCTTTTTCAGTCCAAAATGCTCGTTATAACTGCAAAAAAAACAGATGCGAACAGCCTGCGTTAATTTTTTTTATTCTGTGAATATCAGTTTTGAAATGAAAATAGAGTTGGGTTTCGTATTTCGACTCCACCCATTCATTCCTGCTTTTGAGACTCGTTACTAGATAGTTCAAATCAATAAACGGACATTTTTCAATTTGATTTCTGAAAAAAATAATAGAAATAATGGACTCTTCAAAAATTATAGCGATTAACTATTTTTCGTTCAGTAGTCTGGTTCACGAGAAAATAATCATCAAAATCACCGAAATAAGTTAACGAATTCAAACGATCAGAATTGACGGTTGAGTGTGACGTACGCGTTAGCGTTCATTTCGTTTGTTGATTATTGAATCACAGTTTACAACAATCGTCTGATCACTCGGCTGTGAATCGCCATCCTCACTAGTTAGTCTTGCGCGTACATCATCTTGGCGAGACTCACGGATATACAGGGTGTTAAATAATAATATGTGACAGCTTAAGGGGATGAATCTATGGTCCGTTCACGAAAGGTTGAGCCGTCGGTTGGCCATGAAAATTTGGCATATTCCACTGTGTATATTAGAATTTTAGGTTATGTTGTTTATTTTCTTGTCAGATTGATACGCAATGTTGTCAATATCGCATAGACTTCTCTGATAATTCACAAGCTCGTCGGACGAGGCCGGGTACGTTCGGCAACGTTGACTTTATTTCACGTTATGACAGCAAATATCTACTGCCAACTTCAGATAAATGAACAAACGCCTACTATGCGCTCAAACTTTCGTGAACGGACTATACGTTTAATTTCGAGAAAAAAAGTTCAAATAAACATGGGTCCGCAATAACTTCATTACGGAGCTACAAGGTGTTGAAATTTGGAATACGAGCTACTTTCAACAGTCTCCATCATTGCACGTTCTGAATATTGACTAGAATCTATGAGGTGTTTTCTTTTCCGGAGCCATGTCTCCCTTTTCCCACTCAAACTTTTTTGCAGTACTCCACTGATCAGCGTGAAATCAATTTTTTATGTCTACGTTCAATTCTAAAACTTTTTTAACTCTTGTTATTTTTTCGTATCTCTAACCGTTTTTGAGTAAAAAATTATTGAACGATTGTTTGTTATTCGCTAAATAAAAAAATAATAGAAATCATCGAAAGGTTTGCCCAAAATTTGCTTTTATTTTGATAACTCGTCATCTGAGACTCAACTTAAGCCTCGACTTAAGCTTATTCAATATCAACATACAATCGGTCAATAATTTTTTACTCTGAAACGGTAAGGGATACGAAAAAAATACGGAAGTCAAAAGAGTTTTTAAATTAAACGAAGATATCAAAATTTAATTGGGCTGTTTCTATTATGTTGGATTGTTTTATCCAACCTTTCGGCAAGCGTTTGCTAGCCGTCCTCAGGGTTATCGCAAAATCGAACTTAAATTTCAGTAAAATAATGCGATCAGCTTCTGACGTTGGATAGAACAATACAAAATAATGGAAACAGCCCAATTATTCTTTCAACCAATGATCCATTATCAAGAATTGATCAAAATTGATTTTACAGTGATCAGTGGCGTACCGCAAAAAAGTTTGAGAGGGAAAAAAGGGACATGGCTCCATTAAAGGAAACACTATAGATTCTAGATAAGACTCAGGACGTGCAATGATAGAGACTGTTGAAAATAGCTCGCATTTCAAATTTGGACTGAATATCTCAAAAACTACAGGAGTTATGAAGAAAACACCAATTTTTTTTGGAATTTCAACACCCTGTAGCTCCGTAACGAAGCTTTCACGGACCCATGTTCATATAAATTTTTTTTTTAAATTTCATGTAGATTCACTCCCTCACTCTGTATAAATCGCTATTTCAAAATTTAATTGAAAATTGATAACTCGAAATATTGAGTACATAATTGGGTGGGTATGTAAAGGGAGTTCCATTATAAACTGGACAAACTTATTAAATTCGTGTAGAGGGCACCAAGAGAATCATTTTTGTCTAAGCACCTATATCCCGTTTGCGAAGCATAAGAGTGATACAGGATGTTCAACGTCATTTTTGAGCAATATTCAAAAGAGTATGGTCAGTTATGTGTAACACTTAAAGTAGATACCGATTTTTGGTCTAATCTCAGTTTTTTGGTTTCTTAATTCAGAAAAGTTGATGAAAATTTTTCAAAATGGAAGAAAACCTGCAATGCGGATTTTTTCGGTAGTCAAATTGAATTCTATTTTCTGAATGAGAATTATTTTTCATGAATTTCTGTGAAATATTTTTTCCATAAATCGAACTCTTTCTTTTATTCGCAGAAACAAAGGCGGCAAGCTAAATATGAACGACTCTACAGAGCAGAATTGGCTTTTTTCAGTTGCGTAAATCAGGCTTTGATATGGAATAGTTATATTCTGTTGATTTATCTCGACGTTTGTTGCCAACGAGTACGTGATATAACCATAGTTGTACATGGTTAAGGAAGCCAAATTTACAATAGGAAAAAAAACAAACACAACAAACATTTTGCTTGCCTCCACTGTACTTACATGTCCACTGCGATGAAAAAATTTCACTCGATATGGATGGAATTTTTCACAATGTTTCCTACTTCTTTTTATATCTATCACGAATATGAAGACAGAATCGTCGAAAATCTAATGGTTTCGTTACTACAGCCATTCAAATGTCTCGTTCAGACCTCTAAAATAAAAGACATTCTTTCAAACTGAATTGATTGAATATCGTAAACTGTCAAATCTGAGAAATATTTCCAAAAGGAAAACTTTAGTTGCTTTTCTGGTTTTTCCAAGTTGGAGAGTGATTTATGACGATGGCTGCCTTATGCTGGCCGAAACATGGAAAAAATTATCGAAATATCCCAAACAACATTTCCACAACAATTAAAATACAACGTTTCATGAAAATCTGGCTTTCAATTCCATCATAATGCGTATCTGTATCCTTCTGTACGCAGGAACAAACAAAAATGAATTATTGAAGGCCATTGTTTGACATCATTCATTATTAAAAACGGAAATAGATTTGAAAATAGATTCAATATTCAAATGGTTTTTATGCTTTTTCGAATATAAACACCAGTATTATATATCTATTATCAGCTGCTCTAAAGCATTTACTTATTTACATTTTAATGACGTTTGTGCATTGATAATATCTATTATTCAACTGGGTTTTTGGACCATGTACAATTTAAATGTTTGAGCAAGTATATTGGAGTTTTTTCGTAATATCTAGGTTACCTCTCAGTAACCGATTTTTAAAATATTTGGCATATTGTTTCGTTATGAAGTTGTAATTCCAGAGTTGCAATTTGAGCATCGGCAAGTCAATATTTCCCGAGAAAATTGAAAATGGATATCTATAAATCCATAGACTAACTAATAATAATAATAATAATAATAACAATCTTTATTTCACTCAGAATGCATTTACATCTTGAGAAATAGTGTCAGCAATATACACATATACTAATATAATACCTATAGTAAAATAACAGGAAAAAATTTTAGCAAATATATCAGAAACAATTAAATCGAGATATTCATAAATTCTCCAATACTATATGGTTCAGTAGTTGTAAGCAGTGATGTTAACTTTCTTTTATAGATATTTTTGTTGGTCTCTTCTTTGATATCTACGGGTAGCTTATTGAAAAGTGAGATACAGTTATAAAATGCTCCACTTTCATATTTAGTGAGCCTGTGCCTAGGAACTCTATAATTTATTGACCTTGTATTGTGAAGTTTAAGAGGTAGCAGATTGATGAAAATATGCCTGTTTTCAAATAGATACATAAGGCATTCAAGTATATATATGGCCGTTACTGTTAGTATACCACAAGTTCTAAATTTACCTCTGCAAGATTCCAATCTACCGAGACCAAGTATTAAACGCAGGGCTTTTTTTTGCATAATAAACACATCATTGATATCACGTGAGTTGCCATAGTACATTATTCCATATCTAATTCGGGATTCAAAATTTGCAAAATATACAGTTCTTAAGGTATCTACATCGAGGTGCTTAACAAGAATGCGAAGACTGTAACAAACAGAAGCCAGACAGGAACATACATACTGGATATGTGTGTCCCAAGTCAGTGACGAATCAAGATACATCCCCAGGAATTTCACACATTTACTGATTTTTAGACTGTTGTTACCAAGGTCTACATGTTCAGGCATATCAATCTGGGACTGAGGTGTTAGGAAAAATATTACATCAACTAAACGGAGAATAGATGACACACTAGTAGAACAAGCTTCAACGCCATCTGTTTTTGTACAACATTACTAATTCGTGAAAAAAGCTCAATTGAAAAAGGAATCTGTATCGTAAAGCTACCTCAAAAAGAATTCTGTAGTGCACCTTTTGAATAGGTAGGTACACCCATATACAAGAGGCAAAAAGTTTTTTGAAATTCAATTTCCAAAAGGAAATCAGAAATGGATTCGTGCAAGTTATCGATGAGGAAATTTATTTTCATGAAAATAATACCTGCAACTAACTTTCATCTGATTTTCTTTTGGAATCGAGAAATGGGGATCAATAATCAAATTCTGGATAGAATAAAAATTTATTAACTGAAATATAGGTATCACCAATTGAAAATACAGATTTATTTCATAAATATCTTATCAATAAACTAATAATTGCATTGAAAACATTTTCAAAACTAACAATAATGAATTCAATAATACAAAATATGAATATTTACCTACTAAACTTATTCAATACATGAAAAACTTTTTTGAAAACTACGAGTATCTTAATTCTTATAGGTAACAGAATATACATATAAATTTTATAATTACCTTCTTGCATCTCGATTTTCACATCCAATAACAGTCTTCACTTTTGCAGGCATATCGAAATTTATTATATTTCAAAAAGAACGTGTCAAACCACTCCTTGTGTCAGTTGACAATTCAAAGGTTTTTTGATAATAATGATTTTACATACTTACTATTTTCTCGATAGGATTTCCATGAATGCAACGACATCTAACTATCAAATGGAAAATAATTTTTTCGTTAGTCTCATACTCCGACAGATGGCGCGGAATATACGAGTGGCTCATCTAATTTTTTAGTTTGTCTATGTATAAATCATTCATAATTAGATTATCATTTCTCAGAATACTAGCCGGATAATGCAAGTACCCCCGTAATACGCCAGTGGCAGCAGTACGTATTATGTTAATGTAGGTTTTGTGAGGTCAGGTTAGGTTAGGATAGGTGAGCTTGAGTTTGGTTTTGTCAGGTTAGCTAAGATAGAAACAATGCCAAGTGTTTATATGTAGATTTGATCAGGTTAGGTTAGCTTGAGTTTGGTAAGGTTAGGTTAGCTAAACAAGAACAGCGGCAATTATTTATAGGAGTGGGAATCACCCAAGAACACCTTTTTTTCACCAAGAAAAATATGGTTCGTGAAGAATAGCACTTGAATCAGGAATGATTTATAGACATTTTTCGATTTTCTCGGGAAATATTGATTTGCCAAATATTTCAAAAATCGGTTACTCGGCGGTAAACTAGAAACTTACCTATTCCTATACCTTACTAACTTTGGGCGCTTGTTCAAATTAAAGGAGTGCTATATCGTTTCGCCGAAAGTCTGTAATTTTCGAATTTCTAGCTGAAAATGGTCTCAAATGATAGAGTTCGACTCCCTGATGACGAATCCGTGGTCAAATTCAATTCTGTCCTAGGGGCCGGCTGTTAGCACGATAACTTTCGAAAAGATTGTCCTAGAGACTTAAGATTTTCAGCGTAAGTTCGGTTCTCAAATGCCATGGTTAAGTTCGTTAATCAGCCAAATTGTACAGGGTTTTCCATAAAATATAGCCATTCAAAATTTGTGTTACTCAAAGGCTCAGACAAAAATCTATCAAAATGAAATTTTGAGGCTACGTGAAAGATTCCCATAATGAGCCTTCTGCAAAATTTGGTGGCCACAGTGGTAGCAAAATCGTAGAAAATCCAATTCGAATGTTGATAAGAAGAATGTTTATATTTCCAATAAGTTATCCGATTTTTGTGAAATCTGTTTTATGAATGAAGGTTGATATACTGAATGTTTATGCAAAATTTCAAGAATTTTGCATCAGTTAAACCATAGTATGATTTTTTGTCGAGTTTTCACACATTTCAGTTTTCAAATTATTTCCAGAATATTATTCCAATCGTGCTGAGAGTTCCCATTTATATATTGCAAATGCTATGCAAGATTTCAAGGTAATAGCCTGATTGCTCCACCAATGAATGAGCGCTCAAAAGTACCTGCTCAGGGCTTTTCTCACATGTTTTCTTGTGAAATATCATTTTTCCGCACATGTGTCCTGAGGCTTCTAGCAATCTCGTTTCGATTAACAAATGCCTTCCATACAAGGTCTTATTGACAATTTTCAAGATACAAAGACAGACATATCGCTTTGTTGAAGTTCAAAGTGATCGATATATCTTCGTCAAGGATTGCTCAAATTAATATGCGGTTGTCTGACTTCGAAACTGTTCTGTCATCGGGTATTGTCATAGAACAAGCAATCCCTGTTATAATATAGATGTACATCCAGTGTGTACATTTAGGTTGATTGCAAAATGAAGCAAAGCAGCTATTGGATTTTCATAAATCTCTCTATTATTAATACCTACTGAAATGATGGTTGGGAAATACGATACTAATATTTGTTGGTGAATTATTTCGACTCTGTAGTTCGATTTGAGGATCGAGTATGTGGTGTACAGTGCATCCCATTTTGGGTGAGACTGCCAAGTTTCTCGCTTGTTATTTAAGATAAAGCCTTGCTGTTATCACGTTCCTGTCCTACTTTTTCGTGACACTCAAATTGGTCTAATCAGATTTTGCATAACTGTTTCAGTTCGAGAGATACAGGGCGATTTTGGAAATTGTTACTTTTCGGACCCCTCCTTTATCTCCTAAGTTATTAGAAATAATGCTGACCTGAAAACTACGTCTGAATCAGAATTCTGCGTAGAATCCAGTGGCGTACTAATTTTTTTTACGGGGTATTGTTTTGAAGATTCAACACAAACCTATATTTTTTGGAATGGAACGTATATTATTACTTCGTTGAATTCGTCATTTTTTCCCTTCAAAATGATGTATTATACTATGTAGGTAGGATGTTCAGAAATGTTAAAAAAACACAAAATCATCAAATAGAGATGTTTTTTGTTAAAAGGCAATGGATTTCCCATATAAAAAATGAATCAATTGAATAATTTTCATTTGTTATTTTTATTTATAGGAGATTAAGCAAACAAAGCTAATACACTCATCACTAACATAAAAACAAAACGTATGTACCTACCTGATAGCAACAAATGAATAAAACAGAAATTCGTAAACATTGCACAATATCTTACAGATTAAACCGTTCAAATTGCTGTCCATTTTCCCTAATATATAATTGACAAACCTTTTCAATATGACTGAGTGCATTTAATATTATAAAAGGGCGGTTTTGTGAATCCTGGAAATCTGCCTCTGTTGATGCACAAAGTTCTGCGGGACTGTTGTGTCTTTTAATGCATATTTTATTTTTCAAATAGCACCAGAAGAAAAAGTCTTTTATAGATGGATCAGGTGACCTTGACAGCTAGATCAGATTGGTTTTTTTTCGCCAATGCCTACTTGATAAAACAATGCTCCCAATTGAATAGTAACCATAATAACACCAAGGATGTTTGTATAATCAACAACTTTCTACTTCTAAAAATCAAAAGTAATAATCCTCGTATTGGAACTTGGGAAATCTATTGCCTTTTAACAAAAAACATCATTATTTGATGATTTTGTGTTTTCTTAACATTTCTAAACATCCTACCTACACCATTTTGAAGGGAAAAAAATGACGAATTCAACGGAGTAATAATTATTATTATTATTATTATTTACAAAATTATAGGTTTGTGTTAAATCTTCAAAACCATACCCCGAAAAAAAATTCGAGTGCGCCACTGGATTTTACGCAGAATTCTGATTCAGACGTAGTTTTCAGGTCAGCATTATTTCTAATAACTTAGGAGATAAGGGAGGGGTCCGAAAAGTAACAATTTCCAAAATCGCCCTGTATCTCTCGAACAGAAACAGTTATGCAAAACCTGATTGGACGAATTTGAGTTTCACGAAAAAGTAGGACAGTAACGTGAAAACCGCAAGGCTCTATCCTAAATAACAAGCGAGAAACCTGGCAATCTCACCCAAAATGGGATGCACTGTACTCTTCTTTTTCATGTTGAAGAAAATATAATTTTTCATTTGTCTTTGTACGCCTGTTCGTAAGGGAAAACATTTGGGAAAATCCCTAAGCAGGTATTTTTGGAAGCTCGTTCATTGGTGAAGGTTAAATGCCATTACCTAAAAGTTTTTTATAGGACTTGAAATTCATGCTGAGCATATAAATGCCAAATGTCAGCACGAACGGAATTATATTCCAGAAATTGTTCCAAAAATTAAAAGTGCAAAAAAAATTCAATGGTTCTGACGATGTGATCCTCTTGAAATATTCTGTAAATTATTCGAAAATATAAAATATGTGAAAAATCGATGATTATTAAAGAAAATTTATTCTATGGTTCTTTCGATGCGATTCTCTCGAAATTTTGCTTGAACATTCAGTATATCAATCTTCATTTAGAAATTAATTTCACTCGAATTGAATATCTTGTTAGGAAATATAAAGATTTTTCTTCTCGATATTCCAATTGAATTTTCTATGGTTCTGTAATCACTATAGCCACGAAATTTCAGATGAACATTCAGTATATCGATCTCCATTCACAAAATGAATTTCTCTTGAATCGGATATATTTCCATGGAAATATGAGGTTTCTTCTTTTCAATACTACAATTGAAATTTTCAATGATTCTTTTCACACTATGGCCACAAAATTTTGGCTTGTTATGAGTATCTTACATTTGGTCGCAACAATTTATTCAGATTGGTTTCGTTCTGTCTGAGATATCGAAGAACAAAAACTTTGAATGGCCATATTTTATGTAACAATCTATACGATTTGGCTGGTTAACGAACTGAACCAAGGCATTTGGGAACCGAACTCACACTGAAAATTTCAAGTTTCTAGGACAATCCCCTTGAAAGTTATTGTGCCAACGGCCGGACGCCAGCCCGGACAGAATTGAATTTGACCACGGATTCTTCTTCAGGAAGTCAAACCCTATCGTTTGAGACTATTTTCGGCTCAAAATTCTAAAATTACAGACATTTAGGCAAAACGATATACCACTCGTTTAAGTAGAACGAGCGCTCAAAAATCGTTGAAATATTTCAGTTGATTCAGAACATTTAGAGCATTGCTTTCATTTTTTATATTTTTTGTTTTGGGGTTGTCAACACTGACTGACATAGAATTTCAGCATACATTTAATAATATAATTTGTTTATGATTGTTGACAAGAAAAGTTAGATTTTCATCAAGAAAATAAGGTATTAGAGTTTTTCTTTCTGCTAATCACCTGTGCTATAAGAAATAAGTTTCAGATCTGATCCATAAGTTGTGTGGTTACAATGAAAAAAACGAAAAATTTTTTTTGGAATGAAGGGAATTATCTTAATTCGATGATGAATACATATAGCACATTCTACAGGAAAGCGATTGGGCAGCAATTTATTTCCTTAAACAAGTATCATTGGTGCCACAAAAAAATATGATTATGGTACCTTTTTTGAATAAGAGCCTTTTTATTTAACGAATCATGCAAAATTGAAATAATTGTCAAATAAATAACTAATATACTTAGATGGTCAATATTTTCAGTTGCATGTAGGTAGGTTCGTAGGTTGTATATTTTCCAAATTATTTGAAAATGCAGAACTCAAGATTCAAATTCCGTAATCTGTCAAGCTAAGATACAATACAAATATCACTAGAATGTATAAGCCATGGACCTATAATACTAACTGGACGTCCAACTTCCTCACTGTCACGTAGAAAAAAGTGAGGCAAGGGCCGCCATTTGCAGTTTGGGATGAAAATCGAATATTTCGATGTCCTATACCATCTGTGCTCGAATTTTGATTGAAACATAGATGTTCCTTTGAAAGAAGTGATGAAAAACGAACTCTATATATTAGTGTTCTGTGAACTCTGACATTTCGGTCTATATCAAATTATAAATATTTTCGATTCGTGTGATTAGTTATTAAACAATATTAGTAATCCGATCATTTTAATTCGTTGAAATAAGATAAATAAAGGAATATTGGTAATTTTAATATTTCAATTCATAGAAAAAGTGACACCTCTCAAATCCAACCCAAACTGCAAATGGCAGCCTTTTGCCTCAAAATTTTTGACAGGTTCGCCATCTAGTTAGTATTATAAATCTATGGTATAAGCTGAATTTTTCATCGAGTTCCGACAGTATTTCACAAAACTTGACTGGAATAGAGAAAATATAGTCTGATTCTCGTTGCAGAAGTCAATTCGAACATTCACGATCTGAAAAAGTCACTCCTTCGTCACCCGTTTCGCATTCCTGTTGGAATTGAAGTCCATTTTGGAATTTGTCCTGGAATATACTATTCTAGAATTTTTAAATTTGAGCATTTGATTGACCCATTTGGCGAATCGCTCATTTATCTATTCCTATACTATTCAAGAAGTCTATAATTCAAGTTATCATTCATCCTACCCGTTGTGAATTACGATTGAATACTTCAATTGTTGTTTTATCATTGATTTTTTTGTTTCAGGTAGGTTCACGAGCTGCGAAGTTGTACCTACACGTTGGTAAGAAAATGAACCCCACTATTGGGTTATTATCAATTTCAACACTCATACTTTCGATAATTTTCTCCTTCGTCGTCTTTCTCGAATTCCGCATTCGTGTTTGAATACTAGTCATTTTTTCAATTTGTTTTAAGATTTACCATTAGTATTTTGATGATATTATTGTATATTATGTTCGGATATCATTGAGCACAAAGTGGACCATGGAAATTTCGCATATTGCACTGTGTATATTGAAATTTTAGGTTATTTTCTTGTCAGATTGATACGCAATGTTGTCAATATCACGAAAAAGTTGCATGAATCGCGGAGTTCTCACAATGTCAATTTACATCTGAAAATTGACAAATTGCTAATGCAATTCAGACAGTTTTAAATACTTAACGACAGAAGAATGAAATTTCACATAACAGATTCACTTCTTGAATTTAATAAAAATACCATTGTCTGAACAATAGAAACTAATGTTATTTTGAATGTTTTCGAGAATTATCATTTTCATTAGTAACTAGAAGTGGGAATAAACAGAATCGAGTCAAATGCTGAAAAAGTTCTGAAACAAACATTATGTGAAGAACAAAAATATTGTATGCTCAGAACGAATCAAGATATATCTGGGGTATTAAATGGTAGATGTGATTTCCATTCACATCTTCATGAAGTCAGCAATTATTATGATTGTTGAATATGTGTATATTGACTTTACCTAGTGTTTGATTAATTATGCCATCTAAACAATAATGATACCTTTGAATGGAAAAGATTTTCGAGCTTAAAATATTATTAGAAATATTTATATCTTGAATAGTTTAATGAGAATCAGGTTAAATAATTCTCGACGATAAATTAATTGACTAATGATATATTTTTTTAATTCTAGCTGCGGCTGAATATAATATAATCATATAAATTAGAAACAATTTGTCAATTTGTTCTTCTGCAAACCAGAGTTCTTCGACATAAACTCGAAAACTCGTCGGACGAGGCCAGGTACACTCGATAACGTTGACTTCATTTTACTTTATGACAGTTAATACTGCCAACCTCAGTGAAATAAACAAAGGCCTTCTTTGTGCTCAATAATATCCGAACGGAATATATAGTCCGTTCACGAAAGGTTGTGCGCATGGTAGGCCTTTGTTGATGTATCTCAAGTTGGCAGTATTTGCTGTCAAAAGTAAAATAAAGTCAACGTTGCCGAATGTACCCGGTCTCGTCCTACGAGCTTGCTAGTTATCAGAGAACTCTATGCAATATTGATAACATTGCGTATCAATCTGACAAGAAAATGAACAACATAACCTAAAATTTTAATATACACAGTGGAATATGCCAAATTTCCATGACCAACTGACGGCTCAACCTTTCGTGAACGGACTATATGTGTAGTTATGTACTTCCATCTGTCAACTTTCGTTCTGTCACATCATAATAATCTAACATCATGGTTGTCAAACATGACTCGCAATTCAAAACATGCTCTTTCAATGAAACCCTCTTATATTTGAAAATTTTCCGAGGGATATTCCAGAGAAAATCAACCGCAAAAAAAGGCTAGATTCACGCAGATTACAAATTGATATTAATCATTTTATGGGGAGGAAATCCGATTAGTGCTGATGGAACCAACTCAAGTTGAAAAACACTGTTAGGTCGAGTAAATGGAAACTGTCGAAAAATCATAAATTATGTTTCGAGGATTTTAATCCTGCTATTAAAAATGAAAAAGAAACGGCACGAATGAGCTTAATGTCCAGACTGATTCTATACGATGAAAATAACCTCTATACAGGTTCGGAAAATCATATCGAAAACAATGCATCAGAGAGAGAATTTTGCAGTGCAGTTTAACAGTGGTATAATCGAAAGGTTCACGTGATTCGTAACTCTCTGAATAAACTACCGATTGGATTTATGTAGTTTGATCTCTCTCTCTTATTGTTGGGAGTGGCTTAATCGAGCAAAATGGTAAGAAACCTGAAGTACTCGCGTCGAGTATTACGCGCAGCCTGACGCACTGACTCAATGCGTTGGACTGCCCGTGTTAGTCGATTTTAGAACCATATTATTCATTCATTGACTATTGAATAAAGTACCTATTCATTATTCAATGCATTGAACCATCTATGGCGTTAAACGAAAGCGAAACGTAGCACGTAAGTCTGTCAAGTATACCACTGTCCAACTACACGACAAGCAGTTTCTCTCATGCATTGAATATCGTATTTTTCCGAGGTTAATTTCCGAGCCTGTATGTCTATTCCTACAATGCACCCTAATCATCTCGTAGATGTGATGCGTCAGTAGTTCCCATGGGTAGGTACATGAGAAGGTGCAAACGGTAGGCAATTCCGGATAGTATTGTAAAGGGTTTTGCAATGAGAGGTGTTATTATGATATTCAAAGAAAATAGTATATTATATTATAAGGATTAAAAGTGCAGTTTTTTACGAGCAATATTTGCAGTTGCGAGGCGTAGCCGAGCGAATGCAAAATTGCGAGTTAAAATAGGCACTTTTAATCCGAATAATACTCGTATATACTATTTTTTCTCCAACCAAGTCAAAATTACAATAAAATTGGTTTTAGTGAAAAATCGTTCATAATTTGGTTATGAATTTGAACACAGAATCATGACAGTGATTGTCAAGTAGACTTCAAATGCATTTATTTTTAATCCAAGGATTAAAAGTAGCGTTTTTAATCCTAGGATTAAAAGTGTTGCTAAGCAAAGAGCAAATTTTTGTACGGTAAGAGAATTTATGACTTTTGCACCTGAAAATAGTACAGAAAAGTCATCATTTTTTGATGGTTGGAGAAAAAAACCATTTTTCAATATAAATGATCGGATGTTTATTTCATTATAAAGAAGAAGATATGGCGTTAATAGTGGAAAATAACATCAGGCAAATGACCACCACACCACGCTTACGGGACCATATCCTTTCAATGAAATTTTCCATAACCAAATCGCAAAGTGGCTGCCCTATGCCCTCGATAGCCTCACGAATTCTATCTTTGGGGTTTTGAATCGACGCTAGGCTATTCCTTCTCTTTCACGTGGCCCCAAAGGAAGAAGTCGCAAGGTGTTAAAAAACAAGATCTCGGTGGCCAATTGGGATCACCTCTTCGAGAGATAACACGGTCCGGAAACTTTTCCCTAAAAATATCAATGGTTTCGTTGCTTGTGTGGCACGTAGCGCCGTCTTGTTGAAAGTAAACGTTGTCCAGATCGATACTATCCAATTTCGGCCATAAAATCATTAATCATCTCTAGATAGCGCAATACATTCACCGTAACTGTTGCTCCAGCCTCATTTTCGAAAAAGTCAGGTCCAATGAGCGACGTCCACGGGTTTTATTCTTCACATCACGTCCCAACAGCTCGAATTTTTCCACCAATTTCTTTATTGCGGTCTGACAAGGTGCTTCACGACGACCCAAAAATGTTCGAGGTTTACGAACCGTCTCTGCCAAATTTTCACCATTTTTATAGTAAATTTTAAAAATTTCAATGCGTTCTTGACGCGTGTATCGTTTCATTTTTATTTATGGCGTAGTTTTCACCTTTCAAATGTCAAAAAATTACAGCTTCAAACGTGACATCTACTGAAATAGAGGGCTTTTCAAAATAACACCTCTTATTTGAAAACCCTTTATGTAACTCGCCCTATTCGAAACATGCCCTTCCATTGAAATACTCCCTTTATTCATGAATTTTCCTAGGAATATTCCAGAGAAAATCAACCGCAAAAAGATGCCTAGATTCACGAAGATATCAAAATGATATTAATCATTTCATGGGGAGGAAATCCGATTAGTGCTGATGGAACCAACTCAAGTTGAAAAACACTGTTAGGTCGAGTAAATGGAAACCGTCAAGAAATCATAACCAGTCATCCGGCAAATCCATCTTTTCCTCGGATCGAAATAGATTTGCCAACATCCCGAAGGATATTGGATTCTAGTTTATCGAATGAGCGATGGAATCATCAATCGGCCTATTTACGGTTTATCTGAAAATGCAATAACTGCGGGGTTTTGCAAGGTTTTCTTTGCTTCCGGTTCAATTATGGAAGAATTTTATTTTATAGGTATTCAATTAATCTTTTTGTATACAGATTGACGACAATAAATTTATGTTTTGGTTCACCAGACCTGTGGCTATCCAAAAATAACCCATGTATGTTAAATGGCTCGGTTTAGTTCGTTAACTAGCCAAATCGTACAGGGTGTTCTATATAATAAGGCTTTTCAGAATTTTTGTTCCTCAATATCTCAGACAAAACGAAACCCATCGAGATGAAATGTTGCGGCAATATGCAAGATGCTCATAATAAGCTTCATGCAAAATTTTGTGGCCATATTGTTAACAGAACCAAAGAAAATTCAATTGGAATAGTGAAAAAAGAATCTTTATATTTGCATAACAGGAAATCGGATTCAGGTGGAATTTTTTTCGTAACAGAAGACTGTTACAGGTACTGAATTTTTGTGCAAATATTTTTGACCGTAGTGTCAACAGAACCATGGAAAATTCAATTGAAATATTGAAAAGAATCTCCATGTATCCATAACAGGATAACCGATTCAAATGAAATTTACTATTTGTCTCAAAACTAATATATTGAATGTTCATGCAAAATTTCAAGATGATCGTATTATCAGAGCCATAGAATTTACTTTTTGTAATTATCTATTTTTTACATATATCATTTTTTGAATGATTTCTAGAATATAATTTCGATTGTGTTAAGATATAAAACTTTGAGGTAATAGTCTTATTGCTTCACCAAAAAACGGGCGCTCAAAAGCTCCTGCTCACTGCTTTTTTTAATTATTTCAATGCACATAGGTTAGGTTAGGTTAGGCGCGAACTGAAAAAATTATATTCTTTATTCCACATCTCATAAAACACCCTGTACTTCAAATTTTCGAAAAGCAAAATTCTCCTCAGAATCTACAATAAATACTCTTTCGAGCAAGCCTATCAGGACCAATGGCAAACTTCGCATCATCATACATATTATGAACCATTGAAAATTTGAAATTTCAATTTATAGTAAACGCGAATTATGAATTAATTCATAATTGAATCGATTGAAATCCTTAGTAACATGACTTAGGTATTGTTGTGCATCTTATTCCATCCAATTTATGTGCACCCCACAGGTTGAGAAACGCTGCCTAAAGTCATAATACTGGGAAATTAAATTCATTCAATATGAATTAACGTATTATTTGGAAAGGTCCGTGCTACTATAAATTAAAAATTCCAAATATTCAATGGTTCATAATATGATGATGCGAAGTGTGCCATTGATCTTGTTAAGGTGCGTACAGATATAGAACAAAACATCGTATCGTAACTCCGTCGCGTAACAAATGTTTGTTACGCATCGAAATACGGCGCTTATCAATATCAATACATCGTTTCGTATCTTATTAGCGGAGCATGCTGCAGTTCCATCTTCACAACAGAAAGAGTTTTCTTGGTTGCAATGAAGGTTGCTGCAACAGCTTATACAGGGTGTTCCTAAATTGAACGTACAAACGAAAAGGGGAGATTCCTCAAGTGAGTTTAAGTAAAAAAAGTCCCATAAACATGGGGTCGCAAACGTTTCGTTTTCGAAATACAGGGTGTCAAAGTTTTAATCAAAAACATGTGTTGATTATACGAGTTTATTATTATTATTATTATTATTATTACAAAAGTAGAAGAGAGGAGGCCGAAGCCTATAAACTCTCAAAATAAACAGGAAAAAGCATGTATGTGAAAAAACAATTAAAACAAAAAGATTACAACAACTGGTATAGTCTATCGAGCTGGTTCTTGAAAGAATTCACACTGGGTGCATCAACAACGTGTTCGGGCAGTGAATTCCATCGGTCGAAGATCCTGTTGGATAAGAAGTTCTGCCTCTGCGACGTACGGTAGTTTTCGTGGTACAACTTGAATGGAATCGAATCTTTATGAAACATCGCTACAGATCAGGAAAATTTCCATAAAAACTTACACTGAATTCATTCACCACAGCTTACAAAGTGGCCTTCCCAACTTAATTTGGATTTTCACGAGGATTTCGAGAGAATCGCTCAAATTTTTTTTCTCTCGAAATCGATGGTAGATACGACAAAACTACAAGAGACCTAAAAGTTTAGTATAAGAACAAAGCTTCTTTTTACATTATTTCAAATTAACAGTTGCTCACCAAAAAAATTTCTGCAGAAGAACAGGTGGCAGTGTTCCAGAAAAAATATCACCCTGTAGATCTTCTATCGAAATTGCCATGTAACATGGTGAGAACTCTCGAATGTAATATCTATGCCAAATTTCATTTGAATATCTTGTGAAGTGTAGATACTATGAGAATAGAACTTGAAAAAAATTCAAACTTCAACACTCTGTATCTCGAAAACGAAACGTTTGCGACCCCATGTTTATGGGACTTTTTTTCTTAAACTCACTTAAAGAATCTCCCCTTTCCGTTTGTACGTTCAATTTAGGAACACCCTGTACATACATGCATTATTTACTAAAGAAAATCTTTTTGACTTTGGCTTTCTCTCTTCTAAGTGCTGAGAGGAGGCTATTGAATTTCTTTTTGCACTCTTCTACTGTTCTTCCATATTCTTCGGCAATTTCTGCCCAGGCATCATGCTTCTTGATTTTTTTATAATAATAGGGATGTTTTGAGTCCCATAAAATTTCTTTTCTGCGGTAACTATTGATAAAATTAATAGTTGCCTCTTCCGTCCACTCCATGACATTCATTTCGTCCTCTTCAGGGCCCCACTCACTTCGTTCTTCTCCGCCGTTTTTACCCGACGGTTAAAAACGTCAAGAGAACGGACGAAAATCAGGCCTCGTCTGAAATTTGCAACGTCGGGTAAGTGCGCCGTTTTTAGCCCATACACTTCGTTTTTGCGGCAGTTTTACCCGACAATTTCTACTGAATATGTACAGTTAAAAACATTATAATTGATCAGTTATGGAGCGGGATGAAAAATGATTAAATAACTAAAATGGCTATAAAAAAGCAGGGGTTGGTGATAAATAAGTAAAAATTGACGATTGCATGTATTTTAATGCCACATTTAAAAGAAAATTGAATTTCGTTCAAAAATTAAAGAAAAAAATTTAAGGGTGAACAACGCTTATCACGTAGAGGTATGGAAAATAGATAGTAGCCGATTCCCAGACCTACTGAATACGCATACAAAATTTGGTAAAAATTGGTAAAGCCGTTTCGGAGGAGTACGGACACTGATACTGTGTTTTATATAATATATGAAGATCAATATACTGAATGTTCATGCTGAATTTCAAGAGGATTGCATTAGAACCATAAAATTAATTTTCTTTAATTGACAGGTTTTTACATAATTCAGTTTTGGAATAATTTCAAGAATATTTTTCTAATCGTGCTCAGTTTTTGCTTTTTTTATGTTTTGTATCAATTGCACGTGCTATAGAAAATTTTCAGGTAATAAGTTCAATGCTCCACCAATGAGCGAGCGCTCAAAAGCACCTGTACAGGGCTTTCTTACATTTTTGTTTATATGTTTGATTGTCAAAATTTAGTTCTTCTTCATACTTGATATTATTTTTAGTGCTCAGATGTTTTTGAGATCTTCAGAATTCGAAAAGAGTTTACTAGATCAATATATAGTGCAACCAGAACTATAGCGAAGATAGTGAGCGATACCTCCATAATTTGGCAACATGAAAGAGACGAGATTTATAATTTTCTCAATAATTGAACCATATTGAAGATTCCAGATAGCATCTGAAAACTATCTGGGCTGCAATGATGATATAAGGTTGGAACAATATATCAGCCGAAGCGTTCGCAATCAGCTGCAATTTAACGCAGCTTGTAGATTGTCCTACAAGAGTTCCCACTAATCCTATGGATTTCAGAAATACGCTTGACTTGTACCTGACTTCAGAACCAGACAGCTATGTTATCAATTCAAACGGCCCTCTCGGTAACTCAGACCACGTTCTAATATCCGTCTCATGTCCTTTGACTACCGAAAAACTCGTGCAGCCTAAAAATCGTCGCGTAGTTTGGCACTACAACAAGGCCAAGTGGGATGAACTGAGAGAGTTTTACGCGGAATATTCATGGCACGCCACCTGCTTCAATATTGAAGATGTCAGCCAGTGTGCAGAGGCTGTCACTGAGGTGATTCTTTTGGGTATGGAACTTTAAATCCCACACAACACCAAGAAACCTCCATCTGCAAAGCCATGGTTTAACAAAGATTGTAAGCGAGCCTGCGACAATAAAAATAAAGCCTTCCGCGAATAGAGCTCAAACCCGACAGACGAGAAGAGGGCAGCGTATATACTTGATAGGAACAACTGCAATCTAACTATTCAAGCCGCAAAACAAGCATTTAACAGCAGAGTAACAAAAAAGCTTCTAGATTGCCCAAGTGGTTCGCGCCCATTTTGGTCACTCGCTAAGGTGATTAGCAATAATTTTTGCCATTCGACTTTTCCACCACTTCTCAAAGACGACGGTGCTCTGGCAACTAGCTCCAAAGAAAAGGCTGATCTTTTTCAGCTATATTTGCCAAAAATTCTACTCTAGAAGCAGGCCAGAAAGAACCCCCCAATATTCCCAAGGTTCAGGCTTCGATGCCAGAAGTTAAATTCCGTACAAAGAGCATCTGCCGAATCCTGAAACAGCTGAACAGCAGAAAGTCAACAGGACCCGACGGAATACCAGCTATTGTTCTGAAAAAGTGCACACCCGAGCTCGCACCTCTGTTGTGTCGGCTGTTTAAGCTGTCCTACGAGCAGAAAACTTTCCCAAACATCTGGAAGGTCGCTAGAGTTCAGCCAATACCAAAAAAAGGGAAAAAGTGCATGCCTCGAAATTATCGTCCTATATCTTTACTACCCATTTTGTCCAAAGTAATGGAGACTGCTATTAATTTGCAGATAGTAAAACGCCTAGAGGAAAACAATCTCATTAGCGACAATGAATACGGTTTTCGGCGCTGTCGTTCAACAGGTGACTTGCTCACTTATGTCACTCATCTTTGGACAAACGCTATAGAAAAGCATGGGGAATCAATTGCAGTTGCCCTAGACATATCCAAGGCCTTCGATCGTGTATGGCACAGAGCATTACTATCTAAGCTTCCATCTTACGGTCTCCCGGAAGGACTTTGCAGCTGGCTCGGAAGTTTCCTCCACGAGAGACAACTTTGTGTTGTGGTCGATGGTGCGGAGTCTGCACTTCATTCCGTCAACGCCGGTGTACCTCAGGGCTCAATCTTGTCCCCGTCTCTGTTCCTAATGCATATTAATGACCTTTTAAATTCATCCAAGAATCAGATTTCGAGCTTTGCAGATGACAGCACTCTTATAGCGTCCACGACAAACAAGAAGCCTGTATCAGCGTCAACATCCAGTTCCCAAAGAATCGCTCAAGCTGTGACAATCAATAAAGATCTAGAAGTTATTCTTCAATTGGGTTCTGACAATCTGGTTGAATTCAATGCCTCTAAGACCCAGGCTACTGTGCTCACAAGAAAAGCATCGACAGTCGCACCCCAACTAATAATGGACAATAAAACAATAAAACCAACTAATGGACTTAACCTTCTAGGGGTCAATATCAGTCCAAATGCAACCTGGCATGAGCACGTCAGCTCAGTTGCCAAGTCAGCTGCACAGAAGCTTAGCTATCTATTTCGTGCGAGGAAATTGTTCACTCCAAAGCAGCTTTTATTACTTTACAAGGCTCAAGTACGTCCAGCTATGGAATATTGCTCTCATGCTTGGGGTTCAGCTCCTAAGCACTCGTTACTCCTACTTGATTCCATTCAAAAAAGAGCAGTGCGCCTAATAGATGATCCAACGTTAACTGCCAATCTTCATAGTCTCGATCACCGTAGGAAGGTTGGAGACTTATGCCTTTTTTACAGATACTACCACGGAAGATGTTCTGCTGCCATTGCCTCCATAATTCCACCAGGAGCTCAATTTGATCGACAAACAAGGCTAGCCGATAATAGTCACCAGTTTGCCGTGCATCTTTCTACAGCTAGGACATCGGTGTATCATAAGGCCTTTCTTTACCGAACTGCAAGGCTATGGAATACCCTACCTCAAGATGTATTCCCCCTTGGTTACAACTTACAGCAGTTTAAGACACGCACAAACCGATTTCTTCTAAATTCATCTCGGGGCGCTTGAAAGGGCGCTATAAGCTCAGTCTTTTCCCGAGAGATGCGTATAAAAAAAACGGACACCTCAAGATGCTATAAGTAAAAAAAAACAACAAGAATTGCTACGTATTGTTGCCGTTATGGCATCCGTATATGTTTCACAAACGACCCACACTTGATTAATCTGAAAAGAACAACTAGTAACTATTTCAACTAAATATCAAACATGGACCAACCTGTACATCTCCAGATTGCATCTGATTCACCTATCCAATAAATAACAGGACATATCCTAACTTATAACAAAAAGATCAATTTATGCGACGTTGCCGCAATAGCATCCGTATATGTTTGACAAATGGATTCCGCTAGAACAGCGAAATAGGCAGCATATCCTGAATCCTATCTTGGTATCAGGAGATTAAATTAAAACGAATATTTCACTGGATAAAATAAATTATTCATAGCTCGTGATAAATTCGAATCTTTCGAATGTCTGTCGAAAATATCCGATTGCAATTTCAACGCGACCTTTAACAGCTGCTGAAAAATTCACAGCTATTATAACGCCAGGATGTTTTGTATACCTGTTCCTGTTGTGTGCACAGGGTATATGGAGTAAGAAGAGCATGGGGTTCATTTGTTTACCTGCATGACTAAAATTGTAAATGACGAGAGTAAACCGGATAGATTTCGGAGCCATACCGAATATATGAGAAATCTGGCTATTCAGCGTCTGAGCCTCCGGCAAGTCGAAAAGGTTTATTTTATGTCCCTATCCTGGAGCAGCAGAGGCTTCTAGAATATTCGTTGTGGAGTAAATTTAAAACAAAATCCTTGAGACTGTAAACAACAAGGTCGGATTTCTTCTACCAAAATTCAAACCCATTATTCTATTGACATATGATGTAGGTAACAATGCAATGGTCTGTTATGCATTTAAATCATATTTGAGAATTCCGTTGTTCAAGTAGATGCAGAAATTACAAAAAATGAGGAGTTTTGGATTCCAAGTTGAAGGATGAGTTTTTTACGATGAATGTGAACAACCTAATTGACGTTACATTATTATAATCAAAATTAGACAAAGTGTTTGTAAACAAAAGCGAGGAACTATGGTAGACGATTTCTCGATGAAAATAAGCAGGGGTAGTTCATATAAGTATTTTTTTGACCCCTTCTCCCAAGATACAGCTTTTAGAAGGCGATGACGAGTGACAGATTTTAATTTTTTTCAAAGCTTCATTACATTTGGGCTAAACGATATAGCACTCGTTTGAGTATAGAACGAGCGCTCAAAAAAAGTTATATACATATACAGAGTATCTGTAAATAAATGCGAAGGACTTTGAAAGATGATTTCAAGATGAAAATAAGCAGGACTAGTTCATATAAATTTTTTTCGAAATCAACCCTCATCCAAGATACTGCCTTTGGAAGGCCATAACGAGTTAACAATTGTTTTTTTTTTCTCGGTTTCTCAAAAACACTTGGTCATAAAACTATACATAATGTGAAGCACTTAGTAGATGTTACTCACACAGACCTTTTCGATCTCATACATTTATTATTATGGGTTGAAAAAGACAACACCCTATATCTATATCTTAGAATATTCATTCTATAGAACACTTATACGATTAAATGGAATGAACAGTGATCATATTTGCTTGTTTTTATTTTTTCCGAGAAAAGAATCGACTGTATCGAATTTTGCAGGAGAATTTTTTCTCCAGAATTGAATGGAAAACCATAAGAGAATTTTATTTTTCGAAAATCTATCCCACGAAAACAATTTTTGAACAAAAATCATAAGGAGTTGTTATTTTCAACCCCTAAAAATAAAGTTATGGGATCGAATAATTGTGTGAGTAACAGATTAATCAAATATGATTCATCAAGTACACTTCCGAGATACAGCCTTTGAAAGGCGATGACGACTTGACAGCTTTTATTTTTTTTAGGAGTCCTAAAAAGCACTGAGTCAAACATTATGGCCATATTTTATTGAACACTGTACGATTTGGCTGGTTGACGAACTCTACAGAGGCATTTAGGAACCGAACTCACCCCGACATTCTCAAGACTCTAGGACGATTCCTTCGAAAGTTATCGTGCTAACGGACGGCCGGAAGGCCCCATGAACAAAATTGAATTCGACCACGAATTCGTCATCATGGAGTCAAACCTATCGGTTCAGACCATTTTCGGCTCAAAATCGAAAATTACAGACATTTGAAAAAAAAACGATTTAGCAATCATTTAAGTAGAACGAGCTCTCAAAAAATGAAAATACTCGATAAGGAGGCAATTTCTGAAAATTGTTATTTCAGTTTAGATAAAAATATCTGTACATTCTGCACATTCATGAAAAAATTACTACGGATGTGTTATACATTTCCAATGTGAACAAGAAGAAGGCAGAGTTCCAACAAATAATAACAATGGATGGAAAAATCCTCAAATCCATAAAACAAGACGAGAACAAAGTTGACTCTCGTTAAAATGTAAACTCGAACTTCTTCACAAACTTCTGCGTTATCTGAATAGTAATCCTTTGCCTTGAATCAAGATAACAAGGATGCCCCAGTTTTTAGAACTTGTTGTTTCAGACGAACTTCGATTTAATCGCTTTGGCGAGATTCGTTCGTTAAAGCAACAAAAATTTCGATAAAACCCATTCTTCAAAAGGAACTCCCTTTAAGCGATTTCAATGAATGCAACTCATAGCCGAGTCTCTGTAAATCTGTGAGAACCACCACTATTATTTTATGTTGCCACAAATCGAGTGAATGCATTTGAGACTTCTTGAAAATACAAGGATTGTGCATGCTGAAGTGAACAAATAATTCCAATTCAGCGCAAAATGGCGAAGGCTCCTGTACCTTTAGTAAAATATTTTCTCCGCCAATGAGGTTTGAGAAGTGTCAATGGTAAATCTTCCATTCACATTAAGCGGATTGAGTTGACATGGAATGAAAATAATGCAGCCACATTTTTGGCTATTCATCTCGAGACATTTTGAAATTTCTGTAAAAAACATTTTTTTTGATTCAATTTTTTTTCTTAAGCGAAGTGCAAAATTATCGAATGACAGTCTGTTTTCTTAATTCTTTGCTGTTGAAGGAATAGATGTTTTATTTTTTATGAATTTCAGCTGAAAAATGATTTTTAGAAAATATAAAATTAGTCATTTATTTTCGGCGTTTTTAAAAGTGTCCTACGCCTTTTTCTTGTTTGCTCCTTTATACCCTGAAGTTGTTTAAAATTTTAAAAATTGGTAGAACATTTTGAAAAAAAAAATTAAAACTGTTCGAATTTATGATTTGATCAGATGTCCATCAAATTTTGGATTCCAAATATATTTCTCCTTGTAGTCACTCTTTTCACTGAAAAAAACACTGAATTACCGCTCTATTAAGTTTATCACCTCTTCAAACATTCGACACAAATATTAATTGTATTTTATTCAGTAAGTATCATCAATAAAATGGACTGGTAATGGCGCACCCATTTTATGGCCACCAAATAGTCCCGATTTAACACCGTTGGACACATTTTTATAGCCGTTCCTGAAAGAAAAAATTTACTTCAGCAATAATGACAATCAATGAAAGCGGAGAATAATATTAATGATATAAAATCAACCAATATTAAACCTATAATTCGGAACTAATCCCGTCAACATTTAGTTGATGTTATTCTTACCAAACTACCCTAGTTTATCATTTTGCTTTGGTTAAGTAATCGTTAAGTATTCATTCTTAAATAATACTTTTAAGTAGATTGTTTGGATATAAAGAATTTTGTAGATATTTCACATATTTTTTCATTCGGTGTCATCATTTCGAAACTTTGAAACTCTGAAAATTGAAGAGATACATCCACATACGCATTTATATTCGAGATCAGGAGGAAATAGCCTATCGAAAGAAGGAAGAATATAGTACAGGACAGGGTGTCTCATTTGAAAAAATAAAGTTGCATTAAATGTTGTTCACCCTGTATATCTTTCGATTGACGTTATTATAACTCCAAAAATTACCATTTTCAGTAAACGCACTCTGCCACTTGTGAAATGATTAGTGCTGATTCACAATGGACGTAACCATAACGAACACGTAAACGTACTTTGTCCGTGAACGTAAATGTGTTCAGAATGGACTTTGGACGCAGTAGCAAATTATAGACGTTTTTGTAGAGTAAGAAGATGTTTCTGTACCTTTATAATAAGTGTTCTATGAATTTTTTGACAATTGATTACTGTGAAGTGTTGTCATTAATTAAAAATGTATGAAGTATTAAGTCTGTTTTTATTGAGACGATGTTTGAAAAAAAAAAAGAAATTGAAGAACAAAATTCTAAAAGAAGAAAAAAACGACGTTGGTGAGTTAGACCTACAAATCACAGAATGTGAACAAATTTCTATAATTAACGTTAGAATTACGGACTACCATAAGCTCAACGTAAACGTAAAAATTACAGAGCCTATTGTGAACCGTTCCATATGATTTGCATTGGTTCAACTTTGCGTTTTTCGTTTCGGGAGTTTTATGGTTACGTCCATTGTGAATCCAGCATTACAGATCTTGACAGGTGTATCTTAAAATTTGAAACTCTGTGGTTCTCAGAATAAAAGAGATAGACCAACAAAATAAATGTAACATATTCGAAATCAGGGCTAGCCAAACATAGAAAAATATACAGGGTTTTCCATTTGAAATAATGAAGTTGCCATCAATGTGTTGGCCACCTTGTATATATTTCAGTTTTTGGACTCATATCAAAAAACCTCAGTTGATTCATGAAACTTTTATACGAAACATTTTTGTATCTCCTTCAGTAACAAAGTTAAAGGGGGAGTCAAATTATAGTGAAAAACCCAGTACAGGGTATCCCATTTTGGGCACTTTACGGGATATCTCCGTTATTTTTAACGTTAGCGGGATGCGGTTTTCGCGACAGTGTGCTACTTTTTTGTGAAACTAAAGATGGCGCAATCAGTTTTTTCATAGCTCTCTTAGTTTTTGCTCTACAGGGCGGAAATGAAAAGTATCACTTTTTAATCACCTCCCGTATCTCAGTTGTGCTTAAACTTGAAGAAATGGTTGAAACGCATTCCTATAGATTTTTTTCCGTAGAACCCAGTGGCGTAGTCAGTTTTTCAATTAAACTTTCCGTTTTTGAGTTATTGAGCAAACATACGTTTTTTAAATTGGACACAATGTATATTATTTTTCATTCTTATCAAACACAATCTCAGCTTTTCAAAAACATATTATTTTATGCATTTAAACTTAAAACTGAATCATTAATATGATATAATAAATAATAAAAACTGAGAGAACTGTAAACTTTTAAACCAACCGACAAAGCTTTGACATTTTTTTTTGTTTTTAATAAACAGTCATAGAGCCTACTACTTAGTTATTCACAATTGAATTACAAAATCTTGAATTCTGAGCTTGGTTTTGAAAATAAATGCATAAAATAATATGTTTTTGAAAAGCTGAGATTGTGCTTAATAAGAATAAAAAATAATATACAGGGTGTCCAATTCAAAAAACATATGTTTGCTCAATAACTCAAAAACCGAAAGTTTAATTGAAAAACTGACTACGCCACTGGATTCTACGGAAAAAAATCTATAGGAATGCGTTTCAACCATTTCTCCAAGTTTAAGCACAACTGAGATACGGGAGGTGATTAAAAAGTGATACTTTTCATTTCCGCCCTGTATAGCAAAAACTAAGAGAGCTATGCAAAAACTGATTGCGCCATCTTTAGTTTCACAAAAAAGTAGCACACTGTCGCGAAAACCGCATCCCGCTAACGTTAAAAATAACGGAGATATCCCGTAAAAGTGCCCAAAATGGGATACCCTGTACAGTTCGAACATGGGTCATGGATCATGTCTCTCTTATGCTCAGATAGCCGAGTTTTCAAGTAACGTCAGTGGGTTAATTCTATTTATCATTTCATGTAACGATCTCTTTTTCAATTTTTTTTGCCAATGACCCCTGCCTCATCAAAGTTAAAAACATGCAAAGAATCCCTATTATGCTCTGACAAAGCCGTACTATTTTCTTTATATTTCAGTGAGTTAATGCTATTTATCATGTCTCCCTTATGCTCAGATAGCCGAGTTTTCAGGTAACGTGTACATAGAACTCGACTATCTGAGCATAAGAGAAACATGATAAATAGCATTAACCCACTGAAATATAAAGAAATTGTACGGCTTCGACAGAGCATAGTAGGGATTCTATGCATGTTTTTAACTTTGATGGGAAAGGGGTCATTGGCAGCAGAAAGAATTGAAAAAGAGATTGTTACATGGAATGATTGAAATTAAGAAAATCATACAGTATTGTGAATAATTCATTTATATTTTATTGTTATTTTATATTTTTTCACTTCATATTTTGTTGACTTCATGTTTCGAATTTACGTCGTTTATATTTGTTTTTAAATTTTGTCGTCTTGTTTCACAAGAAAATCATATATTGTTGTGAGTATTTCACTTATATTGTGTTGTCATTTATTTTTTTATACATACCCCTAATGTTCTGTTGACCTATTTATTGCGAAATTCAACGTCGGTTGTTCATATTTTTTTATACCGTATTTCATATGTTAATTGATATTCTTTTCATTTTACTTTTTTGCTGCCTCTTCTAGTACCCTAAAGATGTTTATAAAAATCAACGAAAAGTAGGCCTATGAATAATTGGTTTTCTTCACAATTAGACCTCAAGACAAGTAAATTTTTTTGATTGATTCATCTTTGGAAAGTTGATCACATTCCTGGAAGATATTATTACATGATAATCGAGATATTGCATTTCCAAATTAGCAATGCAGATGTCAAAAAGTCCAAGGATTAGTGCATAACTAGGCAAAAGTGCAAAGAAAAGTAATTTTTTTTGGTACTTTATACTACTAAATTTGGTACTGAATCGATACATAAATAAAAAGTAGGTAGCTTCATTTGAAAAAAGGAGGTAGATATGCGTTTAAGATAGATGTGGCAACACTTCGAAATATTTTAAGCGAAGAGTTCCTTTACTCCCAAGTATCAACCTTAACCACTAGTTCTCCAAATACAATATTTTTAATAGGCCAAGTCAAAAGTAGAACACCGTATAATCTGAAAGACTTGAAAATTGCAATTCTTCACCGTTCTTCAATAGTTCTTGATTGATTTCGTGAATTATGTACTTTTCTAGAACATAAAACATCAAAATCAGTTAGGGTGAGATGGGTCAGTTTTTGACACTCTGACAGTGATTGACATTGTGCACATATACACGTGTAGGAATTCACATCGGAAGTATAGGAAATTCAATGCATCAGAGAGATAATTTTACCGTGCAGTTGACTAGCACTATAATGGAAAGGTTTACGTCATACGTAACTCTCTAAATGAACGAGCGACTGGAATATTGGTGTTTGGTCTCTCTCTTATCGTTGAGAGTTGCTTAATCGAGGTGTATGGTAGGGAACCTGCAGAACTCGCATCGCATCGCACTCGCATTTACTGAATGCGTCGGACTTCCTGTGCTAGTCGATTTGAGAGAGACAACCATATTATTTGTTCATTGGACTATCCATTGCGTCAAACAAAAACGAAACATAGCGTGTAAATATATCCAGTATAGCACTGTCCAACTGCACGGCAAAATAGTCTATCCATTGCATTGAGTATCGTATGTTTCCAATGTGAATTTTCGAACCTGTATACCGGTTTAATAAACTATTGATGCAATCTAAAGTTTTTTCATCTGTCTCCACCTATTTCAAAATGTTTAATTTTTATTTGGGTCGAGTTCATTTTTTTCAGGTTATCATCCTGAAAACGGCATCATTGGATATTAAGCGTGAGATGTTGCAGTAGTGTCAATTAGTGTATATGTTAGAGTTCACTTAAGGATAGCGAAAGCATAATTCGCTTTTGTTTTGTTTTATATTCGTTAGAAGTTTTATATTCTTCGTAAGGTTCCTAGGAATATCTAATTGATGTAAGTAAACCCTTCAATGATTTAAATATTAAAGTTGAACCATATGTGGATAACAGTGTCAACCTCAGTTAGGGATTTTTTTATTTTTGTTTTATGTATTGTATTATGTTAGCTCTTGATTTCAAAAGAATATATATAGTGTCAATAATATTACATCGAACAGTGATTGACATCATTAGGGTATAACCTCACCATATAAATCATGAAAAGGTTTACTAACATATATTAAATATTTTTTAGAACCTTCCAAACAATAGAAAACGAATATGAAACCAAACAAAATCGAAAAATATAGGCAATTATGTGCAGTCGCTATCCTTTAGTAATATATACACTAATTGACACTATTGTAATATCTCGCGCCAAATATCTAATGATGCCGTTTTCAGAATGAGAACCGGTGACTCAAATGGGAATAAAACCTTCTGAAATATGGGGAGACATGAAAAACCCTAGATAGTACCAATGATTCATTACATCAGTATACATGTGAAGATCACTAATACATTCTGTTATTTCCTTGTTTATATGGAATAAAATTGTCTGAACCTTATTATTTCTCTATTATTTTTTGTATAAATGTCTCATTGACCCATATAATGAGAATGTATGAGTGATAGAAAGCAGGATGATATCATAAACAAAATTGATGCAAGAGGGAGATGAAATTATGTCAATTGTTATCGAAGTATGTTAATGACTATCAAATATGTAATTTCGACGAATTCGTGTCTCCTCGAATATTCAATCGATATTTTTTATTGAAGTTTGAAGGTAATAACAAAATAGAAACATTCAACAGTATTTCCGTAATAATTACCAAAGTGGTACAGTAAAATAATACCACTGAAAGTATCCATGCCCTTAAGATGTCAATCACCCTCAATCTATAGCGCTGAAACACATGCTTTTTATACTCAATAATTCACAACGTAATATCTCAGAGTGAATCCTGCTATTGCCATATCCTAGATAGTCGATAAGTCCATCCAGACATCTATTGTGATAAATATTTCTCCAGTTTGAGTTTCTCTCTTGCTAAAGAAAATCAACTGGGAGAACATGCCCTGGAAAAGGGCGATATAAGACTGAAGGGAAAATTGCCAATGTTCAGTAAGTGATTGTTCATTGACCTGAATTGAACGGAACACTTATAATCACCTGTATTCCGACAGAGAGCTTTCAAAAGGCCCTAATCGTGAGGTATGTAAGGAATCTTCTAGTGGAAATTGAGCAGAAGGAGTCACTTTTATTGCACATTCTTTCTGGAATATAGGAAATACCGCACGAGAGTTATTTCATAGTGGTCATTGGATTATGAAAGGATGTTCGTCATTTTTTATTCGATGTGGAATGCAAAAGTGTCCAGAAATTCAGGCCACAAAATTTGACGCAGATTTTCCAGATTTTTAGAAATCATTAGAAGGAGAAATTGCAGAGCTTCCACAATTCTCGAATAATCTGAAAACATCTGATCATGTCGTCTCAAAATTTAACATTCAGCTCCTCAATAATGAGAAAAAATATCATTTGAAAGTTTGCAACTCTCAAGGAAAAATTGAAGAAATTTTTTTCCAAAAATACTATTATTGAAATAGTGTACGGCATATACCTCTCAAATTACACAAAACAGTATACAAAAATTCGACTCTCTATCGCGGTAGTAAAATAAAATCTTCAGATTTGTTTGATTTGAACATGCTACATGCAGTAAAAAAATCGCATATAATATATACCTCATTTCCGTAAAATCATCACTCATCAGTGTCAGGAATTTAATTGAAGACCAGCAAATCTTCAAATGAAGTTGATTGATATTCTATATTCTTATTATTGCGTTAACGAAGCTGAATTCTATAATACAAATCAATTTTTTTTGTAAACGGCATCATACATATCACGCTTGTTCCTATTTCTAGGTTTTCAAGAGACATTTTTTGGCTTTCGGTAATTCTGGGCCTATGTTTATGGCCTCAACCATAGAATTGTTTGCCATAATTAACCTTATAATCAGAAATCATTATGAAGTATTTCAGTATTTTAGATCTCATTCGAAAGCTATCGAAAATCAATAATTAGAGCAAAAAACATTGCCATTCCTTCACAAAATAAATCTCACTTGAATCGCATATCTATTCATGGAAATATGAATTTTCTTCTTTTCAATATTTCTATTGAATTTTCCATGTCAAACCCTATCGTTTGAGACTATTTTTGCATCAAAATTGGAAAATTGCAGACATTTGGGCAAAACGATTTAGCACACGTTGAAGTATAGAACGAGCGCTCGAAGGAGTTATATTCATATACAGGGTGTCTGTAAACAAATGCGACGGACTTTGGAAGATGATTCTTTCAAGAAAATAAGCAGAAGTAGTTCATATAAATTTTTTCGAAATCGACCCTCTTTCAAGATACAGCCTTTGGAAAGTGATGACGAGTTGACGGTTTTTACTTTTTTTACGGCTTTTTAAAAACACTGAATCATAAAACTATACATAGTATGAAGCAAGTAGATGTTACTCACAAAAATCTCACAACTTCATTATAAGGGGTTGAAAATAACAACCTCCTATGATTAGCGTTCAATAATTATTTTCGTGGGATAAATATTAGAAAAATAAAATTCTTTTATGGTTTCCATCAAATTCTGGAGAAATGAAATCGCGTGCAAAATTTCGATACAGTCGTTACTTTTCTCGGAAAAATAAAAGCCTACAAGCAGTTATGATCACTGTTCATTTCATTGAATCGTGTATGTGTTCCCTAGAATAAATATTCTAAAATATTGTATGTCTATGACAGGAGATAAAGATGTTCTATGAATCTTTCTGAAGGTTTAATTACTAATTTCTGGAAGAAAATCTATTCCATAATATTTTAATTTCACAAATAGAACTTTTTGACAAAACCAATTTTGAACATAAACATTGTCTTAGGATATCCATGCTATGGAATATACGATGAAATAGAATGAACAGTGATCATAACTGATTGTAAGTTTTAGTTTTTTCCAAGAAAAGTATAAACTGTATCAAAATATTTCAAAAGACGTTTTTCTCCAGAATTGAATGGGAAACCATAAGATAATTTTATTTTTCGAAAATTTATCCAAAAAAAATTTCTGAAGGAAAATCATTGAGGGTTGTTTTTTTCAACTCAGAATAATAAAGTAATAGGATCAAAATAAATTTTGTGTGTAACATCTACACACAATGGGCCACTAGGCCTCAGTTCGGCCGGAAGGCACCGCGCGAAGAAGAAGAACATCTTCTTAATGAATCATATTATGTATAGTTTTATGACTTTTTTAGGATTCCTAAAAAAAATTGAAAACTGTCCGTCACCGCTTTACAAAGGCTGTATCTCAGAAGTGAGGTCGATTTCGAAAAAAAATTATATGAACTACCTCTGCTAATTTTCATCGAGGAATCATCTCCCTCGCATTTGTTTACAGACACCCTGTATAGAATGGGTTCAATCCAATTTACGTTCATTGAAAAGCTCACCACTTTCTGGCTCGTTTTTGAATTTTGAGTTCACATAAATGAACATCAATACCTCCTGTTCTTGTGATATACATAACTCTTTCCAAACCTTATATTATCGGAACTAGCAGTTCAATAAAATTCAATGGCTAAAATCGAACTTTTCGATTCAACATACATCGCCTAATTTCCAATCAATTTGCATGCTCATATGTCGATAATAACTAATTATTGCGTGCAAAATCAAGTGCTCGATTTTCCGAAAATTCAGAGGCAAAGGACCGTCGGAAAATTTCCATGTGCTAAAACAATGACAACTGCTGCCGAATTGCCAATTAATTTCCGTACGCAACAGAAACTTGGTTCAACAATGTACCTGAAAATCTGGTTCTTGTTTTATTGAAGTTTTCGTCAACTACGACAAAACGCTCATTGAAAGTATTTGCTGAAAGGAAAACCTCGGGAAAGCTCTAGAGAAACGAGAAATCAGGAGTCGAATGGTGCTTTCAATTTCGATATCTTTAAGCGGGCTGGGAAACTTGATTTGGGAATAAATTTGGTCGGTAACGCGAAAAGCAAAAAGAAAAGTCTTCCTGGTTTGCTGACGCGGCAGGAATGAAGGTACCTAACTATATTTTCTCAAAAAAATAAATCTAGAAATAGGTGAATCCGAAAAATTTTTCTTGAAACATCGGTAATAACTGAAAAATCGTATAAATCCATTATTTATTTGTTCTTTATTTATTTAGAGATTTGGGGATACAAACAGATAATGAAGCCAGAAACAGTATACCTACACTTTATTAAACATGAAATAAATTTTAACTCAAAAACAAATAGGTTTTACAATAATTCATCCTAACATTAGAACTCAACAAAGTCCCAAAGGAATTCACAAAGAAAAAATTCATAAAGATAATCAAAGGGTACGTTTACAGAAGCCATCCTTAATCTAATAGGCATCAATATAGTATTTTTTAAAGAAATTTAAATTTTTTGTGTAGTTAGGTGGAAGATGTCAATTAAATGTTGGAACTCTTTGGCGGAAAGTAGCATCCCACGAGTGGGCCGTGTTTAGTTCGCTTGAATTCAACATGGAATAACTCGTGTTGACTCATATTACGTGACAGGATGTTAATTTTAATCCCTTCAAGAATATCAGTAGCCTACAGATGTCCGCCCAAAATTTTTGACAAAAACTGTCTGTGTTCGAGAGATAATAGTTCGGAATGTTCAGAATGGGATTAATCGAAACAAAAGCTGCTTAGCGTATTAAACACTGTTTATCAGAAATAATTTCTCAAAATGGCACAAATATTGCAAATAAATCAAAATACTTTCCGAATAAACACTATCAGCAACCTCACTAACAGAAAATGCAGAAAAAAGAATACATCAATGTATACAGTTTCAATGAAAATTTACCACCAATCAGTAAACAAAACTATTACAAAATGGCTCAATTACAGTGTTCGGTGTTATTATAATCATTGAGAAACACTTCGAAAGATGCTGTAAGGTATCGATTGAAATATATTCTGGAAGGATTCTGTATTTTTTAAAAACTTTATAGGTTTTCACTCCCAGTCTCTGAAACAGAAATAATTTAAAAAATTTCGATTAAGGTGAAGTGCTTCTGCGAAAATCTTTGCATTTATTTGTCAGGAGCAAATCGGTCTTGAAAAAAATTGTTACCTAATAGTGAAACTGAAAAAGGAATCAAATTAAAAGGATACTGTAACGTTTCGGTGGCTATATCAGACACCTTCTTCAGACAAATCTTCAGAATTGTGTGTTTTTTATTTGCCAATGAAACCGAAACGTTGCAGTATCCTTTTAATTTGTTCCCTTCTTCAGTTTTAATGTCAGGCAACAATTTTTTTCAAGACCAATTTACTCTTGACAAATAAGTGCAAAGATTTTCGCAGGAGCACTTCACCTTAATCAAAAATTTTTTAATTATTTCTGTTTCAAAGACTGGGAGTTAAAACCTATAAAGTTTTTAAGAAATTCTGTAAGGTATATTGTTGATTGAATAAGAATTTGATTATTCATGCCATTGTCGTTCTCATTTTGCTTCAACTACAAACAAAAAATGTTTCATACTTATTTAATCAATAATGTTATTAAAGACAGCGACTGACAGTCAAGATATTTTAACGCGTGAGCAGAGCGAACGCGGTAATAGTTCGAGACCATTAGTCGCTAGATAAATAACCGAGTTGATCACAAGATTTTTCCGTCGACCTCAATATAAATTGTGTAGTAAATCTTGATGGAAATAAATGTTTTTTATGTTCCAGTAAAATTTTGACATTTTTCGTAGTGCTTCTGAATACTTTGTGAATGGTTGCTATGAGGATTGCACATTAAAATAGCATAAATTGAGCATTGAAATGGGTCATTATAGATCAATTTCGTACACATTGAAATGGTCTTTTGTTTTGGGGTCGGCGGAAAAATAAATTAATACATTCAAAATCTCACGTTTTCAGTACTCGATTTTCCGAAAATTCAGAAACGAAGGACCTTCGGAAAATTAAATTTCATGGGCTAAAACAATGACAAACGCCTAGTCGAATCGCCAATTAATTTCCGTACGCAACAGAAACTTGGTTCAACAATATACCTGAGAATCTGGTTCTTTTTTTATTGAAGTTTTCGTCAACTAAGACAAAACGCTCACTGAAAGCACTCGCTGAATGGAAAACCTCGGGAAAGCTCTAGAGGAACAGGAAATCGGAAGTCTAATGCTGCTTTCAATTACGATATCTTTGAGGTGTCTGGGAAACTTGACTTGGGAATAAATTTTGTCGGTAACGCTAAAATGAAAAAAAAGGCTTCCTGGTTTGCTGACTATATTTCCCCAAGAAAATTAATCTGGAAATAGTTGAATCTGAAGAAAATTGATGTTATTATCATCACTGAGAAGGTATATTGTGAATAAGAATCTGAAAATTCATGTCATTCTCGTTCCCATTTTTATTCAATAACAAACAGAAAATGTTTAATATTTATTTAACCAACTAGGTTATCAAAGACAGCGACTAATGGTTAGGATATTTTAAGACTTTTAGTCGCTCGATCAATAACAGAATTGATTATAAGATTTTTTTGACGACCTTAATATGAATTGTGTATGAAATCTTGATGGAAATACATTCTCATTTTGCACAACACAAACATTTGACATAACGAAATTTTTATGTTTCTATGTTCTTGTAGAGTTTTGACATTTTTCGTAGTCTTTTGAGTATGTACTTGTTGCTATAAGGATTGCACATTAAAATAGCAAAATGAGTCATAATTGATTAATTTCGTACACATTAAAATTACCTTTTGATTTGAGGTCGGCAAAAAAATAAATTATTGAATTCAAAATAATACGTTTTAAGTGCTCAATTTTCCGAAAATTCAGAAGCAGAGGACCATCGGAAAATTAATTTCCATCAGCTAAAACAATGACAACCACCAATTAATTTCCTTACACAATAGAAACTCGATTCAACAATGTACCTGAAAATCTGGTTCTTGTTTTATTAAAGTTTTCGTCAACTACGACAAAACGCTCACTGAAGGCATTTGCTGAATGAAAAACCTCAGGGAAACTTCAGAGAAACGGGAAATCAGGATTCGAATGCTGCTTTCCATTTCGATATCTTTGAGCGGGCTGGAAAACTTGATTTAGGAATAAATTTGGTCGGTAACGACTAGAGCTAAAGGCAAAAAGAAAAGTCTTCCTGGTTTGCTGACGCGACAGAAATAAAGGTACCGAACTTTATTTCTTTACCGAGATAAATCTGCAAGTAGTTAAATCTGAGTAGTAGAGTAAAATGAGGTAATACGATCCCTAAGGGTCAAATGATCCCCCGCCGTAAATCAGAAACAGCTTGTACCATCTATCCAAATACACATGGAACATGTTCCCCTGCGTCGCTGCGAGTTACCTGTAAAATGTCAATGCGGTGCGAGTGCTTGGCATGATTTTATTAAAATATAATCAAAAAGTGTGGCTCTGATCTAAGGTAAGCATTTTTTTGGACTTTCGTTTTTTTTACATGTAAGTGTTTACTGACATTTTGTTTTATTTGCGGGTATTAGTAGCAGTTAGCTAATATTTAAACAATGTTCGATCATCGCACGCGGTATTTGAAGGTTTTGTTTTGATCGATATTTTGTAATTTGGTATTTGGGATGAAATGATCCCTTCTGTATGTCTAAAATGATCCCTGGAATCATGTTACCCCATTAATAGTTTTTGTTTACAGATCATGCCGAAAATTTATAAACGTAAAACTAATCGCCAAAAGAGGCCTGAAGAACATATGCAAAAGGCATTAGAGATGGTATGGCTCACAAAACCGCGAGATGAGAATTTAAGGTCCCTGTGATGGTATCAGAAAGAAGAGCCAAAGGTAAAAATAAAATAGCTGTAGGCTCAGCTAAAAAGTTAGGTAGCAAACAAACAGTGTTCAACCTGGAACAAGAACTGGAACTTGTTGACATGGAGTCCAGAATAATATACGGGCTGACCACTCAGGAATTCTTAACCTCAGCTCACCAAAAATGGCAGAAAGAAATAATTTTCCGCATCAATTTTCCGAAGCATAAAAAAAGCTGGACTTGAATGGCTTCGTGGATTTAGACGTAGATATCCAGACATTACAATGCGTGCGCGAGGTTTTAATAAGAATGTGGTGGATGAGTTTCTCTCGACTTTGAGAAACGCCCAAGAAAAATATTATTTTTCAACCCATCGAATATTTTTGTTTTGTGTGACTTGCTTACATACTTAAATTGTTATGAACTACACATATTATCATTCAAATAAACAGCAGAGTTTATTATTTCATTTTCATTTGATATTTTATTAATTCATAGTACAAAATGATCCCTGGGATCATTTTGCCCCTACCCCAGGGATCATTTTATCCACAGGGGTGTATAAAATGATCCTTTACTAAACTTTTACAAAAATATGTAATACAAAAGAACTACATAGATGAAATGAAAAATAAGTAGGCAGATACAAAGTTGAGTAAATTCACTACCTTAAACAATTGAAATCTTGTGGTTTTGCCTTCAACTTTAGCCACAATTGAAATTTTCCCTTAAGGGGATCATTATGCCTCACCTTCCCCTACTGGTCAGTCCGTGTTATTTTCAGTTAATTTTGCATTGGTCTATTTCGTTTTAGAGTCCGTGAGTTGAAGGAATCAGGTTCCAGGTAAAACACAAACACCATTGTTTTGTCTGATTTCTGGTTGCTTGCGAACCGCGTGAATCGGTTTCTTAACATCGGTTATAAATTTACCCGTTTCAACTGCCTTCCTTGAAATTTTCCCCAAATTGACGGACAACTTCATCAACGTGCTCCAAAATGAATTGAAATGAAAGGATATCATTTTGATCAATTTCTGAACTGAAAATTTTTTCATTTATTAATTTGATGTTGAAAACGTTTATTTCCAGATCACCTGAAGTTGTTTGTGTTACTCATTATTTAGTTTGTTGGTTGAAAGTTTTCTTTCAATGAATTAGTTTCATTAGTGGACATTCTTCTCTTTGATTTTATTCATTAATCTGAACTCTCTACTTAGCCGTTTAGTATTTTTTTTTCAGTCACAAAAATCGTAATTTCAGGCACTAGCTGATCCAATATCACCGGAAAATGTCTATAATTTTTTAGTCCGGTTCTGTTTTTTCAATTTGAGAAAAAATTGAGGAAGACAGTCAGGAAGGGTGACAAAACTATGGAATCTGAATTAATATTTATTGTGGAGTACAGATTCATTCAAGGGAATGTTTATTCATCGCCCTGTATAAAATTGCCTAGCAAAGATTTTGACCATATATTAATGGAACCTTTTTTTCATATTTTATAGTATTCTTTTGCGAGGCACTATCATGGTACTTTTTTCTTAACACCCTTTATAACAAAAATATTTCGATTATCATTACAGTGTTTCAAAATTAAACAACAAACAACAAATTCTGTCTACAAATCACAATTTATCATTATGAATTGGTAGAACTGAAAGTAGAATTTGTTGTCTGCTAACTTGGTCTTCAGATTGAACCTAATGACAGTAGAATCAAGTGAACCGTGCCATGATTATAAGTTAATCAACAACTTAAGCCAACAGACAATACAGGAAAACGAGTGTATCTATTTTGAACACGCAGAACCTCCGATAAGAAAGGGGATTTGGATTCCATTTTCACGCGTCGAATGCACGTAAATCTGCGTGATCCCTCCAATCCTTTGTGTCGGATTTTCACCCTCTTTTTTTAGGGTCAGGAAAATCGTCAACTATCGCATGGATAAATTAGGGATTTTTTGGAAATACATGGGTTATGGTCCGTAAATAACATTAATATTAATAATAAACGTCTTTATCTGAAGAACATTCGACCTGCCCAGGTAGATCTAAATTATACAAAGAAATAACAATAACTTTTCAAGTTTCGATCATAAACACAATAATAAGAAAAACAAAATTCTGCATGAACATTCAGTGTATCAATCTTTATTTATAAAATAAATTTCATTTGAATCGGATATTTTTTTATGGAATTTTGAAGTGTCTTCTTTTCATTATTCAAATTGAATTTTTTTATGTTTCTGTTTACACTCTGGCCATAACATTTCGCATGAGGCTTATGATGAGCATTTTGAATATACCCGCAACATTTCATTTCGATAGGTTTCGTTTTGTCTGAGATATGAAGGAACAAAAATTTTGAATGACCCTGTACGATTTGACTGGTTATCGAACTCAACCAAGTCATTTGAGAACCGAACTCACCCTGAAAATTTCAAGTCTGTAGGGCAATCCCTTCGAAAGTCATTGTGCTAACAGACGGACGGATGGCCCCACAGACAGAATTGAATTCGAAGTTCGAAAATTAGAGACATCAGGGCAAAATTGAATAGCGCTAAGGAAATTGTTTACTGAACAGACACAACATATTTTTCGGTTTTCTATCTATCCTAGAGAAGGAATCACCTTTCTTGAAACGCCCCCTATATTCACTATTTAAATAATAAATTATTTCCACTAAATCACAAAACATGTTCAAAAACATCCCGCAACCATCATAACTAATAAGTAAACAAAACAATGACAAATGGACGTAATCCTTTAATTTTTTCAGAAATTCGATCGAGTGAAACACGAAAACGGTTGGCTGGATTAATTTGGCTCTTTGTGAAATTTTTGTGGACTTATTGAACTGTAAATTGCACACTTAACATTTTCTGTTCCCACAATATTTTCGATCCAGCGCTCGTATTCCGAAAACACCACGAAAAGACCTTTTTTTGTTGCATTTTCAAATTCATGTGACAGAAAGAATAATTTTTTTTTCGGAAAAGCAATGGCTAACTGTTGAAGGGAATTCATTCAAGTTCCTGAAAGACACCTTCAGCTTTCTGTGCAATCATTGGTTGCCGAGGTATCGATATTCAAAGGCAAAAGGATCCTTTTTCATTTGAAGGCCGATATCTTGACAAGAAGTGGATATACCAAAATCTATAGAATATGAGATTAAAACAGAATGAAGAAACTATCCAATCCTCATAGTGATTGAGAAGAATTTTTTTTGATGATGGTCTCTCAAGATTACTCAACAACCGATGACACCAAAACATTTTGAAGTTCTAATCCAAAAACTAGACACATGGAGCTATAATTTCCTTTTTTTAAATTCCTTGTACGACCATTCCTCTCAAAGTTACGGCATGTTGAAAATTGCCGAAAAAATTGGAATTTTTTTTGATCCTTTAATTTTTTCCAGTAGTGTATTACCTACGTCCGTCATGATTATGGAAATATCCCACCCTTATACCTTTTTACCAATACCCATTCAAAGAGTGATGTTCTCTGAATATTTCGTTATAGAGAGAATTTACTTTGTCAACATGGAATTTGGATTCAAGGTGCAATGTCCTGAATGAAATTCTTTATACAGAGAAATTCGTTATACAGACTTTGGCTATAAGGAAGTTTCACTATATAATTGAAGTTTGTTAATTTAATTGGATTGTAGACATTCATTTTTACCTCATTTCAAAACTTGAATTATTTTTCATTCCAAACCCGAATATGAATATGTATGTTAAAAAATCCATAACAGACCTCTGCGTTGTGACATCGTATGTCTATCGAGTTAGGGGTCTGAATTTTGAGAGAACAAATCTTGACTTCAGAGTTAGGTCAACCACATTTTCGCCAGTTGTTTACAGTCCCAAGGATTTTAATTTAAATTTGTTTCACAACGAATATTCTACAAGCCCCTGCAGCTCCAGGATAAGGATATAAAACAGACCTTTTCGACTTGCCGGAGGCTCAGACGCTGTGTACCCAGATTTCTCATATATTCGGTATGGCGTCGAAACCTATCCAGTTTACTCCCGTCATTTTGAATTCTAGTCATGCAGGTAAACAAATGAACTCCGTGCGCTCCTGACTCCATATAAACTGTGCATACAACAGGAGCAGGTATACAAAACATCCTGGCATTATACTGGCTGTAAATTATTCAGCAGCTGTTAAAGGTCGCGTTGAAATTGCAACCGGATATTTTCGACTGACATTCGAAAGATTCGAATTTATCACGAGCTATGAATTATTTATCTTATCCAGTGAAATATTCCTTTGAATTTTATCTCCTGATGCCAACTTTATTTTTAGGGGTTGAAAATAACAACTCCTTATGATTTTTGTTCAAAAATTGTTTTCGTGGGATAGATTTTCGAAAAATAAAATTCTTTTATGGTTTTACATTCAATCCTGCAAAATTCGATACAGTCGATTCTTTTCTCGGAAAAAATAAAAACAAGCAAATATGATCACTGTTCATTCCATTTAATCGTATAAGTGTTCCATAGAATGAATATTCTAAGATATAGATATAGGGTGTTGTCATTTTCAACCCGTAATAATAAATGTATAAGATCGAAAAGATCTGTGTGAGTAACATCTACTAAGTGCTTCACATTATGTATAGTTTCATGACTAAGTGTTTTTGAGAAGCCGTTAAAAAAACAATTGTTAACTCGTCATGGCCTTCCAAAGGCAGTATCTTGGAAGAGGGTTGATTTCGAAAAAAAATTATATGAACTACTCCAGCTTATTTTCTTCTTGAAATCATCTTTCAAAGTCCTTCGCATTTGTTCACAGATACTCTGTAACTCTGTATATGTATATAACTTTTTTTGAGCGCTCGTTCTATACTCAAACGAGTGCTATATCGTTTAGCCCAAATGTAATGAAGCTTTAAAAAAAATTAAAAACTGTCACTCGTCATCGCCTTCTAAAGCCTGTATCTTGGGAGAAGGGGTCAAAAAAAAACTTATATGAACTACCCCTGCTTATTTTCGAGAAATCGAGAAATTATCTACCCCAGTTCCCCGCTTTTGTTCACAAATACCTTGTCTAATTATGATTATAATAATGTAACGTCAATTAGGTTGTTCACATTCATCGTAAACAACTCATCCTTCAACTTGGAATCCAAAACTCCTCATTTTTCGTAATTTCTGCATCTACTTGAACAACGGTATTCTCAAATATGATTAAAATGCGCACAACAGACCATTGCATTGTTACCTACATCATATGTCAATAGAATAATGGGTTTGAATTTATGTAGAAGAAATCCGAACTTCAGAATTAGGTCAACCACATTTTCGCCAGTTGTTTACAGTCTCAAGGATTTTGTTTTAAATTTATTCCACAACGAATATTCTAGAAGCTCCAGGATAGGGACATAAAATAGACCTTTTCGACTTGCCGGAGGCTCAGACGCTGAATACCCAGATTTCTCATATATTCGGTATGGCTCCGAAATCTATCCGGTTTACTCTCGTCATTTACAATTTTAGTCATGCAGGTAAACAAATGAACTTCCATGCTCTTCTTACTCCATATAACCTGTACATATAACTGGAAAAGGTATACAAAACATCGTGGCATTATGATAGCTGTGAATTTTTCAGCAGCTGTTAAAGGTCGCGTTGAAACTGCAACCGGATATTTTCGACTGACATTTATCACGAGCTATGAATAATTTATTTTATCCAGTGAAATATTCGTTTGAATTTTATCTCCTGATGCCAAGATAGGTTTCACGATTTCCTGCCTATTTCGCTTTTCTAGCGGAATCCATTTGTCAAACATATACGGATGCTATTGCGGCAACGTCGCATAAATTGATCTTTTTGTTATAAGTTGGGATATGTCCTGTTATTTATTGGATAGATGAATCAGTTGCAATCTGGGGATGTACAGGGTGGGCATATTTCGATGTTTTAGCACTACAACTTTTAAACCAGAGGAGATAGACAAAATCTGATACCCACTTCTCGATCTCTTTTTCTGAGAAACTAACAAGAGTGTTATTCATTTTTGGCTACCTTCTTTTGTTTTCGAGTTATTAGCGAAAATTGGAAAAGTGGCAATATCGAAAAAAATTCATATCTCCGCTAATACTGATGATGGAGCTCTGAAATTAAAACATTATACAGGCACTTTTTTACGTTGAATCCAGTGGCGTACTCGCCCTTTTGTACCATTTCTAATTACGGAGCTATGGCCCAAAGTTATGTTTTTTTTAATGGAAATAATAGATTTTTGTGGTATATTCTGAAGCTTAATCTTTTCTGGTTTCAAAAATATTTAACATTGAATGGTTTGTACCAATATGAGTATAGAAAATGATCAAAAACCTATTTTCATCTGAGTCTCAATATTTTCTATGGTTTCAACTTATGATGAGCTCAGAAAAATTCAACACCGTATAATTACCACAATATCTTTTCAGTATTCTTTTCATTTCTATGCTCTCTACTCAATTTCTCCAAGATGGGCTGCTGTGAAACTTGATCCCTCATTCTAAGTTATAACTAAGATGTCTAAAATAAGACATCGTAATTATAACCTGCAGACTTTTTATTGTAATCACTATTAGGTATTGAAAAATATTTTTCTTTTATTACTTTTCTAATTGAATTGATAACTTCAATCATATCTATATGCGTTATTTCATATGCGATTTGAAATAGACTACTTAGCACTTGTGCGGATTTATTCTGAAGTGCAATAAAAATATTCTCTTGCATCCATCTCATTATAACTAAGTATATCGATTGAGACAGAGGATCATGTGGATCTTTTTGTTATTTCCAAATCCATTTCAAGTTTTCATGAAATATATCCATATTCGCATTTTGGAGAAATTAGTTGAAAGCATAGAAATAATGAGATTTACGGAAGGAGACTGCTCTTGTTATAGGAAGCTCCATTTTTTTGTGCTCATCAACAGTTGAAACCATAGAAAATATTGAGACTCAGATGAAAATAGGTTTTTGACCATTTTCTATTCTCATTTCGATAAAAACCATACAATGATATATATTTTTGAAATAAGAAAAAATTAAGCTTTGAGAATATACCACAAAAATCTAGTATTTCCATTTAAAAAAACATAACTTTGAGCCACAGCTGCGTAATTATAGAAATGGTGCAAAAAGGCGAGTACGCCACTGGATTCAACGTAAAAAAGTGCCCGTATAATGTTTTAATTTCAGAGCTCTATCATCAGTATTAGCGGAGATATGAATTTTTTTCGATATTGCCACTTTTCCAATTTTCGCTAATAACTCGAAAACAAAAGAAGGTAGCCAAAAATGAACACTACTCTTGTTAGTTTCTCAGAAAAAGAGATCGAGAAGTGGGTATTAGATTTTGTCTATCTCCTCTGGTTTGAAAGTTGTAGTGTTAAAACATCGAAATATGCCCACCCTGTACAGGCTGGTCCATATTTGATATTGAGTTGAAATACTGGTTGTTCTTTTCGGATGGAGATGAATCAAGTGTTGGTCGTTTGTGAAACAAACGGATGCCATTACAGTATCGTATCGTAGCCATTCTTGTAGTTTGTCGTTACTTATAGCATCTTGAGGTGTCAGTTGATATTATCATTGCAGCCCCGATTATTTTCATAGATACTTTCTGGAATCTTCAATATTGTTCAATTATTGAGAAAATTATGAATCTTGCCTCTTTCATGTAGCAAAATTATGGAGGTTTTGTTCATTATCTTCGCCATAGTTCTGGTGGCACTATGCAGGGTGTCCAGTCGATTGACGCCAATAAACTGATTAAAATACTTAAAAATGGGATTTTAAATTGATTTCAATTGAAATTCCTCTTAAACGAATGTAGCTCGAGTAATCCATACAATAATTTTTGCCTCATCACTGATGAAAAATATTAACATTCGTCAGAATTGCTAGTAGTGTGAAATTACCTGATTTGAGATAGAAAATGAAAAAAAAATTCTACTTAAAATTACTACTTACTTCAATAATTTTTCAAAATCCGTACCTCCAATTTGCATACATTTTCGAAAAGGTTTAAAAATTGACGTGTCAATCGTCTGATTTTCTTGTTTTATTTTTCATCCCGCTTCTGAAGTTTTTGACCAAATTCTATTTTGTTGTTGATTTCCTTTGCGTACAACAGCTCTTTTCAAACCAAATAAAAATATCGATTCCAAAAAGATGGATTGGGCGTTTTTATTCGGGGATTTTACAAAGAGCTGGTGTACGCGAAGGAAACCAACAACGAAACAGAATTGAGTCAAAAACTTTCAGAAGCCAAATGAAAAATAAAACCAAAAATTCGAGTTGCTTCAGGCAATTCACACGCTACTTCTCAGTTAGTTTTAGATACTGTATTCAAATTGGAGGCACAAGTTTTGAACAATGATTGTGAATAGTAATTTTTAGTAATATGTGCCTTTCATTTTATACCCCAAAACAGTTAATTTCACAACCAGTAATTCTGACAAATGTTAACATTTTCCATCAACGGTGAGACAAACTTTTTGTATAAATTATTCGAGCTACTTTTTTTTACATTTATTAAAATTAGAATCATTTTAAAATCCCATTCTCAAATTCAATTAACCATAAAAATGAAAAAAAAAAAGAGCAACAAATTTTATCGATTTTTAGGCTACCTGCCTTCCAAGGCTGATTACAACGAAAAAGATTGAGAACCTTTTTTTCCTATGATTTTCGTAGGTAGCTTAGGACTCTGCAAAGTTTTTTATTTAACCTTTTTATTTCTGTATCGAGAATGAATGTTTGATTTCATCCTACTGAAAACTGAAGTTTTAGCTTTCAAGCTTTTTTTTGGTAACTTGCAACGATTTCAGATAGCTGAATATATTTTTTTATTGAAGCAACATTCAGGACGACCAGGCTAAAAAAATAAAAACTACAATATACCCATTGCAGGAAGATATCAATTCGTCAAGCCTAGCTGGCAAAATTCATCGAAGAAAACTCAAAAAATTATAACTCAAGAACTTCAGAATTAGCATAACATTTTATGGGGCATTTTTGGATAGCCACAGGTTTGAAGAATCTAAAAATAATTTGTTGACGTCAATCGACTAGATACCCTCTATATTGATCTGGTGCACCCTTTTCGAACTCTGATTATCTCAAAAATATCTGAGCACTAAAAAAATATCAAGTTTGAAGAAAAAACTAAATTTTGACAACTAAACATATAAACAAAAATTTAAGAAAGCCCTGAGCAGGTACTCCTGAACGTTCGTTTATTGGAGGAGCAATGAAATTTTTACCTCAAAATTTTGTGAAGGACGTGAAATTGATTCAAAATATATAAAACCAAAACTGAGCACGATCAGAATAATATTCTGGAAATTATTAAAAAACTGAAATATGTAAAAACTTGACAATTAAAAAATTTAAATTCTATGGTTCTAATGATGTGATGCTCTTGAAATTCTGCATGAACATTCAGTATATTAATCTTTATCTAATATATAAAATTTGCGTGTCAAAGTGTTCGTACTCCTCCGATACAGTAGGTCTGATAATCGGCTAATATCTATTTTTGGCCGATTTTTTTTTTATTTTTATATAATGTGGCAATAAAAAATACAGACTACTCTGAATTTTCACAGCCATTTAAGTTTTTCAATAATTTTTTATGCTGATATTCAGTAGGTCTGAGAATCGGGGACTATCTATTTTCCATACCCATGATAAGGGTTGTTCAACCTTAAATTTTTTTTTTGAAATTTTTCGTTTTAATTTTTTCATAATGTGGCATTAAAAATATACATAAAACCCTAAATATTTGTTTTTTTATGATTTCTGACAATGGCTTACGAATACTAGGGGATAAAATGATGGAAATAAACCAAGTACCATTTCAATTATACTATTAACTGTTAGGTTCTTCATTTCATAAAAATGATAACACCTACTTTCTCGCTAAAAACTGAATCAGCAACTGCGAAAAACACCATGTAAACAAACCTAAGCAACCGTGAAGTCTATTTATTCAAGCAATATTATGAATCTGAATAAAATCTGAATGAAAAATTCCTGAAACACAATTAGAATAATTCCGTACTGTTTACACTGAACAGCGGCATACGCATCGAATATAAATATGAGAATTAAAAATCGCATTGCGGGTTAAACACACTGATTTTCCGAGCACCTCGAAAATTTTAATTACTTTCAGCTGCTGAACACAGACTCTCATAAAATTATTTTTCGCTGCATGGCCACTGTTAAAATATTTACATAACCCGAAAAAAATGAAATATTTGCTCCAAAGGACTGGGTTTTATATGAGAAATCATATTAAATTTTTTCGCTACTTGTAGTTAGTCCTCACAGATTTTTATCCTAGATAATAGCGTATATATACTCGTATAATATAATATGATCATAGATAAGGTTTTATTCGGCTTATCAACATATTTTATTTATGCTGAATATAACGTTTTTATTCTATCTGGAAAATACAAGATATGCCGTGGAAAAACTTCAACATTTTCTACGTAGGCGAGAATTGTGTCTCTCCACTCCAGCATGCTTTAAGTGCTGCAGTTTATAACGACGCTTTCTTCCCATTTTGTTATTTGTAAATTTGAACTGAATAATTTCATCATATACAGGGTGTTTCATTGGAAAACGGAAAAAAGTGGATGATGAATAAAACACGCCTAGGTGGTTCCGAATATTATATTTTATGGGTCTAACAAGCTTCATTACAGAGATACAGGCTGTTTTATCGATTTGACCGATATTTTTGAGTGGGCATAACTTGCAAACCACCCTGAAAATTTTTATGATTTTTGGTTCGAACATTATATTTCTTCTATACAAGCGACCTGACTATCTGTCACTTCGGAAATCCTGGTCCGGATTAATCAAAATTTCATATGACTTCGCATCTCGAAAACAACACCCTGTATGTTCGAATTTTCGAAATACGTTTTGATGTTTCGGAACAGCACAAAAACTGAAGTTAACTATAGTCCATTCACGAAAGGTTGAGCCGTCGGTTGGCCATGGAAATTTGGCATATTCCACTGTGTATATTAAAATTTTAGGTTATGTTTATTTTTCTGTCAGATTGATAAGCATGTTGTCAATATTGCATAGAGTTGTCTGATAACTCGCAAGCTCGTAGGACCGGGCCGGGTACATTCGGCAACGTTGCCTTTATTTTACGTTATGACAGCAAATACTGCCAACTTCGAATACCAATTGAATTTTTTATGATTCTGTGTACACTATAGCCACATAACTTTGCAGGAGGCTTATTATGAGAATCTTGCATGTGGCCGCAACATTTCATTTCTTTTTTTTTGTTTTGTCTGAGATATTAAGGAACAAACATTTAGAATGGTCATATCTTATGGAAAACCTTGTACGATTTGGTTGATCAAAAAATTTAACGGAGGCATTTGGGAACCGAACTGACCCTGAAAATATGAAGTGTCTAGGACAATGCCTTCCGAAGTTATCGTGATCGCGTATTTGTCATCAGAGAGTCTAACCCTATCGTTTGAGTCCATTTGCGGCTCAAAATTCGAAAATTACAGGCATTTGGACAAAACGATATAGCACTCGTTTAAGTAGAACGAGCGCTGAAAAATTATGAAAATCTCAGATCAGAAACTTCATCTAAAAACTGCCATGACCGAGTAGAGCGTGGGTGGCCTTGAGCGGAAAATGGGAAAGCTTCCAGATTTTTTCGCAATCCAATTCCTTTCAATATAATGGAAACCCGTCACACAATAGTAGTAGGTATATTGGACTATTGTGTAAATACTCCACGTTCTGAACTGAATATATCCAGTCTTCGGGCATGTATTCATACCTAAAGTTCTCGGTTCCGGCTGAAAATGCCCCAAAACTAATTAACTTGAGTACCTGAATATCCATAAGCGAATGGAGTGTATGGGTCTATTGTACATTATCAGAGTTTTTTTTCAGTGATTGTTACAGGCTCATGTAGAAAAATCAGATTGGGTTATATTGATGCACAGAAAGGAAAAACTTCAGATTTTGTTGAATAATGCGCATATTTTACTAGGTAAATCTCTACATGACCATATTTGTAGATTCGTTTTATTACTGAACAATTTTTTTTATCCTTCGGCCAACCCATTCATTCTATCTCGCTCTGTAAAGCAAAATCTGAAGGAACTATCTCAGTTTGAAACATTTTCAATAGTTTTTAATGAAAGGGTTTGACTCTCTGATGACATAAAATCGTCGGTTGAATGCAGAACTATCCCAAGTCCATTTTTCCAGAAAATCGGTTTATGGCCTAAAAAGATGTTTGATACTACGCTCCATCTGATGCAGAAGTATTGCAAGTCCATCTTATATTCTTACCCCACTTTTTCAATTTCATATAAACTCACGTGATAGTTCAATGTAGCGATTAAGTGGACATAGCATAGTTCTGACCCATACCATAAGGACATAGTTTAGTTGAAAGTGGACATAGCATAGTTCTAACCCATACCATAAGGACTTAGTTTAGTTGAAAGTGGACATAAAATAGTTCCAATATCCAGAACTAGAATAATGTCCATACAAAGCTATATTATGTCTCAATTTTTCGGAATTGTTTTTTTGGCCAAATTTTGACAATCACAAAACAATCAGGATCTTCAAGTTAAAGTTTAAAATGAAAGAATTTTTATATATTTTCAATCGGCTTAAGACCTATTCAAAAAAACGTGTCTCCTGAAAAGTATGAATTTCGGACTTAGTATAGTTCTGCATTCAACCGACGAAATATGGACATTCAAAATTTTTGTTCCCCAATATCTCAGACAAAATGGAACCAATCGAAATATCTGCAAGATGCTAATAAGAAGACTCATGCAAAGTTTTGTTGCCATACTGTTAACAGAACCATAGAAAATTCAATTGGAATATTGAAGAACATTTATATTTCCATAACAAGATATTCAATTCTAGTGAAATTTATTTTGTGATAATTGATATACTGAATGTTGCGAAAAAACAAGAGGATCGCATCATCGAAACTATAGATTTAATATCTATCAATTTATAAATTTTTACATATTTCAATTGATATATTTTAATTCCGATGGAACTGAGATTTTGAATTCGTATACTTATTTTTCTCAAGTTGACAATTTCTGTACAAAATTTTGAGTTGAATGCCTTACCAATGATCATCCAAAGTTTGAGTGGTCGCAAATCTCTCTCTAATAGTCATAAGTAGAGACCGGACTATATGCAACATAAAAACGTTTTTATATGCATGCGAATATGCATGTAAAATACTAGAAATATGCATGAAAAGTGCTTGAAATATACTTACACGAAAATATGCAGAATTGAATAATGAATTTTAGGAACTCAAAAAGATTAATTTTTATTTCAAAATCAAAATGTCAATAACTCCCAATAATATGGTATTGAAATTTTATTTAATTTAAAAAAATTTTGTAAACGTTTCCAATTAAAGATTGTTTCATATATTCAATTGTTTTATTTTGTTCTCCATGATTTAGAATATTTTTGTACATATGTGAAGAAGGTTAGCTCCACATCCTCGGACATAACTGGGCAGAATTTGAACCTTGCTGCAAAGTTTTCCCTTACAGTTTCAGGAGAAACTTCTGCCGAAAATTTTCGAAACCTGGATTTCCTTTCAATATCCTTTCAAACTCTTCTTGAAGGCAAAGGAGAAGTGAAGTTCATTTGGCGTATTTTACTCATTATCTTTAAGGTTGACGCTCACTTAGACGAGACGAGACGAAGCGAAGAGTTGTTTTCCGCAAGCACGATTTGCACTGAATCAATCGATTCTGATCCTCGCTTCGCGCCTCCCAAGTGAGCGTCTACCCATTTGATTCAGTGCAAATCGTGCCTGCGGAAAACAACTCTTCGCTTCGTCTCGTCCAAGTGAGCGTCAACCTTTATACTTCTAGTTAAGACCAATTCTTGAGTTTCAAGTAAACAGAGGTTCAACGCGTAACATCGCGATGCATCGCCATGAAATCATAAATTATGTAAGCTGAGAATTAATCGATTGAAATCGACCAATAGAAAATCTAACAAAAGTCACAATTATTAGTATCATTGCTCAATAGAACTCATATTTCGAGGGATTTGGTCGGATTGGCGTGTTATCATAACTTTTATCGCATTTCGGAATGCAGGAAAGAAAATATGTTACCGAAAATACGCACCATTACTGGATCTTAGCTAAAATATGCAAATACCGGTGAAGTTAGGAAACTAGAATGAGATTATTTGAGCTGACTAGCTTCAAGGACCATAGTACCAGGGGTGATTTGATAGTAGCTTTCCGGTCGATGCGTGGATTTTTCGGTGTGGACCTTGAATATATATTCTGTTTAAACACAAATCACCTTAATGGACATAATTTTAAGCTTGCAAAGGAATCATTCAAAAGAATTTTCGACACATGGAATCGTCTCTCGAACGAAATAGTCAACGCAGCAAATGTCAACCAAATCAAAAACATGTACGATCGACAGAGGAGAAATACTTAATTTGATTTCTATAACTAGCATACGTTTCATAAATTTTTGTATTGAGTGCATAGGTTTAACCTCCACTCTTATTGTTCAATAATAATATGCAAATGTATATAATCCGGTCTCTAGTCATAAATCTTAGACGTCGATCTTAAACTTCATTTTGCCCCTTCTATTTTCTTAGATTTTGGGCATTATCAAATCATGCTTGCCATGTCCTCATAAAAGTAGTTGGATTTCTGTTCGTAGGATTCGTGATTTCTCGAAATGACAACCCCGCCTTCTGTAAACAAATAATTCGACCTCTTTCAAATTCACTTAGCTGACGTAAGATTCCGCGTACACGTGCTCTAGTCATTTAAAGAAAAACTTGTGAAATTCGAAAAATTTGCAAAAAACGACTAGGTATAGTCCATTCACGAAACGTTGAGCCGTCGGTTGGCCATGGAAATTTGGCATATTCCACTGTGTATATTAAAATTTAAGGTTATGTTCTTTATTTTCTTGTCGCAATATTGTCAATATTACATAGAGTTGTCTGACAACTCGCAAGCTCGTCGGACGAGGCCGGGTTCATTCGGCAACGTTGACTTTATTTTAGGTTATGACAGCAAATACTGCCAACTCCAGATAAATAAAGAAACGCCTACTATGTGCTCAACCTTTCGTGAACGGACTATACAATATTTATGTAACAAAAATTACCTCATAACGTTCTTGATATAACGATATTCTATGGTTGTATTAAAGCCCTTCCTAGAAATTTTTATGCACTGCTTTGAATTGGCATTGTTGTATTCAAAAAAGTTTATAATTTAGAAAAGAAATAATTCTATGGTTCTGATAATGCGATCCTCTTGGAATCTTGCATGAAGATTCAGTATATCAATCTCCATTCACAAAATAAATTTCACCCGATTCGGAATTCTTGTTATGGAAATATGAAGTTTCCTCTTTTCACTATTCCAATTGAATTTTCTATAGTTCTGCTTACACTATGGAGACAAAATTTTTCAGGAGGCTTATCATGAGCATCTTGCATGTGGCCGAAAATTTTCATTTTGATTAGGTTTGGTTTGTCTGAGATATTGAATAATAAAAATTTTGAATGGTCATATTTTTAGAAACCCCTTATGCGATTTGACTGGTTAACGTCATAGACTAACTAAACGGAGAATAGATGAGACACTAGTAGAACAAGCTTCAACGCCATCTTTTTTTGTACAACATTACTAATTCGTGAAAAAAGCTCAATTGAAAAAGGAATCTGTATCGTAAAGCTGCCTCAAAAAGAATTCTGTAGTGCACCTTTTGAATAGGTAGGTACGCCCATATACAAGAAGCAAAAAGTTTTTTGGAATTCAATTTCCAAAAGGAAATCAGAAATGGATTCGTGCAAGTTATCGATGAGTGAGGAAATTTATTTTCATGAAAATAATACCTGCAACGAACTTTCATCTGATTTTCTTTTGGAATCGAGAAATGAGGATCAATAATCAAATTCTGGATAGAATAAAAATTTATTAACTGAAATAGGTATCACCAATTGAAAATACAGATTTATTTCATAAATATCTAATCAATAAACTAATAATTGCATTGAAAACATTCTCAAAAACTAAAAATAATGGATTCAATAGTACAAAATATGAGTATTTACCGACTAAACTTATTCAATACATGAAAAACTTTTTTGAAAACTACGAGTATCTTAATTCTTATAGTTAACAGAATATACATGTAAATTTTATAATTACCTTCTTGCATCTCGATTTTCACATCCAATAACATAGCACGTCTTCACTCTTGCAGGCATATCGAAATTTATTATATTTCAAAAAGAAAGTGTCCAACTACTCCTTGTGTCAGTTGACAATTCAAAGTTTTTTTGGATAATAATGATTTTACATACTTACTATTTTCTCGATAAGATTTCCATGAATGCAACGACATCTAACTAATCAAATTGAAAATAATTTTTTCGTGTATTAGTCTCCTCCTCCGACAGATGTCGCGGAATATACGAGTGGCTCATCTATTTTATTAGTTTGTCTATGGTTAACGTACTCAACCGCAGCATTCAGGAATCGAACTCATCATGAGCATTTCAATCCCTTTTAAAGTTATCGTAATTACGGCGGGACATGCGGCTTCATGGACAGAATTTAATTTGACCACAGAGACGGAGACCATCTTCGGCTCAAAATTAGAAAATTGCAGACATTTGAGAAGAACGATTCATCACTCGTTTAGGTAGAACAAGCGCTCAAAAACTTAATGGATTTTTTTTCCAATTTCAATCATTTACTTGCTATACTCGTATACTCTATGTGTTACAAAGCTCAAAATAAGATGCTTTAAGAACTTTAAGTTGTTAAAGGCCGGAGAGAATTAAAGTGGACTGATTGGACCTCAATCCTCGAGATTTCCGTTGAAAATTCAATAATAGCGAGCAGGACCCCTCACAAATCAATAAATTAAAGAAAGATTGAAGCAAAACCAACCATTCACGACTTACCCTTAAAAGGATGGTTCTGCTGCTGCTTGAAGGGCCCTTCTTTCTGGAGATGAACAGAACACTATGTCTTTTGGTGTGTATTCACGAACTATAGCGGCTTGATCACAAGTTAAATAGTTGAAATGCGTCCAAACTTTCGGAAAATAGCGAAAATAGAAAAAATAGAATTTTACTGCGTGGCGGTTTCTTAAGAATTGTCTTTCTTTCTTCTGCTTAACCACTACGCACATGCGCCAACAAAAAGAGGTAGCTGTACGCAACTCGTTGGCTGAATATTCAAAACTTGAATTCAAAAATAAAGAAAAAACTTGTGAGAAGTCCCCCATAATGAAAAACAAACAATATATTTTCGTATATATTTCGTGATTACGAAACACTATGTTTCACCCGAAAACAAATTTAAAGTTAAACAGCTCCATCTGCGTGATGCATTTTTTCATACATTTCGATAAAATCGATCCAAAAGTTTTCCCACCTTCCTCTCCGAAAGTCAAAGTTTTCTTACACTAAGAATTCCCCCGAGTAAACCTTGTTACGTTGAAACGTAAGGAGTAATTACCCTAATCCTTATTGCGGCAAGCCGTTGTCTTATTCCACTTCGGGAACATTTGTCGCAAATCCTCGGAAGAACAAGGGAACGTTCTCTTTGCTTCCCTTTCAGATAATGCCGTTCGAACATTTCGCACTGGAGTCATGGCCGGGAAACCTTTGCCTTTAGATTAATCGGAGAACTGAAGTATCCACTCCAACATACAATAATGGATTCATTACCCACCCATTTCATGTTGGTTGGATCTGTCTTTCATGGGTCTTTGTTGTGGGAGGAGTATACAAAGTGATTCCATTCAATCACGCATAGAGAGGTTTCCCATAAGAAGGTTGATTTCTAAAAGGTGCACTGATACCAACTGATACCAGTCGAAGATAGTGAAATATAATATTTATCGTACATCAAAGACTTCACATAATAATTAGATACTCGCATGAGTTAAAATTATATACAAATTAAACAACATCTAAACAGAGTAAATCTATTCACAAAACACAAATGAGAACTGTTAAAACCAAAAGAAAAAGATCGGAACGTTGCAAATGTTTGAAAGTCATACATTGTGCAAAATCTAAAAAACTAGAATTGAAATAGATATTCATCAATAATTGTTTACTCATTGTAAAGTGCATGCGAAGTGAACATAATAGTTTAAAAAGTACAAACTATTTTATCATTCAGATACGTTTACAGTGATAGAGTTTATGTTTCATGTGAACTACATGCCTATCAGAAAAACCGAAGGTTGAACTGAGAAATTAAGAATGTTAGAGAATTGTAATGGAGCATGACAAGGTTGATGAAGCAGAAAAGAAGAATAAATATGGTCAAAAGCCATGCAGAAGTGTTGCATTCGTAGAATAAAGCAAAGGATAAGATTCTTAAACGGGCAAGACAATAGAAGGTGAGAATATTAGAAAAGAAATTCAGTCACCATCGAATTCAGGTAATAAAAATAATGCAGATAGTAAATATAAAATATACTAAGCCCGAAAATTATGAGCGTAGCTCGGAGCGTAGATGATATACAAGTAATGGATGACCATATCCACATAAAACAAGAGTGAATGCAACTAAGTAGACTTTACGAGAAGGGTTGTAGAAGCTAACTTGGTGGTAAATGAGAAAAATCAAGTTGTTACTGTAATTAAAAGGTGATGTAATTATAACGATGAAGAAATTAAAGTGAATCATCTGACAAGTTAAGCAATGTGGTATATAACACGTGGATGAACAAAATGATTGAGATCAGTTTAACGAAGAAATAACAGCCTATTTTTTGAGGAGAAACTTTCTTTCGGTTATTTAAATTAACTTAATAATTTGAAGACCGTCTTCTTAAAAAGGGGCACTCAAAAAAACTGTAATAAAGCTGAGAGATCCACTCCAACATACAATTATGGATTCATGACCCACCCATTTCGTGTTGGTTCGATCTGTCTTTCTTGGTTCTTTGTGGAGGGAGGAGTATACAGGATGATTTCATTAAATCGAATATAGAGAGGTTTCTTAATGAGGAGTTTCATTTCGGTCAGCCCTGCTACCGTTACTGAAAATGCAAGGATACATGCAACACCGATTTAAGGAAATGGTTGAAGATTTCGGAGAAAATAAAAAGATATTGTCAAATCACAAAACCGAAGCACTTTTGGGATCGTTTTGATATTAGAACATAAAAACTTAAGAGACCCCCTGAGCAGGTGCTTTCGAGCGCTCGTTCATTGGTAGAGAAATCAGGCTATTACCTCAAAATTTTGTAAAGGGTTTGTGAGTGAAACTAAATATTCAAATGCAAAATCTTAGCATATGATCGAAATTATGTTCTCGCGTTCTCTCTGCTTTCCTTTCAGATAATGCTGTTCGACACACATTTCGCACTGGAATCATGGTCGGGAAACCTTTGCCTTTAGATTAATCGGAGAACTGAAGTATCCACTCCAACATACAATAATGGATTCATTACCCACCCATTTCATGTTGGTTGGATCTGTCTTTCATGGGTCTTTGTTGTGGGAGGAGTATACAGAGTGATTCCATTCAATCACACATAGAGGGGTTTCCAATAGGGAGGTTGATTTCGAACATCACGGCTATTTATCCAGCTGTCCTTACTTGACAATTGAAGGAATACACAACACTATCACTTATGCACTTATGCAAATACATTTTTTGGTACAGATTTATATAACTAATCATTTAAGATTTAAGTGAATCTCAAAAACATCTGAAGGAAAAACATTCGATGCTACAACTAACTTAAATTGTTAATAGAATAAATTAAAATTTTTAAAAATTTTATTTAGTTGTAGCATCGGATGTCTTTTCTTCAGATGTTTTTGAGATTCACTTAAATGATTAGTTAAGTATATAAATCTGTACCAAAAAATTTATTTGCATAAGTCATTATAACCATGCCGTCTCACTCGCACCCACTCATATATACTGTCTCGCACTCGCACCTGCAGCTAAACTATAAGCTTGTCTGGCAAAGGGTTGGCACTATCAAAAATGTCTGGCTAATGAGGAAACATTATCTTATTATTACCCAAGTATCATATATAAAAATCAGCTTTTATGCTATAACGTAAGTAGAATTACATATAATTTTATGAACATTAAGGGTGTCTGGCAAGGGGTTGCCACTATAGTAAGTGTCTGGCAATTAATGACGTAATTTTTAATGATATTCTGAAGGTAATATCAAAAAATCACACTTTATAATTTGACAAAATTAGATCAGTATTTTAAACCCCTTTAATACCGTTTACCTGCCAAAGCCAGGGTAACCCAAACTTCATAATGGTCCATCGTTCTTACCTATGTTGGGAGTATGCGTAGACAAGTTTTCAGCTTTTATAAAATAACGAAGGTCTGGCATTCACGGGCTCTTGCAGCCTTTAGATTAATCGCAGAACCGAAGGTTCCACTCTAACATACAATAATGGATTCATTACCCTCCCATTTCGTGTTGGTTGGATCCGTCTTTCATGGGTCTTTGTTAGGGGAGGAGTATACAGAGTGTTTATATACAATCACTTCTAGTATAGAGAGGTTTCCAATGAGGAGTTTCATTTCGAACTTCCCAGCTGCCGTTATTTGACATTTAAAGAGTGAAACTACGCCATTACTCAAAATCGAAAGATACAGGCTTCACCAATTCATGGAAACGGTTGAAGACTCCTGAGAAAATAGAAAAAACTTACAGATCGAAAAACCAAAGTATCTTTTCGGTCGTTGTGATTTTGGACCATAAAAAGATGGATCATGGTATATTCAATAATGAAGATTGAAGTCATATGAAGCATATAGTTCGACGTACTCTTATTATTTTTCTCATGAACAAACGATGAAACATTTCGGAGAGTCATTCGAAGTTCAGTTATTCTACTCATGAAACAATGAAGCTAATGGAAATCGTTTCTAGAATTCACGCAAGAATAATCGAGTTCTTAATACCGGTTATTTATTTCTCATAAACAGATACTGTTGTATTTGCCGTACTACTGCGTTGAGATTGAAATTAACTTATCTATGAGAATTGTAACTGGACCATTAAAATCAACACTAACTCCCTGGTTCCTAGTTCTTTCAAATATTGGTCCACAGAGATGCCATAACTTTGAATACTTTCGACAAATTTCATTCCTCTACAAATTCATTTCAAAATACTCTCCTATATTCAAGATAATGAAATTCTTTGATTAAAATCTCGTCAACCTTTTTGCTCCAATTATTTTCCTACCATAAATGAAAGCAATAAAGCTGCACGGAATACAAAGATTTGATCCCTCGAGTAAAGTTCCTGAGTTTGATCTTCCAAGGAAAATACTCCGCAATGTTTTCAAACTCAGTCAAAAACTAAGAATCGAAAATAAGTGTTTGAGTACATCATTCTGAAAACAGCAATTCTAGATTACAAGCCTTTTTGGGTAGCTTGCAGTGATTTCAGGAAGCTAAATATATATTTTTAATTTCATCAAAATTCAGGACGACCATCTTAAAAAAATAAGAACTGTAAAATAAATATTAACTGCATTGCAAGAAATGAAATGTTCAAACGTAGCTGGCAAAATGCATTTAAAAAACACTTAAATATCATAACTCGAGAACTACAAAAAATCGCATTACAAACATGGGGTATTTTTGAATAGCCACAGGTCTGAGGAACCCAAAAGTAATTTACTGAACGTCAATCGCCTGGACACCCTGTATTTAGTATCAATGTCAATTCCTATACAAAAATTTTAAATTATAGCCTTATTGCTACACCAATGAATAAGCCCTCAAAAGCTGATGAGGGCTTTCCGACATTTTTGTTTCATGTATTGTATTATGTTAGCACTTGATTCAAAAGATTGAATGACATAGTAGGTATGTCGTTTTCGGGATCACACACCGCAATGTGTTGTGTGCTGTCCCAAAGTGAGAACCTGCCTTCAAGCAGATATCCTGTATAGCAACCATATAGGGAACCAATTTCTGTAACATAATAATCGAAACAGTCAGTGTCGCTAATCCTCATATCAGGTCACCAATACAGTGCCATAATATGCAGCTAGTATCGCATTTCGCGCATCATATCCAAGAGCTTTGTGTTGACAACCAATAATGTGGTTAATTTTCGACTGACTGATTCCAGACAATGATCCTGTGAAATGTTATGGCCAGGCCAACGTTGATGCGAGAATTGTTTTCGGGAATAAAGGTTTTTTTGGCCTAGTTAATCCAGGGATATCGATATCAGTTTTCCCATAAATTTTCCATCGGTTTTTCGGTGCACTGATGCATCGCGATAAAAACGAATCGTTTGATTATTTAAATATTTATTTTTGGCGACAAACAGTAATTTTTGCTGACGAGTGATTTCTGCTGTCGGATGTAGTTTTTTTCAGTTTATTAGGCGTTATTATTTATGACTGTGCGAGCTATCGATTTTTTTCCATTAGCTGTTGAGTAATAACTGTAGAAGGGTATGTTGTTATATTTTAAAAACCTTTGTAGCTTCATTACACTGACTGACGTAGAAACTGCCACACCAAGAATGAGTTATCTAAATCTAATATTTTTGGTGAAATATAGATATGTGTAAATGATCAAAATTTCAAGAAGAAATCGTGAAAATCGTTCTTCTTAAACAAGTGCCATATTATTTTGAATAAATGTCTGTAGTTTTAGAATTTTGAGTCGAAAATGGTCTCAAACGATAAGGTTCGACTCTCTTATGACGAATTCGGGGTGAAATTCAATTCTGTCCGTGGGGCCATCCGGTCGGCTGGTCGTTAGTACGATAGCTTGAGACTTGAGATTTTCAGGAAGAGTTCGGTTCATAAATGCCGCTGTTAAATATGGCCATTCAAAATGTGTTCCTCAATGTCTCAGACAAAATGATACCAATCAAAAAGAAATTTTGCGGCCACATGCAGGATGCTCATAATAAACCTTATGTAACATTTTGCGGCCATAGTGTGAACAGAACCATAGAAAATTCAAATGGAATATTGAAAAGAATAAACTTCATATTTTAATAACAAGATATCCGATATACTGAACGTTCATGCAAAATTTCAAGAAAAACGCATCATCTGAACCATATAGAGAGTAAAATTGGAATATTGAAAATATCTCAGACAAAACAAAACATGCAAAATGCTCATTATAAGCTTCATGCAAATTTTGTGGCCATAGTGTGATCCAAACTATAGAAAATTCAATTGGAATATTGAAAAGAAGAAATTTCATATTTTCATGAGAGGATGTCCGATTCGAGTGAATTTTGTGTATAAAGATTGATATATAGAATGTTCATGCAAAATTTCGAGAGGATCGTATCAGCAGAACCATAGGAGTTAATTTTCCTAATTGTCAAGTTTTTACATATTTCAGTTTTGGAACGATTTCCAGAATATTATTCCGATCATGCTGAGATTTTACATTTATATATTTAGTATCTATCTCAAGTCCTGTAAAAATTTTGAGGTTATAGCTTCGTTGTTCCACCAATGAACGAGCGCTTAAGAGCACCCGATCAGGGCTTTCTCAATTTTTTTTCGAGAAAATGAAACGTGTTAACGCTTATTTGTGGTATTAAAACATTACGAGAATGTTTCATTTTTTCAGTCAAAAACAGCACCCCACAGGAAAAAAAGGCAGAGAGAAGTCACAAATTTAACAAGAAATTGGTAAATAATGTTAGTTTCACAAATGTCAGTGGCGTATCACTTTTTTTAGTCAGTTTCCAAATAAAACTTGAACACCCTGTATTTTGGACTCAATTCATTTCCGGACCTAGATTTATGGCAACCATTTTTCATGAAATTATCGAATAATGCTGGATTCACAATGGACGTAACCATAAAACTCCCGTAACGTAAACGAAAAACGCAAAGTTGAACCAATGCAAATCATATGGAACTATTCACAATAGACTGTAATTTTTACGTTTACGTTGAGCTTATGGTAGTCCGTAATTCTAACGTTTAATTCTAGATTTGTAGGTCTAACCCACCAATTTTTTTCTTCTTTTAGAATTTTGCTATCCAATTTCTTTTCGTCGAACATCGTCTCAATAAAAACAGAATTAATACTTCATACATTTTTAATTAATGACAACACTTCACAATAATCAATTGTCAAAAAATTCATAGAACACTTACTATAAAGGTACAGAAACATCTTTCTACTCTACAAAAACGTCTATAATTTGCTACTGCGCCCAAAGTCCATTCTGAACACCATTACGTTTACGGACAAAGTACGTTTACGTGTTCGTTATGGTTACGTCCATTGTGAATCAGCACTTAATCATTCCTTTCATTTTTTCAATATTTTTCAGATACACCCTGTATAAATATTTCGGTTTATATTTCGAATCTAATCAATGGGCTCTATTAAAATAAGAGCTCATGAAAAAACCATCAGAGGAGGAATTTGTTATCATTTTCTCGATATTCTCCTCTACATTTCTATCCTTTGGAAAACCCTCCACATAATATGTTAACGTGAAAAAAATACCAATATTAATTATTTTCACTGGCATATCGTTCGCTATAATCACAAATACCAATCACGTATTTCCGTGGTGTAGCTCAATACAGTGTTCCTAAGACAGAGCGGAATATTAACTGTTAGCGATAACGTAAATTCCGAGATCCTTTGATTATCTGCACGATAGCTGTTCAAAAATTATCTCGAGGCATATCATGATAGAATACAAAGTAGATTTCCATAGCTACTATAATGCAATATAATTTAGCGGCTGTAGTAAGAGAAATGTTCACCGTCAATAGCTTCTTGAGTGGAAGTAATTAATTGTATGTTATATTCCTTCAAATATGCACGAATGATTATCATAATTGTCCATAAAACGATCACAAATGAAAAAAATTAAAAAGAGCCCTGAGCAAGAGCTTTTGAGCGCTCGTACTTTGGTGGAGCAATAAGACTATTACCTCAAGAATTTATATGAGATTTGATATTGATAGCAATCAGCACAATCGGAATTTCATTCTGAAAATTATTCAGAAAATGAAATATGTGAACAATATACATTAAAAAAACTAAATGCGATCCTCCCGAAATTTCGCGTGAACTTTCAGTATATTAATTTTCATTCTCAAAATAAATTTCACTCGAATATGCTGTAATGAAAATATAAAGATTCTAACTTTCAATATTCCAACTGAATTTTCTATGATTCTGTTAACACATGGCCACGATATTTTGGAGGAACAATCAGTATATCGATTTCCATGCACAAAATGAATTTCACTCGAATCGGATATCCTGTTATGGAAATATAAAGATTCTTCTTTTCAATATTCCAATTGAATTTTCTATGGTTGTGTCAACACTATGGCCACAAAATGTTTCACTAAAAGTCAGTTTATCAGTTTACATTCACAAAAATTTCACTTTAATTGGATATCCTGTTATGGAAATATAAATATGTAGGTATTCTTTTTCACAAAATTCAATAACGCTTATGCCTCAAAATTTTGTATTGGACTTGAGACTCATGCTAAGTAAATGAATGCAAAGTCTGATCGATCAGAATGATATTATATAATATTATATTCGGCCAAAAGGACAGAATTGACCGAGTTTGAGAATATTTTTGGCTAAAAATTAGAAAATTACAGACATTTGGGATAAACGATATTGCACTCGATTATGTAGAACGAGCGCTCCAAAACTGTGAAATAGGTCATTCTGCCCTTCAAATTGATCATTCTGCCCTACAAAGCAGCCAATGCATTTGCTACAAAATGGTAGAAATAAGATTGCTTATCAAGATAACAAGAATGCTTTCAGTGGAACATGGTATTTAGTGTAGTATTAACATAGTCCCTAGGGACCATCAATAATGATTGCTTTTAGTCCTAAGTTAGACCGTTGCCAGGAAAATACATTAACTACAAGTGGAATGAATATAAGGCTAAACCACTGACATGGGTAGAAGGAAAGCTTTTTTCGGAACAGAATAGTTCCTAATCATCCAAACCAATTTTCTCCCTAAAAACATTTCAGGTTCTAGGCGAAAATTATTGTTGGAAATCTAGAACTGGTTGTTTTGAATTTGTTCAAAGAATAAGATGAAATATTTATAAGAAGACTTTTTTTTTCATTGAAATATTTTTTGTTCATTTTGAAATTATTTGTACAGAAAAAACAACTGGAACAGAAAAACTATAAGATAGAAATATATAATATAACTTGATAATTTTTGTTGGCAGGAAAATTTTTTTTTTCATCAAGAATATGAAGTATAAGAAATTTTCTTCATGCTAATTATGAATCATCAGTGCTATGAGGAATCTTTTTCAGAACTGATCAACGAATAAGATGGCTGTATTTAGTAATACACAACTTTTTTTAGTTCTTACTGAAGAGAAGTTTCCTTATTCGATGATTCAGAAAAACATTAAAATACAAATTCACAAAATTTCTCAATGAATCGCACTCAGATTGCAATAATCAGTTCATTAATGTATGTCAATGTTGGTCCTCCAGTCTCGGCACAACCATAGACAACTGTCAGATCTGCTTGTAATTTATTGTATTAGAATCCTATTCGGCAACATGTTTTAGATCATTTAATCAAAATTCAACCTAGTTCAATATTGAAGTTCACATTATACAGGGACTTTATAAATGATTGTAACAGAGCAGTTGGCTTTGGATTGCAAAATGCCAATCTCTAAACAATCAGAGCATAGCATGATCACAGAATTCTGTGGTTTGCATAATCCAAAGCCAACTGCGCTGTTACAATCATTTATAGAGACCCTGTACATTCACCAATAATAGTATATTATTCGATGAGCGGTAATGCAGCTCAAAACACACGCAGATGAATTCTGCACCACGAGCCGTCAGGCGAGTGGTGTAATTCATCAAGTTTGTTTTGAGCATTACCGCGACTTTAATACTATACTTTATTCACGACTTCTTCAGTAAAATTCGAATTAATCTGCATTTAAAAAATTTTGAACAGTTGTCAGAAGCGTTGACAACATTTCGTCCAACCGTCAAACCTCTGTACTCTGTGATCGGGAATCAAATCAGAGTCTCTAACTAATCAAATCAATTTTTGAAATATAGATAAATTGAAAATAGTAATCATCGAAATGAATACAATCTTCAATTTATAGGCTCACAGAACCTTCTTCATGCGGACTGGGATGATTTATTCAAGATGTTGTCAATGAGGGAAGAGACAGACCGGTTTCGGCCTTATTAGGCCTCGTCAGTGTCCCATATCCCTCAGAGACAACATCCTATTGAAAAACTTCTACATTTAAGACCACTTGTAAGACTCTATCGAGTATTATCCTACAGATGGTGACACTACTCACTGCTAGATGTCACCATCTGTAGGATAATACTCGATAGAGTCTTACAAGTGGTCTTAAATGTAGAAGTTTTTCAATAGGATGTTGTCTCTGAGGGATATGGGACACTGACGAGGCCTAATAAGGCCGAAACCGGTCTGTCTCTTCCCTTATTGACAACATCTTGAATAAATCATCCCAGTCCGCATGAAGAAGGTTCTGTGAGCCTATAAATTGAAGATTGTATTCATTTCGATGATTACTATTTTCAATTTATCTATATTTCAAAAATTTGTTAGGTTAGCCTCCTTAAAGTAAAAGAATTTTTTGTTTGACATTTTTTCTTTATCATATAATCAAATCAAGTACTTTCGCAACTTCAAACATTTACGTTTTCCAAAAATAAATCTGGAATGAATCGCTAGAACGTTATCTTGATGGCTGAAATAGATTTCCAGATCGATCCTACTTTTTGTTCATTTTTTTTGTAAGCAATTTCATTTTTTCTAGGTATTTTTATTAGCGGGTGTTATTATAACACTCGCTTTTCGGTTCATAGACATGTCTACGGTTGTGTTATAGCTACTATTACATATAAAAATTAGTTTAATAATTGACATATTACTCTATAGGAGTGGATACACTTATTTTTTTAAGCACACTTCAAACCTACGAGAGTCGGATGCAAATGACAAATGAAACTGACAAATATGCAATCTAGTGATTCCAATTCATTATCCCGGATGTGCACCGCAATATAATATCAAGTTCTAGTATGAGATACCAATAAATGTCAGATATCTGAATGGAATATTCGGAGCATCTGAAATTCCAATTATTTTTATCGTTATAGCTATGGAGCTATGCCATATGTGACATACCTCCTACAGTAATTTCGAATCATTTTCTCTTTGTGTTCCGGGAAGTGATCGATCTGGATATGGCAATATCCAAATCACCATCAATATGAATTTAGTTGGAATTCATATGACGAAAATATGAATTTTTGGTGCTAGACACAGTAATGCGTATTTTGTACACAAAAGCAATTAACGATTTTCAAAAGGATAGGCGTCGTTTTCGGAACACGTTCAGTTCCGAAATAGCATTTCAGTTTATTAAAACTGCGACTTTGGGGGATGATTCTTCTTTGAAAATAAATAGGGTGGTCCCTATATTTTTTGTCGAAATCGACCTCCCCTCCAAGATACAGCTTATGGAAGGCGATGACGAGTTGACAGTTTTTGAATTTTTTTAAGAGTCCTAAAAAACACCGACGTCACTCACTCGATATATTTTTTTCTCATAACTTTTTCATTTCCATTCAATTCTGGAATACAGTCGATTTTTTCCTCAGAATAAATAAAAACTTACAAGCAGTTATGGTCATTTTTAATTCCATTTCATCGTATGTTTCATAGAATAAATATTCTAATATATTGTTTATGCTCAAAATTGGTTTTGACAGAAAAAAAGATTCTCTATGATTCTTTCTATTATTTTTAGGTTCAGAAGAGTTCTTTAATAAATCCTCTGCAGTGAAAAAATGAATTATTCAGTTATAAAAATGGTAGCTTATTCGAATTTGCGTTTGGCAGATATCCAAAGTGGATTTGGCCCTTGAACGAACAGGTATTCCCAACCATATCGGTTAGTTAGGGAACTAACTCATAGTCAATGCTCCGTCAGATCTCGTTCTCAAGAAGATCTTAGGCTCGTATTCATAGTTCGCCTATGAAGGTGAGTGAAAGTTTGTATCGCCCTTGGCTTGAGTTGAGGTCACCTTTATGATAAGGGCGATACAAACTCTCACTCACCCTCAAGGGCAAACTTTGAATACGAGCCTAAGATTTCTTGAGTACGAGATCTGACGGAACATCGAATATGAGTACGGGCATAAGACATTACAAAATAATATTATAGCTAAGTCCACGAAGCATCTGACAAATGTGAAATGATTCACTAGTGATCAATGGTATTATTATGACCGAGCAACCAAATGTATAATGGGTATATTATAAAAAAGTCATGGAGAATAGTGAATACAAGTCATTATACGTGAGTAGAATACTATACTTCATCCACGACTACTACATATACAGGATGTCCCAAAACTCGACGTCAACCCGGAACCGGGTGAAAAGGCAAGTAATGATGGTTATCAGAAAAATATAAAAAAAACTAAGTTGCATGATTTTAAAATAATGGGCATTAAAAAAACACGCAAAATTCCACACCCTGTCCTTTCGCTTCTATTGCCACAAATATCAACTTTTGCCAACTCTTTTTTTTTGCTGTGTAACCTTGAATAATGCTTGTCTAAACTGTGATCAAAATTTGGATACCAAAAAGGTTACCAGAAAAAAATTTTCCAGAGAAATTTCTCTGGAAATTTTTTTTTCTTGTAACATTTTTTCCCGGAAGATGGATCGGACGTTCTGATCCAATCTCGTGGCCGGCCCGTTCACCGGACTTGAATCCATTGGACTCTATTGCTAGGAAGCAGTTAACGAAAAAGTGTATTCAAAGGCAATCGAAAATAAATTTGAACTATGGCAGCTACAATTCAACAAGTATTATACCATTTTGGAATCCTTACTAAATGCTCCAACTTTTGACAAAACATGCCAATCTTGCGTAGTACATTTTTTTTTCAATACAGTCAGTTGAAACTAGACACCTGTTTATTTTGAATTTCTTTCTGAGAAGCAAGCCCTATTTTTATGAAACCTAGAGCAGCTGGTATCCAAATTTTGATTACAGTTTCAACAAGCATTATTCAAGGTTAGATAGCAAAAAAAAAGTTGGGAAAAGTTGATATTTGTGGCAACAGGAGCGAAAAGACTGTCACAGGGCGTGGAATTTTGCGTGTTTTTTCAAATGCCCATTATTTTAAAATCATGCCACTTAGATTTTTTTTATATTTTTCTGACAACCAGCATTATTTACCTTTTCACCCGTCTCCGGGTTGACGTATTACTTGAAGTTTTCTACTTTCGGCGACCCTAACAAGACCCTTTTCTAATTCAAGTATGAAAAAAGTCAAGTTCACACATGGAAAATTTTCGGAAAATTTGTCACGACGATGACATTGAACTTGTCATCCTATAAATTTGTAACTAAAATTGCATACTAAAAGTAGAATTGGCCCTCGATGGACAAGGTATACCCAAATTTGTAAGTTGGAGTACTTCAGAATACTGAAGACATTTCAATTTGATTGGAGCATCTGACAGCAGTGACTAATGATTCATTATTCACTAGTGATTAGTGGGTATTATTATTGCCGAGCCAATAGAAGTACCTATAATGGGTATATTATGAAAAAATCCTATTTAAACATTCAATAATCAAATCAAATCATGAACTAATGAAACTGAAATATTTTACAACAAATAAAAGCAAAATGGAAGGATTAGCCACAGAATGAGAAAAAAGCATTTTCCAGAAAAGTCTAGTTAGATTACTGTATAGTTCATCATTTCATACTGATTCGAAACTAAACCAGTAACTTAAAATCAGCAAGTTTGGCAGTTCACCACCATAACAAGAGGACCTAACATCGAAATCCTCTTTCTTCAACCCAACGGCCTGAAAGGGGGATGTGCGAAAATCCCTATTTACACTTGCAAGACCCAGAATAAGAACCGGAAGTTATCGTTGCAGATAACTCACACCTCGTATAAGTCCTGGGAAAACCTCGCTGTTCGGAGGGTTTTCCCAGCCGTGCTGTAACGTTTTCCACCGGCTCGGAGAGGTAAAATGCTCATGAAACCATAACAGGGCTCCTTATTCCACTATCTGGCAACAACAATAGCGACGACTTTAATGCATAGCGATTCCGTTCTAGCGAAACGAGTTTTTCCCGTTAAGTTGTTTCCTTTGTTCTAATTACTTTTCCTGTGGAAAGGCAGGACATCTCTTCCTCCTCGAATTTTAATGTAAGGGAAGTTGGATCATTATTTTTCTGTTGGACGTATGCAATTTACAGGTGGTTATGTTATGTTTCTTTGTGTTTATGTGATGAATTGTTCTGTACGCAGTGAAAGAATTTGTGTTTTGAAGTGAATTCAATACTTCATTGAATTTCAAGAAGTAGATTTACAGATTTTTAAATAGTTTGGCAATACTGAGTAAAGAGATTCATTATCTCCACTGAAAGCTCTGAATCGTATATTATTTATCATTGTTTAAACAATGATATTATGCAACGAGCGGATAATGATTGATATTATTCACTCGGTGAAGTTTATGCTACGAGCCGCAGGCGAGTGACCTTAATTACCGAGTGAGTAATAACTATTACACTTTATCCACGACCATACTGAATATTTTTCTTGAAGTCTTTAACGTTCCTTTTTTCCATTACTAGTGTGGAAAAGGCTAGTTGACATATGAGTAATATTTCTATGAACTTGTCATTGTATATTCTGTTATAAAATTTTATTTTATTCAAATAAATTTGGGTCTTGAATGAATAGGTATTTCCTAGCTAAATCCATGAAGCATCTGACAGAAGTGAATAATGACTCATTATTCACCAGTGATCATTAGGTAGGGGAACGTGGGGGAATTTCGACCATCGGGTAAAATCGACCACTTACAAATTTTGCGCTATATGAAAGAAATATACCGACTTGCCGAAGTATATCTTCGTAATTTGCCCCCAGATAGTGTTTGAATGGTGCCAACGCTTGACAAGCGTACATGCCAACGATATTGTTGTTTTCCGACTTTATTCATACGAATAGTGGTCCTCTTCCTAAGGTAATTATTTTTCTTCATTTTATAAATGAATTGCAATTTACTTATATAGTGTAGAGGGGATAGTTTACTACAATTTGGATCTTCGATTGTGCAACTTTTTTATATATTTTTCTTCAAAAAAATTCAAGATTGAGATGTACCTACTACTTCGGATAATATAGACCATGCTGATCGATATTACCCGATTTTTTTCTTATATTTCATAGACTGATTTATAGAAAAATAAAAATATGTTTGCAGAACAAAGAGAATTCCTTCATAATGAAAGAAGTAATCAAACAATTTGTCTGTTTTGATTGTATTAATAATAAGATTGGAGGGTGATATTTTGGTTAGAGCTTAAGTAGTAGATATTCCCTCAATCTCTCCTATCATTATGGACGAGAAAGCAGACTTATAATGGGTAAATTTTATAATAGTCATTGGTAAACTTTGATTTCAAAAACTTGATTCAAAGTCCTGACTAGTGAGGACAACCTCGTTGTCGTTTTTCAGCCGTGCTGTAATGTTTTCCACCAGCTCGGAGAGGTAAAATGCTCATGAAACCTGGGCTCCTTATTCCACTATCTGGCAACATATTTGTTCTAATTACTTTCCCTGTGGAAGGGCAGTACATCTCTTCATCTTGAATTTTAATGTAAGGAAAGTTGGATCACTATTTTTCCGTTGCACGTATGCAATTTATAGGTATTAGGTTAAGTTGTTTCTTTGTGTTTCTGTGAAGAATTGTTCTGTGCGCAGTGAAAAAATTTTAGTTTGATGTATATTGAATACTTCATTGAATTTGAAGAAGTAGATTTAAAGATTCTTTGATAGTTTGGTAAAACTGTGTAAAAAGACTCAATATCTCCACTGAGGGCTCTGAATTATGCAACGAGCGTATAATGATTGCTATTATTTACTCGGTGAAGTTTAGGTTACGAACCGCAAGCGAGTGACCTAAATCACCGAGCGAATAATAACTATTATACTTTATTTTGTTTGGCGGCTGTGATATGTCCCTTCTATTACTAGTGCGGAAAAAAGAAAGTTGACATATGAGTAACTTTTCAATAAATCATTGTTTATTTTATTATGAAATTGGATTATATTCAAATAAATCTGGGTCTTGATTGAAAAGGTATTTCCTGCCATATTTGTTAGTTAGGGAACTCTTAAACGTATTAGTACGAGAGCTAGCAACGTCAAAAAAACAAGAATTTCAGGAAGGCCAGTTTTTAGATATGCTATCTCTCTCACTCTCCCGGACGTCATACGGGCTACCTGGCTGGCGGTAGTGGTTGCGTTCATTAGTGCGCATCGTCCTGTACAGGTAAAATATCAATTTTTCAAATAATTTCAGAAAGTTTTTTTTTTATGATTTTTATTGAAATTTTTGCAACATAAATTTGTTATTGCCAGACATTTTTATTGTTGTTTAAACTGTGCCAGACACTAATTTTGAATAAAAAAATTTTTTTCGAAATATTTCAGTATAGCTGAAATTTTAATATAATGTTACTTAAATATCTAAAAACCCAAAACTAATTTGCCAGACAGTAATTCGATTGTTAAACCTTCAGCCAGACCGATCTAGCAGTTATAAGTGTTATATGATGTCCGGGAGACTGAGAGAGATAGCATATAAAAAAACTGGCCTACCTGAAATTCTCTCTCAAAAACGTTGCTTAGCTCTTAGACTATATAGCTTAATTCATGAAGCACCTGAAAGAAGTGAATAATGACTCATTATTCACTAGTGATCAAAAGGTAGGGGAACGTGGGGGAATTTCGACCATCGGGTAAAACCGACCACTTTCAAATCTCATGAATTTGGCGCTATATACGAAAGAAATATACCGACTTGCCGAAGTATAGCTTTGGAATGTGCTCCCTGATAGGGTTTGAATGCATGAATCGCTTGACATGCGTACATGCCGACGATATTGTTGTTTTCTGACTTACTCGTACGAATAGTGCTCCTCCTCCTAAAGTAATAATTTTTCTTTATTTCATAAATTAATTGCAATTTACTTCCATAGTGTAGAGGGGATAGTTTACTTCTACTTGGATCTTGTATTGTGCAACTTTTTTATAAATTTTTCTTCAAATAAATTTCAAGATTGAGGTGGTCTACTTCGGGTAATATCGACCATGCTGATCGATATTACCCGCCAGTGATCGATGTAATTCTACAGTGGTTGAAATAACCCAACCTCAATTGATAAAAATTTACTCTATTTGAAGAGAAAAATGAAAAAAAAATTAAACCTCGAGAATTTTCGTAATTCCAGATACCTGCACGTTTATTTCCGAAAAACCGGGCGTTCCTCTTGGACGTATAATTTCTTGAGAATAGCAATCAATAAAAAAACAATAAGAATAATAATAATAATAAGGAATAAAAAACAGACATGTTAGCAAGAAGAATACGAGAAAAATTACATGTTTAAGAAAAAAGAACTGAAGTATCCTCAGTTCGTGAACATTTGAATATTATTTTGTCATTTGGCGGTGTCGTTCATTTGTAAGTTGGGCCCATGTTGAGAGTAGTAATGCTGAAAGAGCTTCAGTTTGAATAATATATGCATGGTCGATTTTACCCTTCAATGTGGTCGATATTAACCTACTGGTCGAAATTACCCGTTTTTTTCCTATATTTTATAGACTGTTTTATGAAAAAAATAAACATATTTTTGCAGAACCAAGAGAACGCCTTCATAATAAAAGAAGTAAATGAATGATTTGTCCGTTTTGATCGTATTAATAATAAGATTAGAGGGTGATATTTTGATTAGAGCTTAAGTAGTCGATATTCCCCCACTCTCCCTCATTATTATAAGATAAATTATAAAATAGTCATAGGTAAACTTTGTTTTCAAACACTTGATTCAAAGTCCTGACAAGAGAGAAAAACCTCGTTGTTCAGAGGGTTTTCCCAGCCGTGCTGTAACGTTTTCCACCGGCATGGAGAGGTAAAATGCTCATGAAACCATAAGAGGGCTCCTTATTCCACTATCTGGCAACAACAATAGCGACGACTTTAATGCATAGCGATTTCGTTCTAGCGGAACGAGTTTTTCCCGTTCAATTGCTTCCTTTGTTCTAATTACTTTTCCTGTGGAAAGGCAGGATATCTTTTCCGCCTCGAATTTTAAACTAAGGGAAGATGGATCATTATTTTTTCGTTGGACGTATGCAATTTACAGGTGTTAGGCTATGTTATGTTTCTTTGTGTTTCCGTGATGAATTGTTCTGTGCGCAGTAAAAGAATTTTTGTTTTGAAGTTAATCGAATACTTCATTGAATTTCAAGAAGTAGATTCATAGATTTTTTGATAGTTTGGCAGTACTCTGTAAAAAGACTCATTAACTCTTCGATTAGTAGATTATGCATCGAACGTATAATGATTGCTATTATTCACTCGGTGAAGTTTAGGCTACGAGCCGCAGGCGAGTAACCTAAATCACCGAGTGAATAATATTCGTTATACTTTATCCACGACTACTGAATATTTTTCTGGAAGTATTCAACATTTTGCGGCCCTGATATGTCCTTTCTATCAGTAGTGTGGAAAAGGCAAGTTGACATATGAGTAATTCTTTAATGAACTCATCTTGGTTATAAAACTTGATTATATTCAAATAGATTTGGGCCTCGATTGATATTTCCTTCCATATTTGTTAGTTAGGGAATTCTAAAACGTATATCTAAATCCATGAAGCATCTGACAGAAGTGAATAAATGATTCATTTTTCACTAGTGGTAAATAGGTATTATTATGGCCGAGCAAGCAGACGTATAATGGGTAAATTATAAAATAATCATTGATGAAATTAGTTTTCAAACACTTGAGTCCTGACTAGAGAGAAAAACCTCGTTGTTCAGAGGGTTTTCCCAGCCGTGCTGTAACGTTTTCCACCGGCGTGTAAAGGTAAGATGCTCATGAAACCATAAGAGAGCTCCTTATTCCCTTATCTTGCAACAACAATAGCGGCAACTTCAATGCATAGTGATTTCGTTCTAGTGAAACGAGTTTTTTCCGTTCAATTGTTTCCTTAGTTCTAATTACTTTTCCTGTGGAAATGCAGGACTCTTTTCCGCCTCGAATGTTAATGAAGGGAGGTTGGATCATTATTTTTCCGTTGGACGTATGCAATTTACAGGTGTTAGGTTATGTTATGTTTCTTTGTGTTTCTGTGAAGAATACGTAGATACTTCTCAGATTTGTCCCCTGCTTTCTACCTTCGTAATACATCATCTGAAATTGAATTGATAAGTTCTGAATTATAATTTTCCTAATCTGAAATTCAATTTGCCGTTTCTTAATTACAACTTTGTTTTAACTTTGTTTTTCTGAATTCCAACTTTCTGTTCTGAAGTTCAATTTCGTTTTTCAGAAAAGAAATTGACTATTCTGAAATTCATTTTCTGCTTTCTGAATTACATATTCCTATTCTGAAATACAACTGTAAAAGGTGTAGTGTGGAAAAAGTCATGTTTTGATGCTATTGTATATTTTGTAATGAAAGTTGATTTTATTTAATGTAGATATTTCCCTCGATTGAGAACATATTCCCTTCATATTTGTTAGTTGAGAAACTATAAAACACTAAATAAATATCAGTTTTAACAATATTTTATTAAAGCTGAATCTATGAGGCATCTGACAGCTGTGAATAATGACTCATTATTTATTTTATTAGTGACTAGCAGACCCGACAGACGTTGTTCTGTATACACAAAAATTCATTCAATTCGATCCAGCCAGATCCAGTCGCAGAGTAGATGAATAGCCTTAATAACGACTGCAGCGCCATCTGTTGATTTGATTTGTGATCATAAACATACGGGCATCGGCAATCCAAAATACATCCCTCACACTTCGGTACCTTCTCCTAAACGCCTAGTGCCTACCTCGGAGACGCATTTTGGTCCGATTTCATTTTCAACCTGCCATATCTTTTGATGTATTCATCATAATTGAATGATGTTAAAGGTAATTTCGTTCTAAATTAAATACTGGGGATGAACGACGTATTTAATTGGATAAGGATCAATAGTGTTTTCATAAAAAAATACTCCCAAATAATGCATAATTTTGGGAAACATTTTGATACCTTTAAAAGGTTATACCGAGTAAACCTTGAAAGATAGATATATGCTATCGCGAACTTTTTTTTAGAACTATTGAAGAGGTACATTTCCGTCCTACATTGTTTTCATGTACGTCTTACGGATTTTGCAGCGCACCGAAAATAGCTGATTTTGGTACTCATATTTATTATCATTGAAGTTATAGTAGGTTTCCTAAATTTTCTCGAGTGAAAAGTATAGCCTATGTTACTCAGGGATATTGTAGCATTCTAAGGGTGAGAGAATTATTGGAATTGGTCTAGTAGTTTATGAGTTAACTCGTATCAACGCCACAAACCCACAAATCCACAAACATACAAATCTTTCCTCTTCATAATATTAGTATAGATGAATGAGTATTTTCATGGCCAGCAAAAAGTAGTATGATGTTTCGATTCTAAAATAGTCGCAGATAAAAAATTGAGATTTATAGAGCAGTGGACTGGGGTACCATCTAGCGTGGCCCACTCTGTGTAGTCGGTTAATTATAGAGGTGTTAGAGGGTTATTTGTTTCGATAATTTCTCAGTCAACAAAAACGTTATGAGCTATCATGAAGTTAACACTAATCGTGAATAGAATGAATCACTTTCGCATAAAACACTTAACTCCTGAACTGACAGAAAACTTCTCAAGCAATACTGGCGAATTCAATCTACAGCAATTGTGCCGGAACCATAGAGTTGCATAATATATCCTTATTTCCCTTGGCGTCCTGAAATTTATACAGCAAATGTTGCGGGAATACGTTTGAAGGTATTCCATTACCTGTTTCTTGGCAGTTTAGAACTAGGCGAATCGTAGTAGATGAAAATTTCAGTCCCTCGGGATCAGTTCACGAATGAAAATGCTAGCGATAGGTCCTTGATACTAGCACATGCCTTGAGACAGAATTTGGGTGGAAATAATACACAGACTTAACCACAGAAGACAGTTCAGATGATTTTTTTTGGAAGTAGTTCTTTATAAAATGCTGAGACGTTTATTTTGATTCGTGAGTTCTTGTTTTTTATTTCTTTTTCCTTATTATATAAACCGAGAAGTTCTCACTTTGACCTAGAGAAATAAAATCCTTATGATTTTCCTAGTTTTCAAATGAAAAATACGTCCATTACATACAAGGTTTGTCAAAAAATCATCGATTTTTTCTGTTATGTTGGCACACATAATATGTTTATAATATGCTGGTGTTATCAGTTTTTTGATGACTGAGAACTGAAAAGGTTAGTCACGTTTTTGTGTTCGATTTTTGACTTTTGGGAAGAATGGATCATATAAGCACTAAGTAGAAGTTACTCAAACAATTTTTTTTGATCTCATAACTTTATTATTAGGAGTTGAAAGTAACGCCTTATTATTATGTGAAGGTTTTGTTTCGATCGATATTTTGTGATTTGGTATTTGGGTTGAAATGATCCCTTCTGTATGTCTAAAATGATCCTTGGAATCATTTTACCCCACTAATAGTTTTTGTTTACAGATCATGCCGAGAATTTATAAACGTAAAACTAATCGCCAAAAGAGGCCTGAAGAACAAATGCAAAAGACATTAGAGATAGTATGGCTTACAAAACAGCGAGGAGAGAATTTAAGGTCCCTGTGATGGTATTAGAAAGAAGAGCCAAAGGTAAAAATAAAATAGCTGTAGGCTCAGCTAAAAAGTTAGGTAGCAAACAAACAGTGTTCAACCTGGAACAAGAACTGGAACTTGTTGACATGGAGTCCATAACAATATACGGGCTGACCACTCGGGATTTCTTAACTTCAGCTCATCAAAAATGGCAGAAAGGAATAATTTACCGCATCAATTTTCCGAAGCTGAAGGAGAAGCTGGACTTGAATGGCTTCGTGAATTTAGACGTACACATCCAGACATTACAATGCGTGTGCGAGGTTTTAATAAGAATGTGATGGATGAATTTCTCTCGACTTTGAGAAACGCCCAAGAAAAATATTATTTTCCAACCCATCGAATATTTTTATTTTGTGTAACTTGCTCACATACTTAAATTGTTATGAACAATACATATTATCATTTAAATAAACAGCAGAGTTTTTTATTTCATCTTTATTTGATATTTATTAACTCATAGTACAAAATGATACTTGGGATCATTTTGCCCCTACCCCAGGGATCATTTTATCCACAGGGGTGTATAAAATGATCCTTTACTAAACTTTAACGAAAACATCTAATACAAAAAACTACATAGATGAAATGAAAAATAAGTAGGCAGATACAAAGTTAAATAAATTCACTACCTTCAACAATAGAAATCTTGCGGTTTTGCCTTCAACTTTAGCCACAATTAAAATTTTCCCTTAAGGGGATCATTATACCTCACCTTCCCCTACTAGTGAATAATGAATTTGGCTAAAGCTGTTCTTTCTTCAGTGATTCAAAGTTCCCTGACCAAAAACTATGAGTGGGAATAAATTTCTTTACTGAAATATTCAAATAAAAGAAGGGTTTAGTATTTCTCTCGAATTTTCTTTGCCACACAAATATTTAACTATACAGTCCAACCACAGATTAGACTTTAGCTCCAATTCCAAATAGCGAATAAAACTTCGTAACTTCCAATCGGAAACATCCATCTTCTCGAAAAGAAAATAGTGAGATCGATCATGGTCATTTTTCCTCGTTCAGCTTCAGGTAAAAGTGAAAGTGATGGGTCCTGCATAAATCGTCCAACAAATAGAATCTTCCAGATTAAATTGACATGGTAGGGGAGATTGGTCGAATGTGATGATTGTTCGTTCAGATAGAGTGTTTTCAGATACGAAATGACACATTCGGTAACAATGTGGCGTGAATTGAACGTCAAAGTGAATAAGGGCTGCCGTGTATGAATTTGCCGCTAGAGGCGCTAGTGTTGCGGAAGGTACTCGATAAATTAATACGGTATATGCATGATTTTTGAAAATAAGTTAAAAAGATAGCTAAGCTTCTGAAACTATTATATGCATCACTCTATTTTTCATAACAGCGCCTTATTATTCAAGAAATAAAAATGACGTCATCTAGACGCCACGAATAGCCTTTCGTTTGAGTGTTTTGAATTTCGCGGGTATTTTTTTGCATTTTCGTTTAATTAATTCTAATTAGGGAACGAATATTTCAGAGCAACGACTATTTACATGTCAAGTAGAAAAAAAGAACACTGCACAAAAAAATTAACGGACATTCTGAAAATCTCAATTTTAATGAAAGTTAACTCAACATTGACTTTATAACTTATTTTTTATGTTCTCTTGGGAAGGTTTTGAGCGAAACAAGACACATGGAATGGAAGAAAAATTCAGGATTTCACCGAATGTTATGTGAAAGAAGAGAAATAAACATTTTTCAAAATACTGAGATGCTGATAAGTGATTTAATACTTGGTATTTCCACCCCTTGCTTTAATTACAGTTCGGCAACGACGGTTCATACTCAAAATGAGTGATATTGAAATGTTCTGATCTACCCTTCCCAGGTTTCTCTGAGATGGATTCCCGAGTAATTAAGAGTAGCTAGATGATTTTCTGAACTTCTCAGCCCTCTATTCCGTTCGAGAGACTTCAACCTCTTCAAGGTACTCCTAAACGATGCGGGGACGATGGGGTCTGGCATTATCGTCCATAAAAATGAAATTTTTACCAATGTATAGGACAAATGGCACTACATGCTCTTCAAGGATGTTCCTTATACACCTATCAGCATTGATAGCTCCATTATCAACGACCACTAGGTCTGTGCGAGCAGTCAAAGATATTCCTCCTCATACCATAATCGATCCTCCCCCGAAACCAGTAGTATTCAGAAAATTGCACTGAGTATATCTTTCATGTGGACTTCTGTATACAAGGGAATATCGATCACAATGGTAGAGGCAGAATCAAGACTCATCTGTGAAGAGATCTCTTTTCCAATCAGCCTCTTCCCAATGGATATGCTCTCTCGCAAAATCCAAACGCACCCTTCGATGGGCTGGGGTAAGAGCTGAACCTCTTTCAGGGTGAGTTCGGTTTCCAAATGGCTTGGTTAAGTTCGTTAACCACGTACAGGGAGTTTCATCAAATATGGCGATTCAAAATTTTTGTTCCTCAATATCTCCAAAAAAAACGAAACCCATCGAAATAAAATATTGCGGCCGTATGCAAGACGCTCAGAATAAGCCTGATGCAAAATTTTGTGCCCATAGTGGAAACAGAACCATAGAAAATTCAATTGAGATATTGAAAAGAAGAAATTATCCGATTCGAATGAAATTTATTTTATAAATAAAGATTGAAACACTGCATGTTCATGCAGAATTTTGTTCACAGATCAAAAGAAAATTCAATTGGAATATTGAAAAGAAGATTTTTTTATTTCCATAACTGGATAACCGATTCGAGTGAAATTCATTTTGTGAAGCAATACTGAATGTTCCTACATTTCAAGAGAATCGCAACATCTGAACCATAAAATTTAATTTTTTTATTATTTATTTTCATCATATTTCATTTTTTGGATATTTTCCAGAATATAATTCCGATTGTGGTGATATTCGGCATTTAATCCCATATAAAATTTGGAGGTAATCCACCAAAGAACCTGCCCAAAACTTTCTCAATTTTTTCTTTATGCCACATCTTGGTCTGGTACTCAGATCTCATTGTTAAAGTAGTAAAGAAAACCAGCATTTTTTTTCAGTTTGGTTTCAAAATGTATATATATATATATATCGGTTTCATAACGTTTTGCGACGTTGTCCGATGCCTAACTTCCATCCTAATCTATCATTCAAAATGTTTCATTTGATAAAACTTCTATGTATATTTTGCTCAAGATATTATCCTCTCAATAACTGGGAAAACACCAACGAAGTAATTTCACCGAAAATATCGTACCTACACTTAAACAAAAGCGGAACTTATTAGAAGATATCAACAGGGAGAAACGAATTTCAGGCTGGAGGAATCTGTTCAATAATTAATGACCGAAACATTAGGGGAGGAAATGATTTCTAGTCGAACTTTCCATTTATTTTTTATCCTTAATTGCTTTATAATTATACTGTAATTGATCCATTAGGGGTAGTGTCTCTCGAATTAACGAATTTGAAAAACAGTAATTAAAGGTTAAAACTGTAAGAATTGGAGCGAAATAGACATTTACGATTTTTATTCGATGAGATCTTATAATTTTTTCTGAAAATGGGTTATCAAATGCTTGTGTCATTCTAAAAAAAATGAAGGAAAGTCCTGAGAAGGAGCTTTTGAGCGCTCGTTCTTTGGAGGATCAATAAGACTATTACCTCGAAATATTATACGGAAATTGATATCAAATATATAAATGCAGAATCTCAGCACAATCAGCTTTTTAATCTGGAAATAATTCATAAAATGAAATATAAACAAAATAAATATATAAAACATATTTGGATCTAATAAGCTATGAGAATTACCTTAGTTACTGTTAGTGATTGATGTCAAAATGAGAATTATTGAAATTTCAAATAGATTTTGGTTGAATTATTGAATTTGGCCTGTAAATAGTAAATATTGGTGGATAAACTTAAATTGTCGTTTCTCTATTTACAGGTAAATATGCTTTAATGTTGATTGAATTTGAGTTTTAAATAAAAACTCTATTTACAGAGCAACACTTGGAGTTTTCTTACCAAATCAATATTCAAAAATCATATTATAAAACGACAATTTCGTTTATTTTCTCAACTGGATACCACACTAATGGAAAAGTTGAAGGTTCAATTCACTATTAGTGCAGCAGATGATGGAAAAGCAAACGTTTTATGCATAAGCTCCATTACAACTGAAGATGGTATAAGCTACAAAGTTCCAAAAGAGTTTCAAAAAGCAGAGCTACATACATGTATTACATCCACATCGGTCTATACAAATATAAAAAATACATTGAAAAGAAGAAACCAAAAAAGGAATGTATACATCAGGATAACTGAAGATATAAAGCAAGCCTATTGGGATACTGATGGAAATGTTATGATTGGAGGCCAATACCCAGAAGAAATCATAGGTGATCAGCATGATGAATCGAATATAACTGAAAAATCAATTACAGATCAGGTGGTAAAGGCATTGGAATCCATGATCCATAATAAAAACTACAGTGAGAGACCCAATTTGAGGACATCGTCTGTGAAATTCGTATTGGAAAAATTTAATGGAAAGGGCAACGTTCATGAATGGCTCAATTCTTTCGAAAAAGAATGCTCAAGATGGGAAATCAAGAAGGATGAAGAGAAAATTGAAATTTTAAGAGATTTTCTTGAAAAATCCTGTCTGGATTGGTATAGTGCAATGATAATAAAACACAGTCTACAATCTAGTTGGGAAATCTGGAGAGATAGCTTCAAAGCATCATATGCAAACAAAGGATGGCAAAATAGCAGGTATGCATTGTTTTTTAAATATCAAGCTGGATCATTATTAGACTATGCAGTAAAAAAAGAAAGGTTATTGCTGGAGGCTAGAAATATAAAGGATCAAGGTATATTGATTGATATCATAGTAGCAGGTTTACCAGATTATATTGCTGAAAAAATCGATAGAGAGGAGATGCTGGAAACAAAATATCTATTTAACGAGCTTGGAAAATTAGAATACCTTGTTACAAAAAAAATTCAGGAAAGAAGGAAGTTTCAAAGAGAAAACTGATGAAAATAAGCCTTGTAGTATCTGCAAAGATTTGAAAAATAAAAGTCTGTACCATTCAGAATCCAGTTGCTGGTTCAGATCCAAAAATGAACCGGTGCAAAGAAAAAATTATGGATTAAAGAATATTAATAATACAGTAATTGAAGCTGAAATACATTCCCATTCAAAAAACTAAAAACTACACCACTAACAAAAATCAAACTGCTACTTGAAGATAAATTGGAAATAATTGGAGTATATGATTCAGGATCTAATGTTTCTATAATAAATTCCAAATTATTGAAGCTGAAAAGGACAGAAATCAATATTTTCAATAATCCAAATTTAGTAACCATTAGTGGTGTTAAGAAAACGAGCGGTTTGACAACTTTGAAAATTAAAATATTTGAAATTGAAAAGAAAGTCGATGTCTACATTGTGGAAGATGATAATTTTCACTATGATTTCTTAGTTGGATTGGATTTGATAAAAACATTCAAACTGAATCAAGATGAAAATTTAAGAATATCACAAAAAAAGGACACACTTTCAGAAGAAGAAAATGAAATAATAGAAAAAGATCATCAAAATAGTGATGAAATAGAATATACATTTACAGACAGAAGCATCAAAGATGACTGCTTGGTGAATTTTAATGAACATGTTGAAGAAAAAAATTTTGATATGAAAATGGATAATCTAACCTGCAATCAACAAGAAGAGATAGGAAAGTTGGTTGAAAAATACAAAACCATCTTTGCTAAAGATAAATATGACATAGGTACTGTGAAGGAATATGAAGCAAGAATTGACCTATTAACTGAGCAATACTGCAGTAAAAGACCATACAGATGTTCGATTGAAGATAAAATGGAAATTGAAGAACAAATCTCGAAACTACTAGATAGAAATTTAATAGAAGAATCCTATAGCCCTTTTGCAGCACCAGTCACCTTGGCCTTCAAAAAAGAAGAAGGAAAAAAATCGAGATTATGTATAGATTTTCGAGATCTGAACAAAATCGTTGTACCCCAGGCTCAACCGTTCCCGTTAATTGAAGACTTGATGATAAAAACAAGAAATTGTAAGTTTTTCACTACTCTAGATATTAACTCAGCATTTTGGTCTATTCCTCTGCGTGTGGAAGATAGAAAAAAAACCGGATTTGTGACACAAGAAGGACATTACCAATGGACATGCTTACCTTTCGGATTAAAAACATCGCCAGCAATATTCCAGAGGATATGGAGTAATATATTGAGAAAAAATGAACTTACGGAATTCGCAGTAAATTATATAGATGATATTTTAATATTTTCAAAATCGTTTGGTGAACATATTGACCATCTATCACAATTATTGGAGGCCATAAAGAGAGAAGGTTTCAGATTGAAATTTACGAAATGTTCATTCGCATCGAATAGGGTTAAATATCTGGGCCATATAATTGAAAATAATTCAATTCGACCACTGAATGATAATCTCATCTCAATAAAGAATTTTGCTACTCCAAAAACACAAAAAAATATCAGACAGTTCTTGGGAAAAGTGAACTTTTATCATGAATACATTCCGGGAATTGCAATGATACTGGAACCCTTGCATAACCTTTTGAGAAAGAACCAAAAATTTGTCTGGTCTGAAGATTGCCAAAATTCATTCGAAAAAATAAAAACCATTTTATGCTCACAACCAGTGTTAGAAATATTTGATAAGGATTTACCAATAAATATATACACGGATGCATCAATAAAAGGAATCGGAGCTATATTAAAACAAATTCAACTCAATGGAAAAGAAAAACCAGTGGCCTATTTCTCAAAAAAACTGAATGAGTCGCAAAAGAGAAAAAAGGCGATATATTTAGAATGTCTTGCAATAAAAGAGGCAATAAAATACTGGTAATACTGGTTATTAGGCAGATCATTCACAGTTTATAGTGACCATAAACCACTTGAAAATTTAAATTTAAAATCAAGAACTGACGAAGAATTAGGCGACTTAACATTCTACTTATCTCAATATGATTTCAAAATTAAATATGCTCCTGGAAAAGACAATGTAGAAGCGGATTGCTTAAGTAGAAACCCAGTTTTAGAAATAAATGATAATGAAGAGGAACAATTGAAAATTGTAAATATTGTAAAACTAGAAGACATTCTTAAAGACCAAAATGGCAATGGAGAAATACAAAAGAAAATGAAGAACATAACTAAAAAACATGAAATATATTACAAAAAAAATAGAAGGAAGGACAAAATTATTCTTAGCGAAAAGTTCAGTATAAAATTAATAAAAAAGATACATGAAGATTTATGTCATATTGGTATCGAACAAATGCAAAGAACAATCAGTACAATATATACCGAAAAAAATTTGACGCGAAACATAAAGGAAGTCTGCAGAAACTGTGAAATTTGTATTAAAAATAAATCAAGAGGCCAAGAAAAATTTGGTCTTATGTCGCACTTAGGTCCAGCCACAAAGCCTTTCGAAATAATATCGATAGATACGATTGGAGGTTTTGGAGGTTCACGATCAACAAAGAAATATCTACATCTTTTAGTAGACCACTTCAAAAGATATGCATTTATTATAACATCAAAAACACAAAATGCTAAAGACTTTATTAAGCTAGTAAGCCAAGTATCAGAAACAGAAGATGTTGGATTATTGCTTACTGACCAATATGCAGGAATAAACTCAACAGAAGTCAAGGAATATTTGAATGAAAAAGGAATCACAATGATATTTACTGCAGTAAATGCACCATTCTCTAATGGATTGAACGAAAGGTTGAATCAAACATTAGTTAATAAAATAAGATGCAAAATAAACGAAAAAAATGAGAGAAGAGCTTGGACAACCGTTGCTCAGGAGTGTGTAAATAAATACAATGAGACTATACACTCAGTCACTGGTTTCACACCAAAATACTTATTGTATGGTGTAGATACTACAATTGTACCAAGGGAATTGAAAAATGAGATATCTGAAGATAATTGGATTAAAGATAAAGAGACGGCTTTGAAGAATACAATCAAGTCGCATAACTACAATAAAAGAATATTTGACAGAAATAGAAAACATATCGAACTTGAAGTAGGAAACTGGGTGTATGTTGAAAATAGCAACAAACTCCATAGAAAGAAATTGGAAGAGTTGAGAATTGGACCATACCAAATTACAGAAAAAATTTCGAATTCCATATATAGAGTGGATACAGGCCATAAAAAATCAGAGTCCAATTTGTTCCATATAACTAAACTTATTCCAGTAACTACAGATAAAGTGAGAGGAGAAAATGAAAAAAATTATTCATAAATGAAGGGAAAATTTGCTGATCAATTTTCTCCCCAACCGGGGGGGATATAAAACATATTTGGATCTAATAAGCTATGAGAATTACCTTAGTTACTGTTAGTGATTGATGTCAAAATGAGAATTATTGAAATTTCAAATAGATTTTGGTTGAATTATTGAATTTGGCCTGTAAATAGTAAATATTGGTGGATAAACTTAAATTGTCGTTTCTCTATTTACAGGTAAATATGCTTTAATGTTGATTGAATTTGAGTTTTAAATAAAAACTCTATTTACAGAGCAACACTTGGAGTTTTCTTACCAAATCAATATTCAAAAATCATATTATAAATAATTAAAAAAATAAATGGTTCATGGTTCTGTTGACACTGTGGTCACAAAACTTTGCATGAAAATTCAGTATATCAGTATAATAAGTGAGGTATTTTTACTGAAGAGAAAGCGTGTGCATAATTATAAATATTTCATCGAAAAAACTATTGGAAAGATATGACTGATTTTGTGAACTTCAGAATCGTGATATTCTTCTCCTTACCACGCCTGCAAAAACAGTGTTTTCTTGTAGAAAATGTATTGCCCTTTCCGAATATATGGTCAAATTTGAGACGAGACTACAAGGAAAACTGAATAATGTTTTTTTCAGAGAAAAAACTTAAAATTTTTCGTGAAATCAAGAAATGTTAAATTGAAGAATAACCGTCAACATTTCGGCCATGTGTTATATGACATTTTTTGTTGCAAATCACTTGTATAATCGCCTCTCGAAGTTTGTCCACTTTAAAAGTAGACATCCTGTATAATTCTCCCGAATAAACCATAGATATAATAAAGTATAGAAGCAATCGTAGATATAGAATATTCTCACATCTTTTCTACCGGAACCTAATCTAATTTTTTTCTTCGAATTGAAGTTTGAATTGAATATCATCTAGATGAATACGATTGATAGATGATTCGATTGAACGAACCAATATTGTTACAGACTCGCCCAACTTTTTCAACATCGTGCATGCTCCAGATATGAATCGAGAACTCCGACAAAGTAGAAATTCTCTTGTATGGAATTTGGCATTGAAGCCATCTATACAGGGTGTCCCATTACTCAACGTCAACCCGGAACCGGGTGAAAAGGCAAGTAATGCTGGTTGTCAGAAAAATATAAAAAAAATTCTAAGTTGCATGATTTTAAAATAATGCGCATTTAAAAAAACACGCAAAATTCCACACCCTGTGACAGTCTTTTCGCTCCTGTTGCCACAAATATCAACTTTTTCCAACTTTTTTCTTTGCTGTGTAACCTTGAATAATGCTTGTCTAAACTGTAATAAAAATTTTGATACCAGCTGCTCTAGGTTTCATAAAAATAGGGCTTACTTCTCGGAAAAAAAATTCGAAATAAACAATTGCCTAGATTCAACTGACTGTATTGAAAAAAAAATGTACTACGTAGGTTTGGCATGTTTTTTCAAAAGTTGGCGCATTTAGTGAGGATTCCAAAATGGTATAATACTTGTTTAATTGTAGCTGCCGTAGTTCAAATTTATTTTCGATTGCCTTTGAATACACTTTTTCGTTAACTGCTTCCCAGTAATAGAGTCCAATGGGTTCAAGTCCGGTGAACGGGCCGGCCACGAGATTGGACCAGAACGTCCGATCCATCTTCCGGGAAAAAATGTTACCAGAAAAAAAAATTTTCAGAGAAATTTCTCAGGAAAAATTTTTTCTGGAAAAATTATTTTCTCTGGAAATTTTTTTTTCTGATAACATTTTTTCCCGGAAGATGGATCGGACTTTCTGGTCCAATCTCGTGGCCGGCCCGTTCACCGGACTTGAATCCATTGGACTCTATTACTGGGAAGCAGTTAACGAAAGAGTGTATTCAAAGGCAATCGAAAATAAATTTGAACTACGGCAGCTACAATTAAACAAGTATTATACCATTTTGGAATCCTCACTAAATGCACCAACTTTTGAAAAAACATGCCAAACCTACGTAGTACATTTTTTTTTCAATACAGTCAGTTGAATCTAGGCAATTGTTTATTTCGAATTTTTTTTCCGAGAAGTAAGCCCTATTTTTATGAAACCTAGAGCAGCTGGTATCAAAATTTTGATTACAGTTTAGACAAGCATTATTCAAGGTTACACAGCAAAGAAAAAAGTTGGAAAAAGTTGATATTTGTGGCAACAGGAGCGAAAAGACTGTCACAGGGTGTGGAATTTTGCGTGTTTTTTTAAATGCGCATTATTTTAAAATCATGCAACTTAGAATTTTTTTTATATTTTTCTGACAACCAGCATTACTTGCCTTTTCACCCGGTTCCGGGTTGACGTTGAGTAATGGGACACCCTGTATAGATGGCTTCAATGCCAAATTCCATACAAGAGAAGTTTTATAAATCAATTTCTACTTTGTCGGAGTTCTCGATTCATATCTGGAGCATGCACGATGTTGAAAAAGTTGGGCGAGTCTGTAACAATATTGGTTCGTTCAATCGAATCATCTATCAATCGTATTCATCTAGATGATATTCAATTCAAACTTCAATTCGAAGAAAAAAATTAGATTAGGTTCCGGTAGAAAAGATGTGAGAATATTCTATATCTACGATTGCTTCTATACTTTATTATATCTATGGTTTATTCGGGAGAATTATACAGGATGTCTACTTTTAAAGTGGACAAACTTCGAGAGGCGATTATACAAGTGATTTGCAACAAAAAATGTCATATAACACATGGCCGAAATGTTGACGGTTATTCTTCAATTTAACATTTCTTGATTTCACGAAAAATTTTAAGTTTTTTCTCTGAAAAAAACATTATTCAGTTTTCCTTGTAGTCTCGTCTCAAATTTGACCATATATTCGGAAAGGGCAATACATTTTCTACAAGAAAACACTGTTTTTGCAGGCGTGGTAAGGAGAAGAATATCACGATTCTGAAGTTCACAAAATCAGTCATATCTTTCCAATAGTTTTTTCGATGAAATATTTATAATTATGCACACGCTTTCTCTTCAGTAAAAATACCTCACTTATTATACTGATATACTGAATTTTCATGCAAAGTTTTGTGACCACAGTGTCAACAGAACCATGAACCATTTATTTTTTTAATTATTTATAATATGATTTTTGAATATTGATTTGGTAAGAAAACTCCAAGTGTTGCTCTGTAAATAGAGTTTTTATTTAAAACTCAAATTCAATCAACATTAAAGCATATTTACCTGTAAATAGAGAAACGACAATTTAAGTTTATCCACCAATATTTACTATTTACAGGCCAAATTCAATAATTCAACCAAAATCTATTTGAAATTTCAATAATTCTCATTTTGACATCAATCACTAACAGTAACTAAGGTAATTGTCATAGCTTATTAGATCCAAATATGTTTTATATCCCCCCCCGGTTGGGGAGAAAATTGATCATCAAATTTTCCCTTCATTTATGAATAATTTTTTTCATTTTCTCCTCTCACTTTATCTGTAGTTACTGGAATAAGTTTAGTTATATGGAACAAATTGGACTCTGATTTTTTATGGCCTGTATCCACTCTATATATGGAATTCGAAATTTTTTCTGTAATTTGGTATGGTCCAATTCTCAACTCTTCCAATTTCTTTCTATGGAGTTTGTTGCTATTTTCAACATACACCCAGTTTCCTACTTCAAGTTCGATATGTTTTCTATTTCTGTCAAATATTCTTTTATTGTAGTTATGCGACTTGATTGTATTCTTCAAAGCCGTCTCTTTATCTTTAATCCAATTATCTTCAGATATCTCATTTTTCAATTCCCTTGGTACAATTGTAGTATCTACACCATACAATAAGTATTTTGGTGTGAAACCAGTGACTGAGTGTATAGTCTCATTGTATTTATTTACACACTCCTGAGCAACGGTTGTCCAAGCTCTTCTCTCATTTTTTTCGTTTATTTTGCATCTTATTTTATTAACTAATGTTTGATTCAACCTTTCGTTCAATCCATTAGAGAATGGTGCATTTACTGCAGTAAATATCATTGTGATTCCTTTTTCATTCAAATATTCCTTGACTTCTGTTGAGTTTATTCCTGCATATTGGTCAGTAAGCAATAATCCAACATCTTCTGTTTCTGATACTTGGCTTACTAGCTTAATAAAGTCTTTAGCATTTTGTGTTTTTGATGTTATAATAAATGCATATCTTTTGAAGTGGTCTACTAAAAGATGTAGATATTTCTTTGTTGATCGTGAACCTCCAAAACCTCCAATCGTCATTTGAAACTAGGCAATTGTTTATTTCGAATTTTTTTTCTGAGAAGTAAGCCCTATTTTTATGAAACCTAGAGCAGCTGGTATCAAAACTTTGATTACAGTTTAGACAAGCATTATTCAAGGTTACACAGCAAAGAAAAAAGTTGGAAAAAGTTGATATTTGTGGCAACAGGAGCGAAAAGAGTGTCACAGGGTGTGGAATTTTGCGTGTTTTTTTAAATGCGCATTATTTTAAAATCGTGCAACTTAGATTTTTTTTTATATTTTTCTGATAACCAGCATTACTTGCCTTTTCACCCGGTTCCGGGTTGACGTCGAGTAATGGTACACCCTGTATATGGTTATAACGATGAATATCTTTGATAGATCGAGTGCAGGTTTCATTTTCTGATTTTGTAACAAATTCGTTCTTTGAAAATAGTAATCGTTTCGGAATATCTCAGTTTCACACATAAAGGATTTTCCAATAAGAGGTGTTATTTTGATATTCAAGGAAAAATTTTTTTTTTCAACATAAATGATCGGATGTTTATTCCATTATAAAGAAGAAGCTATGCCGTTAATAGTGAAAAATAACATTAGGCAAAATGACCACTACGACCACGCTTACACGACCATATCCTTTCAATGAAATGTTCGATAACCAAATCGCAAAGTGGTTGCTCTATGTCATCGATAGCCTCACGAATTCCATCTTTGACGTCTTGAATCGACGCTGGGCTTCTGGCGTAGACCTTCACTTTCACTTGGTCCCAAAGGAAGAAGTCGCAAGGTGTTAAATCACAAGATCTCTTTGGCCAATTGATCACCTCTTTGAGAGATAACACAGTCCGGAAACTTTTCCCGCAAAAAATTAATGGTTTTGTTGCTTGTGTGGCACGTAGCGCCGTCTTGTTGGAAATAAACGTTGTCTAGATCAATACTATCCAATTTCGGCCATAAAAAAACCATTAATCGTCGTTCGAGGAATGCCTAATTCCAAAGAACGACAAGAAATGGACAAACCTGGGGTTTTTCAACACTTTCAGCTACAGCAGTGAAATTCCCGGCTGTTCTTGAGCGACGTGCACGGGTTTTATTCGTCACATCACTAGCTTGTCCCAACAGGTCGAAGTTTTCGACCAATGTGCTTCACGAACACCCAAAAATGTTCAAGTTTTACGAACCGTCTCTGTCAATTCAGTGATGCGAAAACTGTTCTGCTTAAGTGAACAATATTTTTAGATAATCAATGCATATTCAGTGAATTATCGAAAACAATACATTGTTATAATATTGAAATACGCCCACGAAAGAGTCATTCCCACAATTGTCCTTTCGATAACTTGGGGCTTATGTGTTGAATTTTGAACTCGTTATGGAAACATCGAATGATATTTTGACTTTCCCTATCCCTATATTTATCTGAAAGCACGTGAATAAATTATTATGTAGATTTTTGATTGCATGGCATTGATAAGAAATTATATGAAACGCAGTTGCCCGATTAAAATCTCGAAATAACTTATTAATTATCAGGGTGAATGTGTTTTTTATTTCACTTTAGAAATATTGATACGAAAAGTCAGTAGACCACAGTTAACCAGCACATTTTATTGATTTCTTCCATCCGGAATATTTTTCTGGAACCTGTTACATTCTTCCTGAATGTACATTTTCACTATGTTGAAGGCAGGTTAGGAAAATTCACTCGGAAACATAAGTTTTAGCATACAAATGTCCAGGTCGCTCAATACTTAATGTTAGGTGGACCCAGAAATACCTGCCTAAGAGTAAAACTGAAAAAAAAAATAAATTAAAAGGATAAAATAACGTTTCGGTGTCTATATCAGACACTTTCTTCAGAAAAACTCGTAAAATCTTCAGAATTGTTTTTTTTTCTCATTAACAATCTGAATAATCTGATTGACATTTAAAGTTTTCCAATATGTCAGACAAAACGGAACCTATTGAAATGAAATCTTGCGACTATTTGCAAGATGCTCATAATCAGCCTGATGCAAGAATTTGTGACCATAGTGTAAAAATATCTGATTCGGATAAAATTCATTTTATAAATAAAGATTGATACACTGCATGTCATTGCACAATTTTGTGGCCATAGTGTTAACAGAACTAAAGGAAATTCAATTGGAATATTGAAAAGGAAAATCTCTATATTTCTATAACAGAATATCTGATTGAAGTGAAATTTTTTTATGAAGACTGTTGTACTGAATTTTCATGAATAGTTTTGTGACAACAATGTCAACAGAACCATATACTATTCAATTAGAATATTGAAAAGAAGATACATTATATTATCATAACAAGTGGAATTAAGACTCACATACTGATTGTTTATGCAAAATTTCAGGAGGATCGCATCATCAGAACCATAGAACCTAATTTTTGTAACTATTCATTCTTTACATATTTAATTTTTTTATAATTTTCAAAATATAATTCCGATTGTGCCGTGAATCTGCATTTCTTTGTTTGGTATTAATCTCAAATTCCATATAAAGTTTTGAGTTAATAGTCTTATTGCTCCACCAAATAACGAGCGCTCAAAAGCTCCCGCTCAGGGCTTTTCTTGAACTTTCCAATTCGAAACTCATCTGTAGTATCTAACTCAACTAGCAATTGTCAAACAAAATACTTTATTGAATGAAAACGAAATAACAAATAGTTTGAAAGGTTATGATCGAATATATGAATGAAATTGCAGGAAATAGGAAATACCATCATATATTGCTTGTTCTGAGAGGCCGTTTAACACTTATGTCCTTCAAAATGAGCCTGAAAACTACCAGAAATCTCGGCAGGATCAAAATGTCCGACTTTATTCTACCCCAGGGATATCTGGGGAAAACAGTTATGGTGAAATGGAAGTTATTTTTATCTTTAGTGGCAGTGGCCCCAAGCCAATTCGGTATCAGGCAACGTGAGCTTGTGTACCTGTTGAATTTTGACGTATTTATCACGTTTTGCAGGGGTGTAGTTAGGCACCTGAATGAGCATTTCTAGAATGTAAAAATTTTGGGTTTTTTCATGTAACAACATTGACAGAAGTGTCATACATATAACTTTAATTCAATTCATTATTTTTAGATTGATGAGTGGAAAAGAGGTCTATAATTCTTGATATATTATCAATTAATCACCAAAATAGATCAGAGCTATTGATGATGGATTTCGAAGAACTTTCAGAAGTTAGAAATATCACAAAAAAAGAAAGTTGTTTTTTGCTGTGCCAAATTTGAAAAAACTTATTCCTTACAACTGATGAAAAATGCTGGCTAAAACTTTGAAAAAATTGATAAGTAAATATAAAATTTTGAGGTAATAGTCCTATTTCTCCACAAAAAAAGAGCACTCAAAAGTTCCTGCTCAGGGTTTTCTCCTCCGAATGTCAATCAGTTACTCCTTTCAATACTATCTATGAGGATCAAGAGAAGAAAAACACAATGTGGGTAACAAAATGGTGAATTCGCTAGGTGATTACGCAATTGCAAAATGGTACGATCAAACGATAGTTTACCCTACATAGTTTTCCACTTTCTCAATCTCATTTGCACCGAGTACATTTTCAAGTTAGCAGATCCGTTCGATCTATCGGTTTCCAAACCGCAGAATCATCAAGTTTTTCAGCTGTTGTGTATAATTAAGTTCATAACTTCGGGGTATTCTACGGACCTCAAACAAAATTGCTTGTTTTAACTCTCAGCCAGTTTTTTGTATTAGGAAAGGAAAAGTAGGTCATTTTCTCGTCTGTGTGTAACAGACATCAATCATACGCAGAATCATCAAGTTTTTCAATTGTTGTGTACAATGAAATTCGTAACGTAGGGGACCTCAAACTTAATGGCATTTCCAGAATGTTGATTGTAGGGATTTCTTCATGGGATAGAATTACTAGTTCCCACCATTACCATACCATTCAGGAGCAAAAATATTCCCTGTTCATCAATTTTTTCAGAATCACTATGTATAATACACTACTGGAAAAAATTAAAGGATCAAAAAAAAATTCCAAATTTTTCGGCAATTTTCAACATGCCGTAACTTTGAGAGGAATGGTCGTACAAGAAATTTAAAAGAACGTAAGTGTAGCTCTAATTGTCTTGTTTTTGGATTAGAACTTCAAGAATATTAAGTTTCAGTGGTTTTCGAGTAATGATAGAAAAATCAGCAACAAAAAAATTCTCAAAATTTTACCACTTTTTTTTTCTTGTCTACGAGCGTAGAAATTTTATTTTTGCTAAATGTTTATAATGATGGGATACTTTATTAATTCCGCTTCAATTTATTTCTTTATTGACCTCCTTACGTCCACTTCTCGCCGAGATATTGGTCTTCAAATGGAAAAGGAACCATTTGTCTTTGATTATCGATTTCTCAGCAACCAATGATCGCACCAAAAATTGAAGGAGGGTTTCAAGACCTTAAATGAACTCCCATTAATGAACAACCATTGCTTATTCAAAGAAATTTTTTTTTCTTCACGTCGCATCAATATAAAAATTTAACAAAAAAAGGGTTTTTGGTGGTTTCTTGGAAAATCTACCGCTTGATCGAAAATGTTAAGTGTGACTTTCACAGTTCAATATGTTGATAAAAACCTTACGAAGAGCCAACTCAATCTAGCGAGCCGTTTTTTTGTTTGACTGGATTGAATTTTTGAAAAAAATAAGGATCACGTTTTTTGCTCTGAGAAGCTCATAATCTTTGAAAAAGTCAAAAAAGAATTCTCTCGAGCTTTTTCCACATTTTAATTGCAGATAGTACATAAATTTCAAAAATAGAAAAATAAAATAAACTAATAAATAAAATTTTTATTAATTTAATAACGGGTATTGCCACCCCTGTTTTCCATTTGAAGACCGATATCTCGGCGAGAAGTATTGAGGTATTGAGGTCAATAAAAAAATAAATTAAAGCTGAATTAATAAAGTATCCCATCATTATAACGATTATGCAAAAATAAAATTTCCACGCTTGTAGACAAGAAAAAAAACTTAAAATTTTTGAAGTTCTAATCCAAAAACTAGACGCTTGGAGCTACAATTCCTATTTTTTTAAATTCCTTGTACGACCATTCCTCTCAAAGTTACGGCATGTTGAAAATTGCCGGAAAATTTGGAATTATTTTTTGATCCTTTAATTTTTTCCAGTAGTGTAGGTATATAAAATTTCCGTGTCACAATGTTAGTGTTCGTACTCCTCCGAAACGGCTTTACCGGTTTCACCAGATTTTATATGCGTATTCAGTAGGTCTGAGAATCGGCCATTTTCTAGTTTTCATTCCCCTTAATGTTAAGAGTTCTTCAAACTTAATTTTTTTTTATTTTTGGACGAAATTCTCTGTTTTTATTCTTTTATAATGTGGGGTTAAAAAATACGTACAACCCAAAATTTTTACTTCCTGATCACCAACCCCTATTTTTTATAGTCATTCAAGTAATTTAATCATTTTTCATCCCGCGCGATAACTGATTAGTTATGTGTTTTTAACTGTTTTTCGATTGAATTTTTTTAAGAAAATAAAAATTTATTTTATTATTAAAATTAACTCTGACATATGCTCAGTGTTACTAATCTAAGTTTAGCTAACGTAGACAAAATAAAGTATTCATTTATTACTACAGTCAAAATGACATCAAGACGCAGAAGGGCAAGTTTGAGTCGTAGAACAAACCATTCTAGAGTCTTGCGAAATACAGGGTCTTTATAAATGATTGTAACATCGCAGTTGCCTCTGGATTATTTTCATTTTGCTGCTTTTCATACAAACTCAATACATTTATCGAATCTCTCTCTATATTTATCTCTATCTATCTTTGACATTGATAATTACAGCCACATTATTCAACCGCTTAACCTGCATAACAGTGTAAAATGAATAAATAAATAATTCGAAGACAACTGCGCTATTATGATCATTTATAAAGACCCTGTAGAAGAGCACAAAGATCATACGAACAAATCCAACAGAAAAATGCAGATACCTATGCCGTGTGCCTAATTACATGGCGAAATTGCGGCAACACAATCGCGAAATGCAAGAAATGAATAAACGAAGAAGATTTGAACAAAGAGAAAAGCGCAAATCCGTAGTCGACAGACGCAGAACTTCCAACCAGAAAAGTAAAGAAGTATTTTCTTCGAATAATGTAGGTGAATGGCAAAACGAGGTTTGCCGGACCAGTTAGTAATACATAAACGCTCCTATGTTTTGGAGCATATTCATTGGAAAAATGATGTTTTAGAATTAATGTCGGATTAATTAACTACTAGGAGGATCAAGAACACAGGAAAACAATTTAGGTAACAAAATGGTGCATGCGCTGAGTGCTAACAATATTGCAAATTGTAGAGGGTGCCCAGAATTGGTGATCCCTGAACTACAATTTGTTAACCCTAAGAGGCAAATTACGGTAACCTTCTTTAAAGTAACTTATTGTGCCATCAACCGCATTGCTATATCGTCTTCTGTTTTCGAGTTACAAGCCAAACTTGACATTTTGGCAACTCCAAATTTTGTCATTAACTCAGTTCTTGTTTGTCCTATAAACTTGAAAAGAAAACATTGTGCAGATATTTTCCTTGTAGGAATCCGGTGACTTAAATAAATTTTTGATGGATGCTGTTCTTCCTGATTCATTTGATAAAATTTTGTTTTTTTCCCTAGAAACAATAATTTATTCTCACTTGAGAATAATCTCCTTCTTTTTCGTTTCAAAAATATATAACTTGTCATTTATATCGCAAATATATCAGTGGCGACGCTTGGAGGAACAAGGGTGAGCCCAGCCGATCCAAAATTTTTATGTCCTATCCTAAACAAAATTGTACCAATTCATTCATCTTGAAACCCACTGAAAATTCTCGGCTAAACCATTTCCCCCCTTGAGTCGCCGCTGATCTACGAGCCATAGATGACATGTTATATATTTTTGAAACGAAAAAAATGTGATTATTTTTTAATGAAATTAAATCATTGTTTCCATGAAAAACAGGATTTCATGTTATAAAACAGGCCCCTCAGCAAAAATTAGTTGGAACCACTGAATTCCTTCCCAAAAAGTGTCTGTATAATGTTTTTATTTCTAGTTTATATCACAAACGAGAACGAAGATAATGATCAAAATTTAAATTTCCTAAATGTCAATTCTGGCTTATAAGTCGAAAACAAACGACGAAGAGCACTGCGGTTGACGGCAAAATGGGTTTCTTCAAAAAAGAAGACTGTAATATGCCATTCATTTTTCTCTATCTCTTAGGGTTAAAAAGTTGTAGTTCGGGATAACCAATGTTACCAATATCAGACGAGACCCTACCCTACATAGTTTTCCACTTTCCCAATCTAATTTCCACCAAGTACATTTTCAAGTTAGCAGATCCGTTCAATCTATCGGTTTCTAAACCGCAGAATCATCAAGTTTTTCAGCTGTTGTGTATAATGAAGTTCATAACTTCGGGGTATTTTACGGACCCTACACAAAATGGCTCGTAATAACTTTCAGCAGTTATTTGTATTATGAAAGGAAAAGTAGGTCATTTCCTCGCCTGTGTGTAACAGACAACATCAATCATACGAAAGTGGAAGTGATATTCCTGTTTCGTGTAGGGAGAATAATTTTTCTTCTCTATGTCCATAGGCTTTTGAGCTAGATATATGAAGGATTTCATGGGATAGGATGTGTGGATGTTTGCTTCTTCAGTTGGGATATAGTCAATAAATACTTACGCTCGAAGAGTAGAAAATTTAGAGGAACAAGACCATAGAGGATATCGCGAAAATCATTCCTGATCTCACACTTGAATTCTATTCGAATTCTTAAAGTTTTTTGTAGTGATATTTATAATTGTTTTGCTTCAAACAGTGCTGAGCATAACTAAGGAAATGTCCCTCACTCATATAGTATACAGGGTGTCTGTGGACAAATGCGAGGGACGGAGGGAGATGATTCCTCGATGAAAATAAGCAGGGGTAGTTCATATTTTTTTTTCGAAATCGATCTCCCTTCCAAGATATAGCCTTTGACAGGCGATGACGAGTTAACAGTTTTTAATTTTTGTACGGCTTCATGAAAACACTGCGTAATCAAACTATGTATACATAATATGAAGTACTAAGTAGATGTTACTGACACATTTTTTTTTATCCCATAACTTTATTATTAGGGGTTGAAAATAAAAACTGTTTTTTTCCTCGAAAATTCTCCCATAGTTTTCCATTCAATTCTGAAAAAAAGTTTTATGCAAAATTTCTATAGTCCATACTTTTCCCGGAAAAAATAAAAACTTACAAGCAGTTATGATCACTGTTCATTCCATTTCATCCTATGTTCCATATAATGAATATTCTAAGATATTGTTTATGCTCAAAATTGGTTTTGTCAATTATGCTTAGTAATCGAAAGAAAGTTTCATTTGTGAAATAAAAATTTTACGGATTTGATTTTCTTCCGGAAATTAATAATTAAACCTTCAGGAAGATTTCTTTTCTCTTGTCTGGGACATACAATATCTCAGAATATTAATTCTATGAAACATTTATACGATGCAATGGAATGAACAGTGATCATAACTGCTTGTAAGTTTTTATTTTTTCTGAAAAAAGTATCGACTGTATCAAAATTTTGCAGGAGAATTTGTTCTCCTGAATTGAATGGGATACCATAAGAGAATTTTTATTTTGAAAATCAATCCCTCGAGAACACTTTTTGAACGAAAATCATAGGGGGTTGTTATTTTCAACCCCTAATAATAAAGTTATGATATCTGAAAATTTGTGTGAGAGACATCTACTTAGTGCTTCATATTATGTATAGTTTCAGACTCAGTGGAAGGGGCGTCGATTTCGAAAAAAATTATATGAACTACCCTTGGGCCTTGGTTATTTTCTTCGAGAAAGTCTCTCGCATTGGTACATTCTAGAACAAGTTGCAGAATAAGATCCTATTATAATACGAATATGGAATTCGAATTGGAAAGTATGAGTGTTTAAATGGCCTCCTGCAACGAGTATTGGACAATTTTTTCGTAATTTCAGTCAATTTTTTTCAAATACTCTGGAAATTCGATGAAGAATTCAGATAATACATCGTAGTGACTTGTATTGTATCTTGTCAGTTGGTGTGATTGTTAGGAAAATTGACAGATCACAGCATTCAAATTTAAATCATGAGTTTTGAATTTTGACATGGAATATAAAATCCCAACATTTTGTGACAACTGAGTGAATAATCGATAAAGCAATTATTTCAGATGTTTTCCAGTTAATTTTTTTCCATTTCACTGCCCCACCAGTTGTTCGAACTACAAATTAAATAAGACACAGTAGCTTCTTTTTGATTGTACGATTGTTCAAATGAATTTTTTGTAAAAGTTTCAAACGGATTTTTGAATTTACTGAAATTTTCATTGGACTTATCGAAATGTTTTCATGCAATAAAAACAAGTAGGTATGCCTAGATATTTCAAACAGATATTTACTTTTGAATTGTTAATACAATTTCTGACAGAAATCTCTAGTATTTTTTCTTCGTATGGGATGCAGTATTTTTTCAAAACAATCATATCTCAACACTTCCTTGCCGTTACTTCAACAAATTGTGTAGTAGCGACGCAACGTTAAAATGGTTTATTCCCTTACGTAAAAACAGCACCCTATACGAAAAAAGACAGAAACGTTTTTTCCACAAATTGTACAAAAAATTTAAAAATAACTCTTATTGGGGAATATTTCAGGAGCGTACCATTTTTTCTCAAAAAATTGGAATCCATACCCGTATGCGCACTAGTGGGGAACATAAAATTCTTGAAAGCATGTCAGAAATAGTGTGATAACAAGCTTTTGAAATTGTTTTTCATATCTCGGCCGGTTTCAGAGCAAAAAATAAAGAATTTAACAAAAGCCTAGAGCAGGAGCTTTTGTGCGCTCGTTCTTTGGTGGACCAATAAGACTTTTACATCAAATTTTTATATACATATAGGATTTGAGATTGATATCAAATACACAAGATCAGAATCAGCACAATCGGAATAATATTCTAGATATTAGTGAAAAAATGAAATATGTAGAAAATAAATAATTACAAAAATCAAATTCTACGGGTCTAGTGATGCGATCCTCTCAAAATTTTGCATGAACATTCAGTATGTCAGTTTTGATTCACGAAATAAATTTTACATGAATCGGTCATTCTGTTATAGAAATAAAGAGCTTCTTCTTTCCAATTTTCCAATCGATTTTTCTATGGTTCTGTTGACACTATGGCCACAAAATTTTGCATGTACATTTAGTGCACCTACCAATTTTTATTCATAAAATAAATTTCATCCGAATCGAATATTTAGTATTGAAGTTTTTCCTTTTTAATATACCAATTCAATTTTTCATGGTTCTGTTCACACTATGACCACCAAATTTTGCATGAAGCTTATTATGAGCCTCTTGCATATGGCCGCAACATTTCATTTTAATGGGTTTAATTTTGTCTGAGATATTGAGGCACAAAAATTTTGGATGGCCATATTTTTTGAATCACCGTGTTCGATTTGGGTGGTTAACCAACTCAACGGAGCCATTTCGGAACAGAACTCTCTAAAACAATCTCTTCGAAAGTTATGGTGCTAACGACTAGCCGATCGGCCACACGGATTCGTCATCAGGCAGTCGAACCCTATCGTTTGGGTCCATTTTATCTTCAAATTCGAATATAGCACTCATTCAAGTAAAACAAGCGCTCATTAAAAATAAACCAACAATACGAGTTACGAAATGGCGCAGGTGCCGGTATTCAAATCCCATTAAATTCCCAATAAATGTTCAAAGTAATATCATTTCTGAATTGAATTCAAATCCCTCTAATCGAAGTATAAATATAGATCTAATAATACCTCAATATTCAGTTCGAATACTATAATATCATTCTTATTTTCAGATATCTGTGGAGCAAGATCGGAATCGTCTACAAGCCATGTGATTTGAAGGTTAGTAAGATATCGATTCCATTTTCCGTTACGACTGTAAATTGAGAGGCGTGCGAAAATATACCGAGCAGAAGAGATGAATGAGTTAATTATCCCTTTCAGTCCTCGGAAAGGGTCCTAGGGCTCAAAGTTTCCATCAGGACTGCTCTTTTCACTCCAGCGAATATATGCCACGCTCGAAATATGTCATATATTTCAGAGTGGCTTCTCGATTTTATAGCTGTTTTATAATGAATTGCTAACCGTTATGAGATGTGCTGCAGTAAAATGGGAGCCTGGAGGGTTGTGACATATATTTTCATGAAAAAAATTTGGTTTTTATGGGGTATGGGATTTCTACAGAACGTAAAGATCAAATCTGGGGAGCTGGATATGGAGAATTTTTTTCTGATACCGCAATGTTTTATATGATATTGAGTGATGATTTGGTTGTTCGATTATTATCAATTTTCAACTACACTGCGCAAAAAAATTAACGCATATTATATAAATCTCAAATTTGTTCTACAAATGAAGTGTAAGGGAGAAAGGTATGAATGTCCGAAGACCAGGACAGGATAGACCACGGGTAGCAACTGCCATTCAAGAACGTTACTTGAGAGTTTGTTCGTTGAGACAACGGTTTGCAACCGCTCGCCTCCTTCAAAATCAGCTTGAGCAAACTCATGGGGTGCAAATTAGCACTCAAACAATAAGAAATCGCCTCAGAGAATATGATTTAAGACCTCGTGTCGCCGCAAGAGGCCCAGCACTAACCCCAGCCCATCGAAGGACGCGTTTGGATTTTGCTAGAGAGCATATACATTAAGAAGAGGCTGATTGGGAAAGAGTTCTCTTCACAGATGAGTCTAGATTCTGCCTCTACCATTGTGATCGACGTTCCCTTGTATACAGACGTCCACATGAAAGATATGCTCAGTGCAATTTCCTGAGTACTACTGGTTTCGGGAAAGGATCGATTATGGTAAAGGGTGGAATATCTTTGACTTCTCGCACAGGCCTAGTGGTCGCTGATAATGGAGCTATAAATGCTGACGGGTATATGAGAAACATTCTTGAAGAGCATGTAGTGCCATTTGCCCTAAACGTTGGTGAAAATTCCATTTTCATGGACGATAATGCCAGACCCCATCGTGCGCGCATCGTTCAGGAGTACCTTGAAGAGGTTGAAGTCTCTCGAATGGAATAGCCAGCAAGAAATCCAGATCTCAATCCGATTGAGCAGGTTTGGGACAACCTCAATAGGAGGCTGAGAAGTTTAGAAAATCATCCAGCTACTCTTAATGACTTACGAATCCAACTCAGAGAAATCTGGGGAAGATTAGATCAGAACATTTTAAGATCACTCATTTTGAGTATTAACCGTCGCTCGTTGCTGAGCTGTAATTAACGCAAGGGGTGGAAATACCAAATATTAAATCACTTATCAGCATTCCAGTATTTTGAAAAAGTTATAAAGTCAATATAGAGTTAACTTTCATTAAAATTGACATTTTCAGAATGTGCGTTAATTTTTTTGCGCAGTGTCTGATATATTCAGGAACAAAAATTTTGAATGGTCTTATTTTATGGAACACTCTTTACGATTCGGCTGATTAACGAGCTTATCTGCAGCATTTGGGAACCGAACTCACCCTGAAAATCTCAGAACAGAATTGAATTTGACAACGGATTCTTCATCGGGGATTCAGTTTCTATCGTTTGAGACCATTTTCGCCTCAAAATTCCCTAAATACAGACATTTGGGTAAAAGGATATATCACTCGTTGAAGTAGAACAAAAATGACGGTAATAAACAGGTGATTTCACTGATTTCTTCCGGAGTGAATCTGAATAATGAAAAATCCAAGAAATAAAATTCGAATTTACATTCAAAACAAACTCCCAATCTCCACTTCGCAGGTTGATGAAATTATTCCTCCCGTTTTAATTTTGCAACAGTATAATTAAAACGCTAAAAGCGCAATTAATGAATCTTTCTAGAGGATGAAGTAATAAATTCCTCTTATTCCCTCATCTTAAAAAAATACCGCACTGTCCTTTTTTCCCACAGAAGCCATTAATCACCTTAAAAGTTGAGAATATCCATGAGCTGTCTCCATTTACTCACGAATGATGAGCTTTCAGAAACGAATTCCATCGGCCACGTAAAATTTGTCGAAATTTCATTCACGTCGCAGCGCGAATGGTCTCAATCCAATTTTCCAAATGTGCATGCCCTCTTATTCGGTTTTTGTGAATGATTACTTCGTTCTCGTAATGGTGACTGATATTTTCACTTCAGTAACTCGATTTTACAGGCTTCGTTGTTTGAATGGACTGTTAGATTTGAACGATGGAATTGAAGGAAAGCAATGAGGTGCATATGGTCGGTTAACGAAAGTTTAAGCCATCGGTTGGCCATGGAAATTTGGCTTTTTTTCACTGTGTATATTAAGATTTAAGGTTATGTTCTTTATTTTTTATCAGATTGATATATATCGATTGAAATATATTCTGGGAGGATTCTGCATTTTTTAAAAACTTATATGTCTGAATAAGACACTTTCTTCAGACAAACTTGTGAATTCTTCAGAATTGTGTGTTTTTTCATTTTCAATCTGATTGACATTCAGTGCCAATCAATCAATCAATCATTTACAAGTTTGTCTAAAGAAGGTGTCTGATGTAGACACCGAAACGTTACATTATCCTTTTTAGTTAAATCCTTTTTCAGTTTAACTATTAGGCAACAATTTTTTCACGACCAATTTGCCCCTGACAAATAAGTGCAAAGGTTCTCGCAGGAGCATTTCATCTTAATTAAACATTTTTTAATTATTCCTGTTTCAGAGACTGGGAGTGAAAGTTCTCAGGAAATTTCAAAATATTTGACTTAACAAAATACCTTTTTTATTTTTGCGATGACCGTTATGGTTGAACCGTCCTAATTTCCGAAGAAATATGGGCTATGATGCCTACGCTCCATAAGCCATTCCAGAGACATGTTGGCGCATCAACAGTGACGCCAGTTTCACAATCTTCAGCTGTAAACTTACATATACAGAGCACTGTTGCTTTGAGAGATATGTTCGTGAAATTTCTGACTAATTGTCCATGTTTTAGAAATAAATTTCAATTGAATCCTAACGTTACTTAAGAGATAATCGATACATTTCATTCAAAGTAGAAAATAAACTGATTTTTGAGATAGGAAAAAATGACACAAGTCAGAAGCGAAATAACCTGTGGCTCAAATTCCAACTGATAGATGCTCCCGCCCTTTAGTACCTCAGATATACAAGAAACTATAAACACTCACATACTAGCGGTTTACAACCTAGGTTGGAGGGTAAACTACACCTACAGAGCTTAAAGTCAACACTTTTACTCACCTACATCCCTTAAATCAATAGATGTTCATAACCCCATGGAAGAAACCCCCAGAGCATAGCGTCATATGAATAGGTGTATCAGAGATTATCATAAAATGAAATTGGAAAAGTTTTACCCTTCCCGCAGGTTTGAAACTAATTTCAATAGGACTGGAATCGTACCCAGAACTGGCAAGGAGAAAGCTCATTTGAGTTTCAGATTGTTGTGAGGAATGTATCGAATCGTGAACTGCTAACAATAAGGGTTAATTATCTGCAAAGCACCCTCGAAAGATGCTTTGAATGGGGCATATTCGAGTTTATCTCGAACCATTAAAGTCGGGTGTAGAACAAGTTCGACTATGGAAAAGTGGGTCATTACTGAAAACAATAGGTTTGAATTGAATTGATATATGCTCAGAGTAAAAATTAAACCTAGAGGTGCCTTCGCACATTTGTTATGCAGCCAAGTAGAATCTGTTTATGCACGCCAACAATATTACGGCGTTGCGAACTCGTGCCGTATGTTTATTTCGTATTGGTATAATAAGTCTACCGCTCCCCTACTCTGATACTAAGGGCTTGCTTCTGTTACAGAAAATTCTGTCAGTTTGGCAACATGTTAGTGTTTAGTTTCTGGATTTTCATTTCGAAATAACGTTTATAAATTATTCAACTAATTTAGTGGCAATTTATTGTTACTTAACGCTAGTCCGGTAAATATAGCTGAGGCAAAATTACTAAAATGTTGATTACAATGCAGTAATATTCACGCGTAGGGGAATCTCTATGTTTATTTCTTACTACGAGGATATATGACTTTACAAAATACCTATCTTGTGTCTCCATTGCCTTCAATGGTAACAACAACCTAATTTTCAAAGAAACATGGTCCAACATGCCTCCGCTGCACAATGCATATTAAAGACGTGTTGGCGCATCAACAGTGACAACGTTTCACGATCTTCAGCTGTAAACTTACATATACAGAACACTGTTGCTCTGCGAGACATGATCGTACAATTTCTGGAAAATTGTCTATGTTTTATTAATGAATTTCAATCAAATCCTGACGTAACTCAAGCGATAATTGATTCATTTCATTCAGGGGAGATAATATACTGAATTTTGTGATAGAAATGGATGACATAAGTTAAATGCGAAATAACCGGTGGCTCTTATTTTAACTGATAGATAGCCGCTCCGTAGTACTTCAGATATGCAAGAAACTATACTGACTCACACTCGTGGCAGTATCCTCAAACAATGCTAGTGGTTTATAATCTAGGTAGGAGGGTAAACTACACCTACAAAGTTCAAAGCGAACACCATAACTTACCAACATCCCCCAAATCAATATGTTCATAACTCCATGGAAGAAACCACCAGAGCATAGCGTCATATGAATAGGTGTATCAGAGATTACCATAAAATGAAATTGAAAAAGTTGTCCCCTCCCCTCAGGTCTGAAACTAATTTCAATAGGACTGAAAACGTACCCGGAACTGCCAAGGAGAAAGCTCATTTGAGTTTCAGATTGTTTTGAGGAATGTATCGAATCGTGAACTGCTAACAATAAGGCTTCATTATCTGCAAAGCACCCTCGAAAGATGCTTTGAATGGGGCATATTCGAGTATTTCTTGAGCCATTGAAGTCAGGTGTAGAACAAGTTCGACTAGGGGTAGTGGGTCCTTACCGGAAACAATAGGTAATAATTGAATAGATTGGCAACATTTATTTTTATGGTGTTTGTAACATTATGAGATAATATATGACTTTAAAAAATACCTACCCTCAGTCTCCATTGACCGTAATGGTTACACCGTCCCAATTTTCAAAGAAACATGGGCCAACATGCCTCCGCTCCACAATCCATATCAAAAACGTGTTGGCGCATCAACATTGACAACAGTTTAACGATCTTCAACTGTAGACATCTACAGAGCACTGAGGCTCTGCAAGGCATGATCGTACAATTTGTGACCAATTATCCATGTTTTAGAAATGAATTTCAATCAAATCCTAAAGTTACCCAAGCGATAATAATCGATTCATTTGATACTGGAGAGATAAGATACTAAATTTTGAGATAGAAGAGGATGACACAAGTCAAATGCGAAATAACCGGTGGCCCTAATTTCAACTGATACATAGACCGTTTCGTAATACTTCAGATATGCAAGAAACTATACTGGTTCACACCAGTGGCAGTGTCCTCAAACAATACTAGTGGTTTAAAGTCTAGGTAGGAGGGTAAACTACACCTACAGAGCTCAAAGCGAACACCATAACGTAGCTATATACCCTAAATCAATATAATGTTCATAACCCCATATAAGAAACCACCAGAGCATATCGTCATATGAATAGGTGTATCAGAGATTACTATAAAATGAAATTGGAGAAGTTTCACTTCCCCTCAGGTTTGAAACTAATTTCAATCAGACTGCAATCGTACACGGAACTGCCAAGGAGGAAGCTCATTTGAGTTGCAGATTGTTTTGAGGAATGTAGCTAACAATAAGGGTTCATTATTTGCAAGGCACCTTCGAAAGATGCTTTGAATGGTACATATTCGAGTATATCTCGAAACATCGAAGTCAGGTGTAGACTAGGGGAAAGTGGGTCCTTACTTAAAAAAAATAGGATAGAATTGAGTAGATTGGCAACATTTATTATTATGGTGTTGGAAACATTATGAGATATATGACTGCACAAGATACCTATCTCCATTGGCCGTAATTGTTACACCGTCCTAATTTCCAAAGAAACATGAACCAAATTGACTCCGTTCCACAATGCATACTGAAGACTTGTTGGCGCACCAACAGTGATAATATTTTCACGATCTTCACCTGTAATGATATACAGAGCACTGTTGCTCTGCAATACATGATCGTACAATTTCTGACAAATTGTCTATAATTGTTTATGAATGAATTTCAATCAAGTCATAACGTTACTCAAGCGATAATCGATTGATTTCATTCAGGGGAGATAATATACTGAATTTTGTGATAGAATGGCCCACTTCGTAGTACTTCATATTTGCAAGAAACTATACTGACTCACAGTAGTGGCAGTGTCCTTAAACAATACTAGTGATTCGTAATCTCTGTAGGAGGGTAAACTTCACCTACAGAACCCAACGATAACTCTAAAAACCCTAAACCCTAAATCAATATAATGTTCATAACCCCATGGAAGAAACTACCAGAGCATAACCTTATATGAAAAGGTGTATCAGAGATTACCATAAAATGGAATTGGAAAAGTTTTTCCCTCCCCTCAGGTTTGAAACTGATTTCAATAGGGCTGGAATCGTACCCGGAACTGCCAAGGAGAAAGCTCATTTGAGCTTCAGATTGTTGTGAGGAATGTATCGAATCGTGAACTGCTAACAATAAGGCTTCATTATCTGCAAAGCACCCTCGAAAGATGCTTTGAATGGAGCATATTCGAGTATATCTTGAATCATTAAAGTCAGGTGTATAATAAGTTCGACAAGGGGAAATCAGGCCCTTGCCTGAAAACAGTAGGTTAGCAATTGAATAGATTGGCAACATTTATTTTAATGGTGTTGGTAACTTTTGAGATATAGGTATGACTTCACAAAATGTCCTGTATGTCCAATAATACTGCATTTCACTGAGGAAAATGTAATTGGAGTAATATGAGCGAATAATCTCCAGCAATGGTGATGTCTAACAAGATCATGTGATTTCACACCGTTGGAATATTTTGTTTGAGTGTTTGTGAAAAGACAGGTCTATAAGAATAATTCACAAACGATACCTGAACTGAAGGATAAAATTATTCGTGGCATTAGTGAGATTGAGCCTCAATTATGTCAAAATATCATTAAAAATTTAAAGGAAAGAATGGACGTCTGTAGAGCTGAAAGAAGAGGCCATTCGACAGATATTATTCTTCGTGCATAAATGTCGTAACTGATAGTTTAACTATCGATAAGTTTTTTGAAAATGTTTCCCATTCATTTTAGAAAAAACTGCGCAATTTGAAACACCCTTTACATTGCTTAGAAAGATACAAGAGCACAGAAAAAAACCTGAGTGAAATCCTCTGTCTCGTTACAAAGGCTTCTTTTCATTGAACCAATATTTTTTCCATCCATCAAAATTGTTAACTTGAAATTGCACCTGAAAAAAACAACAGAGGAATAAAAGCCACGACAAAGTAATAAATAAAAAATTTTTAAAAAGCCCCGAGAATTTGCTTCTGAGCGCTCGTTCATTGATGAAGCAATGGGGCTATTATCTCGAAAGTTTTATAGGACCTGCCATTGATACTAAATATAGAGGGGGTCTACTTTTAATGTGGAGAGGTGATTATACACTGGAACAGCTCAGGACCACGAAATATCTCAAAAAGAATACTATACATGTGTAGTAATAAAATTGAATACTTTCAGTTGGCCTGATGACGATTAAATGAAGTAACCGAAATCGATCGCCATAGAATAAAATAATGAAAATATTAAAAGTGCGTTTTCATTATATATACTTACTTAAAAGCAGACAACATACTATCTTCTTCTTCTTCTTCTCTGTGCGGTGGCTTTCCGGCAGAACTGAGGCCTAGTGGCCCATTGTTCACCTGCATCGTTCTATAGAAACTCAGCTCCTCAGACACGAAGACAGAAATGTCGCGAGCCTGCCAGGAGTGGTTCCTCTCACCATAGGGATAGAAGGTGTTGGATTTCCTAGGTGTGTTGACCTTAACTCATTAAGGTTCCCACAGTTGAACAAAATATGCTCAACTGTTTCATCAGTACTCCTGCACCACCGGCATAGGGAGCAGCTCGTCAATCCCATTCTCTTCAAATGCTTGTTAAACAGGTGACCAGTCAATGCACCAGTCACCAGACCGAGTTGTTTCCTCTCCAGCAACAGAAGTATATTGACCTCAGATCGCGAGGACTGTCTCTCAATGAGAATCCTCGACCACCTCAGGCCCACTCCTGCGCTCCATTCCGAGGTAAATTCCCTGTTCAGCCAGTTCCTGAAGAAACTTCTGACAGATGTGCGACAGATTGGCAGCGCAGGCTCTGGACCAACAAATGCTAATCCGGCTCCCCGCCTAGCCAGTTCATCTGCCATAACGTTACCAGGTATATCCGCGTGAGCCGGACACCAGATTACTTTCAAAAAGTTATCAGAGCCCAGCCCACGCAGAGCTTTCCTGCATTCTTCTACCAAAAGAGAATCAACTCTAACATCGGATAGAGATTTCAGAGTTCCCTGGCTGTCGCAACATATGTAAATGTGCTGGCCAGAGTATCCCCTGCGAATATTTTCAACATACTATAGAAGCATTCATCGGTAAAAATATCTTCTATAGTTTCAAACAGCAGTATTTTGCCATCATTATCGAATTCAATTACGAAGAAATAAAAAACCTATGTTGAGCTTGATATTATCCTTAGAACCACATTCTAAAAAATCACGAACAGTTCAAAACATGAGGAGAAGCCATAGACTTATAAAAGAATGGACAGGACGTGTGAGAGAGAATATTGACTTCAGGCAAGGAAAGAATAATATTAGTGCGAAGCATATAATAAAAATATTGGATCGCATTAGATATTTTTATGTTCTGTCAGTTTTCCAACATTATGAGAGAGAGAGATACTGTCAGGGATGGAGTAATATTATTTTAGTTTAGTCTATGCACCACACTAATATTACTCCATCCTTCACAGTATCTCTCTCTCTCTTATGTTGGGAGCACGAAACTTAGTGCGAAAGTCACGTGAGTCCATCCTTTTATATGTCTATGGGAGAAGCACAAAGCCGTTTCGTATCATGCAAAAGGTACCTAGTTTATTTCTTTCGCAATTGACGATGTTATAACGTCAGCTGCGAACACTTCATTAGTTGGTAGATTATAAGGTTTAATTCAAAAAAGCTACATGATTTCACCGAAAAAATCGTGACGTTAATTTCTCACTTAATAGGTTTACTATTTCAGAACAGTCACGATTTTTCTCACTTATACGAAATCTTTCTTTCTAAATACCCAGTATTCATCTGGTATTAGGAGTCATTATCGAATGAAACAACTAATCCGAAACGTGGTTCCGGAAATAAAGAACGATCCTGCCCTACTTTTTCGCGTTTTCTGTTTCGTATCCCTCACTTTTCGTTTCCAATTCCTCACCCCACATCAGTGAAAGTTTCGACACCCCTCGCACATTTTTCTAGGCGAGACAAGAATTGATCGCCGATTTTTTGTATTCCTTTAAACTTCCTGGGGTAGATTTAATGGATGAGCAGGTTGTGAAACATAATGCTGACAGCCTTTTTGCGACGTTGCCATACTGTTCGGATGCAGATATACTCGGTATCTTTGTATATAACTTTAAGGGATTTTCGTTGACGGAAATTTTTTTATTCGTATATTTCTTTGGACGTTTTAACATATCTTGTGAGCTGGTTCGAAAATTGTCGCTTAGGGTGAAAAGGCAGTTCCGGCTCGTCAGTGGAAATAGTGGGTGTATATGCAATATTTCTCATTCATAGATTTATTTTATTCTGTTTGGTTTCGGAGATGGACATTTGATCTATCAAAAAAATTCCGGCCTAACACATAGATGGCGCTTGTTTTATTGCAGTCACCTTTTCATCAGTTAATATACTTACCTTCAAAAGATATTAAAAATTCATGACATTCTATTCATCAGTTTGTGAGGTATTGTTTTAAGAGTTTTCATTTCAAGAACAATGGATCAAAAACAATTTCGTATTTTGATTTCTCACTCCTTCTTGATGGGAAAAAATACAGTTCAAGAAAAGTATTGGCTTGAAAAGGTATTATTGGGACTCCGCTCCATCAGTAACAACAATGAAACGTTGGTTTGCTGACTTCAAACGTGGTCGTAGAGACACTGATGATGCAGAACGCAGTGGAAGTCCAAATGAGGCGGTAACACCAGAAAATATAAAAAAATCCACAAAATCGTTTTGAATGATCGAAAAGTGAAGTTGCGTGAGTTAGCTGACATCGTAAAATATCAAAAAAACGTGTTGGCTTCATATTGCATGAGCAATGTTCAAAGTGGGTACCGCGTTTGCTTACTGTTGACCAAAAACAAGAACGTGTTGATGCTTCTGCGCAATGTTTGGTCATGTTTAAACATAACAAACCGGAATTTTTGCGTCGATAGGTGACGAAGGATGAAGCATGAATCCATCACTTCACTCCGGAATCCAAATGATCGTCATCTGAGTAGACAGCAACTGGTGAACCTTGTCCAAAGCACCCGAAAGCACAACAATCGGCTGGAAAAGTTATGGCCGCGGTATTTTGGGATGTGCGTGGTGTAATATTCATCGACTATCTTGAGAAAGGAAATACCATCAACAGTGAATATTATATAGCGTTAATGGAGCGTTTGAAGGCCAAAATTGCGAAGAAACGACCGCATATGGCAAAGAAAAAAATTGTTTCATCAAGTCAATCAAAACAATGGCAAAACTACGTGAATTGAACTTCGAATTGCTCCTACATCCGCCAAATTGGTCCCCGACTGAGCCCGCCTAGTGGTACTATTTTTCCTTACTCAATTGTATGTCATAGCGTCTCTTCTCTATTTTATCTCGATAGAGCCACTGGATTCTCATCTCATGTAGTTCAAGGATCACCAATTCTAGCCATCCTGTACAGTAACCAAGATGATAAATCTATTCCATTTGGCTTCTCCACCCTGTATGACCTTGGTTAAAACACAAATCCGTCACATCATCATATTTTCGTCGTTCCCTCTTGTGCACATCCAGACAACCAGAACGTTCCTAGACATATTTTGGGATAGGAGTTAAAAGACAAAGGGATATCTCTCTCTGAGCCCGTATCTTTTCACGGCACTCAAAGACTGGAGAAATGGAAATAGAGCGTGCGTTCATTCCGTTGCTTTCCTGCTGGGATCAAATTAAGGTCCTCAAGGATCTGTAGGTGTTTTTGTTTCAAGTTGGTGGCACAAAGAGGAACGGAAATATGTCAATTTTGGAGATAACTTAAAAACAAAAGAGGATAGAGTAAGGCTGCCCAAACCCAGGCTCGCGGGCCATATCGTGGCCCGCAGATGATCTTCAAATGGCCAGCGCAAGGCAATCAGACAACTCAAACTGTTGAAAGAACAACAAAACATCGCCACATTGCTCAAAGTACGAATCTAAAATTAAGCGCTTGTTAAACTCATTTGAGAACAGATTTCAAGACTTTGAGGGTAAAAAAAGGAAATTCAAATATTTGTGAATCCTTTCCTAATTAGTTCATCTGAAATAATTACTTATCCTGCTAATGTTCAGTTAGAACTCATGGAACTGCAAAGTCTGCATTAAAAAACATCTTTGACGAAAAAATTGCATCGAACATACAAAACTCATCAGGAGATTTTGCAAATTTCTGGAAATTGGTACCAGCCGAAGATTTTCCCGCCATAACAGACCTGGCGTTGAGATTTTTATGTAGTTTCGGATCAACATATTATGTATATGTGAAAAAGTGTTCTCAGATCTCAACTATGTGAAAAACAAATACCTCACTTTCCAAACTGAACAATATATTTTAGATTCATTGTTACTATCAACATCTGATTTAACATCTAACATAGAAAAATTGTCACAAGCGAAACAATGTCAAAATTCACACTAAACATGTTTTCATTAAACTACTTGATCAATAAAAAAATCTATTTTCTGTACTGTTTTTTAAATTGCATAAATCCCAAAAATTCTCTCTGATATTTCACTCAGTGGCCCTCTGAATTTTTTTAGATTGTCCGTTTGACCCGCCTGCTGAAAAAGTTGGGCAGTCTTGGAAAAGAGCAATGAAGTCATACAGACACTTTTTTGGGAAATATCCAGTAGCCTAATCTAATTTCTGCTAAAGGGTTTCCTTCTTGATAGTGTTACCACTGGTCTAATGTGGTATACGAAAGATTATATATATCTGAAACTAGAAAAAACCGGTGAATATTTTTCATTTAAAATAAACTATCGTTTCTATAAGAAAAAACGAAGTTACATATAATAAATAAAAATGTAGAAAATCAGATGAAGCCAGTGGATTCTCATCTCATGTAGTTCAAGGATTACCAATTCTGGCCCTCCGGTACAATAACCAAGATGATGAATCTATTTCATTTGGCTTCTCCACCCTGTATGACCTTGGTTAAAACACAAATCCGTCATATCATCATATTTCCGTTGCTCCCTCTTGTGCACATCCAGACAACCAGAACGTTCCTAGACATATTTTGGGATAGGAGTTAAAAGACAAAGGGATATCCCTCTCTCTGAGCCTATATCTTTTCACGGCACTCAAAGACTGGAGAAATGGAAATAGAGCGTGCGTTCATTCCGTTGCTTTCCTGCTAGGATCAAATTTAGGTCCTCAAATATCTGTAGGTGTTTTTGTTTCAAGTTGGTGGCACAAACAGGAACGGAAATATTTCAGTTTTGGATATAACTTGAAAACAAAAGAGGATAGAATAAGGCTGCCCAAACCCAGGCTCGCGGGCCATATCGTGGCCCGTAGATGATCTTCAAATGGCCAGCGCAAGGCAATCAGAAAACTCAAACTTTTGAAAGAACAACAAAACATCGCCACTATAAATTGTTCAAAGTACGAATCTAAAATTGAGCGCCTGTTAAACTCATTTGATAACAGATTTCAAGACTTTGAGGGTAAAAAAAGGAAATTCAAATATTTGTGAATCCTTTCCTAATTAGTTCATCTGAAATAATTACTTATCGTACTAATGTTCAGTTAGAACTCATGGAACTACAAAGTCGGCATTGAAAAACATATTTGACGAAAAAATTTCATACACGTTCAACATACAAAACTCATCAGGAGATTTTGCAAATTTCTGGAAATTATGGTACCAGCCGAAGATTTTCCTGCCATAACAGACCTGGCTTTGAGATTTTTATGTAGTTTCGGATCAACATATGTATGTGAAAAAGTGTTCTCAGATCTTTACTATGTGAAAATCAAATACCACACTTTCCTAACTGAACAATATATTTCAGATTCATTGTTACTATCAACATCTGATTTAACATTTAACAGAAAAATTGTCACAAGCGAAACAATGTCAAAATTCACACTGAACATGTTTTCATTAAACTACTTGATCAATAAAAAAATCTATTTTCTGTACTGTTTTTTAAATTGCATAAATCCCAAAAATTCTCTCTGATATTTCACTCAGTGGCCCTCTGAATTTTTTTAGATTATCCGTTTGGTCCGCCTGCTGAAAAAGTTGGGCAGTCTTGGAAAAGAGCAATGTAGTCATACAGACACTTTTTTGGAAAAGATCCAGTAGCCTAATCTAATTTCTGCTAAAGGGTTTCCTTCTTGATAGCGTTGCCACTGATCTAATGTGATATACGAAAGATTATATATTTCTGAAACTAGAAAAAACCGGTGATTATTTTTCATTTAAAATAAACTATCGTTTCTATAAGAAAAAATGGAAGCAAGCCTTGAGCAGGAGCTTCTGAGCGCTCGTTCTCTGGTGGAGCAATAGGACTATCATCTCAAAATTCTGTATATGACTTGAAATTGATACTTTATATATAAACAATTAAAAAAATTCAATACTATGGTCACACTTGAAAATTAAAATAATTAAATTTTATGGTTCTGATGATGCGATCCTCTTGAAATTTGGCATGAACATTCAGTATATCAATCTTTATACCAGGAATAAATTTCACTCAATTCAGATATCTTGTTATGAAAATATAATTTTTTTTTTCAATATTCAAATTGAATTTTCTATAGTTCGGATGATGCGATGATCTTCAAATTTTGCACAAACATTCAATATATAAATCTCAATTCCAAAAATAAATTTCATTTGATTCGGATATCTTGTTATGGAAATATAAAGAGTCTTTCCTTTAATATTCCAATTGGAATTTCTATGGTTCTGATGATGCTATCCTCTTGAAATTTTGCATGAACATTCAGTATATCAGTCTCAACTTACAAAATGAATTTCATTTGAATCGGAAAGTCGGTTATGGAAATAAAAAAATTCTTTTCTTCAATATTCCAATTGAATTTTCTATGGTTCTGTTAATACTATGGCCACAAAATTTTGCGAGAGGCTCACTATGAGCATCTGGCAAGTTGCTGCAAAATTTCATTCCGTTTGCCCTCGTTTTGTGTAAAATATTGAGGAACAAAAATTTTGAATGGCCACTTTTTATGGAACACCCTGTACGATTTTTCTGGTTAACGAACTTAACCGAGCTATTTGGGAGCTGAACACACCCTGAAAATTTCAAGTCTCTAGGACAATCCGTTCGAGAGTTATTGTGCTCACGGACGGACGGCCGGCCCTACAGAATTTGATTTGACCTCATATTTTCCATCAGGGAGTCGAACCCTATCGTTTGAGACCATTTTCGGCTCAAAATTCGAAAATTACAGACATTTGGGCAAAACGATATAGCACTCGTCTAAGTAGAACGAGCGCTCAAAAACGAAGTTACATGTAATAAATAAAAATGTAGAAAATCAGATGAAGCCAGTGGATTTTCATCTCATGTAGTTCAAGGATCACCAATTCCGGCCCTCTGGTACAAAAACCAAGATGATGAATCTATTCCATTTGGCTTCTCCACCCTGTATGACCTTGGTTTAAACACAAATTCGTCACATCATCATATTTCCGTCGTTCCCTCTTGTGCACATCCAGACAACCAGAACGTTCCTAGACATATTTTGGGATAGAAGTTAAAAGACAAAGGGATATCTCTCTCTGAGCCCGTATCTTTTCACGGCACTCAAAGACTGGAGAAATGGAAATAGAGCGTGCATTCATTTCGTTGTTTTCGTGCTAGCATCCAAATTTAGGTCCCCGAGTTTCCCACGTCCGGGAATTGCGTTTAAACGGCAATTTGGGGTAGAACTTCCGACATTCTGAAAGGAACAAAAAAGTCTGACTTGAGGGCAGTCGGGAAATATTGTTTCATTCAAGGACTTCTTGCGGTCGTATACTTGTTGCGCTGCACTCTGTTCATTCGAGCTTGGAAAAAGTCCAGTCGGGAGTGGAAAAATTCGTGATCGAATCTCTTGACGAGAAATCAATTAAAGGTTTCGTGTTGCCTTCGAAAAACAACAGATGACTAGCGAAATAGATTTTATAATATTTTATAATCAGTAGTTCAACTTAACCGGTAAATAAGGTCGAATAGATAGATCAAATGTATCGTTGTAGACCGATTGAATCGGTAGATCAATTGAACCGTCACGTGATTTGAGTTGATACATCTATAGTTTTATCTATTATTTATTATGTACAGTCCAATTTCCGTGGATAAAGATAAAACAGTTATACGAAATTCTGGATGAAATAATTTTTTTCATTGTCATTTTAGTGCTTCACATTTGTGCACGTTTGACAGCTGACGCACATCGGAGGTATAACAACCCCACTTTTCCTAAGCAAATATAGCAAAACCACTAAAGCTTTTGATATTTTTCGAGTGTTTTAGTTGATTAATTTCTTCTTTGGACTGGAAAAGCGTGAAATTGGACCTATCCAATTATTAATTAAGTTCAGATCATGTTCATCGGGGGCGATATGTAGAAAAATATCAGTTTTGGGCATTCACTCTTGTAAACTGCAGAAGACTCATCTATCTAATGTGGCTTATTCCGATGATAAAATCATTGCCCTCAAACAATGATTAAATGTATCCTGATACTATTATCCATTATTCAGTAAAAACGAAGAGTGCTGGTCAGCGAATGGATTGATATATTTATACCTAATATTTATTCTTCAATATATAGAAAGGAAGAAAATGATCTTCAGACAAGAAGGTTTAGAAGAAGGATTAACATAGTATGATGTAGGATCCTGGATATATTTTCATTGAGGTGAAGTAAATATTAGAAATCTTTCATAGATCACCATTTTATAGGATGGTGGTTATAAAGAAATAATATTTCAATAGTTGATCACCAGTTAGCACCAGAGGAAGCTTTTGAGACAAGAAGTGCTGTCAAAACTAAGAAGATTTAAGGGAGGAAATACAAAACATTATCGGATGTACCTATTTCTGATTCACTCGTTAAAAAAATAGATGAAGATTACTTGTCAATTGACAAAACTGTTGTGATAACTTGAGTTTTTATAAATATATGCCCTGAAATCATATCACTGGAGTAAATCTTATCTAGATGTTTCTTAAATTTGCAGTATATCTTTCGTTTTTAATATGAGACAAGTAAAAGGTAACTGCTATCTTCGCTATTCACTATTTTATAGAAAATAGCATAAAACTTAATTATCCAATGAGTAAGTAAGCAAGTAAGTAAGTTAACTTACTTACTTATAACTATACAGGGTGAGTCTTTGACTCGTACATATATTTTAACCGTAGATTCCTGAGGTCAAAAGAAACACTTTTTTCCTCTACCATTTTTTCCGATTCGGCCTGGTTACAAAGATACAGACTGTTGAAAATCCATGAAAAGCATAAATTTTCAGTAATATCTCGCAAACGATTCCTTCAAATGAAATGATTTTTAAAACATAGTTTTTCATGAATATGATCGATCTTTCCCGACTACAAAATTCCGAGTAATTCGATGTTGAAAGAAAGAAAAAATCTTAAAAATTCGAAAAATTGGGTACTTTGGCTCAATGCAACTCTGTCGAAAATATTCACAGAATTCAATTTTGCCTATGTGGTCACTTTGACAAATTTCAAGAATATTTCCAGAATTTGTTATCTGGAATGATGAATGGTAAGAGAACTAGCGGATTTTCTTTAAAAATGGGGTTACAGTGAATGAGCTCACCTCTATACTTCTTCAGTGTAAATCCTTATCTATTCAAGCAAATTTCCACACCACTTTCGAAGTACCTATTGCAATTTTGTTTTGTTGAGCTTTGACATACGTTGATCCAAATTTACATTACGTTAGAATACGTTCATTTCTCATTTATTCATCATATTTATTACTACTAAAATGACCTTAATAAGTTATTATTCATGAAGTCGTATGATTTTGAAAAACAAACTGACCACAGAACACCGATGTCAAAGAATCTAGTGTCACGTCTGTGACTTTCACCATGCGGACCATAGAGAAAAGTTTGTTCTATGATGCGGACACCCCTTGAAATTCAATCGCCCAACTGGTGTTTATGAACGTGAAATGTCATGCGTGTTATGGTTGAGTTGTTGTTTTGATCGGAAACTCTTGCACGGAAGATTTTAAGAGATATTGGAAATGAATGCAATAGCTAGAATAGGTGGTTTAAAAGTTAATCCGATATAATCAAAAATGAAGTATACATCAAGAAGAGATTATTCTGCTTTTCATCACTAGCAAAATTTTAGATGAATCAATCATTGCCTTAGAAAATATACAACTGGTATTGAAAAAGTAAGTTCATATTTCTTTCATTAATACAGCAGCTTATTTGAAAATTTCGAATGGTATATCTACTCGTTTCGTTGATACAATGAGGGCTACCGCGTATGAATTTTCCGCTAGAGGCGCTAGTGTTGCGTGAGGTCCACGAGAATTTGAACTGTCAAATATTCAAACGTAATTTTGAATCTGTATTCTGTTTATTTTCAATCTTTACGAGGATGTGAGGAGTTTCACATACATATTCAGATTAATAACAGCAAATATGAATCACGGATCAATGAATATCACTGCTTTGAAAGCGGTATTACAGAAGATAGTTGCCCAATTAGGCGATCTAAAAGGAGAGCTAATTCAAAGGTGAGTTTGTTCAGAGTTTCAATACGCATTTCTTGCGGAAAGTATGCTTATTTATTGAGTTTATAGTTATGGTTTTTCTTTTTACAGATCCAAATACTATGATAGGAATGATAATTCTAGTGGAAACGCATTATCATGATTTGAAATAAGTTTATTATAGAAGTAGATTATCATTTCAAGAGAAATTGCCTTTTATCCTACTTACATGATACCTGTGATAGCTGAAAAGTGTTCAAACTTGGAGTAGAACAATAAAACCTCACACAATCCTTTCATTTATCATTATAAGTGAATATATAGAAAAAACAGTATGTGCGAAAAGGAAAACCTCAGAGATCAATGTATACTAAGTAATCACTAATCATTCATTTAAAGTAGGGTAATTTATTTATTTACATAAGTTCTTGATATAAATTTTTACAGTAAATGTTTTCCTCGAGTTAGTGAGTTGATTGATAACAAACATGAAATGTTTGTAGTTGTAAAATCCAGAGTAAAATTGTACCAATTAGATTTTCAATTCGAAGTAGGTATGTTTCTATTACTCTCAAGTTCCGACAAAAAAGCAGTATCAGTTGAGCTCTCTTGACTACATATTAATTTTCCTCTACCTACAGTTGAAACGATTCTTGCATTTTCAAATTTCTTTCTGCGTTCAAGAACTCTCTCTACCAGTATTTTATTCATATCTGTCCTCACCTTCCTGGTACCCAGAAAATTGGCTAGGTATTGATTTCAGTTTTAATTTAGGAATAGCTGAAAAATTTTCAACAGTATATTACAAGTAATACAACTATGTATGACTAGATTTATTCAATTGAAAAAGTAAAGTGTCTGAAGCAACATAATGTAAAAGATTATTAGGTACTCACGGTTTTCTGTATCAGGATCGTTAGGTCACGTATTAAAACCAGGGTTGAAATGTTTTTCACAAAAATAAGAATGTTTTGAAGCGGTAACATCAGCTGCTTTAGGACAGTCTTGTCGTTCCCTTCTTTTCTGAACAATACGGAACTGCAAAACCCTGCGGCATGCTCGATATTGTACAGTATTCAAGGAATAGAATGTACACTTTTTTCACGCGACTTATAACACCGAACACTTATAAATATGAATTTGTTTCAATAATAATAAATCAATGACAGTACAAGGAACTTTGACAGGACCTCACGCAACAGAGGCGCCAGCTAGCGAGGAAAAAAACGGTAGCCCTCATTGCTTATTTCAAAGGTTTGAATGCTATATCTCGTACTTACAAAAATTCAGTGGTTAGTTTACCAGTGGCGGCATAGCTCATTCTGAAAACAAAAAAGGGCTATATCTTTTTATTTAGGCCGAATCGGAAAAAATGGTAGAGGAAAAAAGTGTTTTTTTTGACCCCAGGAATATACAGTTAAAATATATGTACAAGTCAAAGACTCACCCTGTATATGGTCTCAATCGATAGGGTTCGACTTCCTGATGACGAATCCATGATCAAATAAAATTCGGTCCGTGGGGCCGTCCGGCCGTAAACACGATAACTTTCGGGGGGATTGATATACTGAACGTTCGTGCGAAATTTCAAGAGCATTGCATCACCAGAACCATCGAATTTAATGTTTTTTAAATTATATTATGAACTTTTCCGAATAATTCCGAGTCTGTCGATTCGATCGAGCTGAAATTTTGCAGTAAAATGTTCAAAGCAAATTCAATTCATTTTGTGGGAGTTGCGGTAGTACAACCAACCTTAAACAATGGTACAACCATAAAAAAAATCAATCGTTATAGGTATAAAAAATATTCCAAAATTCCAAAATTGCCTTTTTTGTACGAATATGAACATTGATGACCCATTGTAACGTTCAATTCATGCCATTTTAATGTGCAATGCTTATGCCAACCGTACACAAAATAATCAGAAGCACTACGAGAAATGTCAAAACTTTACTAGAACATAGATTAGAAATGATATTATGTCAAATGTATGTCTCGTGCAAAATCAGAATGTATTTCAATAAAGAATCAATCAACGCGCACCGCTCACGTGTTGAAACATCTTGACCATTAGTCGCTGTCTTTAATAACCTAGTTGATTAAATAATCGTTATTAAAAAGCTCAAAACTCAATAAGCATATCCTAAGAATGTTAGATGTCACGTAAGCCTCTGAAGATTTCGATAAATTTTTTTCCTTAGTTTTTACCAATGTTTTCCAACACAAAATACTTAGGTTATAATCTGGTAAACATAACTTTTTGAAGTTAGTTCAATGCCAATGTTAACATAAGAATATAAAAAAATATTGTATTAAAGGAAGTGATTCTAGCTGTTTCTAGGCAGTACGGTACTCCTAGATCTGACTTGAGCTTTCTCCCGATTTTATATTCTGAAATTTTTCACAAAATAATTGAAGACTTCTCGGCTAGACCAGATTTAATGAATTCCGGAGTGAAATACGTTTATTCACTTCTTCCCCTGTTTCTAAATCGTTTAATTTATTCAAGAAAGTGGAGAAAAAGCAGTTTCACGGCCAATAAATCGAAGGCCATTAGAAAGTCACCTGCCACGTTGAAGCATCCTATTCTATGGTCGGGCGTTCGAAGCACCGAGCCTCACGATTCGGAAAAACCAATTAGAGATTGTACATCACAAAGGATGGGGGCCTCCGTGACCGACTTCGCAATATCGCACGACAGTTTTCTGTCTTGAAGAAGGAAATTTCGGAAGAAATCTTGTTAGATGCAGAACGCAAAGCATTCAGACGCCTCAGGCTTCGCGAACGGCATACTTGAAATAATTCGCCATTGATTGGTTAGCACGCCGGAAAAATAATATGGGGCCTTTTTCATATCACTTGAGCGCTTCAGGCTGTGCGTTTGTATGTGGGTGGTGATTATTATTGAGTTTTCGAGCTTCCAGTACAACAGCATGCGAGTCGTATAAAGAATGTTAGAATGTGAGATAATGCAAAGCGGATGGAATTTCCACAGGAAAAGTGAAAGAATAAGAGGTTGAAAAAAATTCATTCAATTCTTCAATCTAAATGATCATTTAACATATCGATTCGTTTGAACGACCGATTGTTTCGATATACCGGTATGTTTGATCTACCGATACATTCGATCTACTGGTTTACTTGATCTACTGATTCGCTAAACTGAAATAAAAAATACAATTCGTAATTTCATTTACTTTTCAAACAATTTCTCATAACATCTTTTAAACGAATGCTATATCGTTTTGCACCAATGTCTGTTATTTTCGATATAGCCTTTGGAAGGCGATGGCGAGTTGACAGTTTTTAACTTCTTTTGCGGCTTCTCGAATACACTGAGTCATAGAACTATACCTGGTATGAAGCACTAAGTAGATGTTACCCACACAATTTTTTTTTGATCTCATAACTTCATTGTTGGGAGTTGAAAATTACAACCCCATATGATTTTCGTTCAAGAATTGTCATGGTTTTCCATTCAATTCTGTTGTAAAATAGTATATTATTCGATGAGCGGTAATGCAGGTCAAAACACACGCAGATGAATTTTGCATTTGTGTATTTCATCAAGTGTGTTTTGAGCATTACCGCGAATTGAATAGTAGGTATACTTTATCCACGACTTCTTCAGTGAAATTCGAATTAACCTGCATTTAAAAAATTTTGAACAGTTGTCAAAAGCGTTGACAACATTTTGTCCAACCGTCAAACCTCTGTACTCTGTGGTCGAGAATCAAATCAAGTACTTTCGCAACTTCAAAAATTTACGTTTTCCAAAAATAAATCTGGAATGAATCGCTAAAACGTTATATTGATGGCTGAAATAGATTTCCGGATCGATCCTACTTTTATTCATTTTTTTTGTGAACAATTCCATCTTCCTAGGTATTTTTATTAGCGGGTGTTATGGGCGGGTGTTATTATAACACTCGCTTTTCGGTTCATAGACATGTCTACGGTTGTGTTATAGCTACTATTACACATAGAAATTAGTTTAATAGTTGACATATAGGAGTGGATAATAGTATATTATTCGATGAGCGGTAATGCAGGTCGAAACACACGCAGATGAATTTTGCACTACGAGCCGTCAGGCGAGTGATGTAATTCATCAAGTGTGTTTTGAGCATTACCGCGAATTGAATACTATACTTTATCCACGACTTCTTCAGTAAAATTCGAATTAATCTGCATTTAAAAAATTTTGAACAGTTGTCAAAAGCATTGACAACATTTCGTCCAACCGTCAAACCTCTGTACTTTGTGGTCGGGAATCAAATCAGAGTCTCTAGCTAATCAAATCAAGTACTTTCGCCAAACTTCAAAAATTTACGTTTTCCAAAAATAAATCTGGAATGAATCGCTAAAACGTTATATTGATGGCTGAAATAGATTTCCGGGTCGATCCAACTTTTTATTCATTTTTTTGTAAGCAATTTAATTTTTCCTAGGTATTTTTATTAGCGGGTGTTATGGGCGGGTGTTATTATAACACTCGCTTTTCGGTTCATAGACATGTCTACGGTTGTATTATAGCTACTATTACACATAGAAATTAGTTTAATAATTGACATATTACTCTATAGGAGTGGATAAAAGTCTTTTGCAAAATTTTGATACAGTCGATACTTTTTTCGCAAAAAATAAAAACTTAGAAGCAGTTATGTTCATTCTATTCTAACGAATGAGCATTCAGACGCCTCAGGCTTCGCGAACGGCATACTTGAAATAATTTGCCATTGATTGGTTGCCACGCCGGAAAAATAATATGGAGCCTTTTTCATATCACTTGAGCGCTTCTGGCTGTGCGCTTGTATGTGGGTGATGATTATTATTGAGTTTTGGAGATTCCGGTACAGCAGCATGCGAGTCGTATGCGCAAAAGAATGTAAGAATGCGGGATAATGGAAAGCGGATGGAAATTCCACAGGAAAAGTGAAGGAATAAGAGGTTGAAAAAAATGTATTCGATTCTTTCTGAGAATAATCTAACTGATCATTTGACCTATCGATTCGTTTGAACGACCGATTGTTTCGATATACCGGTATGTTTGATCTACCGATACATTCGATCTACTGGTTCACTTGATCTACGGATTCGCTAAACTGAAATAAAAAAAAATTCGAAATATCTTTTAATTTTTCAAACAATGTCTCATAACATCTTTTAAACGAATGCTATATCGTTTTGCACCAATGTCTGTTATATTCGATATAGCCTTTGGAAGACGATGGCGAGTTGACAGTTTTTAACTTCTTTTGCGGCTTCTCGAATACACTGAGTCATAGAACTATACCTAGTATGAAACACCAAGCAGATGTTATCCACACAATTTTTTTTGATCTCATAACTTCATTGTTGGAAGTTGAAAATAACAACCCCATATGATTTTCGTTCAAAAATTGTCATGGTTTTTCCATTCAATTCTGTTGTATAATAGTATATTATTTGATGAGCGGTAATGCAGGTCAAAACACAAGCAGGTGAAGTTTGGTGTAATTCATCAAGTGTGTTTTGAGCATTACCGCGAATTGAATACTATACTTCATCCATGACTTCTTCAGTAAAATTCGAATTAATTTGAAAAATTTTGAACAGTTGTCAAAAGCGTTGACAACATTTTGTCCAACCGTCCAACCTCTGTACTCTGTGATCGAGAATCAAATCAGTCTCTAACTTATCAAATCAAGTACTTTCGCAACTTCAAAAATTTATGTTTTCCAAAAATAAATCTAGAATGAACCGCTAGAACGTTATCTTGATGGCTGAAATAGATTTCCGGATCGATACTACTTTTAATTCATTTTTTTGTGAGCAATTTCTTTTTTCCTAGGTATTTTTATTAGCGGGTGTTATGGGCTGGTGTTATTATTACACTCGCTTTTCAGTTCAAGTACATGTCTAAGGTTGTGTTATAGCTACTATTACACATAGAAATTAGTTTAATACTTGACATATTACTCTATAGGAGTAGATAAAAGTATTTTGCAAAATTTTGATTCAGTCGATACTTTTCACTGTTCATTCTATTCCAACGAATGAGCATTCAGACGCCGCAGGCTTCGCGAACGGCATACTTGAAATAATTTGCCATTGATTGGTTAGCAAGCCGGAAAAATAATATGGGGCCTTTTTCATATCACTTGAGCGCTTCTGGCTGTGCGCTTGTATGTGGGTGGTGATTATTATTGAGTTTTGGAGCTTCCGGTACAGCAGCATGCGAGTCGTATAAAGAATGTTAGAATGTGAGATAATGCAAAGCGGATGGAATTTCCACAGGAAAAGTGAAGGAATAAGAGGTTGAAAAAAATGTATTCAATTCTTCAATCTAAATGATCATTTAACATATCGATTCGTTTGAACGACCGATTGTTTCGATATACCGGTATGTTTGATCTACCGATACATTCTATCTACTGGTTTAGGTACTTGATCTACTGATTCGCTAAACTGAAATAAAGAATACAATTCGTAATATCATTTACTTTTCAAACAATTTCTCATTACATCTTTTAAACGAATGCTATATCGTTTTGCACCAATGTCTGTTATTTTCGATATAGCCTTTGGAAGGCGATTGCGAGTTGATAGTTTTAACTTCTTTTGCGGCTTCTCGAATACACATAGAACTATACCTAGTATGAAGCACTAAGTAGATGTTACCCACACAATTTTTTTTGATCTCATAACTTCATTGTTGGGAGTTGAAAATTACAACCCCATATGATTTTCGTTAAAAAATTGTCATGGTTTTCCATTCAATTCTGTTGTAAAATAGTATATTATTCGATGAGCGGTAATGCAGGTCAAAACACACGCAGATGAATTTTGCACCACGAGCCGTCAGGCGAGTGGTGTATTTCATCAAGTGTGTTTTGAGCATTACCGCGAATTGAATACTATACTTTATCCACGACTTTTTCAGTAAAATTCGAATTAATCTGCATTTAAAAAATTTTGAACAGTTGTCAAAAGCGTTGACAACATTTCGTCCAACCGTCAAACCTCTGTACTCTGTGGTCGAGAATCAAATCAGAGTCTCTAACTAATCAAATTAAGTACTTTCGCAACTTCAAAAATTTACGTTTTCCAAAAATAAATCTGGAATGAATCGCTAGAACGTTATCTTGATGGCTGAAATAGATTTCCGGATCGATCCTACTTTTAATTCATTTTTTTTGTGAGCAATTTCATTTTTCCTAGGTAATTTTATTAGCGGGTGTTATGGGCGGGTGTTATTATTACACTCGCTTTTCGGTTCATAGAGATGTCTACGGTTGTATTATAGCTACTATTACACATAGAAATTAGTTTAATAATTGACATATTACTCTATGGGAGTGGATAAAAGTCTTTTGCAAAATTTTGATACAGTCGATACTTTTTTCGCAAAAAATAAAAACTTACAAGCAGTTATGATCACTGTTCATTCTATTCCAACGAATGAGCATTCAGACGCCTCAGGCTTCGCGAACGGCATACTTGAAATAATTCGCTATCGATTGGTTGGCACGCTGGAAAAATAATATGGAGCCTTTTTCATATCACTTGAGCGCTTCTGGCTGTGCGCTTGTATGTGGGTGATGATTATCATTGAGTTTTGGAGCTTCCAGTACAGCAGCATGCGAGTCGTATGCGCAAAAGAATGTTAGAATACGGGATAATGGAAAGCGGATGGAATTTCCACAGGAAAAGTGAAGGAATCGAATCAAAGAACAATTAAGAGCATACTAGCTACTAACAACTACCCGAGAGGACTGATAAACAGGATACTTAACGACTACAGAAACACCCGCGGGAAACACATTGATAGGCAGGCCGAGATGAAGTTCTTCTGTTTTCCATATTTACCCGATTTATCGGAAAAAATGAGCAGAATTTTCCAATCGAATTTTTCAGTGAAACTTGCGTGTTACAACGTAAAAACTGTGAACTCAATCTATACTGAATTAAAAGATAACACCAAAAAACTAGAACACTCCTGTGTTTTCAAATTTCAAGCTGCCTCAAAAACAGTTTTTATAATTTTTTGCAAAATATGTTTGCACGCGTCTGGCAATGTTAAAACCCCGATTAAATTATTTGGCAGCTTGAAATTTTAATGGAGTGTTACTTATAACTAAAAAATAAGATTCCCAAAAAGACAGATCATTTCGGTAGGGCTTTCTACCTGCCAGGCCATTAAAAATGTAGGGGTTGATTTAGCCCCGCTACTCACCAGCCAGGTCTGCAATCCCGAGTTGGGATATAATAGGAGAGTAATCTGACAAGTTTTCAGCTTGCCTCAAATACCTACCCTAAAATTCGTGCCAGCTCTCGGACTAGAATCTGTTTAATCTACACCTGAATTATGGAGATCGAAGATGAAACAAGAACATATTTCATTAACTTCTGTGAGCTCTGCATTGACATCTTACATCGATATGATGTTCATCGCGGGTACGCATTCATTGTTTGTGTTTGTTTACGTGTTTTAATGATTGATGGTGTATGACTGTTGTTGTCTTTTTCTTTTCGTAATTTTGTTTTATATGTACATCTAAAACTGTACTTTCCATACCACCTTCCGCTAAATGATCTAAAACCAACAACAATTCAATTAGCGGTAAGTTTCCCGATGTAATGATTTATCGTCACCAAATTATTTTGTATTTTCCAGCCTTGAAGAAGCATAAATACATATGCGAAACGTCGGTTGATTGAGAGTGTTGTTTCAATTGGTTTGTTCTAGTCCTTGTTAATTTCCATTTTTACAATCATTAACTTCTTCCATTCAATTCTAGAGAAAAAAGTATTTTGCAAAATTTCGATACAATCAATACGTTTCTCGGAAAAAAGAGATACTTACAAGCAGTTATGATCAATGTTCATTATAATCCAACGTATAAGCCTCAGGCTTCGCGAACGGCATACTTGAAATAATTCGCCATTGATTGGTTAGCACGCCGGAAAAATAATATGGAGCCTTCTTCATATCACTTGAGCGCTTCTGGCTGTGCGCTTGTATGTGGGTGGTGGTTATTATTGAGTTTCGGAGCTTCCGGTACAGCAGCATGCGAGTCGTATGCGCAAAAGAATGTTAGAATACGGGATAATGGAAAGCGGATGGAATTTCCACAGGAAAAGTGAAGGAATAAGAGGTTGAAAAAAATGTATTCGACTCTTTCTGAGAATAATCTAACTGATCATTCGACCTATCGATTCGTTTGAACGACCGATTGTTTCGATATACTTGTACCTATGTTTGATCTACCGATTCATTCGATCTATTGGTTCACTTGATCTACTGATTCGCTAAACTGTAACATAAGAAAAACTCTTTGAAATATCATTTACTTATTAAACAATTTCTCATAACATCTTTTAAACGAGTGCTTTATCGTTTTGCACAAATGTCTGTAATTTTCGATATAGCCTTTGGAAGGCGATGAGGAGTTGACAGATTTCGATTTATTTACGGCTTCTTAAAACACTGAGTCATAGAACTATACCTAATATTAAGCACTAAGTAGATGTTACCCACACAAATTTTTTTGATCTCATAACTTTAATATTAGGGGTTGAAAATAACAACCCCCTATGATTTTCGTTCAAAAATTGTTCTCGTGAAATAGATTTTAAAAAAATGAAATTCTCTTACGGTTTTCCATTCAATTCTAGAGAAAAAAGTATTTTGCAAAATTTCGATACAATCAATACGTTTCTCGGAAAAAAGAGATACTTACAAGCAGTTATGATCACTGTTCCTTATATTTCAACGTATAAGCCTCAGGCTTCGGGAACGGCATACTTGAAATAATTTGCCATTGATTGGTTAGCACGCCGGAAAAATAATATGGAGCCTTTTTCATATCACTTGAGCGCTTCTGGCTGTGCGCTTGTATGTGGGTGATGATTATTATTGAGTTTTGGAGATTCCGGTACAGCAGCATGCGAGTCGTATGCGCAAAAGAATGTTAGAATGTGAGATAATGGAAAGCCGATGGAATTTCCACAGGAAAAGTGAAGGAATAAGAGGTTGAAAAAAATGTATTCGATTCTTTCTGAGAATAATCTAACTGATCATTCGACCTATCGATTCGTTTGAACGACCGATTGTTTCGATATACTTGTATGTTTGATCTACCGATTCATTCGATCTATTGGTTCACTCGATCTACAGATTCGCTAAACTGAAACATGGGAAATAATTTTTTTCTATACACTTTGGAATATAATTTATTCATCAAACAATTCCTCATAACATCTACTAAACGAGTGCTATATCTTTTTGGCCAAACTTCTGTAATTTTCGAATTTTGGGCCGAAAATGGTCTCGAACGATAGGGTTCGATTCCCTGATGACGAATCCGTGGTCGAATTCAATTCTGTCCGTCCGTTAGCATGATAACTTTCGAAGGGGTTGTCACAGAGACTTAAAATGTTCAGGGTGAGTTCGTTTCCAAACGCCTCGGTTGAGTTCGTTAGCCAGCCAAATCGTATAGGGTGTTCCATGAAATATGTTCATTGATAATTTATGTTCCTTAATATCTCAAACAAAACGAAATCAATAGAAATGAAATTTTGCTGCCAAATGAAAGATGCTCAGAACCATAGAAAATTAAATCGAAATATCGAAGAGAAAAATCTCTATATTTCCATAACACGACATCCGATTTGAGTGAAATAATAATATCAATAATGAATAACTACCATTTTTATAACTGATTAATTTATTTATTACTGCAAAGTATTCATCAGAAAAATCGTACTCTTCTGAAATGAAATTTATAAACTGAATATTTCTTCTTCTGTCAAAACCAGTTTTGAGCATAAACAATATCTTCACTCTTCACAAATAGACCTTTCTTTGGATTAAAAAGCATAATTGACAAAACCAATTTTGAGCATAAAAATATTTTTGAATATTCATTCTATGGACCAAACGTTGAAATGGAATGAACAGTTATCATAACTCTTTATAAGTTTTTATTTTTTCCGAGAAAAGTTCGACTGTATCGAAATTTTGCAAGATCATTTTTTTCTCCAGAGTTGAATGGAAAACCATTGGAGGATTTAATTTTCCGAAAATCTATACCACGAAAACAATTTTCGGAGGAATATCATAAAAGTTTGTTATTTTCAACCCCTAATAATAAAGTTATCAGATCAAAAAAAATTGTGTGAGTAACATCTATTTAATGAATCATATTATGTTTTTTAAGACTGTATCTTGGAAGCGAGGTCGATTTCGAAAAGAATTTATATGAAGTACCTACCCTGCTTATTTTCATCGAGGAATCATCACCCTAAGACAAACTGTATACATATGAAATCTGACAGTGCAAAACTGATCAACTAATGAAATATCATTTCATCGTAATCAGCATCCTATAAAATGGTGTCTAGTGAAAGATTTTCAATGTTTTTTCCACCTAAATAAAAATGTCTGGAACATAATTCACCATACTTTGTTAATATTTCTTTTCGGTCTCCTCGTCTGATGATTATTTTTTTCTTTCTATATATTGAAGAATAAATACCATTCCATTCTCTCTACCAGCAATTTTTTCCTACTAAATAATGGATTATTATCTCAGAATACACTTTATCTTCGGAATATGCCACATTAGATAGATAAATCTTCAGCAGTTGATAAAGGCGAATGCCCAAAACTGATATCTGAAGATCTGAACTTAATAGGTATTTTGATAGATCCATTTTCCCGATTCTTCAGTCCAAAGAAGAAATTAATCAACTCGAAAATTTGGAAAATACCTAGATCTATCGTGGTTTTGCTATATTTATAGAGGAAATGTGAGGTTGTTTTACCTACGATATCCGCCAGCTATCAATAACAGCCGCAAAAACTGCTTTAGTGAGACTAGAAACTGATTCTTCAACAAATTGTTCAAGAAAATTCGAAATAATTTCACTGTGACATTCATCAAACACAACCAAAACTCAAATTGATCCTATTATGAATCACCACAGCGTGATAAATCTCCAGGTTTTGACTTAATAGTACAATCCCTGATAATTCGAATACATAATACACATAAAATCAATCATTTTGAAATAGAGTTACCTCATTTTGTCACCGAGGTTTATGAATGAAATTATAAATCAAACATATTCATATAGATGTGGCGTGGATTAATATCAGCTTGTATCTAATAAATCATCATTTTATGACGCGAATTAATAGCTACTGTATTCGATAATGCCTGGTTTTCAAACCCATTCAATTGCGACTCTTGTGTATTATATGTGTTCACCTTATAGCAGAATGTAAAGGGAATACCTATTTTTTTTCAAATTGAATGACTACTTTTCTGATCTGTTGACGGTATTTGGTAAAATTCAATTTTGACTTGAGATATGCGTTAAAATCGGAGAAAAGAATTAAAACTTCATAATAATAATTTAATTCTGAATGTGTCTTTTGAATAACATTTTTTCTATTTCTTATTGTCAGCAACCTGCAGCGTGTTTTATGTTAATTGTATTCCATTTTTTTTTCTGTATTGTGATAGTATGCCTTGAGTTAGATACATAGATGTGATTGTGTTTCTTAAAATCGAAGAGATTTTGCAGCAAACTATTTCTCTATCATAATATTCATCAAATATTATATTCAGAACCACTATGAGAAATGTCAAAACTCTAGTGGAACATTATGTCAAATATAAACAATGAAAACAGAGAATAATATTAATTGATTAAAATCAACCAATATTAAACCCATACTTCGGAACAAATCCCGTCAACGCACAAAGAACATGCATGGTGGTAATATCAAACGGAGCATCCATAGATAGCTATTTCGCCCTATTTGGGGGCTCATCAGTATGGAGGAGCTCAGTCTGAAAGGCATTCTAGGTTCCCTCACTTGAAGAAATGTCGCCCAGCTCTGAGTATAACAGAAACAAGACGCCATCTCTTGGGATCCTTACGAACACCTACCTCCGATGCATACACGTTGAACGAAGTCGCGAGATGTTTATCCGTTTTTCATACAAACTGGTGGCAGTCCAACTTTGTGGATTTTACCTTCAGTCGATGAAGTGGAAACGCTCGATTAATCGTCATAAACCAGACGTGGTAATAATAGTACGAAATGAAAATTCATGCGTTTTAGAGTAACGCAGGTATAATATAAACAATGAAAGCAGAGAATAATATTAATTGATTAAAATCAACCAATATTAAACCCATACTTCGGAACTAATCCCGTCAACGCACAAAGAACATGCATGGTGGTAATATCAAACGGAGCATCCATAGATAGCTATTTCGCCCTATTTGGGGCTCATCAGTATGGAAGAGCTCAGTCTGAAAGGCATTCTAGGTTCCCTTACTTGAAGAAATGTCGCCCAGCTCTGAGTATAACAGAAACAAGACGCCATCTCTTGGGATCCTTACGAACACCTACCTCCGATGCATGCACGTTGAACGAAGTCGCGAGATGTTTATCCGTTTTTCATACAAACTGGTGGCAGTCCAACTTTGTGGATTTTACCTTCAGTCGATGAAGTGGAAACGCTCGATTAATCGTCATAAACCAGACGTGGTAATAATAGTACGAAATGAAAATTCATGCGTTTAAGAGTAACGCAGGTATAATATAAACAATGAAAGCAGAGAATAATATTAATTGATTAAAATCAACCAATATTAAACCCATACTTCGGAACTAATCCCGTCAACGCACAAACGTTGACGGGATTAGTTCCGAAGTATGGGTTTAATATTGGTTGATTTTAATCAATTAATATTATTCTCTGCTTTCATTGTTTATATTATACCTGCGTTACTCTTAAACGCATGAATTTTCATTTCGTATTATGTCAAATGTATGTCTTGTGCAAAATGAGAATGTATTTCGATCAAGAATTTATACACAATTCATGTTGAGATCTTCGAAAAAATCTTGTAATCAACTCGGTTATTAATCTAGCGACTAATGATTTCGAACTATTAACGCGTTCACTCCGCTCACGCTTTAAAATATCTTGACAATTAGTCGCTGTCTTTAATAACCTAGTTAATTAAATAACTATTAATGACCTCATAGCTGACTCCCAAGCGTTAAGAAGATTAATGGAATCTTTAGAAAAGACCTGTGTATTCGTGAAAACGGAGGAAATTCTGAACATCTACTTTATTTTTTTTTTATTTTCTCGTGAATTTTTGTTTAATTGATAAATTTATCATTATCTACATACCTCGTGCAAGCTTCGGGTAGGTATTATTTAATAATTTTCAAATAAGAATATATCGAAAACGGTATACATTATCGACTTCTTCCAAGTGTACCTTTTTGGTGTGTATTAAATAATGTTCAAGTTTGAAATTTTGCTGAATAAATCCAATTTGAACATCTGAAATGCGCGTTTCGGTAAGACCATCCGTTCGTTTTTCGATTCTGACTCAATTAGATGAATTGAAAGCGATTTCGGTGGTTCCATATGCTAGCCATATTTCGAGCGGAAAAACTAGAGAATTCAAACATCACATTAAGGCTTTCCCCACATTTCAAAATAATCAATACATCATCACTAACACTATTTTTCTTTTTCAGATCTCTTTCTGGCGTGGTATCCAAAGAGATGGAGGACAACTTCACCCTATCAGACTGTGACCTGCCTGTCAATCACAACTATAGCAGTATTTTTGGTACTATAGACGTCCCAGAATGGGAGGCCTACTTTACCATCATCACCCTAACTTTCATCATCTTTCTAACAATCGTGGGCAACATCTTGGTCATACTGAGCGTTTTCACTTACAAACCCTTGAGAATTGTTCAGAACTTCTTCATTGTGTCTCTAGCTGTGGCAGATCTCACTGTAGCCATACTTGTTATGCCATTAAACGTGGTTTATACCATCCTTGGGAGATGGGTTTTTGGAATCCACATCTGCAAAATGTGGTTAACTTCAGATGTACTCTGTTGTACTGCCTCTATTCTCAACTTATGTGCAATTGCTCTAGATAGGTTCTGGGCCATTACTGATCCAATAAACTATGCTCAAAAAAGGACAGTCAAAAGAGTGCTCAGTCAGATTGCCGGAGTTTGGATATTATCACTAATAATCAGCTCACCTCCTCTCGTTGGATGGAACGACTGGCCCAGTGCTGAGGAGTTCCAAATACAACAAACCTGCAAGCTGACAGAAAGAAGAGGTTATGTAGTTTACTCCTCATCAGGCTCTTTTTTTATTCCACTCATCATCATGTCCATAGTCTACCTAGAGATATTCATAGCTACCAGGAGAAGGCTGAGAGAAAGAGCAAAGGCTTCAAAGTTAAACGCTGTGTCAAGGATGAAGAACCAAACTACCACTGTAGATAACAAGGAATCAAACCCAGATAGGGAGTCGGTGAGTAGCGAGACAAATCACAACGAACACCCTGACGTGGATTCAAACACGGCGAGTAAACCAAAGAAATCCAAGAAGAAAAAGAGGAACGACAATTTCAAACCGAATGATGGAAGTCTGAAACCTATTTTAATCCATGAGGATTCTTTAACAGACAACCCAGATTCATCGTCTTCCCGCAAGAATTCTCATGTTTGTGATTCTGTACCATTGAAAGACACAACACATTCAACTATTGTGGAGTGTTCCCAAGTGAGCACATCTAAAAATTTCACCAAATCTGTGGAGCAGGATGTGAAGAAGCCTGGTGTTGTATACCAGTTTATAGAAGAGAAGCAGAAAATTTCTTTGTCTAAAGAGAGGAGAGCTGCTAGAACTCTGGGTATAATTATGGGAGTTTTTGTTTTTTGTTGGTTGCCATTCTTTCTTATGTACGTTATTGTACCTTTTTGTGATAGTTGTTGTCCGCCATCTAAGAAAATGGTTAGTTTTATCACATGGTTAGGTTATATCAATTCAGTTTTGAATCCTATTATTTATACCATTTTTAATTTGGAATATAGAAGAGCTTTCAGAAAATTACTTGGGTTGAAATCATAATAAATTTGAAAAATGTTTCGACTTCCGACTAATAATGAAGGATATTCGTTTGGTGGTGAATAGATTCCAGAATTGTTGGTCAACTTTTTTTTAATGAAAGAACCAATGGCCACGTTATAACTCAACCGTTTCTCTAATTTCTAGTTGAAGATTGTGTGAAGTGTGAAGAATAATAGTCATGAAATTCCATACCTTTGGAGGTAGCACCTAATGCGATGTTGTGACGTTCTCTCAGTTTTCTGATAAATTATCACTGAAGCATTTTTTGGAGAGTGAACTGAAATTGGATAATTCAATTAAAGTAATGAAAGAGTCGAAGACAGTTTCTGAAATTCACGCTAGAACCATCATGCTTCGAATTATGTAAATATTTGGATACAGGGGGTTTCAAAGATGAATGAACATACTGTAACCAGAGCTAGAGCTACCCTCAGTGAGTCTCAGCGAGATACAAGTGGTTCATGTATTCATCAAAATTTTTAAATTCCCATAACTTTTGAACCAAGTCATATAGTCGATTGATATCTGGAATAAATGATTTCCTTCCAAAAGTCGATCGATTTGAATTTAAATCTCCCAAACATTCAGGGTCCGTATTTGAAAAATATGGGACTTCGTCCTAGCTCAGATTTAACACCCTGTATATTGAAATTTGATTGGGATATTTGAAAAAAGGCAGAAAAGTTTCAATGGATTTAGTATATTTTATTGTCTCGTACGTCAGTTTGCTCAAAGAAATTTTCACGGAAAGATTGATATATACAAGGTGTTTCCGAATAAGGTGCCGTTATTCCGGGATATTCATCTTTAGATGATTTTATGACATAAAGTTCCTATAAACTACGAGACTCTGAGGTTATGTGTTTTCTTTAATTCAAAATTATTTTTAATTTTCACCAGTTTCTTCCGCACATACTTCGGTCCGAAAAAAATTTAATGAGGAAAATTCCATAAGATATTTATGTCATAAAATCATCTGAAGATTAAGGTTACGAGTTTATAGTACCTTATTCTGAAACACCCTGTATGAATATCGAAATATTTGAGGTTGAGTTACCGTGCATATGATCTCGACAGTCAATGCAACAAAGCTTTACAGAGTTTTTTATACATGATGGTCAGGAGATTGACATCAATACTTTTCCCCAGATATTTACATTTTCCATCAGTGGCGAGACCAAAATTATTGCGAACATTACACGATCTAAAATTGAATTCAATTAAAATCGAATTAAAATCCCATTTTTAAGTTTATTTCACCATAAAAATGATAAAATCGTTTATAGCACTCGTTTGAATAGAACAAGGGCACCAAAAAAAAGAATATTAAGTTTAATCTAGTTTCAATGATTTTTAGCCAATCTGCCTTTCAAGTCCGATTATAACGAAAAAATGCCAAAAACTAAAAATACACCCTTATGTATGATTTTAAATCAAAAATAAATTGTTGTGTACATTATACTGAAAACTGTAGTTCTAACTTTCAAGCTCTTTTTGGGTAGTTTGCAGTAATTTCAGGAAGCTAAATAATTTTTTCATTGAAAAAAACATTAAAATGATTTGAAAAAAATAAAACTGCAAAATACTATCTGCATAAGATGGATATAACAAACCTGGCAGGTAAAATACACTAATAAAACATTCAAAAAATCATAACCCCAGAATAGCAAAAAATCGCTTAACATACATTGGGTATATTCCAAAAGACAGATCTGAGGAATCTTAAAAAAATTATTGACGTCAATCTCTCGGCTACCCTCAAAGGAAAGCTGAATCTTTCTTTACAACCCTAAAGTGGAATATGTTACCAACAAACCTCCAGGGAGGGAAATGAGGACAAACGAATGGCGGTTCAGGAGTCTGTCACACAATATAAAATCCATCAGACTCTGGAACGGTTCATTTACTGTCATCTTAACTTATGAGAAAGGCGAATCCAGCGTCTCACAAATCATGAAATCTCCGAAACCATAGAGCTCAGATGTCTACATCCTCTGGGAGAAAATTATGTAACCTGAAAGGGGAAAAGGAAACGTCTATGTCCTTTAGGCAGAGTGAGCCAAGGGTCGGGGAAAATTGGACACTTTGAACCACAGTTTGAGTTTTCACTGGTAATTTCTACACTCGTAATTCAGATGTAACAGTGGCTTAGATTGTGTTATGTTAATTATTTTGTTAATAATTCACTCCTAGGTACTTCAATTTCTGTTGATTTATTACGTTAGCGCTACGCCATTAGTGACAGTGTTGCCAGGACGGTATAAAATGATATTGCCATCTCTCTGCTATCCTTTTCACATACAGTAGCGTTGTTAGCTTTACTGTTTTATCCTATATACGCATGATATACAGTACCTCTAAATCAGTGGTTCCCAAACTTATTTCCACCGCCCCCTTTTAATAAAAAACATTGCTCAGCGCCCCCCTTAGTATTAATATTGAGCTTTAAGGTAAGCCACCATCAAGCAAAGGTGAATCAAGAAACATACTCTCATTTCATTAGTGTTTTGAATGGGAATTCGCAGGAAAATGCTCTTCAAGTGACATCAATTAGAAAAACAAATCGTATTGAAACCTGCAACATGAAATATTTTCTGTTATATTTCTTGTTTCATGTTTCAATTTCTGTCGTAACTAGGTATCTAAACCTGCAATTAAGTATACTTGATCGGAGGTTTTAATACGGATTAGCTTCTCTTTCTGACGTCACTCGAAACGCATTTGTCTGCAGATTCCCATTCAAAACACTTATAAACTTGAGAACATATCTCTTGGTCCCAATTCATTTGACGTACGGCTTGGCTATTATTTCTATCTTTTTCTCTAATATAGTGAAAAAAAATGTGAATCAAAAGCATTGGAATTTGAAGTTGTGAACCTCTTTATTGAAGAAAAAGTTGATACAAAAAAATATCAATGCGAAGGATGAACCTCGTGGGCTGCTACCAATTTTGTGATATTTGCTTAATGCTTCCATTTTTGTCAATAGCATTCTTAAATCACCGCGATTGACTACTAGCAAACGGTTCCTTTTTCTGTTAATAAATTTTTAACTGCACTGAATCCACGTTCCACTAAATACGATGACAGGAATGCAATAAGGAACTTCTGAATTACAGCCCATATTTCAGGATAAGCCCTAGGGATCTCCTTTTGCAGCCAGAATTATTGATAGCCGCTTTCAAATTTAAATTTCAATTCATCATTCGTTATAACTTCTTCTTGTATCTTTGGAGATTCTGCTGTGTCCACATTCGAAAAAGGATCCAAAATCCAGTCAGGTATGTTCATTTCCAAAATATCATCGAATCGTCAGTTTTCTGGACTTCAAGTGGTTTCTCTCCAAATTCTAACATGAATATAAAAACTTACCCCCTACCGCCCAAAAGCACCCGTGGCCATCACCACCCCCCTGTTACCCCACAGCGCCCACTAGGGGGCGGTAGCGCCCACTTTGGGAATCACTGCTCTAAATGGTCTGAGGTTGTATTCCACAAATACTCAAATGTCAAAAGATGACAACTATAAAACTGACAACAGTGTTGCCAGGGCGTCTCACAAATCATGAAATCTCCGAAACCGTAGAGCCCAGATGTCGACATCCTCTGGGAGAAAATTATGTAACCTGAAAGGGGAAAAGGTAACGTCAAGTCTATTTGCTACATTATACAGAGGGTGCCAAATTGGAGATACATTCACCACGATGTTTTTTTTTTTCAAAAACTAACCAAACATATCATCTCTGAACTCAACCTTTACAGCCCTTGTGATATCATGACTATAAGAAAATGGTTCTCGTAGATTTGACCTGTTTATTCCATTAGGTACCTGTATGTATAGTCGCGTCCACATTATGCCGAACGACATCATTCGACTTGTGTATTTGTTAGTTGAAGTACTTCAAAATACTGAGAAAATGCATTCAAAGAATATTACATCACAGCTGAATCTATGAAGCATTCGACAACAGTTTTTTATAATCTCATTATTTCCTTGTGATTAATGGGTATTATTGAGGCTGAGCACAGAGAAGTACTATGGACGGATTTTACAAGAGTCGTGGATAAATTAGATTATGATACTGGATTCCTACCAAAAGAGTGTATAATATTTTTGTTTCAAGTTCATAGCACAAACAGAGATAATGGTCAAAATTGAAATTAGGTACTCAAAAGTAAATTTTTGCTTAGTTATTACTCGAAAACAAAAGAGCAATGCGGTTGCAAAAAAAGATTTTCTCGAAAAAAGATGACCACCATATGCCATTCATTTTTCTCTATCTTATAGGGTTAAAAAATGAAGTTCAGAGATGACCAATTCTGGCCACCTTGTACAGACATTATTCATTCATGATATCTATTTTGACTGCTTTTCCGACCTACTCAAAGATTTTTAGTACAATACTTTCTTCTCATTCATTACTAACAGACTCCATAAATGCTGAACTATCAATATTTCTATCATTTCAGAGTAAACAAACTTCTGATTGGAACACGGTAACTGATTCATAATTATATTACAGTAATCAATAACAACCATTCACATTTTATATAAATAGATCTATTAAAACAAATAGAGTGAATAATTATCCTTGCCAATTGCATAATGATGGATAAATAATTGTTTCACATCCTTAATTTAACGTGATAATGATAGTTTAATTCAGTGATTTATACTAAACTGAAATCTATTCACCATCGAACGATGTTATCCTTTCAACTACATAACACAGAGTTGGACAATAATCTGGAATAATATTCATAGTTTTTCAATTGATAAAGTAGAATGAATATATGGTTGAATCAGTTGATCGATTATTTATTCTTTCAAAATATCACGAATAAAATGAAATATTTTCTTTATAACTGCTTATACTTACTCCTAAAAAGATGAAGTTACACAAAGAAAATGAGTAGGTATAATATTTTCCTTATATGCTTCGATTTCTGTGGTACAGATTTTCTTTGATTTATATGCAGATGAAAATTTTAGATGGAAAATTCTAGAGTTCCTGACCTGGATTACTTGTGGAAGCCCCTTTAATTTATTTCGACGCTAAATGTTAAATTTTTCTTCCCAACAATACCATAGTTTTTATTCTCTATATATCTATTCCATCACAAGTTTTATGTGCGTTATATTATTTCATTCCATTGCAAGTGATCGTATGAAATTCAGTCAAAATGGGCACGATTTTGGTATTATTGACTTTGTTATCAGCTTTTTCGTTCTACTTTCTTCTTCTTCATGTGATTTTTTCTGAACTCAATTGTCATACTTTCGGAGGTAAAGCTACATTAATATTTTATTCACGGCTTTGTATACTCCACCCATTATATGCTCGGCCATAATAATGGCCATTAATCACAAGTGAATAATGGGTTATTATTCACTGCTGTCAAGTGCTTCTATAGCTCTAAAATTATAGGTCATCAAGTTGATTCTTCAGTATTCTTAAGTACTCCCAGTAACATTCATGGTTATACCTTGTCAATCGAGGACCTAATCTACTTTTATTACTATTGAAGCTTTTTTTACAAATATACAATAACAGGAACTCCAAAAATTTCCCATGTGTCAACTTGACTTTTTCCACACTTGTGATAGAAGAGTCTTGCCACAATCACCAAATGTTAATATGTTCAAAGTGCAGAAGTCGTGGATAAATTATTGTATACTACTCGGGTATAATGGCTGTTATATTCTGGGTTAATCAAGCCACTCGCCTGCAGCTCATATCCTAAACTTCACCACGTAAGTAAAAGCCATCATTATACGCTCCTTCGATAATATCGACGTAAGCGCCATTTCAAACATTTCGAGTGAATTGAAAAAAAAGTATTTCGTGACCTCTTTTTCAGAAAATTGCACTCATTATAAAGTAACTACACTTAAAACTACTAGTATATACATTCAGTTATATTCGATCTAGAAGAACTGGTAAAAAAGGCATCTCATGTGTTGATTCGAAGAATTTTATTACATCAGGGTTCCAACAAAGAAGTTGTATAATGTGTAATGATAGCTGTTATTCGGGAAGTGAAGTTCAGGCCACAAGCCGTGGGATCGTTGCCCAAATTACCGAGTGAATAACAGGCATTATACGCGAGTAGCAGGCCCGTAGCCAGAATTTTTTTCGGGGAGGGCTATTTTGAGTACAAGGGGCTTCAGCCCCTTAGCCCACCCCCTAGCTACGTGCCTGGCGAGTAGCATACTATACTTTATCCACGACTACTGAATTTATTTCTTGAAGATTCAAACATTTGGAGACAGCGACAACCGTGAAAAAAGTCAAGTTGACACATGAGAAATTTTTGGAGAACTGGTCATTGTATATTTTGTAATAAAAAAAGCTTCAATTGATATAACTAGATTTGGCCGTAGATTGACAAAGTACAGTCTGATAACTCGCAAGCTCGTCGAAAGAGGCCTGATACATTCGGCAACGTTGACTCCATTTTACTTTATGACAGCAACAACTGTCAACTTCAGATAAATAGACAAACGCCTACTAGTCGCTCAAATTTTCGTGAACGGACTTACCATATTTGTTAGTTGGAGTACTTTAGAATACTGAATTAATACCAATTTAAAGAATATTACATCAAAGCTAAATCTATGAAGCATCTGACAGCAGTGAATTAAATCTCATTATTCCCTTGTAATTAAAGGGTATTATTAAGACTGAGCATAGATACGTACAATGGACGTTTTTAACAATAGTCGTGGATGAACTAGTTTTATCATCGGCATATGAAATTCTCAGTTAAAAATATATAGGTAAATCTCATGTGTTGATTCGAAGAATAATATTACATCAGGGTTGCAACAAAGAAGTTGTGAGAAAATATTCCAAAAAAATAATTGGGATAATAAACTAGTTTCATCATCTGCATTGTAAATTCTTATTTAAAAATATAAAGGTCATTCTCATTTGTTGATTGGAAAAATAATATTATATCAGGCCATCAGGGTTGCAACAAAGAAGTTTTGAGAAAATATTCCATTTCAACGCCAGAATAATTGAGAAATTAAAAATTGATCAACTACTCTATCATCGAATTCAATTCATTTAAAAATATATGAATCTGATTCCATCATTGTTCAACATTCTACAATTCAAACGAAATTATTCACCATGGATCAAAAATTGTCACAAACGAATACGATAAGAAGCATATTTGAAATGTTGTATCTGAATAGAACTATTCCTACATAAATCTGGAATACGTCAACTGTATATAACCCATATAACTCTAAGATTAATGTAGACCTTTACACCTAAGAATGTCTGGAAAAAAACTTTTAAAATCCGCTGGCAACTCAAATTCGCATTCCCGTAATCGAGCAAGACTGATGGATGTTTTAAATTTGTAAATAATTGTTCAAAATCAAATGTGCGAGTACCCTTAATACTCTGAATAAACGAAGAGAGTGTTCCGAATTATAAGAGCCCCTGTAATTCGAAAATCTCTCAATTATCGAGATATTGTTTTGACTCGCTTGAAACTGTTGACCCAACGTTAGATTTTTATGTATTTGTTAGGGTTTCTCAAGCTGAAATTATCTGAGGAATTCGGAAATTGGGACGATATAAGCAGGGAAATATATATAGTGTGTTTCAGAAAGGATTGGTGAATTCGGGATCTGAATCCAAAAATAATAGAGTTCTTATGAACTATGGCAGTCTAACGCATTGTTTCCGAAATACGGGGTTTCGAAAATAAAAAAAAATTTGTTTTTCGAAAATATTTTTGATGCCGTATATGATCTTTTTGCTTTTCTGAAGGTTAAGAGTAGGCATCGAAACACTTTTTTTCAATTCTAAATCATTTTCAATTGTAGCAGTTCTGCTCTAATAAATTTGGTGAAAAAAATGACATTATTCTCCTCAAATTTAAAATTATTTTCTTATCACATTATTCACAGAATGGTAGGTATCCTTGATTTTCTACCTGCGAAGAATAATTTCTTAGATAAAAAATAAAATGTCATTTCATCCTAGACAAATACTAAATTCTTTGAACTCCCAAAATCGTCTACACACAAATCTAGGAATTTCTAGAAATTTTTTTAGGTTTTCACTTACAGTCTCTGAAACAGAAATAATTAAAAAAAATTTGATTAAGCTGAAATGTTCCTACGAAAATCTTTGCACTAAATCAACATCTCTCATAACATGACAGCTTTCAATGTCAATTAGACTGCAAACGAAAAAAGACATCATTCCGAAGATTTTACAAGTTTGTCTGAAGAATGTGTCTGATATAGAAACCGAAACGTTACATTATCCTTTTCATTTATTTTCTTTTTAAGTCTTACGGTTAGGCAACAATTTTTTCAAAACTCAATTAAAAAATTTTCAATAATTTCTGTTACAGAGACTGGGAGTGAAAATCTAAGTTTTCTAGAAATGCAGATTCCTCCCAGACTCAATCGATAAACAAATTTTGGCAGCTCAGTCTCTTCATTTCCAAAAAACAAATCGTGCATAAACCACATCGTGATTTTTTTTATAATAGGGACATCTTTCAACAAAATTAGTGAACTTTCATTGGAAAAGCGCCTATATGACTCTCTATTCAATCCACCATGTAGAAAAGAAGGCTTAACCACATAGTCACCAATTATTCCAATCCATACATTAATAAAAAATTGGTTCCGGTATTAAAATTTTTTAATCTTGTGTGGATTATCCTTTGACGAAAAAATTTAAATGAAGGGGTTGAGCCGCCTTGATTTCTGTTTAGACGATTTTGGATGTTATCGAAGAATTTCCTTACTCTTTCAGATGAAATAGCATTTTGTTTTTTATCTCAAAAGTTTTCGTCACAGGTAAAACTCAGATAACCATTCTTACTGAGAATTATGTGTTGATTATAAAACTAATTTTGAATTTGGGAAAAAGCATTGTGGTACCATATTTTATACCGAATCAATTCGGGCAGAAGTCTGTACGGACCCCCTTTGTGGAAATAAAATATGATTTTTTGTACAACTGTCAAAAAAACTTGACTTTTTTTCATCACTATAGACGCGTAAATGATTACTTTTTTTCACTGTTAAAAAAGCCTTTTTTCTTATGTCAAAAAAATTAGGTTTTTTATTGTAACGACAAAGATCTGGACGCACAGAAATATTGTATTGGAAGCATTATCGTTAATCATTATATTTCAGACGATGTGAATTAACATTCACATTTGTAAAAAAAAATGTTTGTATTTCGTGCTCATAAAATTCTTGTTTTTATGGCACATTTGAGTGAATTTAAGGCCTCGACCTGCGGTATCGGCCAAAAATTGACATTCTTTTGTGCCATGAAAAAACACTCATTTCAAAAACATAATACAAAAATAACAATTGACTTGAAAACAAAGTGCTTCAATACTTACAAATAACCAAACCAAAGCGCAACGAAAAATCGTGTATGGCGTAGAAAATATTGTTGAAAAACTAATTTTTTCTTCAAATTTCAACGCCAAGTATCTCAGAAATAATGCATCAGAGACCCATGGTCCATAGAAATATGTCATAAAATCATCTGAGGACCAAGGTCCTTATATTACTCTTCTGAAACACCCTGTACTTATATAAAATACACCAATTTCGAGATATCGACCGATCTATTTTAATTTGAGTTTTGTTTGAAAATTTTTTTGTTGATATGACTGAATTTTTCACTCATTTTGAGATATATAATCAGGTACAGAATATTGAAATTTTGTGTTTCAACACGCAAATTTTTTTTTCGAAATAGTTTTTGTATCTAAATTATACGCAGTTGTAAATAAGAAGAAAAATTTAATTGTTACGAAAGCACAATTGTTTTTTGGAAATATTTCGTAAACCTCTTAGTCAATATAGTATTTTCGTGATTTCTCACTGGTCCTTATTCGAGTTGGAAAGGAAAGTAAAAGAGCATAATTATGAAGACTCCTAGTAGATTTATCGATACATCGTAATATGACAGCCTAGGAATCTGCAATGAGAATGCATTCAAAGTCCTTTCCACTGAATTCGTTTCTATAACAAAGAGGATCCTCTTCCTTATCCTGCAGGACTCTCCAGGAGATTTCTCTCTGAAATCGTCAATTTCCATTCTCTCGCATCAATTCAACTTGAGAAATCGATAATACAGTTTACTATACCATGTTGTTCATTTTGTAATATAAAAACTACATAATATATACTGTCACTGTAAATTGCTTTCAACTAATGTTCAGGTTTGCTTACTGTTTGTAGGATTTGAAACTCAAGAGGAAATAATAACTCGTGTAAATATTCCATGTTAGGATATTGTCTATAACTTGATACAGTTATCGGTTTTTTCAAATTATACGATCCAGTTTTGACATGCTTTGGAGACCATTGTTTCAAACGTTGATTATTTTTCTAAGGGTTAAATTATGTGATATGTGTTTATGATGTAGATCTTCGAATTTATTAAAGCTATTGCGTATTTCGACTCTCTTCATTTCTCCTCAACAGTGTATTACTTAAATTATACAGGGTGTCAAAAGAACTACGAGTCAAATGACAACAGAATTCGAAACAGAATGTATAGTCCGTTCACTAAAGGTTGAGCCCTCGGTTGGCCATGGAAATTTGACATATTCCACTGTGTATATTAAAATTTTAGGTTATGTTCTTTATATTCTTGTCAGACTGATGCGCAATGTTGTCAATATTGCATAGAGTTGTCTGATAACTCGCAAGCTCGTCGGACGAGGCCGGGTACATTCGGCAACGTTGACTTTATTTTACTTTATGACAGTAAATACTGCCAACTTCTGATAAATAAAGAAACGCCTACTATGTGCTCAACCTTTCGTGAACGGACCATAAGTACTAGAACTGTCTGATTGAAAAAGTCATTGCATTACGTATTTGAAAAGTACGGGATGGTTTTCGGTAAGCTTTGTTGGGATTTTGAGGTAATTGAATTAAAAATACTTTCGAATTTGGAAGCGTTAAGAATTTAGCTGTGAATTTTTTGTCAGAACTCGATTTTTCAAACTTCCATAATTTCTGTTCAAACGTCCAGAATCCAATAGGAATTGCATACTTCTTTTCAGTCTGGAGTCATCTTCAAAAGAAGCACATAAAATTTTTAAATTCAGTTTGGACGATACCGAAAGGTTTTTTTGACAAGTAAAACGCAATACCCTGCTTTTTTCGAATTTTCTGTGGGATCTGCAGGTATGGATGTAAATGGCATTTACTGAGCTCATCCTAATTGAACTGTTGACGTAGTGACATGAAAAATACACTGCGCAAAAAAACTGACGCTCATTCTGAAAATTTCAATTTTAATGACTTCATAACTTATTTCTTATGTTCTCTCGGGAAGGTTTTGAACGAAACAAGACACATTAAATGGAAGAACAATTAAGGATGTCACCGAATCTTATGTGAAAGAAGAGAAATAAACACTTTTCAAAATACTGGAATGTTAATAAGTGATTCAATACTTGGTATTTCCACCTCATGCGTTAATTACAGCTCGGCAACGACGGTTCATACTCAGAATGAGTGATCTTAAAATATTCTGATCTAATCCTTCCCAGATTTCTCTGAGTTGGATTCCTAAGTCATTAAGGGTAGCTGGATGATTTTCTGAACTTCTCAGCCTTCTATTGAGGTTGTCCCAAACCTGCTCAATCGGATTGAGATCTGGACTTCTTGCAGGCCATTCCATTCGAGAGACTTCAACCTCTTCAAGATACTCCTGAACGATGCGCGCACGATGCACGATGGGGTCTGGCATTATCGTCCATAGAAATGAAATTTTCACCAATGTTTGAGGCAAATGGCACTACATGCTTTCCAAGAATGTTCCTTATATACCTATCAGCATTCATAGCTCCATTATCAACGACCATCTAGGTCTGTGCGAGCAGACAAAGATATTCCACCCCATACCATAATCGATCTTCCCCCGAAACCAGTAGTATTCAGAAAATTGCACAGAGCATATCTTTCATGTGGACATCTGTATACAAGGAAACGTCTACCACAATGATAGAGGCAGAATTTAGACTCATCTGTGAAGAGAACTCTTTCCCAATTAGCCTCTTCCCAATGGATATGCTATCTCGCAAAATCCAAACGCGCCCTTCGATGGGCCGGGGTAAGAGCTGGGCCTCTTGCCGCGACACAGGGCCCAAAATCATATTCTCGGAGGCGATTTCTCATTATTGTCTGAGTGCTAATTTGCACCCCATGAGTTTGCTCAAGCTGATTTTGAAGGAGGCGAGTCGTTGCAAACCGTTGTCTCAACGAAAAATCTCTCAAGTAACGTTCTTGAATGGCAGTTGTTACCCGTGGTCCAGCCTGTCCTGGTCTTCGGACATTCATACCTGTCTCTCTGAATCGCTGCAACATAATGGACACACTTGTATGGGAAACTCCTTGCATTCTGCAATTCTTGTGTATGCCCACCCTTCTTCTCCCAAAACTACCGCTTGGGTACATTCCTCTTGGGTCAAATTGCGTGTTTCGCGTTGCATAGCGATCGAGTGTAGAAAATCAAACTAAAGAAAAACTATTGATCCCTAGAATTGACCGAGAACAACTGATTTCAGACTGGAGCAAATACATTCAAAATCTGATAATCTAATTGTTTTTATTTCTGCTGGGAAAAAACATCTGTATTGAAGAAAAACGTTGAAAGTGGATAACATATGCATGCATAATTCTGATAAGGGGCCCACTCACTAAGAAGGAAGAATGCGCAGTTAAGTATCTGCACTTTGCTGTAACGCAAACGTGTGCATTCATATTTCCCACACACATACACACGACGGAGATGATTGCGCATTCCAAATTTAAGCCATACACACACTGTTTTAACTGTACCCCGTACAACGCGCATTCAAGTCTTCGCGCTTCACTCTTAGTGAGTGGGCCCTTATAAAAATAATTACCATTGAGAATACCTTCACTTGTAGAATAAATTCAAGATTTTCATAATGTGCGTTAATTTTTTTGTGCGCAGTACATCGATTCGAAGTGAACTCATAATGATGAATGCCGAAGCTATAAATTCAATTCATTTGGAAGATATGAGCGACTTTATATAATTTGGTATGTTTTTATAGTTCTTCGAGGTAGCCCAATCAGGAAAAATTCAAGAAAGGCCCTGTGCAGGAGCTTTCGAGCGCTTGTTCATTGGTGAAGCAAAAAGACTATTACCTCGAATTTCCATATGAGACTTGAGATTGATACCAAATATATAAATGCAAATATTCAGAAAATGAAATATGTGAGAAACAAAAAATTTAAAAAATTGAATATTATTATTCTGGTGATGTGATACTCTAGAAATGATTAACAAAATAAATTTCACTTGAATCAGTTATCCTGTTATGGATATATAGAGATTCTTCTCTTTAATATTGAATTTTCTATGATTCTTTTGACACATTGGCCATTTGCATAAGAATTCTTCATTTATAAAATAACTAGCTGCCCGATACGTGCTTCGCTACGTATAAGGCATAGTAATAAACTTAGAAATATAACAAAAAAATAAAATTTATTACTTAGTCTAATTTCGAATGTATGGAACTGCTCATCAAAAGCCACTACAAAAACATAATGTAAATGTTTATATTATATTTATCAGAAATAAACAAAAAGATATACTATTACCTAAATGTTATTTCTCAACTATGTTATATTCATTCGAGTTAAAACATTCTGAAGACGTTGTCCGATTCCCAATTGCCAATGCCTTCTAAATGATGAAGACTGCAAAAAGTAGAAACTAAAAAATTAAAAAGAATTGGGTACTCTCACTATGGTAGATAAACAATATTTTTTGTTTTTCCATTTTCAGCATGAATCAAGGGCGTAGCCAGGGGGGGGGTTTTGGGGGTTCAAACCCCCCCCGAAATGTTTCAGAGTTATTTTTATATTTAATACTTGCTACAGAAAGCGACCCACACAATTCCCGGCACCTACAAAGTCAATTGCCAAAATGTCAAAACCCCCCCCGAAATTAAATCCTGGCTACGCCCTTGGCATGAATAAATAAACAATTGGGAGTACCGACTCTGGAACAGGCAACATAAAGTTGGCCATGTGAAAAACATGATTCCTTCAAATTCACACCACAAACGTGAAGTGTTCGCCCTAGGGCATTGTTTATGGACATCGCAAATGATAAACGCACGGGATTTTGTAACCGTTTGAATTCAAATGGCATATCCGTTGGAATCATAGGGATACGCGGTATCAAACACACTTCTACTTTTGATTTACCAGTAATATGGTGATCAGTCCGTTGGTACTGTCGATTTGTATTTTGCCATCACCAATTTCTAACAATTGTTTTGAAAACTCATGGGCAGTTGCATCATTATTTAGTTGAAAACGCATATCAATATTCAGTGTCAATTTTCGTACATATCTCCAAAGAACTGATGACTTCAAACAGGCATTTATTTCATCAACAGTAGGAATGACAGGCAATGTTTGACGAAAGTCTCCTGACAGCAATACAGAGCACCAACAAAAAGCTATTGATCACCCTGTAAATCTTGCATTGTTCGATTAAATGCTTCTAGTAATTTTTTATTCGCAATTTTGCACTCATCCCATAAAATAATTGACATTAATCGAAGAACTTTTGCCATAGCAGAATTTCTCGAAATATTGCAAATTGGAGTTTCAATCACCTGTACATTCAATGGCAATTTCAATGCAGAGTATGCGGTCGACCACCTTCTTATAATGTAGCAGCAATTCACGAAGATGCAAGTGCCAATGCAATTTTCTGTTTCGATCGAATAGCCGCTAAAATATATGATACAACGAAAGTTTTGCCTGTATCACCAGGTGCATCCAAGAAATATAATCCACCTGCATTATTGGAAATGGCTTGAATGATAGTGTCATATACATGTTTTTCTTGAATATTCAGTTTGGTTATATTCGATTGTACGAATAAACGTGAATCATTTGAACTACTGCTCACGTTGCAATTCACGATCAAACAAATCATGTATCTCACGATTTGGTGCTGTCATACCCAATTGTTCTAATGCTTTATTTCCAATGGTAGAACACATATCTTATCAAAGCTTCGTTATACATTTCCAAGGTTATCTACAAATCAGGATTTCTTGCATGATGACGCAAACGATTCAAAATATCTTCTGCCATATAATGCTTATATTTGTTTTGTTCCATAATTCGGGTGGATTTGATATATTTTATGTTCTGTGGATTTGCTGGCGAACATGTTGATAATATAATTCTATGCCATCTGTGCTCGAATTTTTATTTAAACATATATTTACGAAACAGAAAATTAACAACCAAACCAACCAAGTTGATTTACGGAATACAACAATTTATGTTCTGTGAATACAACGTAACTTTGAAAGAAGTGATGAAAAACGAACTCTGTATATTAGTGTTCTGTGAACTCTGAAATTACGGTCAAATAATAAATATTTCAGATTCCTGTGATTAGTTATTACAAAATGTACCATTATGATGTTTATACACTGAAGTGTAATGTCGGTAATTTTAATATTTCAATTCGTTGAAAATTGAAATCTCTAATATTTTTACAGGTTCGCCATCTATGACAATTTAATCAAAGATTATATGGAGTATGAAAAAATAGGAAACTGCCTTGCATTCGTAGTACTCGAAAACGACTACAGATGGCACTGAAAATTAAAAACCTGTAATGTTGATTTTACACTTTTCCAAGATTTCCTTTGAATTTTCTATACGTGAAATTCTTCCGTAGACTTCCATGAATAATTCAAGACCAAAATTAGCCAAATCGGTGAAGGCGTTGTTGAGTTATTAAATCACAACGAAAAGTGGCACTTATATTTATATATTAGATTTCACTAAAATCGGATATTTTGTTATGGAAATATGAAGATTCTTTTTTTCAATATTCCAATTGAATTCTCTATGGTTCTGTGAACACTATAGCTACAAAAATTTTCATGAGGCTTATTATGAGCATTTTGCATGTGGCCGACACATTTCAGTTATTGAGAAACAAAAATTTTGAAAGACCATATTTTATGGAACACCCTGTACGATTTGGCTGGCCTACGAACATAAATGAGGCATTTTGGAACCGAACTCACCCTGAAAATCTCAAGTCTCATGGAGTCGAACCCTATTGTTTGAGAGCATTTTCGATTCAAAATTCAGAAATAACAGACATTTGGGCAAAACGTTATAGCACCCGTTTAAGTATAACGAGTGCTCGAAAATACTTTCGAATCGATGTCTGCAAGAGTTTAGAATTTTGAAAATAAAATGGCATTTCTTCCAGAACTCAGTATTTCAAACTCCCATATGAATAGCCTATTTATTCAGTTGTTTTTTTTATATAAGCACATAAAATGATCAGAAAATTTCGCAATTTTGGTCGGAAAAGACCAAAAACGTCGACCCCCTAAAAAGGCGAAAATTCTGTGGAATCTACAGAAACGACTGTAGATCGGTCTGATGAATCGTTAAACATAAAAAAAACCATAGATCCGGATCGAATTTTGCTGTTCAAATTGCAAATTGATCAAATTAACTTCCATAATTTCTGAATCAAGTTTAGTATAATCAATCATTTGAAGCAGAATATATTTTCACCACTTTTTTCAATCAATTAACAAAGAATGAGGTGGCAATGAATTTTAGCTCCACAAAAATAAATATTCAATTTCTTGCTCAATAAATAATAACAAATTAACCAAGTAGGTATTCTGTTAAACCCATTAAATGCATTGGTCATATATGGGGAAATTCATTTCTTTTCTCCTCTTGAGAAAATGCTATTATAAAATTATTCACTCTGATTTCAGTAATGTTGAATAATCTTTTGCATAATTGAGGATAGGTAAATGTAATCTTAATACTTGTACTCTGACATTGACCTGCAGATAGAACAGATGTTGAAGAAGACTAGTCAATCGCTTAATTATAACTATATACTTTCGAATCAGCATGTAGATATAATTAGGTTATAAGTAAGCATTTGAAACTTCGCACATAAGGTGAGTTCATAAAGTTAATTATGTTTCTAATATGGGGTGATATAAATTCACTTTGTATGTACATTTGTCTTACTCTTCTTGATTTATATGGGGTGTCCCAAGGTGAGTGGCCTATTAGATTATTATGTAAAGTATTGATGGTAAAAATTTCAAATTTTGTGGATCGATATTTGGCCATGTAAGGTACATTTTTGAAATAATTTCACATTTTCAGTGTTTGTCGGATGTACGACAATGGGACATCCTATTCACTCTTACTTTTTCATACCTATCTTTGAAGGTTTTCAAGTTATTAATTATTTTTCGAAATTTTAGATAAAATCGGCGTGTTACGAAAATCACTAGTTCGTTCAATATTTGAGATTTAAGTCAGAAATTTAGCAAGTCATTAGATATTGATCGGATCTATGTCACTGCTTTTGAATTATTGTTGTCAGTTATACGGGATGGACCAAAAATATCATCATTTGCCAATTACAAAATCGTTGAGATAGGTATAGGGACGTGAATAGGAAAATTGTAGAGTGTGTTGTACTGATTCCCAAAATCGAGAAATATACTAGGTGTCTAATTTGAAAAAAAAAAACAGACATTTTTACGAATTTGTAACTTGGCAAATCATGATTTTTTTTGCTCATCCTGTATAACTGACAACCATAATTGAAAATCAGTGACATAAATCAGATCAAACTTGCTAATTTTCTGATTTCCTCAAATATTGAGCGAACAAGAGTCATTTTCATAACACGCCAATTTGATCTAAAATTTCCAAAAAGAATCAATAACTCGAAAACCATTAAAGATAGGTATGAAAAAGTAAGAGTGAGTAGATTTAATATTTTATGGAGTAGGGGAAGGAGGGGCAAGATGACGACAGTAAGCTAAAAAAAACTCATAAAACGATTATTTGCTCATTTTACGGTGTGAAAAAAACTATTCTGTCATTTACTATTATTGAGTTTTCAATAAAAAATTTGTATCACTTGCGAGTTACTATTTGGAGTGAAAAATTTGAAGTTTATCTGCTTACCTCATTTTCGTCATCTTACCCGACGTGGAGGGTAAGATGACGAATTGTGGAGAGTAACATCAGGCGATACGTATTCTAAAAAACATATAGGTAGCTATATAAAAAAATTTACAAATCAAGCTAAAATAAATTTATTCTAGGTTTTTTTTTTCATTTTCGCCTCTTTAGTGTCCATTCCTGTGCACTCTTTACATTTGCTACAGCAAAACCATATTTCATTTTTTCCACGTTCACTGCAGATAATGCTCTTTCATCATCTGCATCATTTTCAGAGTCAGCATATTGTAGATCTATTGAGGAGTCAGATGAATCGTTGAATTTTATTTTCCTCCTTACTGGTTTTTGTTTTACTTTCTGTGCTTTTTTACTATTTTCTAATCTCTCATTTTTTTTCTGATCTCGTAATTTTCTTCTTCTCTGAGTATGATTATGATCAAACGAGTTTAGTTTACCTCATCAGGATATTTCTTAACATATCTTCTGAGAGTAGCTTCTGGAATTTGAAATGCTTTTGAAGCTGCATTTACACTCAACTCTTGATTTTTCATTTTAGTGGGTGCTCTTTTATATTATCTTTCAACCTTGATTGACTGTCAGTTTTTCTTTGATATATTTTACCCATATTTATTCAAACCTGAAGTTAAAAACATGACCTGATAAATATTTTTAATTATGTAGGGTAAGATGACGAACAACTCGTGCATTTTAAATTTGACTGACTTGACTGGCAATTATAAGTATCACTCGATGTCTTCTGTAATCACGGAACAAAATACTTCATCATCCATTATTACGGTATCAAAAAAACTATCAAAAATATATGTCTAGAAATTAGTATTTTATTGACAACATTAGGTGAGCATAAATATTTACAAAAGTATGTATCATCACAATTAATATGACAGATCAGTATTTATATCCTTGTTGTTGTTGCTGATAACCTCCCTGAACTTTTGGAACCAAATATTGACGGTTTACTTGAGCTCTGTTAATACCTTCTGAAGGATCTGGTCTGTATTGTCCATCATCAACGATTCCTCTAGCTTCATCGGCAGCATTTTGTTCAAGAGATTTCAGGATTTCAGCTGGGATTTCAGGAGCAACAGGAAGATGGTCACCGGTAGCTCTGAAACCGAGTTCATCAGCTACATAATTGATGGTGTAAGTTTGACCATCTGGTCCAACATAGGAGTAACTTCCTTGGACTACGCTGCTTTCTTGATCGGTTCCAGCATTTTTCAATTGACCAGATTCTTGTTGGGAAATCTGGTTTGCGGTCTCATAGCTGTTATAAAAAAAATCAATGATTAATAAGCATTCCAAGGCAAAGGCAAATCTTGAAAGTAACTCTTTTGTACAAGTGTACAGCATTTCAAACCTCTTCTCAGCTTAAATGATAGACTTTTGAGAATACTCACTCAAATCTGTAGGTGCCATCGCCATTGTTTTCGTTATTTTGTCTCAAAATAGGAATTTGAGGTTGAGATGATGGTCCAGAAGAATAGGTGTTGACAGATTGTTTTTGGTTGGCATAAATATTTCCCTGCTGGGTGTTTTGGTAGATACCAGAGGAATACTGACGACTAGGTTGGTAAGGCGCACTCAAGATCTGTCCATTACCTCCCGCGCTCAAAGAGCTAGTAGGCGGAAGATATACATTGTTGAGTTTGTCTGCCACAACAACTGCAAGACAGCAGAAAGCTGAGATGAACTGAAACAAGAAGGAAAATAGGCAATGAAACCATGAAAACAAAATTCATTGTTAGTTTACTGACTACAATTAAATGGATAGCAATGAAAGAAGAAACTTTCGTTCACAGTATCCAATAATAGGTTCTTGATACAGGGTCTCTATAAATGATTAAAACAGCGCAGTTGGCGTTGGACTATTTTAAATATGTATATTCTGATGTTAACTTCAATTTGAACAAACGATACTTTGAGTTTGGGCTGGTACCTAATTCCGAAAGAAATTGAATAATGTGATCGGAAATTGGAATTATTAATTCGTAGGGAGTTTGTAAGAAAAGATAAGAGAAAAAAATTACGAAGCGACCTACGATGTTAAATGGATTCATAAAGACTCCATATATTATCAGGGGATGATTTCAGTAATTACAATATGAAGAAATGAGCATATTAATATATGTGTGGAATAACCAGGGCTCAACAAAAAAAAAATTGATCGAAATGAAATTCTGCAAAATGGTGTTATTGAATGAAATGAAAATTTCAGATGATAAAGTCAATTTCATGAAAAACATTTATATTTTCGAGCAACGAAAAAAAACAAAATATATTAATGAAATCTGGTTTTTAATCATATAAAGTTATCGAAATCGAGATGTTAAAATAAGGACGAATGAAAGAAATATAATACAAAGGTGATACCAAACCCAATTTATGTAATTTTTCTTTCAAGTCACGAAAAGGCTAGAATCTGTGATTACAAGCATGATATTTTTTTATCACTCGCTGATACTAATATTATTCGTGAAATTGTCAATAAATTGATATCAAACATGAACAAAGTTTAAAATGTTCAAACATTTTTGAAGTAAATATACGACTTGAAGTACTGTATCAATTACTTTAGGTATACATAAGGCAACAAAACAACGATAATTGAACATGAATGAGACCAAAACGTGGCAGCAAATTCATGTTGATCTTCATTGAAAAACCTTCTATATGATACTCACGTATTTCATGATTGAATGTGTGTAGGTATGTGATCTTCAAATTGAGTAGAAGTGAATGATGAAGATTATGAATCTACTTTCGCTTTTATACTCGAACGAAAAGGATGTACGTTTCAAGATGTTCCATTCAAATTTTTGAACTGCATTTCGGAAGAAATTGATATGGGTGCTCAAGGTGAAACGCAGAATAACTGAAGCAGCTAATGTTATTAATTACTGTTAAAGGTTATACATACAGGATGATCTAAAGTGAAATAAATAGGTGATACAGATATTTATCAAGGTTTTTTTTAATTGTAGGGTTTACTTTCACCTCAGGCGATAGATGAATAAGCAGAAGCATCTGTGAGCTGCAAATTATTCTAATGTTTTTAATTGAGCCTCTGAAGTGTTAAATATAACGAGAAAAAAAATGTATAAAATCCAAAATAAGTCGATTAGGCGAACTTGAGAAGTAGGTAATGGAAATTTTCGATTAAATTCATGTGAATGTCAAGGTTTCACTGAAAGGCAGATTTTTTCTTTTTTCAATGAGATTAGTGCGAAATTTGAAATGTTGATTCATTTGATTCTGGAATTTCCTGATGTCATTTCTTTTTTCAATAAATGAATCCAAATAGGATCTTTTCGAATAGGACAGTAAGCCAAATTATCTACTTCACCTAACAAAATAAATGTGGATTCCTTAATTCTCCTTTTATAATTATCAGGTTCCGTCATAAGGATCTTTGTGTTATTCCAGTTCATCATAATATGATTTCCGCTATTCGAACATAGATGATCAGCGGTTTGTGATCTTGTAATATCTCTATCTTTGATGTTGTTCGCGTTTTCTTATCTCTAAAGGTCTTGATGTCTCTCCTGTATAAGAGTAGTAGTAGTAACTGTGTTTTATTGCAGCAATACAAATGACTATCGACCAAGGGTCCTTCGGCCTGTATAAGATTTTCCACATATATTATACATGGAATATTGTAAACACAATTTGTTGAGAGTTGTGTCTCATTCATTAGTTTCGTTCCAGTTAGAATGGATCTAAATTCATTTTGTGTTTTGAAAACAGTTCTAATTTTGAATTTGGTTCTTCTTGACGGTTTTATGTTTGTACCTGATTATCATTACAATTTTGATTAGATAGTTTTCGTTCTTAATTTTGAATTGTTCTTTCTATAAAATTTGGTGGGAAATGATTATCTAGTGGAAAGTCTTTAATGAAGGCAATTTCATTAATTCTAAATTCAGGTGGAGATGAAATCAGAAAGGTCCTATCATAAAGTGTTTTTATAATACTTGTATTACATTCAATTTATGATAAGAAAAAAAATTAGATATATATATATATATATATATATATATAGATTAGATATTTATTAGTGTGAGTTTGTTTTCGAAATACACTTGTTTCAAAGCTATTACTGAAAATATGGACATGCGGTTCTCACGACACTGTATCACTTTTTCGTGAAACTTTTAAATCCAGAAACAAAAATATTCCAACTACTATTGTTCCTGACATACAGGGCGAAAACCAAAATTTTGAAGGCGTAATTTTTTTTCAGGCCAGGTATGAGATAAAAAAAAGATGAAAACTGCTTATAATAGATATTTTTACATGAAAGTCAGTAGCGAATTCGAAAATTTTTCAAGGCATTGTACTAAAATTGGGCACAAACATGATATTTTGTAAATAGAACACCTATAAATATATTTTAACGTAAATTTTCTGCAATTTTTTTCCTGAATACATTGATGTAACACAACCTAATCTTGGATGCGAAATCTGCATTCTCTATATTTATTAATAACTGAAATACAGTGTTACTATACCAGCTAAATATTGAATCTTTGGGTTCAGGTACAGCCGCGATCAGCGAAATGTGATTTTTTACTGTTCGTATTGTAAATAATATGTCTCCAATTACATAAATATAACTATTAGACTACTGGCCCGTGTTGAAAAAACTATGGGTCATTTGAACCACCAGGTGACCTATCAAGAACGATATAAGAGCATAAAATAATAAGATTCAGCACTATGCCGTCACTTGTCTTGTAAGCTGTTCAACTGAGTGCAGGTGAGAATTCGAAAGTACAGGTAGAGTGGGTAAATTTTGGTCACATATTTTTGTACGGCATTCTTACCATCGATAGATCCGTGAAAAATAATAAGAAAACGCGTAGCGTCGTAAAAAAATGGGGAGCCACAAAGTCGATTTTTTTTTAATTTTCCGACAATTACCAGGGAAAATTTGGTCATTTGATTTTGTACGGCATCTGTGTCATACTGTTTCAATACTGCTCCTAATCCATTATTCCGCAACGCCCGCGCCGTACAAAAATTATGCGACAAGGGGAAAAAATCTAGGGTTGCAATCCCCTCTCTTTCCGTAGTCCAGGGGGTGATTTTACACAACATGAAATAAATTAATTTTGAAAGTATTTTATGCAAAGATAGTATTTCTATTATTTCGCAACCCTTCACTAATGAACCTGCGAAGCATATGTCCACAAAATTGAGCTTTTCTGTGTCAAAGCCTGATTTAATCAACTCAAATAGGCCAAATGTGCCTTTCAGAGACGTTCCTACAACTTTTCAACTTAAAGAGATAGATAAAAATGTTCTATCTTCTCTTGTTCTCGAGTTATAAGCCAAAATCGACATTTGTGCAAATTATGAACTTGAAACAGAAACATTATACAGACACTTTTTCGTTAGGAATCCAGTCTATTTTTTGGGAGGGATTTCCTTCCTGATTTATCACAACTACCTTTGTTTTTTCTCACAGAAAAAGTAAAATTTTACTGAAAAATAATCCCTTTTTTTCTCATTTCAAAAATATGTAACATATCATAAATTGCTTATAGGTCAGTGGCGAATCTACATGGGGGGGAGGCAAAATTAGCCCAGAATTTTCAGTACTGGTAGTAATGAATGAATTGCTTCAATCTTGTTGCGCATAGGCCATAAAAATTCAGGGGTGCCTGGCCAACTCTAGCCTCCCCCCAAGCGTCGCTACTGATCTCAGAGCGACATATGACATGTTATATATTTTTTAAACGTAAAGAACACGGTGATTATTTTTCAGTAAGAATAAACTTTTTTTGAAAAAACAAAGTTCCATTCAATAAATCAGGACGAAAACCCATGCAGAAATTAAATTCAGCCATTGGATTCCTAACAAATAAGTGTCTATATACTCAGTATGATGTTTTTGTTTTAAATTTATAGAACAAACAGGAACTGTGATGGAATTGCCAAATGTCAATTTTGGCTCATAACTTGAAAAACAGATGATAGAGCAATTAGAATTCTCTCGACAAAAATTACCGTAATGTGCCATTCATTTTTCTCTATCTCTTAGGGTTAAAATTTTTAGTTCAGGAATCCCCAATTCTGGCCATCCTGTACAATGGAGGTCAGATCTGAGATCTTATTGATCAAAAAATATTTTTTTATGAATATCTGATTTTTTTGGAAGGAAATCAGAAAAAATGTCATGATCTTTTCGTAAATTTCACCAAAATATTCAAGCCATGTTTGCAAAGTGATAGATAGATATGCCTGCAGAAGAAATCAATAATCAATTCACCGCAAGTGAATCCTTGATTTCTGAACTAAGATGCTCAAATAGAACACTTTTGTTCCAAAAAAATGGAGCAGTTACTCAGTTAAAAATATGGCAATAAAATAACAGCTAATTGTAGTTTTTCTTCTACAGGGAAAGTCAAACTTAAATAAAAAAAATCATTTGAGATGAAGTATAAAAACCTCTCTCGTGAAATATGCAGAAGAAATATACTCGTATTTTATAAGATATGCTGTTCTGGTATAAATTCATCTTTTGAAAATACCCTGCATAGTCCATATATCATTTGCTATATTATTTAAGTGTGGTTAGAATTAGATATAAACCAATGAGGGCTACCGCCTATGAATTTTCCGCTAGAGGCGCTGGTGTTGCGTGAGGTCCACGATAATTTGAATTGTCAAATATTCAAACGGAATTGTGAATCTGAATTGTGTTTATTTTCAATCTTTACGAGGATGTGAGTAGTTTCACATACATATTCAGATTAATAACAGCAAATATGAATCACGGATCAATGAATATCACTGCTTTGAAAGCGGTATTACAGAAGATAGTTGCCCAATTAAGCGGGCTAAAAGGAGAGCTAATTCAGAGGTGAGTTTGTTCAGAGTATCAATACGCATTTCTTGCGGAAAGTATGCTTATTTATTGATTTTAGAGTTATGGTTTTTCTTTTTACAGATCCAAATACTATGATAGGAATTCCAGTGGAAACGCATTATCATGATTTGAAATAAGTTTATTGCAGAAATAGATTATCATTTCAAGAGAAATTGCGTTTTTTATCCTACTAACATGATACCTGTGATAGCTGAAGGTGATAAAACTTGAAGTAGAACAATAAATACTCACCCAATCCTTTCATTTATCATTATAAGTGAATATGGAAAAAACAGTATGTGCGAAAAGAAAAACCTCAGAGATCAATGTATACTAACTAATAACTAATCATTCATTTGAAGTAGAGTAATTTATTTATTTACACAAGTCGTTTATATATATTTTCACAGTAAATGTTTTCCTCGAGTTAGTGAGTTGATTGATAACAAACATAAAATGTTTGTAGTTGTAGATTCCAGAGTAAAATTGTACCAATTAGATTTTCAATTCGAAGTATGTTTCTATTACTCTGAATTTCTGAAAAAAAAAGCAGTATCAGTTGAGCTCTCTTGACTACATATTGATTATCCTCTACAGTTGAAACGATTCTTGCTTTTTCAAATTTCTTTCTGCGTTCAAGAACTCTCTCTACTAGTAGGTATTCATATCTGTCCTCACCTTCCTGGTACCCAGAAAATTGGCTAGGTATTGATTTCAGTTTTAATTTAGGAATAGCTGAAAAATTTTCAACAGTAGATTACAAGTAATACAACTATGTATAACTACATTTATTCAATTGTAAAAGTAAAGTGTCTGAAGCAACCTAATGTAAAAGATTATTAAGTACTCATGGTTTTCTGTATTAGGATCGTTAGGTCACGTATTATAACCAGGGTTGAAATGTTTTTCACAAAAATAAGAATGTTTTGAAGGGGTAACATCAGCTGCTTTAGGACAGTCTTATCGTTCCCTTTTTTTCTGAACAATACGAAACTGCACAACCCTGTGGCATGCTGGATATTGTACAGTATTCAAGGAATAGAATGTACACTTCTTTCAAACGACTTCTAACACCGAACACTTATAAATATAAATTTGTTATAACAATAATGAATCAATGACAGTACAAGGAACATTGACAGGACCTCACGCAACAGAGGCGATAACTAGCGAGGAAAAAAACGGTAGCCCTCATTTATTCATCAATATTTATTGAAAACAATAGGTGTGCATCATTATTTACAAAAGTACATCATCACAATATTAACAGCAATTCAGTATTTATATCCTTGTGGTTGTTGTGCCTGGTAGCCTCCTTGAATTCGTGGAGCCAAATATTGACGGTTAATCTGACCAACGTTGATCTTTCCAAAAGAACTAGCTCGATATTGTCCGTTGTTAACGATTCCTCTAGCTGCAGCAGCATTAATCTCCAGAGATCTTTGAATTTCAGCAGGAACTGGTGGAGCAACTGGTAAATGATCGCCAGTAGCTCTAAATCCAAGTTCGTCAGCTATATAGTTGATGGTGTAGGTTTTACCGTCAGGTCCAACGTAGGAGTAAGCACCCTGTACTACGCTACTTGGTTCATTGCTTCCCAAGTTCTTCAATTGACCAGATTCTTGTTGAGCAATTCCGTTTGCAGTTTCGTATCTGTGTGGAATAAAGCAAATTAGTTCAGAAGTCAATGTATATTAGGCTTCAAAGTAAAGAAGTACAAAGTATTTGAAGGTATTATAGATGTCTATCCGACAAGAATTGAAATCTATGATGAAAATTTCAAATTAATTCAACAATGCATAATAATGCATATGTTAACCTGCCTCTAATGAATGATACTCTTGAGGTAAGACAAGAAAATGGGTGCCTTAAGAAATTAAAAAAATGCAATTTGGTCTCTTCTAACCCTTCTTGAACATCATGAACCCAGAAAACTACGAAATTATGTATCTTGTGAGTCCAACAAAGACTACAATTTGCATTTGTTATATATTCAGATCGTGGTAAAGCTACTAATAACCGTTATTTGATTACAGAGAAAAAAGAGAAGTAATCTCAACGGATTTTGGAAGACTAAATGAAAATTTAAGAGAACCCTGATCAGGTGCTTTTGAGCGCTCTTTCATTGGAGTAAAAAATCTCAGCACGATCGGAGTTATACTCTCGAAATCATTCAAAATGTAAAAATGTTAGAAATCAGTAAACAAAAAAAAATTAACTCTATGGTTCGAATAAGCAATCCTCTTGAAATTTTGCATGAACATTCAGAATATCAATTTCTATTCACAAAATAGATATCACTCGAACCGGATATTCTGTTATGGAAATATAAAAATTCCGATTGAATTTTTTATGGTTCTTCACTATGGCAACAAACTTTGCATTAGGCCTACCTATTATGAGCATTTTGCATGTGGCCGCAAAATTTCATTCCGATTGGTCTCGTTTTGTCTGAGATATTGAGGAACAGATCAATGAAACGATATAGCACTCGTTTTATCAGAACGAGTGCTCAAAAATCAACCAAGGGTCTAATGGAATCATTTGAGAAGGTGTTTTCAGGAACTCAATCCTTGTGAGAAAATGAGTAGAGATCATGGCGTAGACTAGAGTGATTCCCCTGGAAGGCATAAGTCTCACCAAATACCATAAGAGTCTCTTTAGAAAAATATCATCTTCTGGAAGAGAGTACCATTCTTGAAAAAAAAAACGCTGTTATAGTGTTGTAGATGGTAAATCGTTAGAGGTGTTGCATTGCACTGAGATCTTAAAGACTATTGTACTCCCTTTCAGAGCTGTTTTCGCAACTGCGTTTAAGCTTGCCTCCAATTCCTGAGCCCCAATGAACTACAGCATCTGAAAGGTCTTTGGGGAGACCAGATCCGTGTTTTTTATATAAATCTCCTGTCCAAGACATTCTTTGCGCAGGCTCGCAATAGCGAAGCATTTTGTGACTGAGTGAGCAGGAGTTTCCTCCTCTTCCTCGAAGAACCTACACTCGTCAGTTTCTGTGAAGCCAATTCTCATCATATGCTTCCTAAGGATACCATGTCCTGTTAGAAAGTCAATGAGGAGGCCTAACTCTTTATTACTAACTGAGATCCAAATACATTTTGGGCCTGCACTTTAAAAGTTACGAATAAACTTTATGGAATTATCCGTTCCCGAAAGATTTCTTCTTTCTCAGTTTTCTCTTCCCCAAAAACTATTTCTTATACGGTGCTTTTGTCTATACCACCAACTGATTGTGAGACAGTAAGTGGCGTTTGTTTTTTTTTCAGTCAAGCGTATTAACCTCTCCCTATAAATCTTATAGTGTAGCTATTCCATTTGCAATGGAACCAAAACACCATGAAATCATCCACTCATATAAAAAAGAACGTTCAGTAAATCACAAAAACCTTCAGTCAATTTGAAGATAATGTCGTCTGAAAGTTGTTATATACATTTTTCTTCTCCCTACTTGCTTCAAATTCACATATATTGAAAAAAACAATGCTTACTCGAATCTGTAGGTTCCATCGCCATTATTTTCGTTGTTCGATCTCAGGATTTGGATTTGTGGTTGAGCATAACCAGAATTGTAGCTGTTAATCAAAGTTGGCTTTTGGTTTTGGTAAATAGGCGCTCGCTGAGAATATATCTGTTGGTTTGAGAAAATGTTTCTCTGTAAGGAATTTTGATAGATTCCAGATGAAGAGAAGCGACTAGGTTGGAAGGGAGCTCTCAAAATTTGTCCATTGCCTCCTGCAGTTAAAGAACTAGTGGGAGGAAGGTATACATTGTTGAGTTTGTCTGCCACGACAACTGCAAGGCAGAAGAAAGCTGATAGGATCTGTGAATTAAAGAAATTCAAATTAATAAAAAACTACTGATTGCTCTTATTCACGAGGTGAAGTTTAGCCCACGACCCGCTGGCGAGTGGCCTAAATTATAGAGTGAATAATAGCCATTGTAAGCCAGTAGAATATTTTACTTCATCCACGGCTACTGAATATTTTTCTTGAAGTTTTTAATATTTGGCGCCCGTCATATGTCCCTTTTATTACTACACTAGCTTCGCACGGTACGACATCACATTAGCAACCTCAAAAATAACAGTACTTCTCCACTATTTAATGGATGTTATTATACATATAAACCTTCCTCTTGAATCACTCTACTTATTAAAAAAAACGCATCAAAATCCGTTGCGTAGTTTCAAAGATTTAAGCATACAAAGGGACATAGGGACAGAGAAAGCGACTTTGTTTTATACTATGTAGTGATCACTAGTGTGAAAAAAGTCATGTTGACATATTAACAATTTTTTGATGAACTTGTCAAAATATTTTCTGTAAGAAAAGTTGACTATTTCAAGGTAGATCTGAAGCTCGATCGAAAAGGGATTTCCACCCATATTTCTTAATCAGTCACTCTAGTCATTCTAAAACACTGAATAAATATCAGTTATAACAATATAATATATATCTAAATCCATGAGGCATCTGACAGCAGTGAATAATGAATCATTATTCATTAGTTATTAATGGGTATTATTATGGCCGAGCAAACAGTTTGATAGGTACCTACATTGAGGCATGCAGACTAAAAATAATAGAGGAATAAGAAGGCTAACACAATTTCGTTCCTTATAAACAAAGAAATAACAAAAAGTATTAGTGATCTTCACGTATACCGATGTAATAAACTATTGGTGCTATCTAGGGTTTTTCATCTGTCTCCCCAGTCCCCATATTTCAGAATGTTTTATTTCTATTTGATTCTTCAGGTTATCATTCTGAAAACGGCATCATTAGATATTTGGCGCGAGATTTTGCAGAGTGCCAATAAATGTATTTGTTTAATTAAGGATAGCGACTGCACATGATTGCGTATATTTTCGATTTTGTTCTGTTTCATATTCATTAGAAGTTTTTTTATTGGTAGGAAGATTCCCAGGATTGTTCAATTGATGTAAGTAAAGCCTTCAATGATTTCTATATTAAGGTTGAAGCCTGCATCAATCACTGTTCGATGTAATATTATTGCCACAGTTATTAACATATGGGTTAAACTTAATATACTTATTGATCATTGAAAGAATAATTTACATCAATTAGAAATTCCTTGGAACCTTCTAAACAATAAAAAACGTCTAGAGAACATGAAACATAAAACACTACTGCAAAATCTCACGCCAAATATCTAATGATGCAGTTTTCAGGGATGATAACCTGAGTAAATTGAACTCGACCCAAATAGAAATAAAACATTCTGAAATAGGTAGAGATAGATGAAAAAACCTTAGATAGCACCAATAGTTTATTACATCGGTATATATGTGCACAGTGTCAATCACCATCAGGGTGTCAACAACTGAACCTCTCACCCTAACTCGAAAAAAACTGAACCTAATTGAGCCGTTTCATTAAAACATGACCATTGATAATTTGAATATAAAATTCAGCATTTCTTGTTTCGAAAATATTCGATAAAAATTTTAACCTCCAGTTAGACCACTTTTGACTAAACTTACAGACATTTTCATCATCTTTAAAAATCTATCCATCTAAATTTCAAACGAGAATGGAAAAATATCACTCTTCATTCATTTTCAGCGCCTACTAGCACGCAAATTCAATTCAGCGGAAGTGGCATTCAGGCGTGCCAACGAAAATTTCTCAACTTGCCAACTGCTAATGTGAATTTCGGTGACAAATGCAATCACTTTGCTCGAACATAGAAAATTATTCAAATTTGCACCCTCGTGTGGGGATTACAAGACAAGTTCACAGAGAACCGAGGGCTGCACGCTTAGCGTTTAAATTCGATGTTCCAAAAGTAAAATGGTGGAAAACACATTTTTCTTTCTCACGGCAAAGTTCATACTCACATATTTCATGGTTTAGTCTGTGTGTGTGATCTTGGAATTGGAGCTATCTGAAACTGATGAAGAACAAGATGATGCTTTCGCTTTTATACTTGAACGATCCAGATGATCGTTTAAAGGATGATCCATTCAATTTTTGCACACCTTTTTGGAAGAATTTGATCAAGGTAATCAAGGTGAATCGTAGAAGTGTAGCAGTTAATATTGTTAATTTATTGACGAATCTTTGACAGCTTGGTGATTATTTGCATATAAAATGGTTTTTGATGTTATTAAATTATGAAAGTGATACGGATATTTACCTATCAAGGTACTTTTAAATTATAGGGTTTGGTTTTACTGATGGTGAATAGATGAGTTTTTTTTGTGAACTGGTAATAGCAGTGAATTAGTCGTATGTGTTAATTAGACCTTTGAATAAAAAACGATTCACAATTTTTTATTCGAATGATGATCCTTCCCCCTCTTCCCCTAATTTTAAACAGGGTTGGCAAAGCTTCAAAGCAATTGGTAAACTTTCGAAACATTCGGAAATATTTCAAAATAGTTTGATAATTTTAATGGAGTTTATACAGGGACAGAACTTATGTTGATCAAAGTTGGAAAATTTTCAAAGCAGTTGGAAAATTTTGGAGCGGTTGGAGAATTTCTGAACACTAGGAAAAATTTCAAAGTTTCATGAAGCGGACCTAATATTGGTCAGAGTTGCTCAAAGCAGTTGGTAGTTTTTCGAAGTGGTTGACAAAACTTCGAATCAGTAGCAAAAAAACGAAAGAAGAAAAAAAAGAAGTTTCAATATGAATATTTAAGTCGATTTGAGTTTATTCTTCAAACAAATGCAGGCATGCAAGCCCTACGCTTATACACTCACCGGCAAAATAATCGATCCACTCAAAAAATCGATGAAGTTTGTTAATTCATAAATACAGTGGACTCTCGATAAGTCGAACATCGGTAAGTCGAACTCTTTGATAAGTCGAACTGTTTCTCCAGTCCCGATTCCTGCGTATCTTACCCTATGTAATTTCACCTCAATGAGTCGAACAGTGTTCTTGGGACAAAAGAGACTAATAGATGAGTCGAACTGCTGGAAGGGCTCCGCGGAAATCTCCACCTCTATGAGTCGTACTCCTGACCACCATCGCCTCAATGAGTCGAACTTTTTGATCTCACGAATGAAAGCGAAAAGGATTCGTTACGCAAACCAATCACCACAAGTGGCAGCCATCATAATGTGTTCTTCAACCGCTCAGGAGTCGAGGGACATTAGTTCAATTCATTCCTTATTTGTTTATGAAGCCATCGTGTGCCAAGAGCGTTATAAGTCGTGGCTCCGCGAAAACTCAAAATTAGTAGCAGATAAACTGGAACTCATTCGGGAAGTAGAGAAATGCGAAAAAAGTAAAAGCCTCATCGCTATCCAGTTCGGAATTCCTAAATCTACCCTGTCAACCATCATCAAAAACAAAATGAAAATCATCGCTTCCACTGCAGAAGGAAAATCAGTACACCGGTACCGTCAAAAATTGCCTCAGCACTCAGATGTTGAAAAATGTTTGATAAAGTGGTTCCAGGAAACGCGCAAAAACAATATTCCAGTAAATGGACCACTTCTTCAACAGAAAGCGAAGGAATTCGCATCTTCCCTAGGCCACGAATTTGCAGCGAGTAGTGGTTGGCTATCCAATTTTAAAAAAAGGTACGGAATTGCTGGAAGAACCTTGTCAGGCGAAAGTGCTAGCGTTAATGAAGACACTTGTGCTGAATGGCTAGCTCATCTATCGGATTTATTGGAAACGTACACATCCGATGAGATCTACAACGCAGACGAAACCGGGCTGTTTTACAGATGTTTACCCAACAAAACATTAGATTTCAAAAACACAGATTGTCATGGTGGTAAGGAAAGTAAAGAACGTTTAACTGTTTTGCTTGCTGTTAATATGAGCGGTTCAGTGAAACATGTATCATGCGTTATAGGCAAATCGCTGACGCCCCGTTGTTTCAAGAATGTTAAAACCTTTCCTACAGAGTATACTGCGAATTCTAGAGCATGGATGACTGGAATTATTTTTAGAGAATGGTTGCAAAAGTGGGATAACGAGTAGACAAAAAAAAAGAAGAGGGCTCTTCTCTTCATAGACAATTGTCCAGCTCATAATCCCTTGCCTTTTCTTATATCGTTAAAAGTAGAGTTTCTACCACCGAACACGACATCGAAACTACAGCCCTTGGATTTGGGAATCATTAAAAATTTTAAGGTTAAATACCGTACTGAAGTAGTAAACCATGTGCTTCGACAAATACAGGAAAATCGTGCTGTAGTCCCAATAAATGTATTAGAAGCTCTACATTTTATCAAGAAGGCATGGGATGAAGTGAGCCCTCGAACAATTCAGAATTGTTTTTCTGCATGTGGATTCGACGTGATTACCACCGATGAGTCAGACACAGCGCTGGAAAATCCAGAAGAAGTGGAAATTGATGGATGGGGAATCCTTTCATCTGTATTTGATGTGGATGCAAACTTTAACGAATTTGTGGAGGTGGATTGTGATCTACCGGTATGCTTTCCACCTACAGATGAAAGCATCGTACGTGAAGTGTTAGGAAGGGAAGAAGAAGACGATGCAGGTTTGGACAATTTGGAGGACCCTGAAATTGAGCCACCTACACCACCAACTGTTCAAGAAGCTAGACAAGCTATCGATACGATCAGATGTTTTCTGGAAAGTTCTGAAGATATCGAATACGACATTTTCTGGAAACTAAATGAAATATCTTCGGTCGTTTCCAAATTGGAAAAAAAAACGATTAAAGCAAATGAAAATTAACGATTTTTTTAAACCCGTATGAATTTTATGAAGATATGTGATTAGAATATGTACAATGTATGTATACATATTTTTCATTAAATGTAAAATACATATACGCTTGCTTCTCATTGACTAACGATGATCAATATGTATTACCTCGAGTTTTTTCCTCAATGAGTCGAACTCCCACCTCAATAACTCGAACGTTTGGTGAGCCGAACTATAGATAAGTCGAACAGTTTTATGTGGTCCCTGGGAGTTCGACTTATCGAGAGTCCACTGTATGTTATTTCCGATTCGAATTTTTTATTCAATTGTAGGTCCGTTCATCTTGTAAAGGGTGGCCCATTTAAAAATTGGAATTTAATTTTGCTATAAAAAAAAAACTGCTCAATATTTTTCAATGGTTGAACATATATTTAAAAGGTTGGTTCATGACATTTATTTATGAAAAATAATTTCGGCCAAATGACCACCACGGCTGACTTGGCAGTAGCCTATTCGTTCCACCCAATTTTTTAATACATTTTCGATTGTTTGGGCCGAGCGCTACCGCGCAATGTTGAACGATTGGTTCTTTCAAGAAATTGAAGCTGACGACTTGGACGATGTTTGGTTCCAACAGGACGGTGCAACGAGCCATACAGCACACGCCACAATCGATGTTTTACGCCGCATTTTCGGAAATCGAATAATCAGCAGAAATGCTGATGTGAATTGGCCATCAAGAAGCTGCGATCTGACGCCATTGGATTATTATCTTGGGGGAGCGGTGAAAGATAAGTGTTACGCCAACAATCCAGAAACAATTCAAGACCTCAAGACCGAAATTCAAGCTGCTATTGGTGAAATAGAGCCCCAAATAATCGAAAATGTATTAAAAAATTGGGTGGAACGAATAGGCTACTGCCAAGTCAGCCGTGGTGGTCATTTGGCCGAAATTATTTTTCATAAATAAATGTCATGAACCAACCTTTTAAATAAATGTTCAACCATTGAAAAATATTGAGCAGTTTTTTTTTAATAGCAAAATTAAATTCCAATTTTTAAATGGGCCACCCTTTATCAATCACCAGTTTTTAATTTTGAGAAAACGTCATCTTATACTTGGTGAAATAAAATCAGTTTTTTATCGTAAGTTTAGAACCACCCCTGGTGTGTTCCAGTTGTTCCACCGTGTGATTTCTTATTTATCATCAAGACACATCTTCTCTCGACAATAACATAACATAACATAACAGCAGTCTTTATTTCAGATCAAATTGCAGTTACATATTATAACAAAATATGAAATGAAATAGTGTCAAAAAACAATGGTGTTACTTCACAATATCTTCCAAACAATAAGGTTCCCTATGTAATAGAAAAATAAAAAGTTTCTTTTTGAATGTTTTGATATCAGTTATGCCCTGTATATCACGTGGTAGGCTGTTATACATTTTTAAGGTCCTATATTCAACTTGTTTTTGTGTGGTTGATAGGTTACATCTGGGTAGATTGTAGGATAAGCCTCTTGTATTGTAACTTTCTTTCAGGTTTTTCTGGTTACTATATAGGTGTTGGTTTTTATGCATAAACAGTAGGCATTCTTGTATATAAAGAGCATACAACGTCAAAATGCCATTTCTTCTAAAGTGCCCCCTGCAGGACTCATTATATCTCATCCCGAATAGGATCCTGATTGCTTTTTTTTGCAGAGAAAATAGAGATGTTATATTCCCAGAGCCATAAAACATGAGTCCATATCGCAGTTTAGACTCAATGGTTGCATAGTACACTGTCCTCAGTAATTTAGGATTTATGTACTTTGAGATCACTCGGAAAGCATACAATGACTGGCTAAGTTTTTCCCCTAAGTTTGCTATTTGTGATTTCCAGTTCAGCTCTTCATCAATATAAACACCCAGAAACTTGGTGGATTTGGAAATTGTATATTCTTCTTGATTGATATGAACGTTGTTTGGGTTCTCTCTTCCGGCGTTAGTGGGTTGGAAAAATATTAAAGTTGTTTTATCATCATTCATTATGAGATTATTTTTGGTTAACCATTCCTTCGCTGAATTCATCACCTCCTGTATGAGATTCTTCAATTCAGTCCATAGTGTCTCAATTATCAATATATTCATATCATCTGCATAGTTCACCCTTGTTATTTTATGGTTTTCTTCTCGCTCCTTCAGACTCAGATCATTTATGTACATGATGAAGAATATTGGTCCTGCTATACTTCCTTGTGGGATTCCTAATTTAATTTGTTGTTTGTCCGATCTTACTGTTTGCTCGTGCACGTTCATCTCAATCAATTGTGATCTTCCATCAAAATAAGACTTTATCCATTCCAATGCTGGTCCTTCAATCCCATACTTCTTCATCTTTGCAATCAAAATCTTACTGTCGAGACAATCATAAGCTTTCGAAAGATCCAGAAATAAACCCATAGCCAAGTTTCTGTCCTCAAATGCTTCAGTGACTCGTTTTACGAAGCTAAATATCGCCGTTTGTGTTGATTTACCTTTGAGGTATCCATGTTGGTTTTTGTCCAAAATCATATTTTCCAAGAGAAATGTCATAAGTTGGCTGCAAAAGGCAAGTTCAAATATTTTAGAGAATGAAGGGAGAATACTGATAGGTCTGTAGTTTGTGTAGTCATTTGCATTTCCTTTTTTATGTATAGGTTTTACAACAGCTATTTTCAGTTTGGATGGAAATACTCCAAACCTCAGCGAATTATTCACTATGAATGTTAATGGTTGTATTATTTCATCTATTGTAGCCTTTATTGTGTAGTTTGATATTTCATCGATTCCGCATGTGTGTTTATTCTTCAAATTTTTAACTATCAATCTTATGTCATTTTCATGTAATGTCTGTATGTAAAGCGACCTGTCTATCTTTAGTGCAGCATTCACCTCAACGTCTTTTGTTAAATCTTTGGTCATATTTGGGGCTATATTAACCAAGTATTCATTAAATTCATTCGCAATTACTTTTGGACTTCTATCATCGGATGGAAAAAAATTACTTTTGGCATTGTTCTTCAGGGAATTGATTACTGTCCAGATGGCTTTGTTTTTATTATCAGAATCTTCTATTATTTTTTCAAACTTAGCTTTTTTCTGTTGGATGAGTGCACTATCATACTGCTTTTTAATTTCACTATATTCCTTCTTGAATGCTGAATCTTTCTGACTTAGGAGCAGTAATATATCAAGCCTATTCTTTAATTCTTTGATTGTGGGATCAGTTGTCATATTTTTTAGATGCTTGGATTCTTTTGTGATCCTAACTAATGGACACGCTCTGTTTAAATTATTTTGGTACAGTTCTAGAAATGTGTTGAATTGTAAATCAACATCTTCCCTATTGATGTTGTAGACTGGTGTCCAGTCTTCTTCAGCTAGAAATTTTTTGAGTTTTTCTCGATTTTCAAGTGAGAAAATTCGTCTGTGGACGTGTTTTTTTTTGCAATTAGTTCCAAATGTAATTTTTTGTGCAGCATGGTCTGAAACATGATAATGTATGACATTAGTAGAAGCCTGGCAATCAACTTTAGTGTACACGCCATCTATACATGTTGAAGTTGTTGGGGTTATCCTAGTTGGTTCGAACACATTTTGTTTAATATTGTAAGAATTCAAAAAATTCAGCCAATCACACCTTCTTCTGGATTCTTGCAACATGTCAATGTTGAAATCTCCCATCAGAACAATTTGGATGTCAGTATGGGCAAGTTCTTCAAATATCGGTGTTAGTTGTTTAATCATAAGTTCTGTATTCCCATCATTATAAATAGCAATACATACACATTTTTTTCCATTCTTATGAAATTGCACTGCAGCACATTCAAACTGCCCCTTTATGGAAACTTTGGCTATATCTGCTCTGTCTATAGCATGGAGATCGTCTCTAGTATAGATTGCAACTCCTCCATGTTGTCCTGAAGCCCTACAAAAATTAGCTTTCATGTTAAACCCTCCAATTGTATAACATGCCAATTCTGCTTCACTTTTCCAGTGTTTTGTAAAACAAAATATTTGTATATCCTGATTTTCTTGTATAATTTGTTCAATTTGTTCAATGGAATTGCCAATTGATCTGAGATTTTGATGAAATAAACTGAAATTTGATTTGTGTGTTTGTTGACGATTGGTTTTTCCATTTAATTTTGAGGTTCTTTCTCTTTCGTCTTTTCCATTAAAAAATGTTGCCCACGATAGAAGCTGAACCTTTCAAATCGAACCCCTTCTGGCCAGAACTCCTTATCATATACTGTTTCTTTCATGTCAAGTGGAACACCCACTAGGAAGCATTTTGAGATACCTTCCAATGATTTTGGCTTCAAAACTGACACTGATATTTCCTCTTGCCCATGTTCACTCTTATTTGTAATGTACTCTAGTACATGTTTCTCTTCAACACTTTCTTTGACTCTTGAGATGAAAAGCCATAGTTTTTTGTCTTCCTTGGTAGCTTTTGTTGATCTGAAAACATTATCATTCTTAGTGGGAAGTGTACCAACATTACTTGCCTTTTTGTGCCTTCTTGAATATCTGACTGTTTCAAATTCATTAAATCGTTGAGATACGGAAATGGTATCTGTTTCTTTTATTTCATTCGCGCTTGTAGAAACACTTTTACTTTGTTTATGTTTATGTGTCAGATTTACGTCACCACTGTCAATCACTTGCTTACTTTCTATGTTCTGTAGTTCCTTTTCACTCGGTAGTTCTAACTCTTTCTGAATGTGTTGTTCTCTCTGTCTCTCCTGTATTTTGGTATTTGAGACTTGATTTAGGTTAACTTGTCTGGTGTTACTTACAATGTTTACATTTTTCTGCGTTATCTTATGAGTTTGATTTTTTTCTGCATAACCTTTATTCCGCATAGCTTCGATTTTTTCATGTAATAGACTGTTGTTTTCAGCCAGAATATTATTTTTTTCTTGAGCTTCTTTTAGGAGTTGTTTCAAGTAAGCAATTTCTACACTCATTATTTTATTCTGCATTACCAAATCTTCGCTTTGTTTGAGTGGTTCAGATGTCCACTGTTCAAGTTTTTCGTGTTTGCATTCTGTATTTCTCGAGTTTGCTGCTCGCAGCATGCAGGATGGGTGAAAATTTTCACTACACTTTGCACACTGAACTCCAGCCGTCACTTTTTTGCCACATTGTGCACATTTAAGTTCATTATTTTCTAAATTTTCCTGGGAACCTAGTTCCGTATGTTTACCACTCGACGCCATTTTGGTATATGAATCAATATCAATATCAATATCATTCTTCATTTATAACAAAAGCTTAATTTTTGTTGAAGATATCCAAACTTTCAACTGGCCTGCTCGAAAACCAGATTTGAACCCAATTGGGCATAAACATGATCTCGATCTCGCGAACAACTCCTGAAAATTTGCAGCAGCTCAGTGATGCTCTAATTGATTCAAAATCTCAATGAGGACATGTCGAGACAAATTACTCTTGTTATCCGCATCGCATCTGGCCTTAAAACAAGTTATGTTTTCGACATAGTTTTCAGTTTATTTTCATTAGGTCAGAATTTTAGGTTGAATTTGTTGAAGTACTACTGTAGCCTTAGCGAAATTTAATGTTTTACTGTAAACAATGTATCCTCAACAAAAATTGATCTATTGTTAGAAATGAAGAATAATATTTTCAAGAGAAGATATGTCTTGATGATGGAATAAGAAATCACACGGTGAAACAACTGGAACACACCAGGGGTGGTTCTAAAGTTAGGGTAAAAAACAGATTTTGCTTAACCCAATATAAAATGACGTACACCCAGTTCTCTTATAATTCAAAACTGGTGATTGATTGCGGATGAACATAGCTACAATTGAAAAGAAAATTCAATCAGATCGGACTTGAAATAACATATTTCTGAATGAACAAACTTCACGTATTTTTTGAGTAGATCGATTATTTTGACGGTTAGTGTAGTTGACAAAATTTCGAAGCTGTTGGAAATATGTCGGAGCAGTTGGAGAAATTTCCAAAACAATAGGTAAAATTTTGAGGCAGTTGGACAAAAAATGTCAATGGAGTTGGTCAAGTGGAGTGCCTAATGTTGATCAGAGGTGGCAAATTCTTGAAAAAAAATTCGAGGCAGTTGGAAAATTTTCAGGATAGTTGGAGAAATTTCAATGAACTTAGACAACATAATATTTGCAACTAATTGTTATGAAATATAAATGAATTAGACTCTTTCAAAAGAAGGTCGAAAATAATGATTATAAAATCTGTAGAACCCTACGAAAGCATGCAGATAACAACGACAATTGTACAAATTTGTGTTAAATTCAGGGTATCCGACCTAAAATGTATAACCAGCAATAAATGTTGTTATTCCCGATAACGTTATAGTCCAAGAGCCTGTGAACCCCAGACCTTCGTTATTTTATGAAAGCTGAAAACATTTCTACGCATGCTCCCAACACAGGTAAGAACGATGGACCATTATGAAGTTTGGGTTACTCTGGCTTTGGCGGGTAAACGGTATTAAAGGGGTGTAAAATACTGATCTAAATTCGTCAAATAATGAAGTGTGATTTGTTGGTGTTACCTTCAGAATATCATTAAAAATCACGTCTTTAATTGCCAGACACTTAATATAGTGGCAACCACTTGCCAGACACCCTTAATGTTCATTAAATTATATGTAATTCTACTTACGTTATAGTATAAAAGCTGATTTTTATATATAATACTTGGATAATAATTAGATAATGTTTCCTCATTAGCCAGACATTTTTGATAATTCCAACCCTTTGCCAGACAAGCATCTAGTTTAGCTGCAGTTGCAAGCGCTAGACAGTATATATGAGTGGGTGCGAGTGAAACGGCATGATGATGCAAATAAATTTTTTAGTTGTTATTAATAGAACAAATTGAAATTTTTAACAATTTAATTTAGTTGTAGCATCGGATGTCTTTTCTTCAGATGTTTTTGAGATTCACTCAAATTATTAATTATATAAATCTGTACCAAAAAATTATTTGCGTAAGTCACTATAATCATGCCGTCTCACTAGCAACCACTCAAATGTACTATCTCGCGCTCGCACCTGCAGCTAAACTAAATGCTTGTCTAGCTTCTGGCAAAGGGTTGGAACTATCAAAAATGTCTGGCTAATGAGGAAACATTATCTAATTATTACCCAAGTATTATATATAAAAATCAACTTTTATACTATAACGTAAGTAGAATTACATATAATTTAATGAACATTAAGGGTGTCTGGCAAGGGGTTGCCACGATATTAAGTTTCTGGCAATTAATGACTTGATTTTTTATGATATTCTTAACGTTGTACCGAAAAATCACACTTTATAATTTGACGAATTTAGATCAGTATTTTACACCCCTTTAATACCGTTTACCTGCCAAAGCCAGGGTAACCCAAACTTCATAATGGTCCATCGTTCTTACCTGTGTTGGGAGCATGCGTAGACAAGTTTTCAGCTTTTATAAAATAACGAAGGTCTGGGGTTCACGGGCTCTTGCTTTATTACCAAGTATCAATAATTTTTCATCTTTCACGTTATCCCACAGCCACTAGTTGTGAATTTTTCAGATTCGCCGAATGGTTTTGTATCATAAAAAACCACCTAGTGGAACAGCGATGCTATCGTTTTTCCCAAATAACAACTGTAATTTTCACCGGTAATGCAATCCGATCAATATCAAACTCGATCATTTGAACTAGGGTAACGACGAGCATATTTATCCTACATTTCCCCAGAATCGAATCATCGAAAGATTTTGAAAAAATGAAAATTTTGGCTACTTCTATACTGGTCTGGAATTAAACACATATAACCTTCGAATGGAAAGAGTTTGAAAGTTGGAATTTTCAGGATAGGAGTGGGACCTGAATATCTCAGTTGACGTCTTCAGCGGGTCACAAGATATGAAATTCAATATTTGAATGGGATTGATAAGGTGCTAAAAATAATTCGTTAGCAGAATACATATCTAAACTTATAATAATTTCATTGATTTCAAAAGTTCCTATGGCAATGTTCTATGGTGAAATCTATAATATTAGTTGACATCTCTGAATAGATTCCTCTCGTAATTATCATACGAGTCAGAAGCATTTTCACTTTTATTTGCATCAAAAAAACCATAATATTTTTTCAAAAAATTTATGAATTGTGCGTACTTTTTTTTAAATTTCAGAAAAGCTCTGAAAGGAAGCTTTTGAGCGCTCCTTTATCGGTAAAACAAAAAGACTATTACCTCAAATTTTATTTGGACTTGGCATTCATACCAAATATATGAATGCAGATGCACCACAATCTGAATTATATTCTGGAAATTATTCACAATGAAATATGTAAAAAATAAATTATTAAAAAAGCTAAATTCTATGGTTCTGATGATGTGATCATTTTGCATGAACATTCAGTTTATCAGTCTTCATTCACAAAATGAATTTCATTAAAATCGGATATCCTGTTATGGAAATATGGAGATTCTTCTTTTCAATACTCCAATTGAATTTTATGTAGATCCGTCAACACTATGGCCACAAACCTTTAAATGAGCTTTCAGTATATCAAATTTCAATCACAAAATGTATTTTACTCGAATCGAAAATCTTTTTATGGATATATGATATTTCTTCTTTCAAATATTCCAATTGAATTTTCTATGGTTCTGTACACACTATGGCCGAGAAATTTGGCATAAGCCTTTTAATGAGCATCTTTATTTAGATTGGTTTCGTTTTGTCTGAGATATTGAGGATTTGTCTTCTTAACGAACTTAACCAAATGCATATAGCACCCGGGTGTTTATTTTCGGGATCACTCGATCGACGAACGTATACGTTCGTGATATTTTGAGCGTAGATTTTTGGAAATTGAAATAAGTATAAACGTTCCGACTTTCGTCGGAACCAGTAGTTGACGATATGTTCGAGAATATCGGATATATTTCTCACAATTTCCAAAAATCCACGCTCAAATTATCACGAACGTATACGTTAATCGAACGAGTGATCCCGAGAATTGACTCCCCCAACTCACCCTGAAAATTTCAAGTCTTAAGGACAATCACTTCGAAAGTTATCGTGCTAACAGCCGGATGGATGGCGGCCCTACTGACAGAATTGAGTTTGATCACGGATTTTTCATAAGATTCGACCCTATCGCTTGAGAACATTTCTGCTTCAAAATTCGAAAATAACTGACATTATTGAGATCATTTCTGTTGCAAAGGAAGTAGAATGTACCTGAATGTATCAGAAATCCATGTTTGAGAGTTGTTAATGGTATCTATTTCATACAAGGCGTAATAATAGTTGTATTCATATAATTCAGTAACCAATTACATCTTATGGAATCTTCTCCATTTTGCACCCCATCATGTGATCTATTTACATTGATTTATTGATTGCTACTACCACTATGTTAACCCAACAAAATGTTTCAGTTCTATAAACTCAAGCAGAAATAATACGAAAGCGACAGGTCTATAAATTAATATTTTATTGACAACATTAGGTGAGCATAAATATTTACAAAATTATGTTTCATCACATTAATATGGCAGATCAGTATTTATATCCTTGTTGTTGTTGCTGGTAACCTCCCTGAACTTTTGGAGCCAAATATTGACGGTTCACTTGGGCTCTGTTAATTCCTTCTGAAGCATCTGGCCTGTATTGTCCATCATCAACGATTCCTCTAGCTTCATCGGCAGCATTTTGTTCAAGAGATTTCAGAATTTCAGCTGGGATTTCTGGAGCAACAGGAAGATGGTCACCGGTAGCTCTGAAACCGAGTTCATCAGCTACATAGTTGATGGTGTAAGTCTGACCATCAGGTCCAACATAGGAGTAACTTCCTTGGACTACGCTGCTTTCTTGGTCGGTTCCAGCATTTTTCAATTGACCAGATTCTTGTTGGGAAATCTGGTTTGCGGTCTCATAGCTGTTATAGAAAAAAATCAATAATTAATAAGCATTCCAAAGCAAAGGCAAATCTTGAAAGTAACTCTTTTGTTCGAATGTAGAGCATTTCAAACGTCTTCTTAGATTTAATGATAGATTATTGAGAATACTCACTCAAATCTGTAGGTGCCATCACCATTATTTTCGTTATTTTGTCTCAAAATAGGAATTTGAGGTTGAGATGATGGCCCAGAAGAATAGGTGTTGACAGATTGTTTTTGGTTAGCATAAATATTTCCCTGCTGGGTGTTTTGGTAAATACCAGAGGAATACTGACGACTAGGTTGGTAAGGCGCACTCAAGATCTGTCCATTACCTCCTGCGCTCAGAGAGCTAGTAGGTGGAAGATATACATTGTTGAGTTTGTCTGCCACAACAACTGCAAGACAGCAGAAAGCTGAGATGATCTGGAAACGAAAAAAAACTTTCTTATACAGAATCCGTTACTCTGCTTAGATGATAGGTAGAACAAATACATCTTCGTCAATGTCGAATAATCACTTTTCCGAATTCTGCTGTGAATTTCAGAGACAAATGTAGCATCATCAGTAATAATTCGAGTCGTCACTCAGAAACGGTATCAGAAGAGCGCAGTAAGTTTACAAAACGTCGAAGTATCACCTTACTCATCGTAAGAAAATCAAACGTGGGAAAACTCGTTTTTCTTAATCCGATAAATCGTATACTCACATATTTCATCTTGAAGACTGCGTATGTGCGATCTTAGAATTGAATCGAAGTAAAACTGATGATGAACAAGATGCTCCTTTCGCTTTTATACTCGAAAGATACGGATGAGAATTTAAGAGATGATCCATTTGGATTTTTGTAGTGCATTTCACAAGAAATTGTTCAAGGCTGTCAAGGTGAACAGTATGGAATAAGTGAAACAGTTAATAATATTAATTATTAAAGGTTATCTATTACTGCTCACTGGGTATTTGCATACAGGATGATTTCTGAAGCGAAACAAATAAATGATGAGTGATACACATATTTGTCAAGGTGTTTGCTAATTGCAGGGTTTGGTTTCAACTGCAGGCGCTTCAAGAATGACTGATAGCTTCGAATTGAGTTGTATTGCGTCATATTATTTATGCAGGTTTAATTGGATCTTTGTGCAGTTTGATGTTTTTTGAGAAAAAAAAATGATTGATAGATCAACGCTCGAAGGAATGCCTATGAGGAGAATGAATATCTTTTCGAAATAAATAACAAAAAAAAACAATTTCGCAAAAAACGCATACTACTGTTGTGGATGGATTCATTGTGCCATAACTTTTAATAAACGATCTCTATGTAGGAGAATAGTTGAATTTGGAATTTTTTTGTGAATTATCAAGAAAGAGATAAAGTATATCTATTGCTTGGCAAATGGCTAACGACTTACGTCTTTCTGCCAGAGTTATTTACATTTCGTTTACATTAATATTTAACATAATATTGATGATAATTGAGATATTCGGTTCGAAAAAAAAAATAATATATGACAATATACAGGGTCACACAGGGTGTCCTGAAAATAATGGATAAGCCTGCAACTATAGATAGACACTGTCGTGGTCTAACTTATTCCAAATTTTGACCTTAATGAAAATTCCACGGTTTCCGAGATATTCATGGTTTTCGAATTTTTAGAAAATCTCCAAGTGCGATTTGTTTTTCTAGTGCCATTTATACAAATGAAGAGGTATTTCGATATGGTTTTTTTTAATTTCACATGAGATAGTTCAGCTATCGGAAACAGAGAATTAAATTCATCAAACTAGTGTAAAAAGTTACAAACTCGTGAATTACAAAGAAAAATTGAAAACAAAATGAAATTTCCTTCAAGTTTGATAAGTTACAGTGTAAAAAAAATTTAGGACGCCCCTGGTACACATCATCTCAAAAACTTGCTCAGTTATTGCAGATTCCAAAAAGGTATCATAAGCGTAGGTATTCTGTTGTTTTTCATTCTCGTAACTAGGTACTTGATTACCAAATAGTCGAAAAATTTCGAAAAACTGTTTTTGTTGTAATCGTTGTTCTGAGCTCATGTGTTAAAGTCAGGAGGCCATTTTTGTTGGAATCTAGTGGAAAATTACGAAAATTATTTTTATTTTGAAAAAAGCAGTAGCGTATCGTTTCTCTGGTTGAATAGAAATATGGCATTATTTGCATTCAACATCCTGTATCTCGAAAACCTTACCGGACCTTATTGTATTTGACCAAATTTTCTATTTTCTTACATTCTGTACAGTGTTAAAAGGAAAGTATCAACTTAAAAAATATCCTGTGTTGCCACAATAGAGGTATGTGGAATATTCATTACAAATAAAATAAAACGAATTATTACCAAATTACTATTATTATTATTATTATTTTTCAATAAACTTTTATGGACTGGCGAGTCCTCATGCCGAAAAGATGGTTATTTAAATATCCACAATTGGCATAGCTCGGAAACTGAAAACCCGCATAACATGAGGAAAAATCGATCACAGAATCAATTTAAATTCAACTTGTGGACTGGAATTATTGATGGCCGGGTGATCGGGCCTTATGAACTTCCCGCCACACTAAATAGTGAGATTTATCTCGATTTTTAAGAAAATCAATTAAGCGACCTATTAGAAGATGTTCCCTTGGCTATAAGGCAGAATAGGTGGCTCCAAAATGGTGGGTGCCCAGCTCATTACGCAGTAAGAGTCTCACTGAATCACCTGAATGCAAAATACCCTCAAAGGTGGATAGGCCAGCCTGGCCCTATTTCATGGCCCCCGAGATCACCGAACTTACACCCCTGAATTTTTTTATTGGGGGTACCTAAAAGATCTATTCTACTCCAAGCCAATATCTTCGATTGAGGAGTTACGGGCTCGTATTCAAAATGCAGCGGCTCAAATTAATACGTCGCATTAAAAGTGCGTTCATTAAAAGGTGTAGAGTGTGTATAAGGGCGCAAGGACGTCAATTTGAACATTTATTATGAATAAATGTTCGATATGAATAATGAACTTATTGTTTTATTTTGCATTCTTCATTCATTTCCAATGAATAGTAATTTGGTAATAGTATTGAAGTTCTTTGAAAGATTAATACTTTTGCTATTGAAAAATAACCATAAGGTTAAACAAATCAGAATAGCTAGGTATAATCATACATTTACATTAAAACATGAGCTCAGAATAACGATTACAACAAAAACAGTTTTTCGAAATTTTTCGACTATTTGGTAATCAAGTAGTTACGAGAATGAAAAACAACAGAATACCTAGGCTTATGATACCTTTTTGGAATCTGCAATAACTGAGCAAGTTTTTGAGATGATGTGTACCAGGGGCGTCCTACATTTTTTTTACACTGTAGCTCATCAAACTTGAAGGAAATTTCATTTTGTTTTCAATTTTTCTTTGTAATTCACGAGTTTCTAACTTTTTACACTAGTTTGATGAATTTAAGTCTTTGTTTCCGATAGCTGAAATATCTCATGTGAAATTAAAAAAAACCATATCGAAATACCTCTTCATTTGTATAAATGGCACTAGAAAAACTAATCGCACTTGGAAATTTTCTAAAAATACGAAAATCATGAATATCTTCGAAACCGTGGAATTTTCATTAATGTCAAAATTTGTAATAAGTTAGACCACGACAGTGTCTATCTATAGCTGCAGGCATTGTTTTCGGGACACCCTGTATAAAAAACGAATTCTATATGTTAATGTCTACTGTTGTGTTTCTGATAGGTTCTTTATTGTGTGTATTAGTGGCTTAGTTGGGTACTTGAGTCTGTGTTGTCTGCTATCATTTTCTTGTATTGTGGGGCTATGTAATATTAGTAGTATGTGGGGATTGTTCAAAAATTTCTCTCCTAATATTCTTAATCTACTTAATATAGGTTCTATCTCCATTTTCTCATATAGTAGGGTGTTCAAGGGGTTATAGAGTGGGTTTTCTGGATGACGTATTTTGCTCAATATTCTCATGCTGCTGCGTTCTGCCACTTGTTATTCAGGGTGGGTCTTCTAGCGTTGCTTTATAAAAGATATCCATATTCAAGCATTGGTCTACATATAGTCTTGTAAATTTTTTGAGGCTGTTTCGATGTTTATGCCACGATTCTTGTATGTGAGAGTCCTGAAGTGCTTTGATCTAGCAATTATTTCTTTCTTTTTCTTGTAGGAATGTGTCTTGAAGTTTATCAAATTATCTTTGGTAATTCCTAGGTACTCAGCATGTTGCACTGGTTTTATATTTTCTTGAAGCATATTCATCGTTGGTGATGTGTCAGATAGTTTGTGACCAAATAAAATAATTTTGGATTTCTCCGGATTTGGCAGGATTCTCCATTTTCTCATCCACATCATGATTTTGTCACAAAGATCTTATTGTTTTTTTGTAGCTTCCATTAGGTTTTTGTTGTGTGTGATAATTGCTGTATCATCGGCATAATGAAGGATATAGCTTCCAAGATCGTTTCTAATTTCGAGGATGTCGTACACATAGATGTTGTATATTAGGGTCGATAATGGAGATCCCTGCGGAACGCCTTGTTGAGGAGTAAATGGTAACGAGAGATATTTGTTGATCTTTATCATAATGCTTCTGTCTCTCAAAAAAAATCTTTTATTATTTCTTGTAGGTATACTGGAGTGCCCAGTTGGTGGAGTTTATACAAAAGACCCTCATGCCACACGCTATCAAATGCTTTTTGTATATCCATGAATAGAGCTGTTGACTTGTGTCCGAAAAAATTCCTGTATTTTCGAGTTTTCAAGTTATGATTTTATGTTTTCAAACAGCACAAAAACTGAAGCGAACTATGTTCTTTGTCTATTATCTTTCAATCTTCGCATTTCAGGTTCATGCAAAGAACTTGAGCTTTTGAGTGCTCGTTCAATGGTGGAGTAATGAGGTTGTTACCTCAAAATTTTGTATATGACTTGAGATTTTTTCAAAATAGATAAGTGCAAAATCTCAGCACAATCGAAATAATATTCAGAAAATTATTCTCAACTCAAATTTGTAAGAATTCCACAATTGAAAAAATTAAATTTTATGATTCTGATTATGTGATCTTCTGGAAATTTCGCTTGAACATTAAGTATATCAATCCTTATTCACAAAGTACATTACATTCAAATCGGATATCCTGTTATGGAAATATGAAGTTTTTTCTCTTCAATATTTCAATTGAATTTTCTATGGCTCTGTTGACACATTGTCTTGTTATGTAAATAAAGAGTTTCTCCATTCAACATTCAATTTTCTATGGTTCAGATAATGCGATCCTCTTGAAATTTTGCAGGAACATTCAGTGTATCAATTTTTTTATTTTTTCTTATAGAATAATTTATTTTACTCAAAAATAATCACCTCTTTTTTTCTCGTCTCAAAAATATATTTCATGTCATATATCGCCCAGTGGCGACGTTGAGGGGGCAAAGGTTGGCTTAGCCCTCCCTTGAATTCTTGCTGCTCCCCCCCTGAAATATGACCTTTGCTAAACTAAATTGTACCAATTAATTTTTCAGTTGCACCTCTACTGAAAATTCTGAGAGACGGATTCGTCGCCACGGATCTAAGGCCGATATATTATGATATATTGAATATTTTAGAAACGATAAAAAGCGGTGATTATTTTCAAGTAAAATTTAATTATTGTTTCTTTAAGAAAAAACAAAACTTGCTGTAATTAATCAGGAAGTAAACCCCTTAGCAAAACTTGGTTTACGCCACTGGATTTCTATCATAAAAGTACCTGTATGATGTTTTTGTTCCAAGTTCATAGCAGAAACAAGAGCGGAAATAATGACCAAAGTTGAAACTATCCAAATGTCAATTTCGACTTATAACTTTTAAACAAAAGAAAGTACAGCAACGCGGTTAGCGGCATAATAAATTTCTCGAAAATAACCTCATTGTGCCATTCATTTTTTTCATAGGGTTAAAAAGTTGTAGTTCAGAGATCACCAATTCTGGCCACCTTAACTTTCCGGCCTGGGCTAAAAGTTTTTTCTCGGAGAAAAAACGTCCGAGAAGTGAGTAAATCCCGGAAGGTTGGCGAAAATAACAATTTATAATAAAAGTGCACAACTTTTGATATTTCAAATGGAATGAACGAGTCGTTGAATGATCCTATTGTATGAATAGCAAACATTATTTTCTCTAATTCACTCAATTTCTCGTCCAATATCATCAATTAATTATTTTCAGATTCCTCAGACCTGTGGCTATCCAATAATATGCCATGTATATCATGCGATTTTTTGTAGTTCTCAAGTTATGATTTTTTGAGTGATTTTTCAATCCATTTCGCCAGCTAGGTTTGAAAAATTCATATCTTCCTATGCAGTAAATATTTCACAGTTTTTATTTTTTCAGCATGGTCGTCTTGAATGTTTCTTAATAAAAAAATCAGCTTCCTGAAATCACTGCAAGCTACCCAAAAACGGCTTGAAAGCTAGAACTTCAGTTTTCAGTAGGCTGTACTCAAACATTCATTTTCGATTCAGAAAAAAGGTTTTTTTTAGCTTTTGGCAGAGTTTGAAAACTTTGCGGAGACCTAAGCTATGGAAGTCATAGGAAAAAAAGGTACTTGATCGGACTTTTTGATATAATCAGCCTTGGAAGGCGGATAGGCTGAAAATCCTTGAAACTCGATATTTGTTTTTCTTTTTTTTATGGCGAATTAAACTTAGAAATAGAATTTTCAATTGATTCTGATTGAAATTATATAAATATAGCTCGTGTAATTTATACAATAATTTTGGTCTCATCACTAATGGAAAATGTTAACATTCGTCAGAATTGCTAATTGTGAAATTACCTGTTTCGGGATAGAAAACAAAAGGCACATAGAACTAAAAATTACTTTTCACTTCAATAATTTTTCAATGTCCGTGCCCTCAATTCGAATACAATATCGAAACCGTTCTAAAAAGTGACGTGTCAATTGCCTGAAGTTACTCAAATTTTCTTGTTTTATTTTCATTCCGTTTCTGAAAGTTTGTCTCTCAATTCTGTTTCACTGTTGGTTTCCTTCCCATATTGCGGATTTTTGTAAAATGTCCAAATAAAAACATCAATTCCAGAAAGATGGGCGTGCAGGGTTCATCGATTGGCCTGCGCCTTCGCCAGACCTCAAACCCATCGATTTTGTTAGTTGGGGATTTTACAAAGAGCTGGTTTACGCAAAGGAAACAACAACGAAACAGAACTAAGTGAAAAACTTTCAGAAACGGGATGAAAAATAAAACAATAAAATTCAAGTAGCTTCAGGCAATTGACACGTCACTTTTTAAAACGTTTTCGATAATGTATTCAAATTGACGGCACGAATTTTGAAGTGAATAGTAATTTTTAGTTTTATGTGCTTTTTATTTTCTATCCCAAAAGAGTAATTTCACAACTAGCAATTCTGACGAATGTGAACATTTTCCATCGGTGGTGAGACCAACATTATTGTATAAATTACACGAGATATATTTGTTTCACAGGAATTTCAATTGAAATCAATTTGAAATCCCATCTTCGAGTTTAGTTCACTATAAAAAATAAAAAAAGAAGGAAAATAAATTTTATCGAGTTTCAGTGTTTTTCAACCTATCCGCCTTCCAAGGCTGATCACAGCAAAAAAGTCCGATCAAATACATTTTTCCTATGACTTTCGTAGCTAAGGACTCCGCAAAGTTTTTTAACATGAGCTTAAAAACTTCTTTTTTATTTCTGAATCGAAAATAAATGTTTTAGTACATCCTACTAAAAACTGAAGTTCTAGCTTGCAAACCTTTTTTGGGTAGCTCGCAGTGATTTCAGCAAGCTGAATATTTTTTTATCGTATCAAACTACAAAATACTTTCTGCATAGGAAGATATGAATTTTTACAAACCTAGCTGGTGAAGTAAATTGAGAAAATACTCAAAAAATCATAACTCGAGAAATACAAAATTTCGCATTACATATATGGGGAATTTCTGGATAGCCACAATTCTAAGGAATCTGAAAATAATTTATAATATCAAATCTGTGCCAGATTCGTTTCACTATTTTCGGTAAGGCAGAAAAATCGATGTTTCCACAAAATTAGAGAAAATCTCAAAATGTTCAATCGAATCTTTTGTGCGCCTGCTTGATTATTCGCAAATCCATCAGGGTTCAATGAAAACTCATGTTATCTGAATCGAATTTCATTTGAGAATCAGTTGGAAGTTTCAGTTAAATCTATTGAGCAATTATATTCATATTCATTGTAAGAATTAATAAAATAAAAAAGAAATATTTAAAAAGTCTTATCGTTTATTGGCAACATTCGGTTTACATAAATATTTACAAGTTTTTATATCCTAACAATTAATATGGCAAATCAGTAGTTGTATCCTTGTTCTTGTTGTTGCTGGTAACCTCCTTGAGTTTTTGGAGCCAAATATTGACGGTTTACTTGAGCTCTGTTAATTCCTTCTGAAGGATCTGGTCTGTATTGTCCATCGTCAACGATTCCTCTAGCTTCATCGGCAGCATTTTGTTCAAGAGATTTCAGGATTTCAGCTGGGATTTCAGGAGCAACAGGAAGATGGTCACCGGTAGCTCTGAAACCGAGTTCATCAGCTACATAGTTGATGGTGTAAGTTTGACCATCAGGTCCAACATAGGAGTAACTTCCTTGGACTACGTTGCTTTCTTGATCGGTTCCAGCGTTCTTCAATTGACCAGATTCTTGCTGGAAGATTTTGTTCTCGGTCTCGAAGCTGAAAAGAAATGATTCATATTATTCATCTGATGACGAGAAGTATCATTAACCCTCTATTGAACTATATAGAGATTCAGCTAGTTTTCTACCTTCGAAAATATTCAAAGAATTTCGAATCCATATTATTCAGAATTATCCAACTGATTCTCTGAACTAACAAAATCAACCGAACTATTCTGATCAGACATCTACCATAAAAAAGTCTCTAACTCGTTTCATTCTAAATTCAAAGTATTCACGTCTAAACGATCAGACAGAGTAAATGTTGACCCCGAATTTTTCATAATTTTTTTCTGGCCGTGTCGTTCAAGTTCAACCTTCTGAACAGATATTTGAGCAAAACAGCAGCGAGCCATGTATGTACCCAGCCTCCTCCCTGCAGAACCTACACTCATCAGTGTCCGATAATCCCATCCTTAACAGATGCTTCCTGAGGCGACAGTGTAAGAAAGCCTGTGATGAGGTGTAATCGTTTCTTACCAAGATCCAGATATATTTTGGAACTTGCTGTTTCAAAGTTCCGAAGGAACTTAGTGGAATGATCCATCTCTGGGAGATTCCGCCAGAATTTTTTCCTCTTGGCTTTCTCCTTCTTCAGGAACTCATTCTTATGGGTTTATTTACCTATACCACAGAAGGGTTCTGGGCCAATGAGTGACATTCGTGCGCCCTCTTTGGCAAGTGTATTGGCCTCTTCGTTTCCTTTGTTTCACGAATGGCCAGGAACAAGATTAAAAAGACCTTATTTTTCTTGCCTACCTCATTGAGTTTGTTCTGGCACTTCCAGATCATCTTTGAGTCGATGACGTAGGAGCTCAATGCTTTAATAGCAGTTTGACTATCTGAGTGTATGGCTATATCCCACTTCTGATAGTTTCTTTCTAGATTTATATCTTAACATCTTTGAATAGCTAAGATTTCCGCTTGAAAGACGCTCGTATATCCCATCGTCAGCTCCGGTAGATGTTTTGGAACCATCTGTATACCATTTTACGGTATTTTCTTTGAGATTATAGTCAGTGTGTTCCTCTCTTTTACTCAGCAATGTTCTGAAGTTTTTCTCAGTGCTTACTTTCTTGATAATTACATCACTAGGGAGGTTCGCAAATGAGATGTAGTTGTTCAGAGAGGACCAGACTCTCTGATTCTTTATTCTCTCAATACCTGTACCTTCCTTAGATATTTTGAGGAAAGCCACGATTAATTATGGTAATAGCCTCAGAGTAAGAAGTAACCATTGAGATGTCCCTACACGTGAATGGTACTGGATTGTAATCAACCAAGATCTAGACTGAGAAGGAAAGCATTTAAATGCCGAACTGGGGTGAAGTACTCAATAGGTTGGATTTTCATTTCTATAATTCTTCTTCTTCTAATACAAAATTTTATATTTTTTCCATAGCTTTAATTACCGGAGAACTCTTAGGTAAAGATTGACTGCCCCCAAATCGGTAAGATGATTCAGTATATGAACGTCAAATCGAAACAAAATGAATACACGCCGTATCGAATAACTGAACAGAACGATGTTGTCTATAGCAGGCTCTGGCTGTTAGCACCTTGGTAGGAGAGCCGTAGACCAATTATCCCAATACGGAATGAAGATATGGCACAAGTTCGCAACGCCGAATGTTGTTCGCGTTCATGAACCGATTCTGCTTGGCTGCGTCAACAAATGCGTGAAGTCATCTCTATGTTTACTTTTACTGTACGGAAATAACCCTCGAACTAAGCAGTTAGTCCATGTAACCCATATAACAATTTCATTCAATAAGAAACACACTAATTTACAAGATAAAAGAAATACTCAACCTGAAGAAACATACTCATAAAATAAAAACGATTTATACATTATTCATGAAGTGCTCAAACTCACTCAAACTGATAAGTTCCCTCTCCATTGTTATCATTGTTGAATCTCAAAATTGCCGCTGGAGGTTGGGTTGGACCGGCTGCGAAACTTTTAATCGAAGAAGGCTGTGGTGCTCCGTAAGTATTTCCGGCTTGGGAAGCTTCCAAGTTTCCGGTGTAAGGCTGGCGTCCGGACAACAGCGATCCTTGATTAAAGGGAGTCTTCAGGATGTTTCCGCTTCCTCCAGAGGTCCTGGAATTGGTGGGGGGAAGGTAGACATTGTCTAGCCTATCGGCCATGGCCATTGCGATGCAACAGAGCGTGGAGATTATCTGGAAAATAAGGAGGGGTTGTTAAGATGTCAGATGACCTTGATTTTCATCAATTCTTGCGGTTATTAATCCGACTCATCCAGTACAATTTATGTACATGTCTAACATACCAGTTGTTAGAAAACAAAGTTACAATGTTTTACGAGCTGATTTATAGCTCCATATCAGTTTTAGAAAGCCCTGAGCAGATGCTTTCGAGAAATCGTTCATTGGTGGAGCAATAATACTATAACCTCAAAATTTTGTATAATACTTGAGAATGATACTAAAGATATAAATGCAAAATCTCAGCACGATCTGAATAATATTCTGAAAGTTATTAAAAAAAGAAGTATATTTCATTCACGAATAAATGTCAAATTGATATCTTGTAATGGAAATATAAAGATTCTTCTTTTCAATATTCCAATTGAATTTTTAATGGTTCTGTTTACACTTTGGACCCAAAATTTTGCATAAGACTTATTAGGGACATCTTGCATGTGGCCAAAAATTTCATCTGTATGTGTTGCACATAGGTACTCAGTATCCAGAAGAAATTCAACTTAATGACGTAGGCAAGAACAATGAGGTCTCTTTAGTCTGGGTTTCCGGTCATACGGGAATCAACGGAAATGAAAAGGCTAATACACTGGTCAGAAAGGGAGCAGATAAACCACTTACTGGTCCAAAACCATTCTGTGTCATAGGTAACTGCACCTATGAGAAAGAGTTTTTGGAGCAGGAATAACTGGAGAAGCACTCTGGAGGGATCTTCCGGGAATAGATAAGATAGAAACTTCAAAACTACAAGGTCCAAACAGAAATTAGATTTCAGTAAGAATAAGTTACGCCCCCTCAATAGCTTCCTAACAGGACATTGTTGCCTTTGGGAGCATGTAAGAATTGGCCTAGCAGAAACTGACACTAGCCAGTACTGTTGTGAGGAGGAGTTACAGAATGCTTCGGCATTGCAAGCCTGCACAAAGAATGTCTTGGAAAAGATAATTGTGAAAGAGGAGCCAATCTAGCCTCCTTGAAGCTCTCTCAGATATAAAAGTTCATTACGAATCTGGCTGTTGGGAAAAAAACAATCACCGCGAAAATAATCGATCCACTCAAAAAATCGTTGAAGTTTATTAATTCATCAATATATTATTTCGAGTCCGATACGAATGATTTTTTCAATTGTAGGTATATTCATCCTTGATCAATCACCAGTTTTGAATTTATACAGGAAGAAAAAAATCTATTTTTTTACCCTCACTTTAATACCACCCCTGGTGTGATCCAGTTGTTCCTCCGTTTGATTTCGTATTCCGTCATCAAGACACATCTTCCTTTGACATTATAAATCTCCATTCATACCAATTGACCAATTTTTGTTGAAGATACAGGGTTTTCAGTCAAACATTGAATGAGGCTACAACAGTACTTCAACAAATTCAACCTAAAATTCTGACCTAATAAAAAAACTGAAAACTAAATGGAAAACATAATGTGTTTTCCGCCCAGACGCGGATAACAGGTGCAATTTGTCTCGACATGTCCACATTAAGATTTTGAATCAATTTAACGAACGAATTTACCTCCCAAGGGCATCCAAACATGCCCAAGTGGGCACAAATCTGGTCTTAGAGCAGGCCAGTTGAATTCTTGATTATTAACCTCTGCTAAATACTCCCTTGCAATCCTAGCCACATGCGGTTGATGCGTTCGGGCATTATAAAGCATTAGCACGAAATCGTCTCCAATAAACGATGCATACCGAACAACATATCGCACTGAAATTTTTCTCGTTTTTATTTTCATTCAGTTTTCAGTTTATTTTCATAACGTTCGGATTTAAGGTTAAATCTGTGAAAGTACTTTCATACCCATAGCGAAATTGTGGAGTTTAATGTTGCTCTGAAATTCCTGTATCTTTAACAAAAATTGAGTTGTTGTTTTGAATGAAAAATTAAATTGTCAAGAGAAGATGTGTTTTGATGATGAAATAGGAAATTATACGGTGAAACAACTGGAACACACCAGGGCTGGTCCTAAAGTTAGGGTAAAAAAACAGATTTTGTTTCACCTTGTTTAAAATGACGTACGCCGAGTTGCCGGTGAGTGTAGGAGTTATATATTGTTTAACCCTACTTTTAATGCTGTCGCATGAACAAAACACTGCATTTTAATATACTGAAAAGAGAAATGCCCAATGTGAGATGGTTATCATCAATAAGCATTCAAAGCATCAGGAAATTCGTATAAAAACCATATCTACGTATTTTCTTCACTCCAGTGCATGATTAACAAATCAAATAAACCAACACTGCAGCTTATGAAATGGTAGAAAAATTTCAACAACATATTCATTCGTGAAGAATAACAAGAATAATTCCCAAAACGCGAACCATGAGCCTCAGTAAAGGTGAGACATCAATTTTAGAATCAGGAATTCAACGTCACTGACGTTCGCGGTTGCCATTTCTCACATAAAGGGATTTAATTAATTAGTTCCACCAACCATATTGTATTATTACACGGGTTCATTATAGTGGTCTTGGCAATTGTGGAATAGAATTCAATTTACGTAGCGGGAAAGCAGTTGTAGCCAATTTTGCCTAATGTCATTTTCGGGAACGGCGGTTAGATGCATTGATTTGATCTACAGGTTTACTTGATGAGACAGGAGGGGATCACTTGTTCGACGAACGCATACGTTCGTGATATTTTGACCGTAGATTTTTGAAAATGGTAATAATAATATCCGATATTCTCGGGCATATCGTCAACTACTGGTTCCGGCGAAAGTGTACCTATGTTGATTTCGATCAGATATAATTGTTTCAATTTCCAAAAAATCTACGCTCAAAATATCCCGAACGTATACGTATGATCCCGAGAATTGACACCTCGTACCTTGAGGCGACATAACAAAACTATTCGAAATGAAATTTTGAGCCCACGAGCAAAATACTCACAAAAAATTTAAGAAAGCCCTGGGTAGGTTCTTTTGAGCGCTTGTTCATTTGTGAAGCAATGAGGGTATAACCTCGAAATTTTATATGAGACTTGCGATTGATACCAAATATAGAAATGCAGAATCTTAGCACAATCGGAATTATACTCTGCAAATTATTGAGAAAAGGAATATGTAAAGAAATAGATTAAAAGAATTGAATTCTATGGTTCTGATGATGCGATGATTTTGAAATTTTGCATGAACGTTCATAATTAATAATTACCGAGCCATTTGAGATCCGAACTTATCCTGAAAATTGCAAGTCTCTAGGGCAATCCCTTCGAATGTTATTGTGCTGACGGCCGGACGGCGCCACGGACAGAATTGAATTTGACCATGAATTCGTCATCAGGGAGTCTAACCCTATCGTTTGAGACCATTTTCGGCTCAAAATTCGAAAATTACAGACATTTGGGCGAAATCCGTTTAAGTAGAACGAGTACCTAATATACGAAATTTTGTGCTCATAGTGTTAACAGAACTATTGAAAATTGCATCCTTATACAGGGTTGCACTTTTATAAATATTCATCATCTGATGTAAATTTGAATTTAAACAAACGATTTTTTGAGTTTTGGCTGGTCATTTTGAAAGAAATTGAATAATGTGACAGGAATCATAAATTTGTAGATTATGCATAAGCAGCATGAGCAAAAATTTCCAGAGCAACCTACGATGTTACAATCACTTATAAAGACCCCGTATTTCCACAACAAAATATCCGATTCGAGTGAAATTTATTTCGAAGTTGAAGATTTCTGCACTAAACTCTGTAAAATTTCAAAGGATCGCATAATCAATACCTTTAATTCAAATTCTTCTGAATTATAATTTTTTCGAATAATTAAGAATTTTTCAATTGGATCTCGAGCTAAAATTTTGCAGAATATAGTTCAATAACAAAGTCACAGCAGTTTGAAGAAATTGTTGCATTAATAAAATCGTTAAAATTTTTTATAATCCCATTAAACAATTTAACAAAGCCATGAGCAGATGATTTTGAGCGTTCGTTTATTGGTGGAGCAATGAAGCAATAATCTCGAAAATTTGTATAGGTCTTGATATTGTTAATAAACAAATAAATACAGAACCTCAGCACGATCGGAAAAAAAATTCTGGAAATTATTAAATTATTCTAAAAAATGTAAAAACTTGATAATTAAAAAAACTAAATGTTTCTGATGATGCGATGCTTTTGAAATTTTGCAAGAACATTCAGTATATCAATCTTCATTAACAGAATAGATTTCACCCAAATCGGTCATCTTGTTATGGAAATATAGAGATTCTTCTTTTCAATATTCCCACTGAATTTTCTATGGTTCTGTTATAACTAAGCCCTCAAAATTTTGCATGAAACTTTATCAACTTGCATGTGGCCGCAAAATTTCCTTTCGATTGATTTCGTTTTGTCTGAGATATTGAGGAACAAAAATTTTAAATGACTATTTTATGGAACACCCTGTCCGACTTGGCTGGTTAACTAACTGAAACGCTCTAGAACAATCTCTTCAAAAGTTATCGTGCTCACGACCGGCCGGACGGCCTCAAGGACAGAATTCAATTTGAACATAGATTCGTCATCAGCGCAAAATTTGAAAATTACTGACATTTTATGTTAACTCTCAATATAATTATGAAATAAAATTTCGAAATTTTTAGTTGTCGATTTTTCACACATTTCATTTTTTGAATGTCTATAGTATAATTCCGATTGAGCTGAGATTTCCATTTATATAATTTAGAGTCAATTTCAAGTCCTAAACAAAATTTTGAGGCGATAGCCCTACTGCTGCATCAATGCACGAGCACTCAAAGCACCTGCTAAGACTTTTCTTGAATTTTTTGAAATCCAACAAAATTTAACATTAATAAATGCAACCAATTAAACAAATAATGATTATGATCTTAAAATTTTCAAACAGGCTGTAAAATACTTAAAGAGTTCCTTTAAGTATTGAATAATAGCAACTGAGGGAAATGTGGATTTGCTACACTTTTTTCCGCATGCATTTATTCGTAAAAATACTCACGTATTTCATTTTAGATGATGATCTATGAAGATATTGAACTGAATGATGAAGAACGAGATGGTACTTTCGCTTTTATACTCGACTTAGAGATGAGATGAGATGAGAAGAGATGATCCATTTAAAACTTTTGAAGAGCATTTCATAAGAAATTGCCCAAGGTAGTCAAGGTGAAGCGTATGGAATAAGTGAAACATACAATAATTTTAATTGTAAAGGTTGCATTTTCATGTACCTGTACTCTAGATTTGCATCTAGGAGGATTTTTGAACGTTATAAATTGAACGATCTTGGTTTTCAGATGTGGAGCATACTCAGCGGCTATTTATTTCGATGATTTAAGAATACTACGAAATATTTCTGTCAATATTCGTTGATTTCACTGCAATTGTTTTGTCGATTTACCATATTATGTATTCAAGTTTTTTGTTTAATTATCGTTTTATTCCAACTCTAAATTGTTCTATATAACCCTCTTATTGTTTGGTGAAAAGTTACACCATTTTGAGCGTCGGGTTTGGGGGTGAGGGGGTGGAATTTGAAAAATCACTAGTTTTTTTAGTTTTTCGTAAATATTTCAAAAACTAAGCGGTTTATCCTAAACAATTGTTATATTAAAAATGTTCCACGTTAAATTTTAAATAAGAATGGTCTTTTTCATAATCAATGTAAATTGTACGGTTCAAGAGTTACAGACGGTGTAAATGTTAACTTTTTCGTAATTTTGATAATTTTTTAAAAAAATAAACTTCTTAAACGAATGTTGCTATTTCAGTGGCCAGTGGTATGTTAGTGATAAGCCCTTGAAGGAACGACAACCTCACCACCTTATCAAGGGGCACTCTTTTTTAAGGGAAAAGAGGCTTCCACAGGCCTAAGCCATATAAACCTGTGGTACGGAGAAACCCACCCTGAACTTTCTACGAACATTGCAACATAAATTCACTTCTTAAGCATAAATACCTTTCAAATTTGGAATGTTCAATGTCTTTATTAACTTCACTCATCCTCCAGCACATTATCCTCCTCCTCTAGCTCGTCGTCTAAGATGTTATTATTGTCCATGTTATCACATGCTTGGCCTGAGCAATTGCTGCATATACTAGTGCAGTTTAGACCAAATATTATATTATTAATATATTATATTATATTATATTATATTAGGTTTTGAACTTTTGCCGTGTTAGTTTTGATTTTCTTGGTTTATTTTAGTCTTTATTATTCGAGCCCTTATGAAGATTTTTAAATAAATCGAAACTAGTTAGCCTTTTTTCCAAAAAGTTGGTTTTCTGAAGAAAACGTTGATCTATAAATCTGTTAAAAAATCACTGAATTGATGTTTACAGGTCTCAGCAACATTCAGCATAAACTTTTAAACTCCATATTCGTGGACAAAATTTATCGAAACTCTTCCTTAAACCTCATCCATCCAAGTTTCATACAATCTCACGATATAAAACATGCTTTCTCAGGGTTTATTTGGCATTTTGGGGTGGGTTCGATTGAAACGCATGACCGCACGGCATTATATGTTGGTCATTTCCCGATTTATCCCTCCGACGACTCTTTTCAATCGTCCACGTAGCATCCAGAAGCATAAATATTTTATAACTCTGGATGCTGGCTTTTCTTACGAAACAATTTATGGTCTCTGAAGACGCTGAATTGTTTTATTTCAGTTTTATGGTCTTATCGTTTTCCAACCGGAAGATCGATCGGAACTGGAATTAAATTATTCAATTGGTGTTTGAAATATTTCCTCTAATTCTGTGGCGAATCAGTTTCATAGATAATTCATCATGATGATAAAGGGTGTTTCAATGAGAGCGCAAGATTTGAATTGCACGCCATGTTTAACACTCCAAAGGCGTTTTTGGAAACTTACTCAGGGTTACTAACTCGATCCATTGGGTCATGTGACGGATATACTCGGATCACGGACCCGGGTTCTAAGTTCACGAACACTTCAGGTTTAGGATTTGAAGTGGCAGTCGTATCAATAACATAACCAAATATTTTATAAATTTTTTGTCAGTCCCAGTTTATTTTCGGATCGATTTCATTTATTGGCTTTTGTACTTTTTTTATAATTTCTGATGTGCCCTTCCATGTTTAAAGTTATTTGTGATTACCTATGTTAAGGAGGGCGAAAATTTATTTTTTCAGTTCCTTTTTATTTACTGAATGTCTTTTGCTTTGATTGGATTTTTGGCTTCTGTAAAATCTTTCTTATAATTTCTGGTGCGCCCTCGCATGTCCAATGTTATTTTTGAGTACCTATATTGAAAAAGTACAGAAAGCTTTAGCTTTAACGCAGAAAGATCTGCATACAAAGTTATGAAGAAGTTGTTTCACATCATTTTCGCGGCTAATGGAACCACACATTTTACACTGAGCCATTCTCTTCTCTTTCCATAATTTTTAGGAATAGAATATATAGAAACTACTTAGAAAATGTAGGAGACTCATTCCCGACTTCTTCAAATACAAAATTGAATTTCAGTGCGCATGCGGTGACTCTACGACCCTGCTCTCGTGTAGGGCTACGATAGATCAACCTGAGTCAGTACAGAGTTAATAGCACCGTACTTTCCGAACACAGGTTGGATGTTCGGGTTAGGTAAACGAACACGAAGGTTAGGGATCTAGTTAACCCTAGTAAGTATCCGAAAACGCCTCTAATCTAATGTCACATGCTTATGACGTGACAGATCGAAAGTTGAGAAATGGCAGAAAATAAACATGGAATAACGTATGTTCCATGAATTTTGGCACAAATTTCAGAAACCAAATAATTCAGGAAAAGCCCTCAGTGCTCGTTCATCGATGGAACAATAAGACTATTACCTAAAATTTTATATGGGTCTTGAGATTGATACCGAATATACAGGGTGTCCCATTACTCGACGTCAACCCGGAACCGGGTGAAAAGGCAAGTAATGCTGGTTGTCAGAAAAATATAAAAAAAAATCTAAGTTGCGTGATTTCAAAATAATGCGCATTTGAAAAAACACGCAAAATTCCACACCCTGTGACAGTCTTTTCGCTCCTGTTGCCACAAATATCAACTTTTTTCTTTGCTGTGTAACCTTGAATAATGCTTCTAAACTGTAATTCAAATTTTGATACCAGCTGATCTAGGTTTCATAAAAATAGGGCTTACTTCTCAGAAAAAAAATTCGAAATAAACAATTGCCTAGTTTCAACTGACTGTATTGAAAAAAAATGTACTACGTAGGTTTGGCATGTTTTTTCAAAAGTTGGCGCATTTAGTGAGGATTCCAAAATGGTATAATACTTGTTTAATTGTAGCTGCCGTAGTTCAAATTTATTTTCGATTGCCTTTGAATAGACTTTTTCGTTAACTGATTCCCAGTAATAGAGTCCAATGGATTCAAGTCCGGTGAACGGGCCGGTCACGAGATTGGACCAGAGAGTCCTATCCATCTTCCGGGAAAAATGTTATCTGAAAAAAAAATTTCCAGAGAAAATAATTTTTCCAGAAAAAATTTTTCCGGAGAAATTTCTCTGAAAATTTTTTTTTCTGGTAACATTTTTTCCGGAAGATGGATCGGACGTTCTGGTCCAATCTCGTGGCCGGCCCGTTCACCGGACTTGAATCCATTGGACTTTATTACTGGGAAGCAGTTAACGAAAAAAAAAATTCAAAGGCAATCGAAAATAAATTTGAACTACGGCAGCTGCAATTAAACAAGTATTATACCATTATGGAATCCTTACTAAATGCGCCAACTTTTGAAAAACATGCCAAACCTAGGTAGTACTTTTTTTTTCAATACAGTCAGTTGAAACTAGGCAATTGTTTATTTCGAATTTTTTTTCTGAGAAGTAAGCCCTATTTTTATGAAACCTAGAGCAGCTGGTATCAAAATTTTGATTACAGTTTAGACAAGCATTATTCAAGGTTACACAGCAAAGAAAAAAAGTTGGAAAAAGTTGATATTTGTGGCAACAGGAGCGAAAAGACTGTCACAGGGTGTGGAATTTTGCGTGTTTTTTCAAATGCGCATTATTTTAAAATCATGCAACTTAGATTTTTTTTTATATTTTTCTGACATCCAGTATTACTTGCCTTTTCACCCGGTTCCGGGTTAACGTCGAGTAATGGGACACCCTGTATAAATGCAAAATCTCAGTACAATCGGAATCATGTTCTGGAAATTATTCAGAAAACGAAATATGTAAAAAATAAGTAGGTAATTGAAGAAAATTTAATTCTATGGTTCTGAAGATTCGATACTCTTAAAATTTTCGCAGGAACGTTCAGTATATCAGTCTTCATTCGCAAAATGAATTTCATTCGATTCGGATATCCTGTTATGGATATAAATTTTCATTTTCAATGTTCCAATCGAATTTTCTATGGTTCTGTTCACACTATGACCACAAAATTTGGCAGGAACATTCAGTATAGGTATCTATCTTCATTCGCAAAATGAATTTTACTCAAATCGAATATTTTTTTTGGAAATATGAAGTTTCTTGTTTATAAATATTCCAATTGAATTTTCTATGGTTCTGTGTACACTATGTCCGCAAAATTCAGCATGAGGCTTATTATGACGACTTTGCATGTGGCTCAACGTTTAATTTTGATTGGTTTCGTTTTGTTTGGGATATTGAAGAACAAAAATTTTGAGTGGTCATATTTTATGGAATACCTTGTACCCTGATTTGGCTGGTTAACGAACTCAATTGAGATATTTGGGAACCGAACACACGCTGAAAATTTCAAGTCTCTAGGGCAATCCCTTAGTTTGAAACCATTTTCGGCTCAAAATTCGAAAATTTCACACATTTGTGCAAAACCATTCTTTAATGAGGAAGTAGTGTTCACAATCTATTTAGCTATTACTTTTTCATCGAGAATCACTAATTGAACCTGTACTTATTCACCAACACCTGTATGAAATAACAAATAAATAAACCTGTGAATAGATTCTAGGAAAATTTTTCAGCTAAATATAGACACAAGGTATCCCTCGGTTCTTCTACAATCTAAAATAGATTACATTTCGGAACAACAAATTCACATAAATCTTGATTGAATTGATTGTAATTCCCACGGTTTGGCATAACTGCAGTTCAAAGTTGTTCGAAGTTGAGATTCCCTATCAAATTCAATAAAAAGGAGTGTAATAAAAGTTCCTTGAACGAACCAGAGGTAATCAAGGAAGAATGCTTTCAATTTCCTGCTTTGAAAGACTAAAAATGAAGATATGACCGTGAAGGTCAAAAAAATCGTTGCTGGCAATTCACAATGAAAAACATTTCTCTGGTGCTCCAAATACCTTAGGGTATATTGAATTATTGATAGTTAGTCTAAATGATGAAAAAAAAATTCCATACCGTTATTGAAAATTGCATCTGAAAGGTACGCATATGCCTGCAAAATCATGATAGACATAAATTTAGAAGATATTTTAATAGAAACATAATTTTTCGAATGTATAATGTATACATTTTTCAATGCGAAAATTTCATTCAAATATCTCGGTCAGTTTCATAGTGATATATGAATAATTTTCAAGAAAAACTATGCATTTGCTGATTAGAGTTATTCAGCATTCACTAAACCCTGTTGCACTATTCATCAACAACTGTTTGAAAATTTCAAGAAATCCTTGAGCAGGAGCTCCTGAGCGCTCATTTTTTGGTGGGACAATGAAGCTATTGCCTCAAAGTTTTGTATAGGAGTTGAGATTGAAACTGAATATATAAATGCAAAATGCATAAACTCAACAAAAAAAATAATTCTCTGGTTCTTATGATACCATACTCTTGAAATTGTTCATGAACATTCAGTATAACGATCTTCATACGCAAAATGAATTTCAAACGAATCGGACATCTTTTTATAGAAATATAGAGATTCTTATTTTCAATATTAAAATTTAATTTTCCATGGTTCAGATAATGCGATCTTTTTCAAATTTTCCATGAACATTCAGTATATCAATATTCATTCACAAAATAAATTGCATTCGAATCGGATGTCTTTTAATGAAAATTTGAAGTTTCTTCTTTTCAATATTCCAATTTAATTTTTTATAATTCTGTTAACACTATGGCCACAAAATTTTGCGTGAGGCTTATTATGAGCATCTTGCATGTGGCCGCAAAATTTCGTTTCGATTTGTCTCGTTTTGTCTGGAGTATTGGGAAAGTAAAATTTTGAATGGCCATATTTTATGGAACACCCTGTACGGTTTTGCTGGTTAACAAACTCAATCGTGGCATTTGGGAACCGAACTCACCCTGAACATCTAAACTCTTTAGGACAATCCCTTCGAAAGTTATCGTGCTTATGGCAAGCCGGACATCAGGAAGTCGAAACCATATCGTTTGGGACCATTTTCGTTTGAGATTCCCTTTCAAATCCAATGAAAAGGAGTATAATAAGAGTTCCTTGAACGGACCAGAGGTAATCAAGATAAAATGCTTTTCATTTTCCCCTTTGAAAGACACGAAATGAAGATATGACCGTGAAGGTCATCGAAAGAATCGTTGCCGGCAATTCACTTCAAAAAACATATCACTGGTGCTCCAGTAACCTTAGGGCACGTATATTGAACTAATAAGTAGTCTAAAATGATGGAAAAAAACATGAATTCAATAACGTTATTGAAAACTGCGTCTGAAAGGTAGGTAAGCATGCCAGCAAAATCATGGTGACCATTTAGGAAATATTCTACAGAAACCCATGATTCATTGTACACTGGAATCTTACGGTTTCATTGAAACACCCTCCATTATGGTGATACCGAAAACTGTTTCGTCAATTTATATTTTTCAAAGCGAAAATTTCATTAAAATATCTCGGTCAATTTCACAGTGATGAATGAATAATTTTCGAGAAGAAAGATGCATTTGTGGACTTGAGTTATTTAGAAATTATTTGGACCTTGTTGCACTCATTCACCAACACCGGTATAAAAGAACATTATGAAAAAACATGTAAATAGATTTCCGGAATTTTTTCTATTAAATATGAACAGGAAGTATCCCTTTTCAGGAGTCCTCCATCAATCTAAAGAATGTTACATTTCGAAACTACTTAAAGTTCAATTTCAAATAAATCTCGATTAAATTGAGGATAATTTCCACTCTTGGGCATAACCACAGTTCAAAGTTGATCGAAATTGAGATTCCCTATCAAATTCATAAGAAAGAAGTATAATAAATGTTCCTTGAACGAAGAAGAGTTAATCAAGAAAGAATGCTTTCAATTGCCCCTTTTGGAAGACTCAAAATGAAGATATGACTGTGCAGGGTCAAAAGAATCGTTGCGGACAGTTCACGTTGAAAAACATGTCGCTGATGCTTTACTTGCTTTAGATCAAGTATATTGAATTATAAATAAGTAGTCTAAATGAATTCAATAACGTTATTGAAAATTGCGCCTGAAGGTTAGTTAAGCATATACCAGCAAAATCATGGTGACCATTTAGGAAATATTTTCTTACAAACATAATTATCGAATGTATTTTATCTTAATTTTAATAAATATTTCAATACTTTGCTACAGAGAACCATGTTTTATTGAACACTGGAATCTTACGGTTTTATTGAAACACGTCCTTCTTATAGTGATAGGTACCGAAAACTGTTTCGCCAATTCACATTTTTCAATGCATAAATTTCATTAAAATATCTTGGTCAATTAAACAGTGATAAATGAATAATTTTCAAGAAGAAAGATGCAGTTGCGGACTTGAGTTATTTAGAAATTACTTGAACCTTGTTGCACTTATTCATCAACGCCTGTATAAAAGAACATTATGAAAAACCTATAAGTAGATTCCCGGAACTTTTTCAGTTAAATATGAAAAGAAAGTTTACCTTTTCAGGAGTCCTTCTTCAATCTAAAAAACGTTACATTTCGAAACTACTTAAAGTTCAATTTCAAATAAATCTTGATTAAATTGAGAGTAATTCCCATTGCTGGGCATAACCGCAGTTCAAAGTTGATGGAAATTGAGATTCCCTATCAAATTCAATAAAAAGGAGTGTAATAAAAGTTCCTTGAACGAACCAGATGTAATCAAGAAAGAATGCTTTCAATTTCCCCCTTTGAAAGACTCAAAATGAAGATATGACCGTGAAGGTCAAAAGAATCGTTGCCGGCAATTTACGTTAAAAAACATTTCACTGATGCTCCAATTATGTACCTTAGGGTATATTGAATTATTGATAGGTAGTCTAACTATTCAGTTTTCAATATTTCATTACCACTCCAAATGATTTGGATTGACGTATCAAGGAAAAAATTGTTGTGGCTATATTAATGGATAATGAATGTTGAAAATTATTGTTATTATATTTGAGGGAATCTTGTTCATTAAATTAATGGAATGTATTATACGGAATATCATATTTTTGGTTATATTTCTTGTTGTGACGTTGTTTGCAGGGTTTTTCCTGGGTATTGCAAATATCTGAGTCGAATCCTAAATGTTCTCATATCATGCATCGTACAGGAAACTAATGTAATGATGATGTATTATCGAAAGAAGAAAAGAAGCGGTTTTAAATTACACGTTTTTTGACCGCACACTCATACTAGCGCTAAATCGTTTTGCCCAAATGTCTGTAATTTTCGAGGATAGGATTCGACTCCCTGATGACGAATCCGTGCTCACATTCGATTATGTCCGTGGGGCTGTCACGACAACTTTCGAAGGGATTGTCCTAGAAACCTGAGATTTTTAGGGAGAGTTAGGTTCCCGAATGCCGCGGTTAAGTTCGTTAACCAGCCAAATCGTACAGGGTATTCTATAAAATAGGGCCATTCAACATTTTGTTTCTCAATATCCAATCGAAATGAAAATTTGCGCCCACATGTAAGATGCCTATAATGAACCTTCTGCAAAATGTGGCCATGGTATTAACATAACCATAGAAAATTCAATTAGAATTTTGAAAAGGAGAGTCTTTATATTTCAATTACAAGATATCCGATTCGAGTGAAATTCAGTTTGCGAATTATATCTATTACAAGACGATCGAATCATCTGAACTATAGAATTTAATTTTTATTGAATTATGTTTTTTTCCTATTTAATTTTTCGGATAATATTCAGAATATAAGTCAGATCGTGCTGAGATTTTACATCCATATACTTTGCTTAAATCTCAAACCCTATACAAAATTTCAGCACCAAGCACTTCATGAACTTGTCGGAACATGAAAATGACGGACTTTCGCTTGATTGGAATATATAAAGAACTAAAATATTATATTATATACAGACACCCTGTGTACTACTATACAGGGTGTCAAGAAAAACAGTACCATTCATAGAGGGCCTTAAAATATGAAAAAAAGGTTCCATGAATATATGACGGAAACTACTTCCTTTAAGAAATACAGGGTGTTAAAGTTTATCATTCTAGCACAAGGCTAGTAATTCGAATATCTTCTAAATACTTGATTTTGTTATTAATTAATCAGTCTTTTGCTGTTGTTATTGAAATTTAATAATTGAAGTGTTCTGTCCTTGTTATTGTAACTAGGTTACTTTGGCGTATCTGGATAATTTGCGTGCATCATAACTTTTCGATGCGTTTTCACCGGCAACCGTTGGTCGTAGCGACTTCCACAAAGTATACCTTTTTGAAGGAAAAGAGATGGAGGAATCGCTTTTTTTAGTTCAGAATGACATACGGTATGGGGCAAAAACGTTAGGGTTGTTTTAAATGAGTAGGAATCCTGTATGTGTTCAATTCTTACCTCTTTGTCCAACTAAAAAAAAACAAATAAAAACATAAACTTCAAGACCCTGTTTTTCTTGAAGAAAGCAGTTTCGGACATATTCATGGGTTTTTTTTCATATTTTGTGGCCCTCTATCGCGTGGCACTATGCATGGTACTTTTCTCCTGGACACCCTGTATACTGTTTGAAACGATGAAGCCAATGTTTCGACAATATATCTTCCTTCTGGAAATTTAAAAGGAAGTATCTAAGGCATTTGTATAATTCTAGTACAGGTCGATATTGTTATACAAAAGTGAATGGTCAATCCTTATTATGTAAAATAACTCAAATCCAATGAAGAAATACATCATATTAATCCATCATTCTATGTCAATCAGATTTGAATATAATTTGATGTTAAGGAAATATAGCCGCATCAAATGTTACTTCGTTTTACGAATCATGATCTAAATTATGTTATTATTTCTGCATAATCGTTTTTGATTTTACTTAAGATGAAACGGTGTTTCTTAAGTGTGTTTCTTCATTAGCATTCTACAATGGTAGTTTGAAGACTTCCTTGTCTACTCTTTGTAAAATGTTGACGTTTCATTAAAAATAATACCACTGTTGCTCATGACCTCATTTCAATAATTATACAAGAATCGTTGCAATTTATAAACAAGTTCAAATGAGAAGTCAATCAGATCTTTATCGTTGATTAAATAACATGCTTGAAGACCTGTAGAGAAGAATATACAGGGTGTTTCCTAAACATGCGGCAAAAATTCAGGGGGTTGTTCCTTGGACTATTTTAAGCATGTTTCGTCCTTTGATGATTTTTGAAAAACCTCTTTGTTTCGAAGATACAGGGCGAACAACATTTTTCATATTTTTAAAATTAATAATAGTTTAAATAAAAATGCGTACCGCACTGTGTTTACTAAGTAGGTACAATTTATTTTTAAATTTGTTTAACAACATTCCAATTACTAAAAACGGCCAGTTTTTTGACTTAAAATTGATAAGTTCAGATGGTAAAGGAATATAGATTAAACACGGTTTTCATTTGAATTCGTTTTGTGATGTATTAGCAATTAAAATTTTATTTTTGACTATTATGAATCGCTATACACTGGCTAGAAGTTGTCATTTTCAATAGTTTTTGTAGGTTAAGTTAAATTTTCATGTAATTTTTCATAATAAAATGTTATTATCTAAAATTTTGTTTCACCTGTATCTTCGAAACAAATAGGTTTTTCAAAAATCATCAAAGGACAAAATATTCTTAGAATAGTCCAAGGAACAATCCCCTGAATTTTTGGCGCATGTTTAGGAAACACCCTGCATATTATCAATGAAATTTGATATTGAGAATGCATTTTTAATTTGGATATAATGTGCGTTCAAGAAAATCTTCGTCAACTAGGCTATGGCATTTCGAATGATAGAAATATTACACAGGGTGTCTACTTTTGAAGTGGCCAAACGAGAGATTTGCAACAAAAAAAGTCATATAAGATATGGTCAAAATGTTGACGGTTATTATTTAATTTAACATTTTTTGATTTCACGAAAGATTTCGAGTTTTATCTACAAAATGATCACTATTCAGTTTTCCTGGTAGTCTCATCAAAGGGTACCGTAAAACGGGGTTACTTCGACAGCGGGGGTAACTTCGACACGTATAATATCATGCATGTTTTTTGCATACAAATTGACTTTTTAGTGTTTTTTCGGTTATCCATTTATTGTTTATTGTTACGACTATCACTATTATTATCATTATTACTATTTTTTTGTTCTTATTATTATTATTTCTAGTTTTGTTTTTCCTCGTTGTTTCAGGTAACACGTACCTAATTTTTTTGTAAGATGCCGCGCACCTACGTCAAAAAGCTGAGATTTTTTTTACTTGTGTTACCTACTTTATTTAAGAGTTTTTGTTTAGTTAAAAGGATGTTTTTTAGTTTAGATTTATATGACAAATATGCCTTACCAAAGTTGCTAAATATATAAATGAATTTCTGCGAGTATTATTTTTAACAACCCATTTACTATTATTATTACTGTTATTATTATTATTATATATTTATTTTTACATTTTTCGGTGTAAAAGTTACCCTGGAGAAAGTTAACTTCGATTTTATGCATAATTCTGCATGGTGTCGAAGTTACCCCCAACCCGGGATAACTTCGACACCAAAAAGAAATTTAAAAAAAAAAGGTGAAGGGGGGGTGGGGCCACAATATTTTTTTTAGTGAATACAACCAAGGCTTCAATTGTTACAATGGAATAGGAGCCAAGGTTGTCCAGCGTATAGTTTCCTTTACAGAACAACAAACATGCCAAAAACCTGTCGAAGTAACCCCGTTTTACGGTATAGCCGGGTTTCAATGGTAAATCTGCCCCCGCGGCCTTACCGATTCATATTGAGGGGATCGATTAGGCATTGAATGAAAATAATTAGCCCACTTTTCAGCTTTTTATCTCTTGCCATTTTCGAGATTTCTGTAAAAAACACTTTTTTCGTTTTTATTTTTTTTCTCTTGTGGTATCCAAAATTTTTGAATGGGGATTTTTTCTATTGATTCTTTGCTATTAAAGGAATAGACGTATAATTTTTTTATTAATTTCAGCTGAAAAATCTATTTTTAGAAGAAATAGAATAGTTATTTTCATTTGTTTTTCGGTGTTCTTAAAAAGTGTCCACCGCCATTTTTTGACATAAAATGTCTTTTTTAGCCCTTTATACCCTGGAATTTTTTCACATTTTTAAAATAAGTGGAACATTTTGAAGAAAAATTAAAACTGTTTGAATTTTAGGATTCATCAGATATCCATCAAATCTTGGTGCCGTTGTATTCATATTGGCTCCCTAAACAATATAAGTGAAAAAACAATTGCCGATCTGTTTTAGTTTGGGAGATATGGGCCCCCAAAGTCCGAAAAATATTTCACCTAAAAGTCACTTTTTTCACTACAGAAACACTGAATTACCGCTTTATTAGGTTCATAGCCTCTGTGAACATTTTAACATGAAGATTTGATTCATTTTGTTTCAGATATATTCAATAATTGTTGCAAAAATATCGAAAAAATTCGAGGGAAAGCCCGCCGTTTCTTATGGTAAGTTTGACACTACCGCGAATTATTTCGCCCAAATATGACAGGATGCATACCGGTAAATCCCGCTATCATTTCCTAATAGCACTCGCTGATAGACGCGGTAGTGCTAAACTTACCATAAGAAACGGCGGGCTTTCCCTCGAATTTTTTCGATGTTTCTGCAACAACTATTGAATATATCTGAAACAAAATAAATCAAATCTTCATGTTAAAATGTTCAGAGAGGCTTTAAATTTAATAAAGCGGTAATTCAGTGTTTCTGTAGTGAGAAAAGAGACTTTTAGGTGAAATATTTTTTGGACTTTGGGGGCCCTTATCTCCCAAACTAAAACAGATCGCCAATTGTTTTTTTCACTTATATTGTTCATAGAGCCAATATGAATACAACGACACCAAGATTTGATGGATATCTGTTGAATCCTAAAATTCGAACAGTTTTAATTTTTTTGCAAAATGTTTCACCAATTTCAAAAATGTGAAAAAATTCCAGGGTATAAAGGGCCAAAAAAGACATCTTATGTCAAAAAATGGCGGTGGACACTTTTTAAGAACACCGAAAAACAAATGACAATAACTATTCTATTTCTTCTAAAAATATATTTTTCGGCTGAAATTCGTGAAAATTTATACGTCTATTCCTTTAATAGCAAAGAATCAATAGAAAAAATCCCCATTCAAAAATTCAATCATTAATATGAATCGAAAAGGCCGCGGGGGCAGATTTACCATTGAAACCCGGCTATACCCTTTACCACATAATCGGAAAGGGGTAATCAGTGGTGGTAAGGAGATGAATATCACGATACTGAAGTTATAAAAATTAGTCCTATTTTTCGAATGGTTTTTCCGACTAAATATCAAAAATAATGCACACGTTCTCTTTTCAGTCAAAATACCCTATTAAAAGTGTACTTTCGAATGACATATCTACTTTTGTGTTAGCTGCTCATCCTCTTTATCATGGCTAACATGATAATAACGAAAAAGAAGAAAAATTCCGAACCTAAATTTACTCTATTTTAAAGCTTCCTGATGGAATTTTAATGTACTTTTATGAAAATCATCAAGTGATCTTGAATCAAAATAATAACGAAAAAATGAACCTCCTTCTTCAATACCTTTGACACATCGTTTTCGTACTAGATCTACAACTCTGCACAGTTCATAGCATTTCTGGCGTATTTCTGCACAACAAAAACCTATTCTGTCGATGAGATCTTTCCGAGCCTGATGACGAATTCGTGGTTAAATTCAACTCTGTCCGTGGGGCCGTCCGGCCGTTAGCACAAGAACTTTCGAAGGGAAGTTCTAGAGACTTGAAACTTTCAGGATTTGTTCGAGTCCCAAATTCCTCAGTTAAGTGCGTTAACCAGCCAAATCGTACAGAGTGTTCCATAAAATATTGTCATACAAAATTTTTGTTCCTCAATATCTCAGAAAATAGGGAACCAATCGGAATGAAATGTTACGGCCAAATGCAAGATGCTGAAAACAAGCCTCATGCATTTTGTGGTCATAGTGTGAACAGAACCATAGAAAATTCAATTGGAATATTGGAATTGGAAAAAAGAAAAAGATATTCGATTCGAGTGAAATTATTTTGTGAATGGAGATCGCTATTCTGTATGTCCATTCGATATTCGTGGCCATTGTTTCAACAACAGAAAGTATCGGGATATAGTCTAAGGTTTCAAAAGAACGGTAGAAAATTCAATTATAATATTGAAAATAATTTTTTTTTATATTTTCATAAATAATAATATTCGATTCGAGTGATTTTTTTTGTGAATAAAGATTGATATGCTGAATCTCCACGTGAAATTTTGTGGCCATAGTGTTAACAGAACCATAGAAAATTCAATTGAAATATTGAAAAAAGAATATTTTTATTTCCATAACAGAATATCCGATTCGTGTGAAATTTATTCTGAGAATGAAAACTACTATACTGAATGTTCATACATAATTTCATGTGGATCGCATCATCAGAACTATAGCATTAATTTTTTTTAATTTATATTCTTTAAATATTTCATTTTCTGAATAATTTTCGGAATATAATTCCGATTGTGCTTAGATTCTGCATTTATACATTTGGTATCAATCACAGGTCTTATATAAAATTTCGAGGTAATAAATAGTCTTATTGCTTCACCAATGAACGAGCGCTCTAAGGCTTCTACACAGGGCTTTTCTTAATTTTTTTAATGAATGAGGAATAGCTAAAGAGCATTCCAAAGTGATTTATCAACTTGGTGAAAGATAGGACCATAATTTCAACTATCAACATTTTAAGTCTGTCTAATACGGCCAACATTTTAATTCCACGAATTGAAATTAACACCATTTTTGCCTAGATTCTCACGAAAAACTGTTGAAATGAGGTGTTCACAATTATAGTCATCTTATTTAGCGATAATGGCGAATAAAGACATAACGAGTTGGAACAAAACAACTTGAGGAATTCAAGAGAACTTAATTGTCTGAAACGAATGTAATACTGCCATTTAAATGGACTGATTCGTTACATTTGGATGAAGGAATTACTTTAAGTATATTACCTACTTTTTTTTGTCAGAACCGCGAATCCTTATTCAATGTTTTTTCTATCAATTTGATTTTTGTGCGCTTGTTTTAGGATACACTCATTTTTCTTTTCTACTACAGTTGATAGACCATTTAAAAATATTAGGAACAGCAGAGGTTCTAAGATGCTTAGATAATCGTCCTGTTGCTATTTGATAATGAACGAGCGCTCAAAAGCACCTGCTGAAAGCTTTTCTTGAATTTTTCATCAGATTGTCCTTCTAGGTATCGCTATTGAGCTCACTCGTATGATTTCCTATTTTCTTCCAGTTTTTTTGAGCGCTGATTCATTGATCTAGCAATAATGCTCTCAACCTCAAAATTCAATATAGGACTTGAGATTCATCTCAAGTAAATGACTGCAAAATATTACCATGATCGGAATTATATTCTGAAAATTATTCAAAAAGTGGGATATGTAAAAAATCGATAATGAAAAAATAAAATTCTATGGTTCTGATGATGCGATCCTCTTGAAATTTTGCAGTAACATTCAGTATATCAATATTTATTCACAAAAAATATTTCACTCGAATGAAATATCTTGTTCTGGAAAAATAAAGTTTCTTCTTTTCAAATTTTCAATTGAATTTAATAGGGTTTCGTTAACACTATGGCCACAAAATTTTGCATGAGGCACATTATAAGCAAAAATTCAAAAATTACAGACATTTGGGCAAAACGATATACACAACTGGAAAATATTAAAGGATAAAAAAAAAATTTCGGCCATTTTCAACTTTGAGAGAAATGGTCCTACACCTACAGGAAATTTAAAAAGGGAGGAGATTGTAGCTCCAAGTGTCTAGTTTTTGGATTAAAACTTCAAAAATTTAAAGTTTCAGTGGTTTTCGGGTAATGATAGAAAAATCAGCTACAAAAAAATTCACAAAATTTTACCACTTTTTTTCTTCTTGTCTATGAGCGTGGAAATTTTATTCTTATATAATCGTTATAATTATGGGATACTTTGTTAATTCAACTTTAATTTATTTTTTGATTGACCTCAATACGTCCACTTCTCGCCGAGATATCGGTTTTCAAATGAAAAATGATCCATTTGTCTTTGATTATCGATTTCTCAGCAACCAATGTTCGCGCAGAAAATTGAAGGATGGTTTCAAGACCTTAAATGAACTCTCATTAATGAACATCCATTGCTTATTCAGAGAAATTTTTTTTCTTCTTGTCGCATCAATATAAAAATTTAACAAAAAAAGGGTTTTTGGGGGTTTCTTGGAAAATCTACTGCTGGATCGAAAATGTTGAGGAAACCAATAATCTTAAGTGTGACTTTCACAGTTCATTATATTGATAAAAACCTTACGAAGAGCCAACTCAAATCAGCGAGTCGTTATTTTGTTTGACTAGATAAGGCAACAAAGAATTTTCTCGAGCTTTTTCCACATTTTAATTGCAGATAGAACATTAATTTAAAAAAAAATTAAATAAACTAACATATTTTCTGTGGATCCTTCAATCTTCGGTTCTGTGTAACCCACCATCAGTGACAAAAATGGATCCTTTTCCATTTGAAGACCGATATCTCCGCGAGAAGTGGACGTACTGAGGTCAATAAAAAAATAAGTTGAAGCTGAATTAACAAAGTATCCCATCATCATAACGATTATGCAAAAATAAAATTTCCACGCTCGTAGACAAGAAAAAAAAAGTGGTAAAATTTTAAAAAAATTTTTGTAGCTGATTTTTTTATCATTACTCGAAAACCACTGAGACTCTTAATTTTGGAAGTTCTAATCCAAAAACTAGACACTTGGAGCTACAATCTCCCTCTTTTAAATTCCTTGTACGACCATTCCTCTCAAAGTTACGGCATGTTGAAAATGGCCGAAAAATTTGGAATTTTTTTTTGATCCTTTAATTTTTTCCAGTAGTGTAGTACTCCTTTCACTAGAACGAGCGCTAAAAAAACAGACCAGAAGGTATTTCAAAAAACTTTTTCTCCTATCAAATAAACCAAGATCTATCAAAATCATGCAGGTACTCATATATGACCACTTGCTTCCTTACACACCTAGAAATTACATTACACGAATTCTCATTCAATTCCTCAACCTTTAAACTTTCAAAGTAGCATTGAGATAACCACGAAATTTCAAATTTCGATCGAACCATTCACTTCTATGCGCTGTCAATGAATCATTCCTCTGACGATAATCAGATCGATCGTACCTTTCTCCGAAAATTTCGCAAACACCCACGATCTAGATAGTTTATCGGTTAATTCTCACACCTGCGACAAATGCTGCTCATCTGATAAGCCAAGAACTTTAAAAAATATAAAAAGTATAACGCCGAGGCAACACGTAATCTAATTACGATCTTTGTAAGGAGATAAATTAAAAGTATTATGCAAAGCGTATCAATTATTGGTGTTGGTACCATTGGAACAGAGAAAGGAAAACCAGTGACGGATCATAGAGAAGATGGAAATGAGGAAGTTGATGTTTCTTTTGTGGTCCTCAAATATCATATGTTCTTGTTATCTCATCGTATGGGTGTTATTTGGTATAGATGAAATAAAATACTATGTAATGTTGTTTGGATTGGTTATTGCTAAATTCGTATATTAGTTACATTCTTCTTTGCGTTTTTAAACTTTGGAATGTCGAATTCGTAATGGAATCGATAGAAATGAATGACAATAATTGCTTATTATATGATTGTTTTGTTACAATTTCCAACGATATTTTGATATAACTGCGGTTCTATATTACTAATAACACGAATTTGTTCATCCTTCAGTTCAGGACTATAGATATTATTGTAGATTATTTTTATAGTCGGCTTTTTACATTACCCAGAGAAATGTCTAACAGTGCCAAATCACCTGATCTTGGTGGGCAATAATTGACATCACCGATTCTGGAGATTAATTGTCTCGGAAATGAACGACTTTTTTAATGATCTAATGGCTTAAGCTCTGAGCAGAAGCTTTTGGGCGCCCGTTCTTTGGTGGAGCAATAAGACTATTACCTCGAAATTTTATGAGGGCTTTGAGATTAATACCAAATATGTAAATGCAGAATCTCAGCACAATCAGAATTATATTCTGGAAATTATTTAAAAAATGAAATATGTAAAAAATAAATACATAATTACAAAAATTAAATTCTATGGTTGTGATGATGCTGATGCTCTCGAAATTTTGTATGAACATTCAGTATATCAGTTTCGATTCACAAAATAAATTCCACTTGAATCGGTTTTTCTATTATGGAATTGAAGTTCGTTTCAATATTCCAATTAAATTTTCTTTGGTTCAGTTGACATATTGGCATGGAAAAAATTAGCATTCAGTATTACCGTCTTCATTCACAAGAAAAATTTTACTTGAATCGGATACACTATTATGGAAATATAAAGATTCTTCTTTTCAATATTCCAATTAAGTTTTCTATGGTTCTGTTACCACTATGGCCACAAAATTCTTCATGAACATTCAGTGTGTCAATATCGGATATTTTTTATGGAAATATGAAGTTTCTTCTTTTCAATATTTCAATTCAATTTTTCATGTTTCTGTTTACACTACGGGCACTAAATTTTGCATAAAGCTTATTATTATCATCTTGCATATGACCGCAACATTATTTTTATTTTGATGGGTTTCGTTTTGTCTGAGATATCGAAAAACATATTTTATGGAACACCCTGTACGATTTGGCTAGTTAACGAGCCATTTGGGAATCTAACTCACCCTGAAGTTTTCAAGTCTCTAGGGCAAGCCCTTCGAAAGTTATCGTTCTAACAGACACGGCCACACGGACAGAATTGAATTTGACCACGAATTCGTCATCAGAAATCGTTTGAGAACATTTTCGGCCAAAAATAAGAAAATTATGGACATTTGGTCAATATAGCACTCGTTCAAGTATAGAACTCAAGTAAAAGCTCTAAAACTTGTGACCAACTTATGTCAAGTACCTACCTAACATTTTTATCAAAGATTATATAGTATAAAGATCGAAAACGACACGACTACAGTGTATGAGCGCCATCTCTGGGTCAAATGTGAACTAATATCACTACCTATAGAAGGGTTAAAATTCTGGTTCTATGATTATAAGTTTCGAAATCAATATACATGGGAAATGTCATTGATTAAAAAAGTGCCAATCAATTCATTTGCACAAATATTATTTCACTTCGAACGGCTTTTGCCGTTAGTGTCGTCTCGAAAAAAGTGGAAAAAAGATTAGTATGTACCTACCCTTCAGTAATGCAGATTACGAACGAGATAGTGAAACATCAACTGGTGTTTTATGGATGTATGCAGGTAAAAGCTATATCTTGGCTTGATCAACGTCAAACATCTGTTGCTATTTCCACGATAGAGGCAGAAATGGTAAATGTTAAGAAAATGTGAAATAGTGGCTGATAGTGAAGCTGGACGGAAAACTAAATGGTTAAAGTGACTATTCAGGAAAAGTTTTCCGTCAATTCAAACAGTGATGGTGGACAACGAAGCTGCAATTGAACTGAGCCAGAAACTGGAATTCCACAGAAGCACTAAGTACCTATATTCATATTCAATCCAGGTATAAATCTTACAATAATACCCTAATATTTCTGTAATATCTTCTATAAATGCATAATAAAAATATTACACATGAAATACTGAATTTTATTGAAAATTATGGATTTAAAATATAAAAATGAAACATCCTGAAGGGAATCCGAATTTCGCATCAATTCTTATTACAGTTTTCTTTATATGATTTCTAATCCAAATTACAGATTTTATACAACAACTGATCTTCAGTGCCATCTCTGGGTCAAATGTGAACTAAAAAATGTAGTCGATTTTTAGTACTACGAATGTAGGGCCGTTTCCTTTCTTTCTATACTCTATAATCTATGATTCTTATGTTAGTGTCTCGTTCAAATTTTCAAAGAGCTTATTTGTCTACATTATTTATTTATGTATATTGTTCATAATAAACCCTCTTGGAATACGATATCCAGCCGACACTGGCTCCAGTGGAATCTGTTAATGAAACAGCTTAAAGATGATTATCACGCATCATCTCTATCTTAGCCGCTCCAGGAGATGATTTGTTTTTTGATGTCTCAAGGATGTTCTACATCTGACGCACCTAAACTGTCTATTAAAAATGTTACTGTATGTACATTTCATCCGTTTATTACTGCTAAAGGTCACAGACGATAAAAGTGTACTTGTAGTTCGTACGGCCACAGATGTAGGTACATAAACTTTTGTTGGCCCAGGCTATAAGTTCGATGTATGTACCTCGTAAATTTTACTTTTAATATCCTTGTTTCGTCGGAGAAATACGACTTTGCGATGCTCGAATGGTTTCTGCGAACGTTTGTTGAATGTTGCAAAGTCTTTAATACAGAATGATTCATTTGTTTCTTGAAAATTCAGGGGAATGTGTTCTTCTATGACTCTCAATGATAATATAAATTATTTTGAGATGAGATTTTACCAAATCTCCCATATATTAAACAGTATAGCTTGTGTTGTTTCGAAGTATTAGTAGAGGAAAATGTACACGGCAAACCATACATTTCTGCGTTTGATACAAGAGCACCGAGAAAAAATCTGATTAGAAAAATTGCAGATATGAGCACATCATACACAAATGATAACAATCACCTCGTTACCCTGAAGACGTAGAGTGTGTTGATCTGATAATGCAGAAGTAAAAGAGTATCACCACAGAATTTTTATATATTATATTTTTATGCTTTCGGGAAAAAACATACCACTCCTTTACACCATAGCTTTTCTTAGAAAATTTTAGAAAATAACTTCCCCCCCAAACAATGAAGTAAGTAATAAAAATACGAGTAAAAATATTACATCTGTGCCACAAAGTCTTGTCGCATTCAAACTTTTCTTTGAAATTCAAAGAGAACTGCTCTAAAGCCGGGAGGGTTTATCAAACCAGATCTGGCTTTCCAAGTAATAATTTGTCGGAAACTCTAATGTTCGAGGAACTGTCTACCAGAGCTGTGCCGAGCACTGAAGAAAAGTGCTTCGAGCACAAAGCACTAAGCCCTATTGAAAAGTGCTCGGGAATCTCGAGCACTAAGCCCTTAATTTTTGAAGAATGCTCGCGATTACTAAGCACTTTTGGAAAGTAATTCGTTTACACGAGCACCGAGCACTAAGCACTTTTCAAAATCAAACTTAATATTTTCCATCCAAATATCTCTTGGTTTGGAATTTTGATTTTTTCTTTTTAATGTTATCGTGTTTTGAACTGGACATAATTGAAATTGACAATAGGTTTTTTTTAGCGAGTCGTTTAATAGATATTTAATCAACTAGGTTATTTGAGAGAGCGACTAATGGTCAAGATATTTTAAGGCGTTCGCTCCGCTCACGCATTAATTGTTCGAGACCATTGATTAACTGGGTTGATTACAAGATTTTTCCGACGACATCAATATGAATTGCATAAAAATTCTTGATTGAAATAAACTCTTATTTTTCACAAGACATACATTTGACATAAATATAAATGTCTATATTTCGATGTTTCTGTTGAGTTGAGACATTACTCTATCGCTTCTGAATGCTTTATGTTCGTTTGTTCATGGAAATAGCACACTGGAACAGCATCAATTAAATATCAAAATTGGTCATTTATATTAATTTTTATACAAATTAAAATCACCTTTTGGGTCGACGAAATAATTATTTTTGATAAATTCCGGATATACAGACAGGTTACCATGACGACATAACAAAAAAAGTTCTAGAGAAAGAGTGACGTCTTGTCAACAAATTAGATGGAAATGTTTCTTATGGTTTTTTGAGCTCTATATGGCATTCATTCAGTTAACAAACTGTAACTAGAATATTCGCCAATAAATTACTTGAAATCATGATAAAAGATACCTGAATCGTAAGTTGAAAAAAGGTCGCATTGCTCCATCATAACAATCTGTTTTTCTTGTCGAAATAATGAAAACATAACAACCACAAAGTCCATAACATACAGCGAGATTGTTTTCTTAACACCAGTGTTTGTAATGCAAGAAAATATGAACAAATTTTTTATCTATAGAAATGAAACGAAAAAAATATTTTAGTTCTTTGTCTATTTGAAGCACGCGAAAGTCTGCCATTTCCATGTCCCAACAAGTACATGAAGGGCTTAGTGCTTGGTAATTCCTGAAAGTGCTTGGGAGCACTTTGGTGCTCTTTCGAATTACTCAGCACTAAGCCCTTTCGAAAAATTCGCGAAGCACCAAGCACTAAGCACTGGTCCAATCAAGTGCTCGCGAGCATAGTGCTTACGAGCACGAAAGTGCTTCGAGTGCTTTCACGAGCACTAAGCACAAGGCTTCGGCACAGCTCTGCTGTCTACAGGGTGATCATTCTATTGATTCAAGCAGAATATCCTGAGAGTTATTGGCTTCATTATTTTCATCCACGAAGTCCTTTTTGAGCGCTCGTCCTACTTAAACGAGTTCTATATCGTTTTGCCTAAATGTCTGTAACTCAAATTGGCGAAAAAAATTATGCTAGTTGGAGGTATGAAATTCTTGCCCAACTAGCACAGATATTTTATAATTCCTAACTGTTCGTGCTGTTTTATTTTATAATTGCTTTATGACTGCTCGTCGAAAGCAATTTTGTTTTATTGAAATTGTCAGGGACACAATTGAGCTTTTGAGAAGTATTTTGCTTTATAAGATAGTCGTAAGAACGTTCTTAGTGCAAAAATATAAAACAGTTTTACGACAAGTCATAATATTGTTTTATAAACGTTTACACAACAATTGCTAGAAACATGTCAGCCTACCGAACAAATTTGTTTCATAATAGATTTATACCGGTGTTATCTGATACTAGTTTGCTTTTTTGCGAACATCTATAAAACTGTTTTATAAGCGCTATGTAAAACATTTATAAAATTAATTTATTAATGTTTTCTTTTTGATATTACTGCTGTCTAAAGCAAATTGCACTCAGAAGCCACATTAAAAAAACTATTATATAATTATAATGAACTCTGTCATAATACAAATCATATAAAATAATTATAAAACAGAAAAGTTTGTGAGGACTCAGAAGCATTTATTGATACATTTATAAAACAAATCGCTATTTTACTATTATTTTTTGATCTTGAAGTGCATGACACGCTCGTGAACTCTTTATTATTATGAATTCGCTAGGTAAATCGAAGAAAGCTAAAAAAAAGTGGAGCATGTTACAGAAAAGTTAAAAATGCTACCAAAATATTATTGGTGATGAATTTATTATTTGTAATAATATACCGGCACCGGATCTCCCTATAAAGGAAGCAACAGGTGACCCGCTATCAGATAAATCAAATGATTGAACTTCAAGTGATGCTGTTGAACCAAATGGTTGACAACTGACACATCGTTGTACTAAGAATGAGGTGTATAATGAGTATATGAGAAAATATACCTAGTGTGCCATTTGAAAACCAAAGAACTGATTCATTTGCGGTAAAACCGGAATTTTCTCTGAGTTGAATTGTTCCCATCCGAATGTATTTCACATTAAAAAAAAACGAAATCGATAACATGAAAAGTACTCGAATGCTAGCGTGTTTCCATATTCTGTTGACACCCGGTATAGGTCTACAAGTATAATTATGTTTTTTTTACACCGACCCTTTTTTCTTGCAGTACGTCTCTGTATGACGAATATATACCAACAGATTGAAATAATTTATAAAACTCTCTCATAGAGCAAACATATTTTATAAGAACTCTCAAGGTGGAAAAAGTATTTTATAACATGGCAGCCATATTTTGTGTTGTTCTAATTCCAGTTTACAGCGGCCATTATTAGGTGTACTACAAAAAATTATTTTTTAATGATGAAATGCATTAACTGACTACTTTAGTATTCGTATAATTGTAAAAGATGTATTCTTTGAAATATTTTATTACATAACAGGTCAAAATGAGGGAAAAATACACCATTATATTTTTGACATTTTCTCGTAAAACTCTATAAAAACCAAGATATTTGCAGCGCTTGAAAATTTTGTTATACATGTCTCATATATTATACAGAAAAATTTCTTTGGCAGTAAAATCAACCGTCAGATAGCAAGTGGAATTTTTGTCTGTCTGGTATTGGGTATGTACCTACTTATCAGGACTAAATGTATTATGGCTGACTTAGTGACAAATATAACTCAAACATATGTACTTTACTTGCCTTTTTGTTGTCTTAAGGACCATTAAAAAATAAATTATTCTCAGAGGGTATACTTTAGCAACAAAAAGTAATATTTCATCCTATAACTGTTTTCAATAAAACTATTTTATAATTGTTACAAACTATGTTTTATAATTATTTTATAAATGTTTACACAATTATCCGGTAAAAGCGGCGGAAGCCATAATAAAATAAACTAAAGAACAAAATTGCTGCACAAGAGTGCGCCCTTTTTGGTTTTATAGTAGTTGTGTAAACGTTGTTAAAACGTTTATAGCGACATTGATATTTTATAAAAAATGTTCTGTAAACGTTCCCAGGACATTTATAAAACATAAATTGTTAGTTGGGTGATAATTTACAATTTATTATGCCGTTTTTTGAGCTATTTCCATCAATTCCAAATGTCTGTTGTTTTCGAATTTTGGGCCGAAAATGGTATCAAACAACAGGGATAGACTCCCTGAAGACGAATTTGTGGTCAAATTCAATTCTGTCCGTGGGGCCGTCCGTTAGCACAATAACTTTCGAAGGGATAATCCTAGAGACTAGAGATTTTCAGGGTGAGTTTGGGTTCCGAATGGCTCGGTTGAGTTCGTTAAACAGCTAAAACGTACAGGGTGTTCCATAAAATATGACCATTCAATTTTTTGTTCCTCAATATCTCAAAAATACGAATCCAATCGGAATGAAATGTTACGGCCAAATGCAAGATGCTGATAACAAGCCTCATGCAAAATTTTGAGGCTATAGTGTGAACAGAACCATAGAAAATTCAATTGGAATATTGAAAAAAAGAAATTTCATATTTCCATAAAGTGAATTATTTTCTGTAAATGGGGATCGATATTCTCCATGATGAGGAATCCGCAGCCAAATTCAATTGTGTCTGATGGGCCGTCCGCCTATGCGGCCGTAATCACGATAACTTTCGATGGAGACTTTAGATTCTCAAAATTTTTGTTCCTCAATATCTCAGACAAAACGAAACCAATCTAAATGACATTTTACAGACAAATGCAAGATGCTCATAAAAACCTTATGCAAATTCGTTGCCATAGTGTTTACGGAACCAAAGAAAATTCAATTGAAATATTGAAAAAAGGATCTTTCTACTATCATAACAAGATATCCGATTCGACTGAAAATTATTTGTGAATGAAGATTGATATACTGAATTGTTGGTTTGATACATATTTCATTTTTCGGAAAATTTCCAGAATATAATTGCGATCGTGCAGAGATTTTGTCTCAAGTCTCAAGTCCTATACAAAATTTATTGCGCCACCAATGAACGAGCGCTCGAAAGCACCTGCTCACGGCTTTTCTTGAATTTTCTATTTTCCCTTCAGGTTTTTCATCATTTTGTCACAAAGTTCACAGATTTTCAATTCGACGAAAATGTACTAATCCACACATGTCTGATTAAATATTGATGAGCCAGGTGATCTTCAATTAATTAAACAAATATTTGAGTGTTGATTTCATAATTCACTAATGAAATTATTATCGTTTACGTGAGATTGAATCAATAACTGTATTAGACATTATTATCTGAACTATTTCACCACCAAGGAAGATTCTCTAGATATGATAAGTAATTAAATGTCTTGGAATATATTGGGAAAATATAGATTATTTTATCAGAAACTCGATATATCGATATTTATCCAGCGTTTATATTTTATAATCCATGATAAAATTTGTTTTCAGCGGAATATTTCCATCTTAATTCAAATAATCATCAAAAATTCTTTCCTACTACTAATCTAATTATGAGGATTTGCAAAGTTCCCTATCGTAATAGCTTACAAAATTTCAACTACTTAATTTTTCTGCAATATTCATTGTATGAATTAAATTCTGTATTTATATATCACATAATACTGAAATATACAATAAACAAGTATAATTATTTCACTTAAAGCGCACGTTATACTTAAATGTTTTGCCCAAATGTCTGTATATTTCGAATTGAGACCCGAAAATGGTATCAAACAATAGAGTTCGAGGTCCTGATGACGAATCCGTGGTCACATTCATTTCTGTCCGTGGGGCCGTTAGCGCGATAACTTTCGAAGGGATTGTCCTAGAGACTTGAGATTTTTAGGGTGAGTTCGGTACCCAAATGCCGCAGTTAAGTTCGTTAACCAGCCAAATCGTACATGTTATTCCATAAAGTATGGCCATTCAAAATTTTTGTACCTCAAAATCTCAGACAAAACGAAACCAATAGGAATGAAATTTTGTGGCTTCTTGCAAGATGCCCATTACAAGCCTCTTGCATTGCTCTACATTGTGACCATAGTATTAACAGAATAATAAAAAATTAAATTGGAATATTTAAAAAAAGAATCTTCATATTTCCATTACGAGATATCCAATTCGAGTGAAATTTATTTTGTGAATGAACAATGATATACCTACTGAATGTTCATGCAGAACTTCAATAGGATTTAATCAGCAGAACGACATAATTTTTTTTAATTATTGATTTGTTACATATTTCATGTTTCGAATAATTTCCAGAATATAATTCCAAGATTTTGCATCATATACTTAGCATGATCATGTTCTAAACAAAATTTTGAGGTAATAGCATTAACGCTCCATCAATGAATGAACGCTCAAAGGTACAGGGTTTTTATAAATGATTGTAACAGCGTAGTTGGCTTTGGATCACGGAATACCAAACTCTAAGCAATCAGAGCATAGCATGATCATAGAATTCTGTGGTTTGCATAGGAAGCGCAAAATGAGAACAATCCAAAGCCAACTGCGCTGTTACAATCATTTATAGAGACTCTGTACCTGCTCAGGGCTTTTCTCAAATTTTTCAGTAGTACAGACATTTATTACTATCAAAAAATGAGTTTGTTATGGTTTCAACCAAATATTCGGTGAATTTTCATAATTTTTATGATGATTGTCTTCATCAAATGAAACACTGTCGCATTTTATATATTTTGATATAAAATGATAATTTCATTCGAAGGAATTGATAAAACATTTCAAACATCTTCTCTCATAAATAAACCATTATCATATCAGGCATCAGTATTTGTATTTCGAAAAATAAAACAACTGTTATTGCCTGTATTAATTTACTTTCGTACATTGGAATAATTATGAGTTTTTCCTATTTTGGTTGAAAAATTCAATTTGAAGTTTTCTCCACTTCTGAATAGAGTGAAAAAGATTAAGTATGGATATTTTCTTATCTTTATCGAGTTTTCATCATAGTCAAATGAAAGTAAAGAACTCTTTTAATACTCACGTATACTGATATACACTAATAAGTACTCACCTATTTTATGATATCAATATACGTGATACTTTATTCTGATTCATATTAACCGAAAAAATAGATAATGATTCACATTAATCTAGAAAAAATACCGATTTTTGTCAATATTTCATTTGCCTCTTTTCAAATATTATCGATATGTTTTCTGCATCGAGATACATCTTTTGATTCATAAACAATTCCAATGTAGTCAAACTTGAAAATTGTTCGATGAAGTATCTACTCACTGAATGTAAATGTTTTAACAGTAGATGTATCAATATTCTCTAGTAGCGTTAATATCGAATTTCACTCAAATAAAATATTATTCTTGGATTTCTACACGTTTTTCAATTATAATTCAAAAAAACGTGAAATATAATTCACAAAAGTAAATTGATTTTCAGAAGATGGATATTGTAAGTCAGAATAGTGAGTTGATATTCAGAATAGAGAATTTAAAATATATTTTGAAATATTAATGTGTATTTCAGAAATAAGAAATGGTAATTCAATTTGCCGTTCCTGAATTTCAATTAACTGTTCTGAATTACAATTTTGTTTTTCTGAATTCCGACTTCCTAATCTCAATTACAATTTCGTTCTTCTCAAATTAAATCGAATTAACTATTCTCAAATTCAATTTCTAATTTCTGAATTATATGTTCTCTTTTCTGCAATTGAACTTTGATTTTCTGAATTACAACTATAAAAGGTGTATTTCATTTCATTTAATCTACATATTTTGAATTGACGAATATGTTACCAATGAAAATAATTTATTTTGTACATCAGAAAAAATCATGGTGCAGTGAAAACATGTACTAAATTTCATGTAAATACAGGGTGTCCCGGGAGGAATGCGACAAAAAGATACCAAGGAGGACTCTCATCAAGAGGTTTTAATCGTTTGAGGGCCTTCGTTTGGAATATACAGGGTGATATTCATTTGATGGCTGAAATTTCAAAGTTGAATAACTTTTGAACTATTGGACCGAATGATTTCAAATTTGCAAGTTTTGTCACCCTTTACGATTGCCATCTCTCACTTTCATTTTCTATTTTCATGAATATTGAAACAGGCTGTCGGTGAACATTATGTTTTTATTTTATTTTCGTAACCACAAAGAATCAATCATGAGAAAAATTCAAAATCTCTGCTTGGCAAGATCATACAGGGTGATCAAGAAGTGAGCAAAAAGATTTCACGAACTATGAAATTTAACTCATAAGTTCATGTTCCTAGATCACTCTGTATGACAGTGCCAAACAGAGATTTTAAATTTTTCTGTCGCATTCTTCCCGGGATACCCTGTATATGCAATACCATCACAGTGTTTTATAATATAATCAAGAAGCACCCTGTATAAATAAAAACGAAATCTATCAACTTGAATGAAAGTGTCATAATTTAATCAATATCACCAACCAAATTAATAGGTACTAAATTTCAAATTCAATGAATGAGATACAGTATAATGTATACAATGTTAAACTTTTTCACAAAAGTAACATGTAACCTAACCTAACCTAACCTAAATTAAATGAAAAAATAAATAATGTGAAAAATGAAATAAATATAAAAATGATGCGAATGAAATAAATAATATCAACCAAAATCAATGAGGAATATAGCTTCTGAACATTTCTTCATCCATTTGAGGCATTTGCATCATATTCTTATTTTTCAAAGATGGTATAAACAACAGCAGACACAAAATGCCGATGAAACTGACAATTTTTTTAAAAATCACCAACTTCAGGATGATTTTTCCGATAGTGAACAAGTCTAATTTATACTTGAATTTATCGAATATGCTCTCTATCAAAGAATACGGTATTCCGTTAAACGCTGGGGGTGGTGCATATACAGGCTGTGGAGGTCCATATACAGGCTGTGGTGGACCATATACAGGCTGTGGTGGATGATGGATTGGTGGACCATACACGGGCTTTGGGGCACTATGGATTGGTGCTCCATAAATAGGTTCTGGTGGTCCGTAAGATGATTCAGGAGGTCCATAACTGAAAAGGTTTATTTTTATTATTTTATTCATTTTTTTATACAATGTGGCTAACTCTAGACAGGATGTTCGAAGTTATTGGAAACATGGCTTTTTAGGCAAAAACCACCGCTCTATCTTTTTAAAATATTTTCATACACCAGTGTTCCCAGTTATGTCAAAAAGAACTTAAGACTTGGAAATGTCATATGAGGTGGCATTCATGTTATAAAATTTTCAGAATATGTTTCTTCACATTATCAGATACCTAGTGCAAAATCCAATGGCGACGCTAGGGAAGGGCCCTCTCTGAATTTTTGCTGCATCCCGTGAAATGCTGTCCTATGCTAAACAGAACTGGTAGAAATTGGGCTAGTAGACCCACGCTGAAAAATCCTGACCCCTCCTCGGCTCCCCTTCTTTTCAGGAGCTGCCGTCGGCACTAAGAAAATGTCTGATATTCCAATTTTTGTATGATAACATTCTTTGATTCCAAAAATTTCACAATTTGAGTATAGAAAGATGGTATAACATTTGAAATGGTATATTATGCAGTGGGAGTATAATAATGATAGCCATATTTCAACGGTGAAGTTCAGGCTACGAGCCGTAGGCGAGTGAATAACAGCCGTTATGCTCGAGTAGCATACTTTACTTTATCCAGGACTACTCAATATTTTTCTTGAAGATTTTAACATTTGGCAACCGCGACAAGACCCTTCTATGACAAGCGTGGAAAAAGTCAAGTTGACACATGAGAACTGATCATTGTATATTTTGTAATAAAAAAGCTTCAATTGATATAATGAAAGCCCTCGATTGACCAGGTGCGCCCAAAATTGATAGTTGGAGTACTTTAGAATACTGAAGAAATACCAATTTAAAAAATATTATATCAAAGCTGAATCTATAAAGCATCTGACAGCAGCGAATTATGATCTCATTATTCCCTCGAGATTATTGGGTATATTATTAAAGCCGAGCACAGAGACGTACAATGAACGGATTTTACAATAGTCGTGGATAAAGAAAATTTATTCTTCAGTATATCTCAGGATATACTGGGCATTCCATATAAAAAGACGTTCTTTTTATGATTTGTGTATTGGGTCCGTAATTAATTGGATTTTGCGCAGCCCAGTATGATTAGATACATATTTTACTATACGTTTATGATACACACGATATTAGTGATTTTTGCCAGAAATTTAGTTCTCTAGAGCGAAGACTAAAGAGAAAATGATAGAAAACGCCCCTACAACTCTAGTACTAAAATCCGATTACGTTTTTCGGTGAGTTGATTAATTCTGACACATAGACGGCGCTAAGAATGATAACTTTTTCAATACAGAGAACGGTAATAATAGGCGCCAAATTCAAATTGACTGATTTTTACGTATTAAATCAAATTAAGACATCGAGCCCAGAAAAAAATCGATAAAATAAAGCTAGTAGGACTTTACTTCGTAATCAGGATGTTATTTTTCATCTCAACATTATAAGATTATATTAAATAGAATACAAATCAATAATTTAATCACATATCAGTTACCGAATTATCAAAACAATTAAAAATAAACCACAATCCGAAGATGGAATTGAAAAAAATAATTAAAATTTCAAAAGGATAGTGCTTCTCCATTTGTTTTAATTCGATCTGTCGAAAAATGCTCACTGCACATTCTATAACAGCTACTGAGACTGATATCTTTTCGCCCAGAAAACTCTATCCGTTTGAGAGCACTGAAACTAAAAAGCAGTGAGAAACAGAGATACATGACACGAGTTTCAATACCCATATTTCAATTTTTTTTGGAATGTAAGAAATGCAAGTTCAGGATTAGCCTATTTTTATTTTTGCTCCGTAATCCTTCTTTTGAATTTCAAAAGATGCACACACAAAATAGATAAACACAAACACAATAAGAAACGCAACTAAAATGAAGCCACCAATAGATGCAATGTTTTCAAATGTCCTTGTTTTGCTCGAAATGGCCTCTACAATCTTTGATTTTACCCATTCTCCCTAATTTCAGTAGGTACTTAATCCTGACACTCCTTAATCCTTACTCTAGAATACGAAAAATAAGTAACTCAATCAATTACCGAAAACTGAAAGCGATAAAAAGAGTAAAACAGAGATATTCATGAAGCCACGAATTATCTGAAAATTATACAGGGTGTCCCGGGAAGAATGCGACAAACGGAAACCATGAATCAAGGACATCAAGGAGGACTCGCAACAAGAGGTTTTAATCGTTCGCAGGCCTTCGGTTAAGATATACAGGGTGATATTCATCTTATGGCTGAAATTTCAAAGTTGTATAACTTTTGAACTATTGGACCGAATGATTTCAAATTCAGAAGTTTTATCACTCTTTAGATTGCTAATTGAATAAATCAGATCCGGACTAGAAAAATTTTTGACTTTTTCCATGAATACTGGAAAACCCTGTAGGTGAACACAATGTTTTTATTTCATTTTCGTAACCACGAAGCACCAATCAATGAGAAAAATTCAAAATCTCTGCTTGGCACGGTCAAACAGGGCGATCAAGAAATGAGCAAAAAACAAAAAACTCATCAATATGGTGAACGCCAAAGGGTTTAAAGAAGTTAAAGAAGTTAAAAAAAAACATTACCCCATGAGTGAAATTTCAAAGTTCAATAACTCTAGAATTATTGGACCGAATTATTTCAAATTAGGGAGTTTTGTCACCCTTTACGATTGCAATCTTTCAATATTCCAGAAATTGGAGAAATCAGATCCGTACTAGCAAAATTTTGGACTTTTTATGTTTTCATGAATATTGAAACCCCCTTTACGTGAACATCATGTTTTTTTTTCATTTTCGTAACCGCAAATAATCAATTAATGAGAAAATTCCATTGAATGAATCTGTACTTCATAATAAATATTATTTCAAATAGTTTTGTCACCCTTCCTTTTATGACTGAAAACGAATACTAAGGTTTATGTAGAGAGTTCAGATCAAGAAATCGAATAAAAAAAAAGTTTTTACTCTTCACTCTAAAACAATAAACAGCAAATAAGTTGGAAGTATTCGATCTAAAAAACAAATTGAATGGAAAATTTTTCAGTTCCGGAATTGATCAAAATGGTATTCAATCATTTCAATACATTTTGAAGCAAGTTGATGAAGTTGTCCGTCAATTTGAGGAAATTTTCAAGGAAGGCAGTATTGAAGAGTGACAAACTGTAAAACTCGAAGTGATTTCACGGATAAAATCAAGATTTATCGAACTATGAAATTTAACTCATAAGGTCATGTTCCTAGGTCACTCGGTATAACAGTGTCAAGCAGAGATTTAAAACTTTTCCCATCAATTGATTCGTTATGGTTACTAAAATGAAAAAAAACATAATGTTTACGTACAGGGTGATGTTCAATGTTCAATGTCTGAAATTGTTCTAGTCCGGATCTGATTTATTCAAATTCAGAAATATTGACAGATGGCACTCGTAAAGGGTGACAAAACTTCCAAATTTGAAAAAATTCGGTTTGATAGTTTAAGAGTTATTGAACTTTGAAATTTCACTCATAAAGTAATGTTTTTTGCTCGCTTCTTGATCACCCTGTATGACCGTGCCAAGCAGTGATTTCGAATTCTTATCATTGATTGATTCTTTGTGGCTACAAAAATGTAATAAAAACATAAAGTTCACGTACAGGGTATTCCAATATTCATTAAAATAGAAAAAGTTCAAAATTTGGCTAGTCCGGATCTGATTTCTTCAATTTCTGAAATTTTGAAAGATGACAATCGGAAAGGGTGACAAAACTTGCAAACTTGAAATCATTCGGTTCAATAGTTCAAAAGTTATTCAACTTTGAAATTTCAGCCATCAGATGAATATCACCCTGTATATTCCAAATGAAGGCCCTCAAACGATTGAAACCTCTTGATGAGAGTCCTCCCTGATGTACTCGATTCATGGTATCCTTTTGTCGCATTCTTCCCGGGACACCCTGTATAATATACAAAGGTGTCTTCTATCACCTAAATATAAAAGTGGTTGGTACTTTCTTAAATGGAAATATAGATATTCTTTTTTCCATATTTCAATTGAATTTTCTATGGTTCGGATTATGCCATCCTCTTGAAATTCTGCATGAACATTCAGTTTATCTGTCTCCATTCATAAAATAAATTTGACACGAATCGGATATATTGTTATTGAAATATGAAGTTTCTTCCTTTCAATATTAGAATTGAGTTTTCTATGGTTCTGATTATACTTTGACAACAAACATTTTCACGTGACTTTTCATGAGCGTCTTGCATGTGGCAGCAAAATTTCATTTCAATTGGTTTCGTTTTGTCAGAGATATTGAGGAACACAATTTTTGAATTGTCATATTTCATTGAACAGCCTGTATTTAGGAACCGAAATCACCCTGAAAATCTCAAGTCTCTTGAACAATCTTTTCGGAAGTTATCGTGCTAACGAACGACGGAATTGAATTTGACCACTGATTCGTCATCAGGGAGTCGAATTCGTGAATAATAAAAATTTGGGCGAAATGATATACTTAGCACACGTTTAAGTAGAACGAGAGCTCAAAAAGTGTGTTTACTTCTAGACATTCATCTTTTATATCCAGTCAGATAATCCAATAATTCAGAATAATATAAAATATTTTGCGATGTGCATGGAATTTCCAACTGAAATAAGTCTAAAACCCCATAAATCTTGCAGAAAACTCTGAACGTCAGCTGCTGAAATGCAACAGTGCCTCTAAAACCGCTGTACCGACATGATGAATGTTATAACCTAACAAACCTTCGCAGAAATGAAAAATCGTCCTCGCCAAGAAATAAACGAAACCCAGAATTCCTTTCCAGAATAAAACGACACAAACTCGGAGAATTTTCACCCGCAGTCAGCTTATCAACAAGTTTTCCAGCTCTCAGATATGAATTTCCGCCATTTCCATAATGAAAATTTCAGTTTGAGTTGAATTTTCATTCCGACCATATTTTTATCCAGATTGTGTGGTCTAGAACTCAACAAAAACGCTGCAAAATGAGCTCAATTAAATTTGAATGATTTCAATGGGGTGGTTTCTGCCTCTGGTCATTCATTCCAGTTTTTTTGCTAACTTTAGGATTGCGAAACTGTGTTATTGTAGTTATGAAAACAGATTGCGTTTTTACCGCTTGGTGGCGGTTTTTGTTCAGTTTTATTCGGGGAATGATCAGAGATGGGTGATTGGGAATGTCCTATCTTGAATTTAAGAGGGTGTTACTTGTAAATTACTGGTGTAAATTTCATAAAATTATTATTGTAATTGTGATGATATGAAGGGTGTTTTATCATAAACTGGACACACATATTCGTGTAAGGGACACCGGGAGAATCATTTTTGCCTTCTACAATCTATCCCGTTTTCACGGCATAAGCGAAATACGTAATTTTTGAGCAAGATTCTAATGAATGTGGTCATTTATGTATAACATTTAAAGTAACGGTTTTGGTCGAATCTCAGTATTTTTGGGGACTCTATTCAAAAAAGTTGACGAACTCCGAAAAAAGGTTACAAAATGGATGAAAACCTGCAATAATCCAAATTTTTTTTTCTACAAGCGTGCACTTTCATTCTCTTTCCCGCACGTATTTCAATTCGTAAAGAGTCACATTGCCAAACAGTGTGGGAAAAACCACTGCTATTCCATTACCTCACGCAAATGCGTGTGGTAATGGATTAGCAAGGGTTTTTCTCGCACGCTTTTTCTAAAGATAAATTAACTTCAATATTAAATATCATAGACCTGGAAATGTTATTGTCACTTTGACATCGATAAAAAAAGGTGCATCCTTTTTTATCGGATAAAAACTTCTCTTCCTCAATATGTCAATTAGTCTGTCAGATTTTTGAATTTTGAACATATAGTGCTTTCATTTTGAATCGGTGTGGTATTTAACTTTGTTGATATAAGAACCCAAAAGATGAATCGTTTTGGTGAAGTTGTTCATCCATATATTCTGTCGTTAATTTATCTTGCCAAAAAACACTCGAGCTTTTCTTTTATCAGATAAATTTCTCTTCAACTCAGAGTTTTGCCAATCACTGAATTTGCTCGAAAAACTGATATCAGATAAAATCGTGTCAGTTTTTCTCGTAAAATTAGTGATTGGCAAAACTGTTTCGTTACAAAGAGAAATTTATCCGATAAAAAAAAGCTCTTGTGTTTTTACTGTTGATCAATTCACATTTGATCTGTGTGTTGAAATCGATCTCGTATAAGCGCTTGTAGAAAAAATATTGTTCCTAACTCGTGCGGAAGTGTTTTTCCCGCACTCAACTGCTTACCCAAACTCCGCTTCGCGTCGTTTGGGTAACGGCAGTTTCGTGCGGGAAAATATCACTTTCCGCACTTATTATGAAAATAACTATTGCGGTTGCCAAATTGAACACAATTTTCTACGAATATCTGTGAAAAAAATTCTCCAAAAATTGAACACAAATTTTTTTACATGTCTACAGTGATGAAAAAATTTCACCCGAAATGGATGAAATTTTGTACAATTATACTTCTTTAATTATCAATCACGAATATGAAAACACAATTGTAAAATATCGAACGGTTTCGTTATCACAGTCATTCAAATGTTTCGGTAAGACCTCTGAAACAATAAAAATATTGTTTTGAGTTCTAAAGTCGAAATGATTAAATTATTGGTAAACAATCTAGATGAATTTATAAAAAACCGACGTAGGTATTTAAGAGGGAAACGAGACTGTTCTAAAGATATTAAAATTCGTTTCCAGGCAACTGTAATTCGTAGTTCATAGAGTTTGATTGGAATTTGAATTTCACTGAATATAATTTAGCCAGTAGTCAAATTCTATGAACTACGAACTACCGTTGCCTGGAAACGAATACTAGTATCCTTAGAATAGTCTCGTTTCCCTATTTAATACCTACATCGGTTCGAGTCCCAACTAAGTTACTGAATTTTTTTTATGAATTCATCAAGAATGCTTGGACATACCAATAATTGGATTATTTCGACTATAGAACTCAAAACTATTTTCTTTTATTCTTTCAGAGGAACATTTGAATGACTGTAGTAAGGAAACCGTTTGATATTTTACGATTCCATTTTCATACTCGTGATTGATAATTGAAGAAGAACAATTGTACAAAATTTCATTCATTTCGGGTGAAATTGTTTTATCGCTGAAGACATGTAAAAAAAATTTGTGTTCGATCTTTGAAAAAATTTTTTCACTGAAATTCTTAGAAAATTGTGTTCATTCAGAAAATAAAATTCAATTTCACAACCAAAAAAAAATTTGGAACATTGCAGGTTTTCCGCCATTTTGTAAGTTTTTTTCGGGGTTCGTCAACTTTTCTGAATAGAGGACCTACATATACTGAGATTTGACCAAAAATCGTTACTTTAAGTGTTATACATAACTGACCACAATCATAAGAATCTTGCTCAAAAATTACGTTTAATATCCTCTCTCTCGCTTACGGAAACGGGATATATTGTATGGGGCAGAAATGATTGTCCCGGTGTTTTTCGCACGAATTGTATATGTTTTGTATTATGTTTGTCCATTTTATGATGAAACACCCTGTATAGGAAGCCTATGAGTTAATGGCACACTAAACTTTCATCACGAACAACGTGAAATATTTTTTGAGCTGAAGTGTTGCCGATTATACCTAAAAATACTGACAACATGGAATTTAATGTGAGAAACATTTTATATTATGGCATTTGATATTATTCCTAGCTTCCTGAATATTTTTTTACAAAACCATATTTCTCGAAATTTTGATATCTATACCTAATATGGAATGAATTCAAATAAAATTATTGACGTAAATCACCTAGGCTTTTCGAAATGAAAACAAATTATTTGGTTCACATATTATGAGAACGGAATAAAAGAATAGAAATCGGTATTGATTTTACTTATATTTCGCACGAAAAATAAGAAAATCTATCAATTGCTCAAAACTTACAAGAGATAGGTAAAAGAAGTATTTGACAACAAATATTCGTAAAATAAAGTCAACGTTGCAGAATGTACCCGGCCTCGTCAGACGAGCTTGCGAGTTATCAGAGAACTCTATGCAATATTGACAACATTGCGTATCAATCAGAAAGGAAAATAAACAACATAACCTAAAATTTTAATATACACAGTGGAATATGCCAAATTTCTATGGCCAACCGACGGCTCAAACTTTCGTTAACGGACTATAGAAGTGCTATAATACACAGGGTGTCTTATATTAAATTTCAAATTTGTAAGTACCTACTTTTCGATATAACCGACAACTGAGCTCTATTTTTTTATAGTAAGTATAGCAGAATGAACTTATCAGAAACCCAATCCAAAAAAAATGTTTTTTTCGGGGTCACATATGTAATTCTTGAGTCGTAAAAAATTTATTATGGGGGTTTTCGAGGTGTTTATTGATTCCGAAGTTTTTAACTTCTTGCTTTTCTTGAAGTTTCTCACTGTCGCTAACAAACTTCTCTTTGAAGTTTTGAATTTTTTGAATTTTTTTCTTTAATATCTCTTTAATTTAACTTCAAATACTTGTTGAATACAGCTCATTCCAGAGTGGCCTCTTTAACGAATATGTCTATTCGAGAAAGATTCGAATTCATGCCTTCGAAGCAGGCCTACATTCAATATAATCTGAAAATCATTTTATGTTGGATTCTGAATAGAAAGAACCCTAATTGTTCAAACTTCTTAGTTTATTGGAAAGTTGGAAGGGAGTTGAGTTCTTCCACAAAGAAACCATTTTCAATTCAGAGAAGAACGTGGCAAATTTTAACACGCTTGCCGAACTGTCTGCCAAATAATATTTATCACTTTTATAGGAAATATCATTCCGATTAGATAAGGATGATTTCAATTTGTTCAAATATATGGATCCATCATTGCATTTTTTGAATCTTAACTAGAATCTACAGGGTTTTTTCTTTTCTGGGGACCACGTCTCTTTTTTCCCTCTCAAACTTTTTTGCGGTACGCCACTGATCAGCATAAAATGAATTTTTGATATCTTCGTTCAATTTAAAAACTTTTTTGACTCTTGTAATTTTTTCGTATCTCTTACCTTTTTCGAGTTAAAAATTATTGAACGAATACTCAAAAGCTGCAGAAGTTATTAAGAAAAAAACAATTTTTTTCGTAAATTTCACCACCCTCTAGCTCCGTAACGAGGTTCTTGCGGACATATGTTCATTTATATGGATTTTTTTCTTGAAATTATACGTAGATTCATCCCTTTGAATTGTGACATACTATTATGTAACACCCTGTCTATATTTTTCAAAATATCCTCTCAAAATTTCAAGTAATTAATTTTCAATTAATATTAAGAAAACAATATTCTCGTAAGTTTGAACTTCAAGCAAGCCAAATCAGCTAGGGTCACAATTTAGAACAAAAAGCCAGCTGGCATCGTTGTAAATTGCGTGATTTGGCATTCAACCAATGAAATGAATGCGAATTTCCTTCACACGCAAATTTTGATCGTTTTGATTCGTCAGCTTATTTCGGTGATAACAATAAATAATTTTTCTCGAAAATCTGACTACGACACACAAATAAGATAATCGCTGTGAATATCTGAGGGTTCATTATTTCTAAACTAGATTTTTTCTGAAAAACGCTGAAAATGCCCATTACATGAATTGTATTCACCTACTATACTTCATCATAAAATTTCTTGAACAAAAATTTTGATTGGAAAAAATGCAAGGTAGCTTCTGGTGTCCGTGAAGTTAGCACCCACTTTTTCGAAAATGAAAAAAATTTTTCTTGCATTCGTTAGTAACCCGTTAGTAACTATTTGTAACATCAAAATTTTCGTTTGTACCTCAAAGGAACTGGTAGAAAAACACCGCATTCCGCTGGGTGCTAACTTCACGGGCACCCACATTTTTGATAATTGAAAGAAACTTTGTTGCATTCGTTAGTAACACGTTAGTACCTATTTGTAACGCAAAAAATTTTGTTTGTAACCTTACTTGTCATGGGAAAATAACACCTCCAAAATGCGAAGTTAGCACCCACTTTTTCGAAAATAAAGGAAATTTTTTTGCATTCGTTAGTAACACGTTAGTAACTATTTGTAACACAAAAATTTTCGTTTGTAACCCAACCTGTAATATAAAAATTACACCCCTAAAATGCGAAGTTAGCACTCACTTGTTCAAAAATGGGAAAAAATTTTTTGCATTCGTTAGTAATTCGTAAGTAACTATTTGTAACATCAAAATTATCGTTTGTACCTCAAAGGAAATGGTAGAAAAACACCGCATTTCGCTGGGTGCTAACTTCACGGCAACCACATTTTCGATCATTGAAAAAAATTTTGTTGCATTCGTTAGTAACACGTTAGTAACTATTTGTAACATCAAAATTTTCGTTTGTACCTCAAAGGAACTGGTAGAAAAACACCGCATCCGCTGGGTGCTAACTTCACGGGCACCCACATTTTCGATAATTGAAAAAAATTCTGTTGCGTTCGTTAGTAACACGTTAGTAACTATTTGTAACGCAAAAAATTTCGTTTGTAATCTTACCTGTCATGAGAAAATAACACCTCCAAAGTGCGAAGTTAGCACCCACTTTGTCGAAAATGAAGAAACCTTTATTTTGCGTTCGTTAGTAAATATTTGTAACTAAAAATTTTTGTTTGTAACCTAACCTGTAATATAAAAATTACACCCCTAAAATGCGAAGTTAGCAATTGTGATATATACATATATGATGTATACGAAACATAATTTAAGAATGGAACACATCCCTTATACTGTGCGATTGCGCACCAGACATTACGACATTACAAGAATGTCAAATAGTGATTGGCAAAATAAAAGACAGTCAACAGTCAACCGTCCTTTCATTAACATAACATACCCTCTATGACACGTTACATGGCGCAGTCTCAATCGGATTGAACAAGACGCATTTGAGGTTAGAACGGCTAGAAAAAATTTCGCCATTTTGAAAAGCTTCGAACAATCCAACTAAAAAGTGATAAAAGACATTATATTGTGCTGGAAACATTTGATATTCTGGTAACAACAATATTTAAAATGGAATTCCGAGGAGTACCACCCATGAGATTCACCGGGAACCTGTCCGAAAATTGGAGATTCTGGAGGCAGCGATTCGAGACCTACCTTTTAGCCACAGAAATTAGTAAAAAAGAGCAAACAACACAATGTGCTCAACTTCTAACTTTAATAGGAGATGAAGGTATGAGAATTTATAATACTTTCACTTTTACAAACGACGAGAAGAACAAAATCAACCACTTGCTAACGAAGTTTGAATCCTACTTTAACCCAAGAAAGAATCTAACTTATCAGAGGAACAAATTTCTGACGTGCAAGCAAAAAGATGGAGAAACTATTGAACAATACATCACAAATTTGAAAAACTTAGCCCTGGACTGTGAATTGGGTACATTGAAGGATGGTCTAATCAAGGATATCTTGATATGTGGGATTAGAAGTGAAGAAATGAGAGAGAAATTGCTTCAAGAGGACCACGACAACCTCGACGATGCAGTGAAAACTTGCATAAATATTGAAGGTGCAAAGGAGCGAAACAAGGAGATCACAGGTTCGTCAGAGAATGGTTCAGCACAGGTTGACGCAATCAAAAATAAAGGTGTACGTTTCCTCGACTACAGGAAGTACAGAAGAGGCCCCAGTACGAGTACATATAATTCCAGGTCCCTGCCATCTTGTGGAAAATGTGGACGAAACCATGGAAAAGGAAAATGTCCAGCCTATGGTCAAGAATGTATGGTCTGTGGAGGAAGAAATCATTTTGCTGCGGTGTGCAGATTCAAAAAGAAGGACGGTAACAATTTTAACAAATTTTCTGATAGAAAACAGAAACATTTTAGTAGAGTTGATAGTATTCAGGATAAATTTGAAGAAAGAATAGATGATTCTGTTGAACAAAATTTTTCTGATGATTGTTTGTTTATAGGTACAGTGGAAAAAAGAAAATCTGGAGACCTCGGGCGAGATTCTTGGGTCGAGACAATCCTCATAAATGAACATCATGTTCCAGTCAAGCTAGACACGGGGGCAGCAGCCAATGTCATGTCTCGGACAGCCTTGAGTAAGATCAATTTTAATTTGAAAGATATTAGTAAGTCAAATGTTAGCCTTGCTTCATTTACTGGTGATAAATTGCCATTACTGGGACAGTGTAGCTTAAAATGTTGTTATAAAGATAAGATTGAAAATCTCACTTTTCATATTGTAGATTTTGATTGTATTTCAATTTTGGGATTGAAAGATTGTGTAAGATTAGGCATGATAAAGAGAGTTGACTCCTTGGGAGAGAATATTGTAGACGGGCCCCAATTAGATGTTCTGTTAAAGACGTTTGGTCACTTATTCCGGGGAATAGGTTGCTTGGAGAAACCATATCATTTGGAACTCAACACTGATGCAAGGCCAGTTGTGCACTTGCCAAGAAGGGTACCTTTTGCTGTTCAAGGTAAATTAAAAAAGACTCTCGATAAATTAGAGAGTGATGGAATAATAATTAGAGATGAAGGTAGCGCTGAATGGGTAAATCCGATAGTGTTGGTTCGGAAGCCTTCTGGGGACATTAGAATTTGTATAGACCCAAAGTACCTGAATGCTAGTATTAAGAGACAATATTTTAACATACCAACAATTGAGGAGCTGACTGTGAAATTTGCTGGGTCTACAGTGTTTAGTACCCTGGATTGTACACAGGGATTCTGGCAGGTGCGATTGGACCATGAGAGCTCCAAATTATGCACTTTTGCCACACCAATGGGCAGGTATCGTTTTTTAAGAATGCCTTATGGCTTATCTAGCGCTTCAGAGGTGTTTCAGGAGCGGATGCTGGAGATTTTCGGTGATATTGATGGTTGTGTGGTGTACATTGATGACCTGTTTATATTCTCCAAAGACATGGGAGATCATATAAAACTATTGGAGAGAGTCTTCAAAAGAGCTCAGGACTATAATTTACGATTCAATCTAGAGAAGTGCAGGTTGGGTCTCAGTGAGGTCAAATACATGGGTCATGTTTTCTCTGCTGAAGGTATAACACCTGATACCTCAAAAACGGAGGCAATCAAAAATTTGCCAACTCCTAAGGATAAAAAAGATGTCCAGAGATTTTTGGGACTTGTTACATATGTGGGCAGGTTTGTTGAAAACTTGTCAGAGAAAACAGCTGATCTAAGAGCCTTACTGAAAAAGGACATCATGTTTGAATGGAATGAAAAACAGAATAGATGCTTCAATGAATTGAAAAAATTAATCAGTCAGGCTCCATGCCTGAGATATTTCAATCCGAGGGAGCCAATGGTGATATCTGTTGATGCATCTGGGGAAGGAATGGGTGCATCTCTAATGCAGAACAATTTACCTTGTGCGCATGCTTCTCGAGCTTTAACTGAAACTCAGAAGAACTATGCCCAAATAGAAAAAGAGTTGCTGGCAGTTTGGTTTGGTTGCACCAGGTTCCATCAGTATGTGTTTGCTCGTCATTTCAAGGTTGAAACTGACCATAAACCACTCATACAAATTATTAAGAAGCCAATAAGCTCTTGTCCAGCCAGGTTACAAAGAATGCTGGTGCAGTTGAAAAAATATGACTTTGAATTAGTCTATAAGCCTGGAAAATACTTAGTGGTAGCGGATGCACTTTCCCGAGCATATGAGGGGAAGATTTTTGACGAAAATATAGACCTTGAATTGGAAGCTCAAGTGTGTTTGATCGAGGAATCTTTGAACGCAACTGAAGAAAAAGTCAAAGAGATTGTACAACTCGGTCAGGAGGACGCTGAAATTAGCGCTCTCAAAGTGCAAATAAAAAATGGATGGCCAAGCAATATAAAGTCAGTGCCAGAAATAATAAGATTTTATTTCAAGTTCAAAGAAGAAATAACAGAGAATAAGGGTCTTGTCTATAAAGGAACAAAACTCATAGTTCCGAAAACTCTCCGCAAGGATATACTCAATAAGCTACATATTGGTCACCTTGGAGTTAACAAATCTATCATTAGGGCTAACAGTTCATTTTTTTGGCCGGGTATGAGTAAGGCTGTTCGGGATATGGTTTTGTCCTGTGAAACCTGTCAAAAATGTAGTAAATTCAATAGGTCGGAGCCCATGATTCCGCACGACGTCCCTAGGTTGCCTTGGTGTAAGGTAGCTGCTGACCTTTTTCATTTTAACAATGAAGTGTTTTTAATTGTGATTGATTACTACTCAAAATTTTTCGAGATCAGAAATCTGCAGGGGGATCTCAGTAGTGAAAATGTAATTTCTAACTTAAAATCTGTCTTTTCTAGTCAGGGGATTCCAAAAGTATTTGTATCAGATGGGGGACCAGAGTTCAGTAGTTTAATCTTTCACAAATTTTCTAAGAAATGGGAGTTTGAACATATATATTCATCTCCCAGATATGCTCAATCTAATGGTGAAGTTGAACGGTGCATACAGTCAGTAAAAAGAACTCTGATAAAATGTAAATCTGATAACACAGATCCTTATTTAGCCTTGTTGGCTCTTAGAAACACTCCTGTTGACAAAGAGAATTCTCCTGCTAATATTTTATATTGTAGAGATCTGAGAGAGCTCTTACCAAGACAAAACTCACTGTATAAGTCCAAGCAGATTGATGTTAAGAAATTTGACGATTTCATTGCCAAATCGCAATGCAAACAAAAAATATATTATGACAGGAGGAAGTCGGTAAGAGAGCTCCCAGAGTTGAGTAAGGGAATGTTGGTTCTGGTCGGAAAGCAAATTGACAGTGGGTGGCAGAACGCTACTGTTTTAGATAAGGTTGGAATTCGATCATATAAATTAAGATTACATAATGGAATAATATTGATAAGAAATAGAAAGTTCATTAAATGTTTAAAGTTAAATTCAGAATTTAAAAGACCAAGGGTAGCTACATCAGAGGCTGCTCAAGGTCCTGGAGAAAATTATAGAAATCTTTACTTACCACTACAGACTGATACTTGTCAAAAGAGGGATGAAGTGGGGATAAATAAATTCTTGAATAATGTAAACAATCAACTTCCAGATCAGAATATTATGAACAATCAACTTTCAGATCAGAATACAAATTTTGATATTGAATCTCCACCAGTACTCAGTTCTCCAGATGTATCTTGTAGTACAGACAATGAAACTGTACAACCTAATGACAAAAATACTGTTGTGCTTTCTGGACAGACCACAACCACGAGATCAGGTCGAATTAGCACATTTCCTAAAAGATTTGATATATATTCAACTTTTGAGTAGTTGTTAGATGTGTTAATCTGTAATTGTAAGATGTGAAATTCTGTAGATGTAAGATGTGTAAATCTTGTTAAAAAAGGGAGATGTGATATATACATATATGATGTATACGAAACATAATTTAAGAATGGAACACATCCCTTATACTGTGCGATTGCGCACCAGACATTACGACATTACAAGAATGTCAAATAGTGATTGGCAAAATAAAAGACAGTCAACAGTCAACCGTCCTTTCATTAACATAACATACCCTCTATGACACGTTACAGCAATCACTCGTTCGAAAATGAAAACATTTTTTTTGCATTCGTAAGTAAATCGTTAGTAACTATTTGTAACATCAAAATTATCGTTTGTACCTCAAAGGAACTGGTGAAAAAATACCGCATTCCGCTGGGTGCTAACATCACGGGCACCCACATTACGAAAGTTGAAGAAAAATTTATTTTCATGAATGTATGATCAAACAACATTTTATGATATATCAAAAGTAACTCATGGATTAGTAAAGCATACAAATATAATTACATAACTTGTCTGAAATTAATAAATCACATACCTATTAATTAATTCATAAACGGTTTCACATTTAAAAGAAGAAGTCTTCTAGTAGATATCGAGATTATGGAAAATCGTCAATTTCGTTTAATGTTTTAGTTCAACATGAAATCCATCATTTTATGATTTAATCCTTGTGAACAGCAGGCGTGATTCCTTTAATTTAATCAGACAATATGGGTAATGCGATATGTTTTTGAAAAGGTCCTTTCTTTTTTAATGCGGCAGTATTTTTTTGATACTTTTCTTACGTAGATATATAATATTCCACTTTTGAAAACGAAATATGGCTTTAGTCACCTGGCGCATTAGATAATTTTTTTATTTATTTATATATAATATAATAACCAATCAATTTGAAATATAGATAAACTGTGAATAGGACCTGCTATTAATTTATTTTCCAAGTCCTATTTCTCATTTATCTAATATCTGAATTGATTTAATTTGAAAAGAACTAGTTCTATTGGATTGGATTTGATTTATCAACTCAATGGAATCAGACGGGAGGGTCAAATTTGATTGAAAAAAAGACATGAGTGTCATGAATATCTTAACTCCAGAACTGCTCAAATGGAGCAATACTCCTTAAAATGGTGGGAATTTCGCTACAATCTTTGTCTCTAATTTCCAATTTTGTCGGAGAGCATTTTTCAATTTATTTTTTATGTTTGAATGAAAGTAATATCTAATTCTGATTCATATGAATTAAAAACTTGAATCTAATGTTTCTTTCCATTATTCTATATTGAAACTGCAATCACATTTGCAAGCAAGTTTTTTAATTAAAAAAAATGAGTGCGTTTCCGAAATAGAGGGTGGCTGTTTTTTCTTTTATTGTCAGTTAACAAATTCTTAATTTTCTAAAACAAACAGATACAATCGAGTTACTACCGAATCGACAAGAACTTAATTTTTTCTTTTTGTGAAGAGTATGTGCTAGCCGCGTATTTTTGAGATGTCACTATTCTATTATAGGTTGTCTTACAGGCAAAAATTGCTGTGTTATAAATGGAATGGAATGCGAAGAAACTCTTCTTCATTTTAAATAATGTGGGTGCTAAATCGCATTTTTTCATTACAGGTTAGGTTACAAACGAAAATTTCTGTGTTACGAATAGTTACAAACGAATGCAAAAAAATCTTCTTCATTTTCGAAAAAGTGTTTGCTAACTTCTCATTTTAGGGGTGTAATTTTGTCGTTACAGATAAAGTTACAAACGAAAATTTTTGTGTTACAAATAGGTACTCACGAGTCACTAATGAGTGGAAAAAAATTTCTCCATATTCGAAAAACTGGGTTGTAACTTCGCATTTTAGGGGTGTAATTTTTCCATTACAGATTTGGGTAAAAATGAAAATTTTTGAGTTACAAATAATTACTAACGTGTTACTGACGAATGCAAAAAACCGTTTTCATTTTCGAAAAAGTGGGTGCTAATTTCGCATTTTGGGGTTGTCATTTTCTCATGACAGGTAAGGTTACAAACAGAATTTTTTGCTTTACAAATAGTTACTAACGAGATACTAACGAAGGCAAAAAATTTTTCTTTAATTTTCGAAAATGTGGGCGTGATGTTAGACAGCGGAATGCGGTGTTTTTCCACCAGTTCCTGTGGGGTACAAACGAAAATTTTGATGTTACAAATGGTTACTAACGACTTATTAACGAATGCTAAAAGAACTTTTTTCATTTACGAAAAAGTGGGTGCTAACTTCGCATTTTAGGGGTGTAATTTTTCCACTACAGGTTAGGTTACAAACCGAAATTTTTGAGTTACAAATAGTTACTTATGCGTTACTAACGAATGCAAAAAAAATCTTCTTCATTTTCGAAAAAGTGGGTGCTAACTTCGCATTTTGAGGTTTCATTTTCTCATGACAGGTAAGGTTACAAACAAAAATTTTTGCGCTACAAATAGTTACTAACGAGTTACTAACGAATGCAACTAAATTTTTTTCAATTTTCGAAAATGTGGGTGTCCGTGAAGTTAGCACCCAGCGGAATGCGGTGTTTTTCCACCAGTTTCTTTGAGGTACAAACGAAATTTTTGATATTACAAATAGTTACTAACGAGTTACTAACGAATGAAAGAAAATTCACGGACACTAGCTTCTGTCAAAAAATATATTAGTTATTCAATCAACTAGTTTATTAATCACATCTATTAAATGTGGATACGTTAATAGTACGAGACCATTAATCGCTAGATTAATGAACGAGCTGATAACAAGATATTCAATCGACCCTGTTATGAATTGAGAATAAATTTTTGGTCAGAATACATTCTTATTTTTCACGAGAATGATATATTTGATATAATATAATTTTTTCGTTTTAGTATAGTTGTATAACATTACTCGTATTGTTTCTAAATTCTTTGTATACGGTGCCTATGAAAATTGCACATTAATACTTATTTAACCAACTAGAGGTTATTAAAGATAGCCATTAATGGACAGAATGGTCGCTCCAGTCACACATTAATGGTTCGCATAGGTCGCTGGATTAATAACCGAGTTGATTACAAGATTTCTCCGACGATCTCAATATGAATTGTGTCTGAAGTCTTGATTGAAACACATTCTCATTTTGCACGGGACTTACATTTGACATAATGGAATTTCTATGTATCTATGTTCTTGTTTTGACATTTCTCGAAGTGCTTCTGAATACTTCGCGAACGGTTGCCATGAGGATTGCACATCAAAAACTTGCGGAAATTGATCATGAAAATGGGTCATTAATGATCAATTTCGTACACATTAAAATCACCTTCCATTTCGAGGTCGGCGGAAAAAAAATTCTCTTATTTACCTTATGCACGCAAGATCTTCAGGAATCGAATCATATTTCAAACTTTATATTTTTGGTTTGATATAAAGAATGAGAGTTTTCGAAAGTCATACCTTTTTTGAGGAACATACACTGGAGACCCATAGCTAGGTCCTGGTCCAGAAGATTGATAAGGATAACCAGTATCTATTTCCCTTCTGTTACCCTTCAAAGTTGAAGAACCCTGGGAATTCAAATTCTTCGTTTCAGCGTAAGCCTTCAAAAATGAATCTTGCTCGTTTTTTCTCTCCTGCACTACATCTTCAGCTTTGATCACTGACGCGACATGCAAAATCACTATAGTGAACACAACGCACTTCATTTTAGTCTTTGGTCTTCATCAATTGAGCATCGAATGAAAACTAAAGTGATTCGGATATCCTTTTTACCCACTGCCCTTAAAATTTTTTGAGGATTCGATTAGTATTCCATAGCCATCTAGACTACTTGATGGGTGTATCGGTATGCAGAGTGCACTGGTACATATGAATTATTTGACCAACGTGTGGTCAACGATGAATAGAATAAATTCTTGGGTATTAGTGATCTCACATTTGACATCCATTCTTTAGGATGTCCTGATTGTATCATTTTCGCACTTACTTCTACCTGAATAGCTTGTTGAAATATATTGTAGGTACTGCTCCACAAGAGTTATAGCGATATCGTATTCGATCGTTTTGAAAAGTAGGTAAACTTTGAGGAAATCGCTGTAAAATCATTTTCCGTCGACCTTATAATGAAAGATGAAATTAATGTGTACGAAATTGAACATTTAATAACCCATTTTAATGTTCAATTTCTGCTATTTTAATGTGCAATCCTCATGGCAACCGTTCACAAAGTATTTAGAAGCACTACGGAAAACGTCAAAACTCTACTGGAACACAGATACATAGAAATTTTATTATGTCAAATGTAAGTCTTGCGCAAAATGAGAATGTATTTCAATCAAGAATTCAAACACACTTAATATTGAGATCGTTGGGAAAATCTTGTTATCAACTCGGTTAATAATCGAGCTACTAATGGTCTCGAAATATTAACGCGTTCGCTCTGCTCACGCGTTAAAATATCCTAACCATTAGTCGCTGTCTTCAATAACCTAGTTGATTAAATAACTAGTAAAACTCAATAACAACTTAAATCGATCCAATAAAAATCAGTATGAGACATTTCGTCAACCAGGGGCCTATTGCACCAAATACTTTGCAACTTTTCACTTCGCACTTTTCACTTTTCCAATGAATTACATTGCACGAAACGCATTCATAATTGAAAAGTACAAGGTGAAAAGTCAAGTGCAGAGTGAGAATCACTTCGCAGAAATTAAATATTGGGAGAAATGTTGTGCAATATAATTAATTTTCACTTTTGAAATTTGTCCGAATGCAAAGTGCAAAGTGAAAAGTTGCAAAGTATTTTGGTGCAATAGGCCCCTGGTCGCCTTTTTTCTGAAGTTTGGTTCTTTGCATATACTTCATGAATGTTCTTATTTTGAAATGGAGTCAGTTTATCAACGGCTTCGATTTGAAATGAGTTTTCTGAAAATGTCAAGACGTAAATTAACAAACGCTGAGGCTAATAGGGCTATCGGAACGCTATAGGGTGACCTAACTCAGGTTGTTGTAGCGAAAAGGCTCCACGTCAGCCATAGTGTGATGTCTCCACTTTGGAATAGGTTCAGGGAGACAAGTTCCGTGTTGGAAAGACCAAGGTTTGGTGAGCGACGAAAAATACCTGCTCAGGATCGTTTCATCGCCGTTTCGGCGAGAAGAAACCCTACATCTACGTGTAGAATGCTATACTGAATACTCTTCAAAATGCAGATGGGGTCCAAGTTTCCATGAAACCAGCAGACGACGTTTGAGAGAGGCGAATCTAGGTTCTAGACGTCCATTAAGAAAAGTTCGATTGACATGTGACCATAAGCGTCAAAGACTGGAATGGGCAAGGCAACATATCAATTGGAACGATCAATGGCGAAGTGTCATTTTCACTGATGAATCCAGATATGGACGATTTTCAGATTCTCAAAGAATAAGGGTATGGACAATCCCACGCATACCCCGTAATGGTCGCTATGTTCAAGAAGTCCATCCATTCCGAGGGGGTAGTGTTATGGTATGGCCGGGATATGTTTCAACGGGCGCACAGATCAACACATTTTTCCTGGGGAATAAGACTGCCTTACACTATAGGGAGCATGTCATTGACAATGTTGTGCCAAATTTTCAAGCTGCTATTGGTGAATATTTATATAACGCTAGACCGCACCGTGCAGCCATAGTTGAGAATGCGCGCAAAGGAGCTTCGTATTCCACATTTACCAATACCTCCGCACTCACCAGATTAGAATTGCATAGAACATGCATGGGATTGGCTCTAAACAAGATTAGATAATCATCAACTTACCCCAGAATCCTTAAATGATCTGAGAGAGCTTCTGTCCCGTTTATGGAACCAAATTCCTCAATAAAATTATGTTCAACTACCTCGTGTGTAGTATGCAAAGAAGATGTCAGCTGTTATTGATGTCCGTGGCTTCCATACATTGTATTGAAAGTCTTAAAATGCTTGTATTCTCTGGGAATAAAATTTCGTTATTTTGATCGATTTTTCTTAACCACTCTTTTTCATCACAAAAATTTTTATTTAAATTATATTTTTTTGCAATTTGAGTCAATATCCCTAACTCATGTGGAGCAGTTTAATTGTCCAATTTATTGAAAAATGCACAATTTATTCAGAATCCTGAAACGTGTTTCGGACTGAAGACCATCTTCAGAGAAGTACACATTTAATTAGGTATGCTAAATTTTTGAGGTCTGAAGAAAACTCTGACATCAAATCAGAAGCTTTTTCTCGCTTGTCTATATTGGGATAAGTTTGTATATCATAAGAATTACGACCGAGCGTAAACACTATAGTTTTTCGGAAAAATTTATGAAAAGCCATGAGCAGGTGCTTATGGGAGCTCGTTCATTGGTGAAATTTTGTACAGTCCTTGAAATTCATGCTAAAATACATGAATGCAAAATCTCAGTAGATCGAAATTATATTCTGGAAATTATTCACAAAATGAAATATAGGGTGACTGGTGACGTAAAGGACAACGACTAACTGGAGATAGAGTACCTCAAACTGAATGAGGATTGTGGGTTTAAACGTCCCATAAAGCTATTATTTTTAGAGATACAGGGTGTTTTTGCAAAAGTGCTAAAACTATTAACTCCCATATCTTCGTTAATGATCTACTTCTGGCTATATCCACTTTAATCCAAATAATTGTCCATATTCTTTTATTTGTAAACGACGCAAATGCACCTATTAAAAATAAAGACCTCGAAGCTTGCATCGAACACACGAAAACAGCCTTGTAGTCCAGTCAATTTGTGCTCAAAAGAACCCCTAGCAGGAAAGTTCTGGGGTAGTTTTGATTTTTTCGATTTTTTATGTTTTTTGGGGTGCTGAATCCGAATCTAAGGTTTGCTAACAAAATTTCGTGAGGGAACATTGAAAAAAATACAAAAAAAGAGAAAAAGTCTCATTCTTTGGCAGTTTTCTGCTTATAACTCGGAAACTATCAACTTTTCGTGAAAAACCTTTCTATACAAAATGAAAGTACGTGAAATTTCCTACAAATTGTATCACGACAGTTTGTTCTGCGACAACCCGTTCTGGCTCAAATTATAGTTGAAAATGAGGTATTTTCTATGACTCAATAAATGAAAATAAATTAAATTCCGTGGTTCCGATAATGCGAACGTCTCGAAATTTGGCATGAACATTCAGTATATCAGTCTCGATTCACAAAAAAAATTTAACTCGAATCGGATATCTTGTTATGGAAATATAAAGATTCTTCTTTTCAATATTCCATTTCAATTTTCTATGGTTCTCTTCACATTATCGTCACACAATTTTGCATAAGGCTTATTATGAGCATGTTGCATTTGGCCTCCCATTTCATTCCGATTGGTTAAGTTTTATCTGGGATATTGAGGAACAGAAATTTTTAATGGCCATGTTTTATGAAACATAGAATATGGCCATTCAAAGTTTTTGTTCCACAATATCTCAGACAAAACGAAACCCATCGAAATGAAATGTTGCGGCCATATGCAATATGCTCATAAGAAGCTTCATGCAAAATTTGTAGCCATAGTGTGAACAGAACCATAGAAAATTGAATTGGAATATTGAAAAGAAGAATATTTATATTTCCATAACAAGATATCCGATTCGAGTTAAATTTTTTTTGTGAATCGAGACTGATATACTGAATGTTCATGCAGTATTTCAAGACGTTCGCATTATCGGAACCACGGAATTTAATTTATTTTCATTTATTGAGTCATGGAAAATACCTCCTTTTCAACTATAATTTGAGCCAGAACGGGTTGTCGCAGAACAAGCTGTGGTAATACAATTTGTAGGAAATTTCATGTACTTTCATTTTGTATGGAAAGGTTTTTCACGAAAAGTTGATAGTTTCCGAGTTATAAGCAGAAAACTGCCAAAGAATGAGATTTTTTCTCTTTTTTTGTATTTTTTTCAATGTTCCCTCACGAAATTTTGTTAGCAAACCTCAGATTCGGATTCAGCACCCCAAAAAACATAAAAAACCGAAAAAATCAAAACTACCCCAAAACTTTCCTGCTAAAAACCCTATTTGACTGTACTATTGGATCTGATAAGTATTTGGTGTGGTCAGAACGGGCTCCATCTAAATGTTCACAAAACGGAGTGCGTCATATTCAGAACTAATAGATCTAGAGAAAATTTTCCGGAAACAATAGATTTCAATAATACCACAGTTGAAATAGCACAGACCACTAAATTTTTAGGAGTCTATGTGGACAGTCATTTGAATTGGTGCGAACATGTAAATCAGATAAGTAAAAAACTCAATCAGAGTCTTTATATGATAAGCGTCTTATCTGGACGAGTAGATAGGCAACATTTAAAAACTGTTTCAACGACGTCCAGTTCAGATTTTTTTCTTTTCATATTGAGTCATAATATGAGTATTTGCTATATTGTTTGATATACAGGGTGTTTCATCATAAACTGGACAAACATATATTTTCGTGTAGAGGACATCGGCAGAATCATTTTTGCCTTATACAATATATCTCGTTTTCGAAGCATAAGCGAGATACAGGGTGTTAAACGTCATTTTTGAGCAAGATTCTTATGAGTGTGGTCAGTCATCTATAACAATTGAAGTAACGGTTTTTGGTCAAATCTCAGTATTTTTGGGTCCTCTATTCATAAAAGTTGACGAACTCCGAAAAAAAATTTACAAAATGGTGGAAGACCTGCAATGTCCCAATTTTTTTTTGCGGTTGTCAAATTGACTTTTATTTTCTGAATGAACACAATTTTCTAAGAATTTCTGTGAAAAAACTTTTTCAAAAATCGACCATAAATTTTTTTTACATGTCTACGGCGATGAAAAAATTTCATTCGAAATGGATGAAATTTTGTAAAATTGTACTTCTTGAATTATCAATCACGAATATGAAAACAGAATTGTAAAATATCGAACGGTTTAGTTACTACAGGCATTCAAATGTTTCGTTCAGACCTCTGAAATAATGAAAAAAAAATTGTTTTGAGTTCTAGAGTCAAAATATTTGAATTATTGGCATGTTTGAACATTCTAGATGAATTTATAAGAAAAAAATCAGTGAAACTTAGTTGGGACTCGAAACGACGTAGGTATTAAATAGGGAAATGGCACTGTTCTAAGGATATTAATATTCGTTGCCAGGCAACAGTAGTTCGTAGTTCATAGAGCTGGACTGGTATTTTAATTTCAGTGAATATAATTTAGCCAGTAGTCAAACTCTATGAACTACGAACTACCGTTGCCTGGCAACGAATATTAATATCCTTAGAACAGTGCCATTTCCCTATTTAATACCTACGTCGTTTCGAGTCCCAACTAAGTTTCACTGATTTTTTTCGTTTAAATTCATCTAAAATGTTAAGACATGCCAATAATTTAATTATTTTGATTCTAGAACCCAAAACAATTTTATTTTCAATATTTCAGAGGTCCGAACGAAACATTTGAATGACTGTAGTAACGAAACCGTTCGATATTTTACGATTCTGTTTTCATATTCGTGATTGATAATTCAAGAAGTACAATTGTACAAAATTTCATCCGTTTCGAGTGAAATTTTGTCATCGCTGTAGACATGTAAAAAAAATTTGTGTTCGATTTTTGAAAAAATTTTTTCACAGAAAGTCTTAGAAAATTGTGTTCATTCAGAAAACAAAAGTCAATTTGACAACCGCAAAAAAAATTTGGAACACTGCAGGTTTTCCGCCATTTTGTAAATTTTTTTTCGGAGTTCGTCAACTTTTCTGAATAGAGGACCCAAAAATACTGAGATTTGACCAAAAACCATTACACCAAGTGTTATACATAACTGACCACACTCATAAGAATCTTTCTCAAAAATGACGTTTGACACCCTGTATCTCGCTTATGCTTCGAAAACGGGATATATTGTATAAGGCAAAAATGATTCTCCCGATGTCCTCTACACGAAAATATATGTTTGTCCAGTTTATGATGAAACACCCTGTATATCGTAGGAATTTTAGTAAGCTCCTACTCGAAAAAATATATAGCGATGTCTTTTAAGTATCGTTTTGAATATTGGTCTGCAAAAACCTCATCTCAATAAAGAACATAGATAGGACCCAGGGGCAATATAAGTGGAATGTATTTGAGGATCAGCTGATGTAAAAAGCAAATGTTTGTTTTTCTTTTGAAATTTGACAGTTCAATATGAGCAAAAATCAGAGTCGTGCTTTTTTATGGGTACTGAATCGAGATAAATGTAGAATCTTCATAAATTGAAATCGATAAAAAATTTTCCAAGAAATTAGCCGCATCCACATTATGGTTATTAGTGGCGGTACATTATCTAACTGATTATAATTTACAGAATAGAAACTTAATTAAATCAATACCTACTAACCATAATCAACCCAAGCTACTATACTCAACTCTGGAAAGTTACTGTTCGAAAGCAATCCTGTTTTTCACTAGTAAATAATACAGTATGTCGGCATTTTTTAAGTAAATGAACTTCAATATTACTCAAATGCACGTTCAAACGTAGAATGACGAAAACTTGTTCAAATATCTCTAAAATCATTAGAATAAACTGAGTTAGGTTAATGTTAATGAAGAGCAGGGAGGAATATAGACAAAAAATCTTTCCCTCATTTTAGCCTTTGTCAACATCTGAAAGGGCCTATCTGTGTTCTTTATTGATCCAAGGTTAAAACGAAATACAGTGGAACTTCCATATAGCGAACGTCTGTATAACGAATTTCGTTCAAGACCTTGAATTCAAGTTCCATGTTAAAAACACCCTCTTAAACGAATTAAATTCTCTCTATAACGAAATATTCCAAGAACATCACTCTTTGAATGGGTATTAGTAAAAAAGTATAAGGGTGGGAGTTTTCCATAATTATGCCGGACGTAGGTAATAAATCCCGATCATAACTAAACCATTACGCTTGGGGATAGATCCTTCTGAAACGTTGGAATCAGCTGGAAATGTTGATAATGACAGTATTACTCTGAATGATTTTGCTAATGTCGATGTTAATATTGTAACAAATGAACTTCCAACTGGAAGGGATGTGTCAACACGGTGATGGAGATCACTACGATAGCAGTGATGATACCCAAAGCGTTGATTTAGAGGAGCAACCAGCCGAAAGACCAAATCGTGAAGATAAACTTCAAGCAGTCAAGCAGTCGCCTCGCTTTCTGGTCCATTGAAGGGGTTCCGGCAAATATTTTTGAATCTTTGAGAGAACGCGAAGTTTATCATGAGAACAAAATGTATTTCAATTGTACCACTCAAACAAACATTACAAATTATTTGCCCAAAAAATTGCAAATAGCTATGTATTGTATACGTACCTACATAAAATGCCTATAAGCTATCAGAAATGCACTTACACACCTTTTTGATTTTGAATGTATTCACAATAAAAAATGCGAGGAAATATTGCTTGTTTCGACACTTGACAGTTTAGACATTTTTTTCTGTATAACGAAATGTTTTGCGTATTTAGCGATTTCGTTATAGGGAAGTTCCACTGCACTTCCAATATGAAAATATCATAACAATTTCAACATTTTATTCTCTTAAATGACGTATAAACTCAATTATATCACTTTCCAACTATTAAAAAACATATCAATAGACTTAACATTTACAAACAAAATATACAATTTACAAGTTCTTGAGGTAATCATCGAACAAGTACAATGAAAGAGCATTATCTTGGCTCTCTCCAAGCATCTTGGACAAATCTGCAATATGTCCAGAGAGTGCTCTGATCTTATCAGCACTCTTCTCAACAAACTCCTCTTCCATATAGTGAGAGATCTCTGGATCATGGCTTTGCTCCAGCTTCCTTACAGCACGTTCATGGATGCTGTAGGCGTCTGCCATCAGAGATTTCTCCATATCTAGAGCCTTAGCCAAGCTCTCAATTTCGTACAGTTCATAGTTAGCTGACGATGCGGGGATAGAGGCCTTCATGTTGACCTTTCCACCGCGTTTGGTGATGTGCTTCATCAGTTCAATGCTGTTTTCCCACTTGGAGTCTGAGTATGCCCTGAACAGCTTCTGGAAACCTTCCCTGTTCATGTCATAGTTGGCGAAGTGAGTAGACATGAGGAGGTACTCGAAAGACTTTATGATGTGGGTGAGAGCGAATTTGTTCAGGTCTTCCTCCAGGTGGCTGATGGCTCCATAACGTGAGTTACATGCGGCTTCCTGGTTGAGATTGGCTGTGGAACGAAATCATGATTAGAATGTTAACAGTTTAGAGTACAAAAACATGGAAGTTATATTAGGGTATACAACTGCAAGCACACTGGTGAGTGTATGCCCCGTTCGGATATTATTGAGCACAAAATTAATAGTCCATTAAAATTTGGCATATTCCATTGTGTATATTGAAATTTTAGGTTATGTTGTTTATTTTCTTGTCAGATTGATACGCAATGGTGTCAGTATCACGAAAAAGTAAAGTTGCAATGTCAATTTACATCTAAAAATGGACACATTGATAAAGCAATTCAGACAGTTCAAAAAACATAACGACAGAAAATTGAAATTTTACACTACAGATTTGTTTGAATAATGGAAAATAATAGTATTGCAAATGTATTCGAGAATTCTCGTTTCATTAGTGATGCAAAATCAGTAACGCAGCGTTTTTATTGGTCGATTCGGTGAAGTGATTTCTTCAGTTCATCAGTCAAATAGAAGTCCCTTTATTTCTTACTCTGACCGGTAACTTATTTCGTTGATTGGAAGCTCGTTCTACTTAAACGTGCTTTGTCGTTCTTCCCGAATGTTATGTTCGTATTTTGAGCCAGAAATGCCCTAAAACGAGAATGTTTGATTCACTGATGACGAATCTATAGTCAAACTCAATTCTGTTCATGAGGCCGTCCGTCCGTAGAGTGTAGCCACGATAACTTTTGATAGTATTGTCCTAAAGGATAGGAATATTCAGAGCAGGTTCGGTTCGTTAACCAACAAAATCGTACAGGGTGTTCAATGAAATATGCTATTCCAAATGTTATCTCATACAGTACAAAACCGATCGAAATGAAATTGTGCGGCCAAGTCTCTTACGAAATTTTGTGACCATAGTGTTGAAAGAACCATCCAAACTAAATAAGAATATCGAGAAGAAAAATCATTATATTTCCACAACCGAAAATCCGATTCGAGTTAAATTTATTTTGATGGTGCAGATTCTCATACTGAATTTTTTTGCAAAATTTCAAGAGGATCGCATAATAAGAACCAAAGAAATCGATTTTCTTCGAAAAATACATTCTTTCTAATAATTCAGAAATTGCCAACTCGATCGACCCGAAAATTCTCAGTAAGATGTTCACTACCAATTCAAAGTAGTACGCAAAATTTTGTGGGAGTTGTTCAATATAACCGTAAAAAAGTCTAACATTCCCATAAAAAAACTTTTAAATATATAAGACCATTATCAAGCCTGAAACTAGAATAAAACAAGTAAGTTACCTGGAAAGTTGAAACCAATTGGAATGCTCCTAAGAGCAAGAACACTTACGAGTTTGATCTTCAGTTTTTAATTATGTAGTCCACCATGAACCGAAAACAGAAAAAGGCTGCGGGACATATTATGGAAGCCCCACGATCCATTCTGAATTGATTTAATTGATAGTGAATGATCGCGCACAGATTTAAAAGTATTGTGAAATCAGAATCTAAAATTTCGATATTTTTAGTTAGAGTTTTTTTTTGACTTATTTCATTATTTTAATAACTTTCAGAATATGATCACGACTATGCTGAGATTTTGCATTAATATATTTAATATCTATCTCAATTCCCATACAAAATTTCGAGGTAATAGCTTCAGTAATACACCAATGAAAGAAGCGCTCAAAAGCACCTGCTCATAGCTTCTTATTTTCGAAATGTCCAAATTGTTCATCAACTGTCACAAAGCATATGCTGGTAAGAGAATCTTGATATCGAAATAAGATTTTGATAGGTCGACAATCGACAACAATTCGAATATTCTTTTGTATTAATTCATTCGAGAAAAAATTGCTGCAAGGTTTAATAGGATGTCGACTATTCGTAAAAAGATTTAACGTTGAATTTTAGACGTTCCTAACACTTTACTATCTTCACAAAATAGTCGATATCACTTCCATTTTGTACTTATACTATAAGATGACGGAAATTTGAATACCATTCCATTTAAAACGTATTGCCAAATGCCTCTTCTTCGGATTTTCTATCGGAAGTCTTCCTTAGTACTTGATCAGGGGGTCGATTCTGGAATAATGTCGTCTTCGCGATTCGACAAATGTCGACCAACTTCCCTGCTAAGTTGTTCGACATTTGTCGATTCGCGAACACGACATATTCCAAGAATCGACCCAACAAACTGACATCCATTAAAAATATGAAGGAATCTCACAATTAGAATGACTATAAAATAAAATGAAAATCAATTCTTTTTCAACTCTGATGAATGCAGTTTGTGAATGATATTATTTCATTTCATCAGTGCAATGAATTCAATTGTTCCAGGATTATTAACTGTATGGTAGATTATTAACTGAGGTTTCTGGGAAATTCACGATAATGCAATACTAGCAAAGAAACGTGATGCAGCGAATTAATTATCAGTAATTCTTTCCTTTTACGCTTTATCTCTCTCAAAGATGACTGCGCTTATACTCGTATTCATGATTCATTTATTCAATGCAGAAATATAGGCATTTCTGGAGCGCTCGTTCTACTTAAACGAGTGCTATATCGTTTTTCCCAAATGTCTGTAATTTTCTTATTTGGAGCCGAAAATGTTCGCAAACGATAGGGTCCCACTCCCTGATGACGAATCCGTGGTCAAATTAAATTTATTGTTCCAGGATTATTAACTATATGGTAGATTATTCATTTAGGTTTCTAGAAATTTCACGATAATGCCATACTAGCAAAAAACCGTGATGCAGAGAATTGTTTTTTAAATTTGAATGAAAATTGTTAACACTGTACCTCCTGAACGAAATCACCGAATTATCCGAAATTTGGAGTGAAAATAGCTTCCATGAGGTTCTAGAAAACCGTCATCAAATATCGATTTTCAGGACCGTTTTACATAAAGTTGGATCGTTCTGAAAAGTTCGCGAAATCAACATGTACTACATTGGAATTCAGGATTTCTGGTATCTACATAAAGATAAACATTCATTCAATCAATCATCAAATAATATCTTATGGCATCATCCAGGTTGACAAGTAATGATTTTTTTCCAAATAGTGACAATAAATTTTTCTCTCGTGCCGATATTTTGAATTCTATTCATACCGCAACGAAGTGAATTTGGAATCTTTATGAATTCAATCAATTGAAAACGAGTGTTTATTTCAGTTATTTATTTTCTATGCAATTAATAAATCTTAGTTCACAACAGATTTCGACATTTTCATACAAGATCATTCTGATTAATTCGGTCTATCCTGATAAGATTGGAAATACATAATCTAGTTTGTTTTTGCCAAAATCTTTTGAAGAATAATATTTATCAATTTATTTTTCCGTCGATCTTACAATAAAAGGTGATTTTAATGTGTACGAAATTGATCCTCAATTACTCATTATAATGCTCAATTTCTGCTTTTTTAATGTGCAATCCTCATGGCAACTGTTCACAAAGTATTCAGAAGAACTACGAGAAATGTCGAAACTGTACTGGAACATAGATACATAGAAATTTTATTATGTCAAATTGAAGTCTCGTGCAAAATGAGAATGTATTCCAATCAAGAATTCATACACAATTCATATTGAGATCGTCGGAAAAATCTTTCAATCAACTAGGTTATTGATCGAGTTAGTAATCGTCTTGAACTATTTCACTCCGCTCACGCGATAAAATATCTCGACCATTAGTCGCCGTCTTTAATAATCTAGTTGATTAAATAACTATAAAAACAAATAATTGAATCAAAATAAACATTCCATTTTAATTGATTCAATTCATAATTCACTTCGTAACGAGATGAATAGAAAGTAAAATTACGGTACGAGAAAAAATTATTGTCGCTATTAAGAAAAAATCAATCTTCGGCAATGAAATATTATTCGTTTATGTTACAGATATCGAAGAACTCATGAATTTAAATGTACAGGTTGATTTCGCGAACTTCTTAGAACTGTCCAAATTTATGGGATACGATCCTGCAAATCGAATGACATTTGACAACAGTTTTCTAGAACCTAGAGAAAGCTAGAACTCTTAAACACTACATATGAGGTTTTTCGGGATCCGCTAGGTGTTTTTATTACCGTTTAAAATGTTTTCCATCTTATCCGGAACACCGTGCATACAGGGTGTTACATAATAGTATGTCACAACTTGAGGGGGTGAATCTACATGTAATTATAAGAAAAAAGTTTATATAAACATGGCTCCGCAAAAGCTTCCGAAAAAGAATGGTTTTTTTTCATAACTCCTGTTTTCGAGATATTCAGTTCAAATATGGAATGCAACCTACAGTTTTCAATATTGAACCCACTGAATCTTAACTAGAATCTACAGGGTGTTTTCTTTTCCAGACCTATGTCTCCTTTTTCCCTCTAAAACTTAAATTATTATATAATTTTTCACTCGAAAACGGTTTGATACGAAAACATTACAGGAGTCAAAAAAGTTTTTAAATTGAACCAAGATATCAAAAATTGATTTTACGCTTATCAGTGACGTACCGCAAAAAAGTATGAGGGGGAAAAAGGAGATATGACTCATAAAAAGAAAACACCGTGTAAATTCTAGTTAAGATTCAGGACGTACAATTATGGATACCTACTGTTGAAAATAGCTCGCATTTCAAATTTGGACTGAATATTTCAAAAACTGCAGGAGTTAAAGAACCCGATTTCAACACCCTGTAGCTCCGTAACGGAGCTTTCGCGGACTTTTTTTCTTGAAATTATACGTAGACTCATCCCTTCAAGTTGTGACATACTATTAAGTAACACCCTGTATACATCATTCAACTGCTTCTGAATAATTAATATTATTAGAGTAGGTATTTTTGAGGTATTTAATGATTACTCGAAAATATGTCGAAACTGTATTTCAATTCACTTTTATATGCGGCTAATTCAAGACAGGACTTCGATACAGGAAGAAAGAGGAAGCAAACAGTTTTCTCCAAATCGCTCAATTTTTTTCAATTTCGAAACACGAACAAGTTGAACGAATTTCGGAAAAAGATTATTTGGGAATAGAACTTCAACTTCAACTTCAGATTGAGATTAAAATAATTTTTTTTAAATAAATGATGTTGAAGTTATGCTTAATAACTGAATAAAATGAGTGTACCGGGTTTTTCACTATAATTTGACCCCACCTTTAACTTTGTTACTGAAGGAGATACAAAAAAATGTTTCGTATAAAAGTTTCACGAAATCAACTGAGGTTTTTTGATATGAGTCCAGAAACTGAAATATATACAGGGTGGCCAACATATTGATTGCAACTTAATTTTTTCAAATGGAACATCCTGTATATTTTTCCATGTTTGGCTAGCTTTTTTTCCCCTAATTTCGAATATGTAAAAAATGTTGGTCTATCTCTTTTATTCTGAGAACCACAGAGTTTCAAATTTTAAGAACCACCTGCCAAGATCGGTAATCATTTTACAAGTGGCAGAGTGCCTTTACTGAAAATGCTCATTTTTGGAGTTATAATAATGTCAATGGGAACATATACAGGGTGAACAACATTGAATGCAACTATATTTTTTCAAATGGGACACCCTGTCCTGTATATTCTTCCTCTTGTTGATAGGCTAATTCCTCCTGATCTCGAATATAAATGCGTATGTGGATGTGTCTTTTCAATTTTCTGAGTTTCAAAGTTCTGAAATGATGACACCGAATAAAAAAATATGTGAAATACCTACGAAATTCTTTGTATCCAAACAATCTACTCAAAAGTATTTTTTTAGAAACAATACTCAACAATTAGTTAACCAATGAAAAACAATGGTAGTATGGTACAAATAAGATCAACTAAAGAAATTGCTCGAAATGACCACCTTCATTCAATACACACAGTTCATATAGTTGTCTCAAGTTGTTTAGACTATTTTTGATAGCATTATGATGGCTCTGATTCAAGTCAGAAATTGAAGCTTCAAAATTTGTTTTTAATCATTACAATATTATCATTATTCTTTGTGCGTTGACGGGATTAGTTCCGAATTATGGGTTCAATATTGGTTTATCTAATATCATAAATATTATTCTTTACTTTCATTGATTGTCATTAGTGCTGAAGTAAATTTTTAACTTTAGGAACGGCTATAAAAACGTGTCCAACGGTGTTAAATCGGGACTATTTGGTGGCCATAAAATGGGTGCGCCATTACCAATCCAAAGATCAAATTGACGCTATGTCAGATGGTTATTGAAGTTTGAAACTCTGTGGTGCTCAGAATAAAAAAGATAGACCAACATATGTTACATATTCGAAATTAGGGGAAAAAGAGCTAGCCAAACATGGAAGAATATACAGGGTGTTCCATTTGAAAAAATGAAGTTGACATCAATATGTTGGCCACCCTGTATATATTTCAGTTTCTGGACTCATATCAAAAAACCTCAGTTGATTTCGTGAAACTTTTATATGAAACATTTTTTTGTATCTCCTTTAGTAACAAAGTTAAAGGGGGGGTCAAATTATAGTGAAAAACCACTGAAATATTTCTTACGATTATTTTTGAGTTTTTCCTTCAATTTGTAGTAAAACCTTCTACTTCTTATTTGTGCGTGGTGTCGTTTTTCTGTAAGAAAATAAAACATCGTATTTGTCGTCACTTTCTCATAAAACGGTGCCCCACAGAAAAAAGAGACAGAAGAGAATATAATTGTTAGTTTAAAATATCTCATTGGCGTACCCCTTTTTTGGGACAGTTTTTAAGTAAAATTTCAACACCCCGTATCTTGGAAACAATGCATTTCTGGACCTACATTTGTTGAAACTTTTTTCGATTGAATGATCTGAGAAATCGCCCCCTTAAATCTTTCGCATCTATTCAAAAACACCCTTCACCTTGTCAAAATTATTTGTATATAGCATGAATCTGCTTTCAATTTTTCGCTGCTTCCGATCCTTCTATGTAACGCGACATAGTTTGTATACAAAATGCATTAAATAATCTGATGAATACCTTTATTATTCGACAATATTGTCGGAGTATCAAAGTCAAGTGGAAATATCAGTCCCCAATTTGATATTGATTAGTCCCATTTTGAATGTGTCTATTCCCAATTAGATTGTGTTTATCATTTTGAAATTGCTTAATGTCATTCCGAATTTGTTTAATCCCAATTTGAATGTGATTAGTCTCGATTCGAAGTTGAAAAGTATAGATTTAGAGTTACAGTATAAGCCTCATGACTGTGCACAATATTCCATATTATGGAAAGATGTAGCTAAAGACAAAAAATCTATTTATATGTATGTAACATATAGTTTTCATTAACATTCATACTCGCCGAATTTTCTTCTACCTTCCGATAATTTATTTGTGTGTTTTCGGAGCAAGGTGCGACAATTCCGAACTAATATAGTCAATCTTATTTGATAGAGAGTTTTGGTTTTTAATTGTATCTTTTTTGGCATCTCGCTTTTTTGAATTTCAATACAAAAAATTATCCCATATCGTGCAATTGTTTTTTTTTGAAAGCACGTCACTTTCTGAACGAAAATTAATCAACTTTACTACGCATTACACGTGTTAAACTTGGTATTTCCCCCCAATGTCGCCAATAACAAATAACAATGCAATAAGATACTCACATTGTTTATTTATATTCGGTCTGCATGAATCTTGGGTGGCAGTTAGACATTCTTGAGAACTCACTTGGGCCACTATTCCCAAA